>CM060923.1:222660695-223860695 GCA_030737875.1 Allium sativum | reverse complement strand
TGTTTCCTCTCCTCGATCTGGGCTAACAATCAATGAAATCCTTAGAGACGCTCCCCCACTTCCACTGTGATATGTCTAGAGACTGAAGCAATCTTCTGAGCTTTCTCTGTTCAGCTTTCACTTGCTAACAAGTCATACACTGGGCTACATACTCTATCACGTCCATATTTATTCCAGTCCAATAAAAAAACCTCCTCGTATCTCTATACATCCTGTCACCGCCCAGATGGATAGTCATCTGAGAGTGATAAGCCTCCTCTACAAATGATCTCAACAAATCATTAACTCCCGGAATACTTAGTCTCCTGTCTTGACATATCCACCCTCTCTCATCCACATAATACTTAGCAAGGTGATTAGAGATCTCTCCTCCACCGAGTCAATCCACGATGTCCACTAATTTTTTATCTTCGCGTTGATTGGATCCAATGTGCTCTAAAAGAGTTGGTCTCACGTCCAATGATGCCAACAATCCAAGTGCAAAATCCACAGATGGTCTAAGATCGAACGTCGAGATAAATTCCAAGCTCTACCACTCTACGAATAATGGACTCAAGGCCATCCTTTGCCTACTCAATCCGTCTGCAACCAAATTCCCCTTCTCTAGGGTACACGCTGTCTCAAAGTCATAAGACGCAAGGAACTTCATCCAATGTTATTGTCGCAAATTGGGATCTTTCTGCGAATAGGTACTTGAGAGACTTATGATGTGCATAAAGCTCGAACCTCTCACCTAATAAATAGTGTCTCCAAGACTTAAGCGCAAACACTATTACCACCAACTCCAAATTGTGGGTAGGGTATTTCTTCTCATGTACCCTCAATTGACTACTCCCATAGCAGACAACTCTACCTTCCTGCATCAACACCACACCTAAACACGTGCCGCAAGCATCCGTGTAAATGGTAAACATCTTGGTACCATCAGGAAGAGTCAAAACTAGAGCTGATGTAAGGCCCTTATTCAATCTCAAGAATGCATCCTTGCAATCTACATCCCAAGAAAAAACTAGATTCTTCTTCGTCAAACGGGTAAGCCGAGCTGAGGTCCATGCAAAATCCTTAATGAATTTTTTGTAGTAACCCGCCAATCCCAAGAAACTCCTAACCTCTATTGCATTCTTAGAGGTTTTTCAATCCTGAACTATGACAACCTTAGCGGGTCCACCGCTATACCATCTCTAGAGACAACATGCCTTAGGAACCTTACTTGCTTCTTCTAGAAATGACACTTAGAAAACTTAGCCTTCATATGATGTGCTAAGTGAGTGCGGAGAACCTCCCTTAAGTATATGGTGTGCTCTTCCTCGCTCTTTGAGAAAACTAGGATATCATTAACAAAAACCACTGCAAACTTATTAAGGTACTCCCTAAATACCTGGCTCATCAAATCCACAAAGTACGTAGGTGCATTGGCTAGCCCAAATGGCATAACCAGCCACTCAAAGAATCTATCGGGGGTCCTAAAAGCAGTCTTGTCTATGCTGTCATCTGTTACCCTAAGCTGATGAAAACCTGTAGCTAGATCCAACTATGAGAAAACTGAAGCGCCTACTAACTGTTCAAACAAGTCATCTATCTAAGGAAGAGGGTGTCCATTCTTCTTGGTGAGATTATTCAACTCCCTATATTCCACACATAGACGGAGAGAGCTGTCTGCCTTGGTCACAAAGACGATTGGTGCTCCCCACTCAGAAATGCTCCGTCTAATAAATCCCTTCTCGAACAATTCACCCACTCGCTTACTGAGCTCTCTCCTCTCTCTCTAGGAGCCATGTAGCGCACTGGTAAAGCAACAGGCTTAGCATTCTCTACCAAGTATATCCGGAAATCTATCTCTCGCGTGGGAGGTAATCCTCTCACCTCATCGAATACATCTGAAAAGTCTCTAACTACGGGTACCGAACTGAGATCATCAACAGAAGCATCTAGGGAATCTTGGAAACCGAGCATAATTGACCCTCGCGGGTCACAACAAATCCCGAGAGTTCTAACATGGCATGTTAGTAGCCTAACAACTCTCCTTTCACAATCAAGGATGTCACCATGCATGGCTAGCCAATCCATACCTAGAATAATTATGTAACCCATGAAACCCAAAACATATGTGTCACACTCAAACTCGTCGCCAAGAACAGAAATTATAAAACTCCTACATATCATAAACAGGTGAGCCGTACCTCCTATAGACCACAGGATCAGAAATTATACAAGTATCTAGGTGAACACTATCACCAACAGAATTGGATATGAAAGAATGAGAAGCACCAAAATCGAACAAAGTCCTAATAGGAGAGTCAAAAAGAGAAAACAAATCTTCTACGGTGACTTTCCTACCTCGAACCTAGCTACCAGTATAATTCACCTTACGCGCATGAACATGTGCTCTGGTTGATCCCGCCTCCTGACCCTTCCTCTTGGGACACTGCCTGGTCTAATGTCCAACCAGTCCGTAATTGTAACAAGTGTTCTTAGTCTTTCTACTGTCTTTGACAAAGTGTCCCTCGTTTCCACAGCCATAACACCTAACATCTGACTTGATTTGTGCCTTCTCAGATTTCTTCGCTGCACCCTTCTTGGGCCACCACGTTTTCTTTTTCAGTTTTGGGCTTGGACTCCTTGGCCTTATCCTCTTGCTTGCCTACTTTTCCATCCTCATGCATCAAGGCCATATTCACTAGCCTCTTAAATGCTTTTCCCATAGGGATATGTGTCATCGCCAGTCCTTGGAGGTGTTGGTTCTTCCCTCTCGCAAATCTCAAAGCCTTCTTATTAGAAGTGTTATATAGATCCAATCCAAACCTTGCTAATTCATTAAAGTTATTCACATACTCTTTCTCATCATACTTCCTTGCTTTATACTTAAGAACTTTTCCAATTGCATTCCTTCTTCAGCTAGTGATAAGAACTTCATTTCAAATCTATCCTTGAACTCATCTCATGTTGCCACCATCCGCTCTGCCTGAGCTACCTCCCCCTAATAAGATATTCCTCTTTAAGATGCCAAGCGACAAACTGAATCATCCTCCTGTCATCTAGATCCAACAATCCAAACACACATTTTGTCTCCCTAAGCCAGTTGCGAGCCTCCAAGTAACTCTCCGTTCCAAGAAATGGCTTGCCACCCATTGCACAAAAATCCTTATAAGCTTATAGAAGTCAACTACTGGATTAGATGGAATTACAACGGCTTCAGCTAGGGGTGGTGCATTCCTTTCACTTCGGCAGGTGTCGTAGCTTCTACATCTATAAAACCATGTCGGAATGAGAATTCCCTCTGGAAAATTGGGAGCCCCAGACATGCTGAAAAGAGAAGAGATAAGGATTCAAAAAGAGATCAAAGGAACATTGTAATTGACTTGAGGGGATAATATCTTTCAAAAATTGATTTTACTTCAAAATTCTTTGCTTTGAAAACACTTATTCAAAAACATTTCTCTGATCTTGTAACCTTTAGCTCTAATACCAAATGTGCGCCCCACATCCCTTAATGTCACTCATATGAGGATGCATTCAGTTTTGTGAACCGCAATAGGTATAAAGTAACATCTCAGAGACTAAAATTCATAAGATAGAATGTAAAACACAGGGAAAACTTTTAAAAACATTTATTATTATTAAATCAGTCATAGCATTTCATCATCATAAAACAAACTGTCTCGTGGGAATAAAAAACACCAGAGTACAGGAATAAAACTACAAAAGTCATCTCCCTTATAAGTCACTATAATAGTCATAAAGCAAGTGTTGAAGCAATACATGAAGTAAGGAATGGTCCAAGTCCAAACTGAATCAAAAGATCAAAAGTCACTGTTGTGATCCTCCACCCTGAAAACCTAGGGGAAGGGGGAGAGAGAAAAAGAAACTAGGTCAAACATAAGTCTGACAAGTTCTAGTGATTTTTAGCATAAGCATAAGATAAAGAAGTATTTAGATGAATAGTAATGGAAATGAAAATATAGTAAGGTAGAAAACATGAAACAAGATAAGCTTCTTATTCATATCTCTGAATTTTGGTACCAACTATCAGAACATCAATATTAGACTAATTTCTACCCAGTGATCGGCTTCTTAAACAGAATGTGAATAACCTGTGCCAGCTATGACATTCGAGGTTATTAGTCCTGATTGCATCAACTAAAAAGATACAACCGTAATCATAGGCGTGACAACTTCTTAGCGTGCCCTAACCTCTACCTAGTGTTAAACTCAGATGATAATAGAAGGGTACAAATTAATATGGGTTTCAGATAAGCAAGTAAGTATCTGGCACAAGTCAACCCTGGACTTGGTCCCCAAGTTAACTAGGATTCTTACGAGTCTCCTTATATTTTACCAGAATGGACTCCTTAGCTTATTAATCAGATAGGTTTAACTTAGCAGGTTTAAGTTCATTAATAAGCTTAATATAACCTTGTGTTATATTCTTAGGTTGTAATTGACATTTCTAATTAAATGCAATCTTTTTATACAACTCTTCCCCAAGTCAAACAGATCCAATGCATTACTGCTCAGATGTTTTACAATTACAAGTTACTTAATGTACAATTAAGTATATTTTATTCCAATTCACAAGTTTTCTAGTAACATGTTACTTAATGTATAATTAAGCACAACTTATTCCTAATTCACAAATTTACATACTCTTCCTTTGGAATTTATCCCAATTTACAGTCCATAATTCACCAATTTTCAATATGCCAAAAATCCACCTTTTAACATTATTCCAGATTATTCCAATTTTTAAGAAAATGAAACGGTAAAGGTCTTGGCTCTCGTTGGCCTAGGCTTAGCTAAAAAACAATGGAAAAAGAAAAAATGGATCTAGGCCTAGAAATAAACAATATGAATAAATAGGCATTACGAAAGTATAAATAAAATAATGATAGATGTGGGGATAAAGAAGAAGAATTTAATTATAAATAAACAATAGCTGAAAAGGAATAAATAACAGACATTAAACAAAATGAACAATAACTTGTAAAAGATAAACTTATAAATACCTTAATTGTCAAACTTTCAGATCCAATCTATTTTACGGTCTTAATCCTTTTTATTTAGAGTGCTAATCTAAAAATAACATAGAACTCACAGAGAATTGTTGTAGATCCAGAAAAAGGCCTTTGAAACAGAAGAAAGATATCTTTTCACATCTATAATTTGGCAGCACAACACACTGACTCTCCCCAATTTTATTTTTATTTTGGAGCATTATTCAGTGGAGGCTAAGAAAATGAAGAAAAATAGGTGTGGGAAAGAAGTAAAGAGTGGTAGCCTATTTATAGGCGTGGAAGGATAGTTTAGGCCATAGGATATTATGTTTTTAATCTAAACCATAGAAGATACCTTAGCAATGCATCAACAAAAGAATAATCTAGAAACAAGCATCGTTGGCCAGGCACAGGCTCGTGCTTGGCTTGAAGTGGGTCGACCTACCGTATATGTTGGTTGACACATATGCTCACTCAGGGGTCGACCCATATATGGGCTGGGTCGCCCTTTTACCATTGCTTTATTAATTAAATTATTCACTTTAATTTCAATCTTTGATTGATCATAACTTGTTCATTTTTAGTCCGATTTACGCAAACTAAAAGTAAAAGTCTATCTAAATCAAAATTTTGTAATGAATGCAATAGTGAAATACATTTTACCTAATTCTGAATATTATTTCAATTAATATTTTATTTATCAATCTTTTTTGTATATTTATTGTTTACTAAAATTTGGGCTGTTACATATCTTGTTAGGTCTTGGCAAGGTGATTTAATCATTGATCGAGTATGGACTATACTCACTCTTGATTTCAAAGCATGGCTAATGCTTGAAAAGCCTAAATGATATTTTTAGGATTTTGCAAAACTATTCAATTGGTTTATTTGCAGGTATGAATAATACTCGTGTTGGATAGTCCCACCAAGACCATGGATTCTAGATTTATTAGGATTTGGATTTCTCTTATAATACGATCTTGAGTTGAGTGATCATCAGATTACTTAGGATTTCAGATTTCTGGTTTTTGGTTTTCTTATAATACGGTTTGGTGCAACCATAGATTTTTGGTTTTTCGACAATACGATCCAGAGCGATCGTGGTTTTTTGGTTTTCTATTATTACGATCCGGCGCAATCGTGGATTTCAGGATTTCGGATATTGAACTTTTATTTTGGATTCCTATGGATTTCTAGATTAATCAAAACACATCTTTCACCGAAAGATATGTCTTAGGGGCAAAGTGTTGACCTGCCTTTTGGCAAGGCATTCACATCATGGTTTTTGACGATCGAAGTTCTCTGGATTTGAATATAAGCTTAATAGAGCTTTGATGCACATGATTGAAGTAATGAATAATTCAGAGTTATGGGTTTAACGAAGTTGGATTTCAGATAGGAAGGTTCGGATCGACCTAGCAAAACCACCATGTTTTGGATTGGCGAGCTCCTACACGATATAGCTGGAGTTTGGCATAAATGTTTCATTATATCACGTCATCTCGTATGGATCGACTCCAAAGGTATCGGCTCGGCATGGGCCCCATCGTTTTTGGAATGGCTTAGACTTAAGGAATAAAGAAGGAAGAGGAGTATCTTCAGGTCAGTTTGACTAGGTCGAACCAAATGAGGGCTTTGTCATCTGTCCTATTCTTCTGGCTAAAAACACGGTCAACCACTTCCTACATCTTCAGACCAAAGGACAACTATGCTGATGGAACTAGAGAGGACACCTCCCATGACCTAAAGAAGTGGATTTCTTAATTCTGGATGGCCAGATTGAGTGCCACGTGGCATGTCAATCCAGGCACGACACTCACCTATAAATACTCGAATTTGCATGGATAGAAGGGCTCTTTTGGGTTGGCCAACTTCTCTTATGCTGGTCGGGCTTAGCAAGGACATTTTTAGAACTATAATTCACTTCTAATCTCTACATTATTTCATAGGAAATCAACTATAACTTGTAACATAGTATAATAAAAGATTACTTGGAGCGGACGTAAGCCAGATTACCGAACCACGTATTCCCATTACTTTTCGGTTTTTTGTGACTGAAATTATTGTGTTTGACTACAATAATTTTAATATTGTCTATATGGGGGTTGATTATCAAAGAACCACTTTTTGACGTCAACACCAGCTTAGTGGGCATAACACTAAAACTGGATGAGTCAACTACCATAGAAACCAGACTCAGTTATTCTCGAATTCTCATAGAGATCAAAGCTGACTCGATTCTCCCTAATGAAGCATATATTTCTCTTTATGATGGCGAATCTATTATTCAGCCTATAAATTACGAGTGGATCTCTTCAAAATGTTCGAAACATATGTATTTTGGGCATCTCACTATTTTGAGAAAAAGGAATCTCAAAATTGTTGTTTGAAATTCATTATTTTGAGATAAAGGAAGATTGAATTGGAGATTTGGTGTAACACCCCGCATTTTTAAATATAATTAAAAATATGTAAAAATATGTGTATATGCGTAGATAGGTAAATAATGGTGATGTACAATGAGAATTAATTAATACATGGAAGAGAAGGAAAAAATTAATTCGATAACAGTGTACGTAACAGAGAAGATAATAAAATAAGAATACTTAATTTAAATATCAGGAATTGAGTAAGCGTTCATCTTGAAATTCTTCTTGGAATAGAGTCCAAGTTTTCGAAAATCGGATTCTGCATGAAAGAGTTATGGCCTGCGAAAGATTCAACAAAAATTCAGCATTTACATAGGAAAATACCCAGGCAGGTTGACCTGGGGGTCGACCTGGGTGTCGACCTACCCAGGGAGGTCTACCTACCCAGGGAGGTCGACCTCCCCCCTAATTTTTCCAGATCTGGGCAGTGACGATTTTTGGTGTGTTGGACGGACCGGATGGCTTCTAGGGCGATCTAATGGCTCTAAAACACTCTCTACACCTATAAAATAGTGCCTAGACCTAACCCTAATTCATAACAATTCCCTAAGACGCCTCTATGCCGCCAAACTTCAACCAAACATAGCCGCCACCCCAAAACTCTAAATTAAATTGCAAGTTCTTCATCAACTTTGGAGTTTAATCAAATCAAGAAGCAAAGTTCTTCATCAACAATTCATGCTCTTCACCAACAATCATATAAGAAGATTAAATCAGCATTCTACATCAACAACAAATCGTTTGTTTCTCCAATCAAGTCAAGGTGAGTGGAATTATAATAAATTTGTTGTATAATAGTATTATTATCGTTCATCATTCCCCAGTTATTAATTCAATGCAAGATTCATGTTATAATAATTGCTCTTTTATTCTCCTTCCCCTTTTTATTTTTGGATCTAGGTTATCTCGAACCTAGACGAAATCTTATTATACAATACACACGATTGGAATATGGGAATATTGGGCATAATCTATTTTATGAGATCGAGGAATATAATCGATAATTTTGGGGTTTATGGCATAACAATTGTTATTGCATATATTGGGCATAATCTATTTTATGCGATCGAGGAATATAATCTGTAATGTTGAATTTATGTAAGTTTGACATAATTGTCATTGGACATGGAATTGGTATAATTTAATATTAACAACTTGTAATTGGATAACCTAGGTTGGTGAAATTTATTTGTGACTTTGAAAATAAGCCTAGAGGGTGAATTAGATTATATGTATGAACGTGGGAATGTTGGGATATATATATATATATATATATATATCAGGAAAATATTGATTATATGAAATTGGGTATAATTGGATATCTGAAATTGGAATATTTGGGTATGAATAACATGGAATTAGTGAATTTGGGTATAACTGGATAATTTGGGTAATATGAAATTTGGCTAACTATTATGTAATTGGTGTAGTGAATGACAAATTGGAAATAGGCATAAAAAATGAAATGCAATTAAGTTGAATTTGGGACACATGACATGAATTTGGGGTTTGGGTGAAAGACGATTGTTAATGAACGCCTATGACACGAGGTTAGGCGCGTTTGTGGTGTAAGACTGCCCGGAACCGCCCGACAAATCCAGCAACCACAAGCGGACGTCTAATGTGAGAGGTCAACGGCAAGAACTAGAGGCATAACGGTTTATGACACGATGTTAGGCACGTTGTGGTATAAGTCTGCCCGGAACCGCCCGACAAATCCAGCAGCTACGAACAGACGTCTAATGTGAGAGGTCATACATCGTTACCGCATAATAAATAAATTAAGAAATACTAACCATAATAAGACAGGTGGGTGACATGGGTATGGTTAGAGGGTTAAGTGGATGATATAAATGACATGTAAAGCATGACTAATGTGGACTTAACCATTGTAAGACATGTGATGTAAAACATGACTAAGGTAGACTTAACCGTAGTAAGACATGTGTAAGATATGGAAAATATAATAAAGGGGGTTAAGTGGGACACGGGTGACATGTGAAATAAAATTTAGATATGCTTAACCAAATGGGACCCGTGACGGTATCATAAATTAATTGAATTGGGTAAAGTTTAAGTAACGGATTAAGTAAATGGAAGGGTTAAGTCAAATCTAAAATTAATGACAAGAAATGGGGAATGATAAATAACCTATTATGAATAAACTTGAATAAGGCAAGAAAGGATGATAGGTGGAAATTATAACTTATGGGACAAGATAAGTTATAGGAAACAATAAGGAAGATGAGATAACTTATATGTAAAGATATACTTAAATTAAGTGGTTTGGGAAGGAGAAATGTGAAATTAAAAATGATATAAGTTATATGAATGGAAAAGAAGTAAATCAGAATCTTGTATGTTGGTTGGGTTGAGTAATTCTCTGGGTGCCAGTCTGATGTTGATTTCGGTCTTCGGGGCTGTTGTTTAGAGAGTTATTCTCCTAATCGGTATATATGTGGGATAAGGCATACTTAACTATGAATTAAGTATAACATGTTGTTGTACCCTAAAAGGAAGTAATTTATGAAATTGGAAAATAACATGTTGTGGGCTTATTAATGGACTTAAGTGGGTTAAATATAAATTGAATTAATAAGCAAGGGTGACTTGGTGAATACGAAAAAAAGGAAGCTAATGAGGATAACCAAGTTAAATGAGAAATTGACGAGGTGGAAAGCGTGAAATAAATGGTTAGACTTAGGGTCCAATGACATATAAAACTAAGGCGCTTGAGGCAGTCCGTACGTTGTAGGATGAATAACCCAACGAGGTAGATCATGATGGTGTCATAAGGCTCGAGGAGGGCGCACGTTCGCTATTTTGGCCGCTCCAACGGACTGGAAGGATAAGCACGTAGCTTCCTGAGACGTTAAAGGTGCTCCTGGTAGTCCTCTGTGGTGGTTTAGCTTTTGGCTAGGATTACAGAGGTTGGGTCTGTGCGGAACTACCAGTTTGGCGGGCCTTGACAGCATAAGTAGGGGGCTGTCAGAATGCTGTACGCGGTGGCATTTAGGATGGTTCGGCGATTGCCTCAGGAGGAGGTGGAGGGTCAAGACCAAACAATAGGAAGATCGTCGGATGCCTGTCACCAGCAGCCTAAGGAATGCGAAAAGACAAGAGCTAACCCCTAGAGATCGTTAACCTTTGCTATCAGGGGACGGGTGCGGGGAGACCCCACATGGATGTTTAGATTGTTTGCTTGTTAGGGGTGGTCTCTTAGCTCGTGTGGTCTTTACTAGTTGAGGGAGGGGCTGAGGTGGGGCCATAGCCACCAAAAAGAAAAACCAGACCCGAGGGATATCTGTGCATTGGACACTCTTAGAGGCGGGCCAGTACATATATAGAAAAGCTGCCGACCGAGTTCCGTGTTTTCTGATGTAGCCCTACCACGGAACTTGGGTGCACAAGTAGAGGTTATGTGCAGTAGAAACATCGAGTACGATTGATGATACGTATGTGGGAAAGTCTAGGTACAACCATGTCTGCTTTGGGTGGTGTATCGTAGACTAGAGGGCATTATTCGGTGATGGAACCAAACTCGATCGAATAGTTCGAGGATAGCAGTCAGTACGCTTACGTAGCACAGCGATAGTGGTTCTATGCGGATGAAGCGTTGTACATTACTACGGCATAGGATAAGGGACTGCGCATGTTACTGTGGCGATACGGAGGAGACCGTGCGAGTGGGGTATCACGGGGTGTACCTCAGTTTGGGGGTAGCTACATATACACTATATTAGGTTAATCTACTAGGGGTAGATGGGTGCGACGTGTGCGTAAGCTTTGAGAGCTAACATTGTTAATAACCTAATAACCAAGAAAATATAACTGAACGGTATATGTAGGATTATACAGAAGTTTATTCTAAGTCCACTCACACAGAACTTATGTTCTGACCCCCTCCACATTACATACTTCCAAGTTAGGTTCATGACAGAGATGGTATAGCTTTGGATACTAGTTTAGTAGTATTGTTAATAAGGCAAAGCAATATTTGAATATTATACTTTATTTCCTTCCACTGTGAGATGCTTTACGAGTTCTGACATGTTTCTTTATCTCTGTCTTTTTCTGCAGGATACCAGAGCACCCAACTCAGATCTCGATGGATCAAATTTGAAAAATTCGGTCTGTCGGAATCCGGGTTATTACATATGGTATCAGAGCTTTGGTTTAGTGTTCCTAGGTAGATAATGAGCGAACGTATTTGTATTTTCTAAAATATAAATATATTAACCTAAATCCATATAGTATCCCACTAGGTATGGAAAGAGTTGGGATATTTAGTTTGTACACTAAAGTAATAAACATAGAAATTTCTAGGACCCTTAGGTTGTTTGGTTGGAAAGTGTACAATATGATTTGGTATTAGAGAAAGATGTATCCCATATAATAGAAACTGAAATGTTAGCATTTCAGATTAGTGGGTTTAGAAGTGAAACCTTATAAATTGGAAAAAGGTTAAAAAGTGGAAGGTGGATTAGGAATATATATATATATAGTTGAGAGAATTGGCTTTGGAAAAATGTTTAGGAAAGCCTAGTTAAGATTGGAGACCCACTTGGAGTCTAACCCAATAATAAACTTTTAAGAACTTGAGTTTGTAAAAGAGTTTGTGGTATTTTCCAAGTTTTGATCTTAAATGTATTTTGATGTTTGAGAAATGCATATTGGGTTTTAAAGTAAAGTGGGGTATATTGTGTAAAACAATGTTTTCTTGTTTTAATAGAATTCTCTCATAAAAAGATGCATATTATAGAGCATGTATAGCTCGCTAGTTTTCATATTATAATATATGAAAGGATTAAAAAGTAAAGCATACAAAATGTTGCATTTTGTAAAAGAAAGCTTAAAAAAATCTCTATTCGGTTGACAATAAAATTTTATTTATTGTTTTAGAAAAGAATTTTGTTGGGTAGACGAAATAAGTTGTAGGAATTAAGAATAGAGTAGATGTTTGCACCTTGTAGCAAGTAGTTAGATTAGCATTGTAGGTATAAACAGTATAACCCATTAGTTGTCCTTGTCTACTCCAGTTTTTTGATTTGAAAAAAAAATGTTCTGCATTTTTATTTAGTAATATGTTTTTATGGTTTGGCAAAGGTAAGTTTTTGAGAAAAAGATAAAAGTTTTTCCACTTTTAGTTTTTGGAAGAAATATGCAATGCAAAGAAAGAGGCCAAACCATACTTTTAAAAGAATGGGGTAGATAAGGATTAAGGCCTAGAAAGAACGAGATAAAGTTAAGGCTATGAATTAAAGAACTGGAACCTAACTGGAGATTGGTAGAGTTGAATGATTCTCTGAGTATCAATCTGATGTTGATTTCGGTCTTCGGGGTTGATACTTAGGGAGTTATTTTCTTGCCAATTTACAGTCAGGGATTAGATAATATTAGACTAATGGAAAATTTCCCGTAGAATTCATAAGCATTGAGAAACCTAGGTTTGTTGCTGAAAAAAAAAAGATAGGCTAGTAATACACAGCAAGGACTAGTAGTGACTACTAAGTAGTAAAGGGCAAGTAAGTGGGTAGATCCTGTTGTGTGGACTCGCAATTGTCTGAGATGACAAAGTCCTAAGATTCTTGGCCCATAGTAGTAGCTGTGTAGGATGCTATTTGAGTTGAAAACAGAAAAAGCTTATTTGAAATAATAAACTTAAGTAATTGGATTAAGTCAAATAAGCTAAGAAAGAGGAAAGCCTATCTAACAAGAAACAATAAATTCAGTAAGGCAACAAATGTGACGGGAAAAGAAAATGGAAATCTTAAGAAAAAGATGAATAAATATGAATTTTTTTTCCAAGATAAGTGGAAAAAGAGAAGAAATTTTCTTATGTGGTTGTGCTTGGATAGGAGAAAATAGGAAATCTTTATAGAATAGTCATATAAAAATCCAAGTACGATTAGAAAAGAAAAACGGAGGATGTGAATTTTTCCGTTTTATACATTTTCATAACATAAGAAATCGAATTTGGAAAGTTAGATTTTTCTAAATTTCGAATTTAATGATGGATGGAAGGGTTTTGGATGCGACAATTGGGTGAACTATGCT
The DNA here is from genome assembly GCA_030737875.1 of Allium sativum. Taxonomy (NCBI): domain Eukaryota; kingdom Viridiplantae; phylum Streptophyta; class Magnoliopsida; order Asparagales; family Amaryllidaceae; genus Allium; species Allium sativum. The sequence continues at coordinate 223,847,218 of CM060923.1, read as the reverse complement.
CTTATTCTATAAGAGTATGGGAAAACTTGGATGAAAAATATTTTGATTTTTCAAGAATATTGCATTCATATAGAACTGCAAGTATATTTAGGGTGTGAGCATCATGTTTTGAAAGAGTTTTTTCTTAAATTTGCATACATATAGGCGGATCCAAATTAGGCATACATATTTTATTATGATGTATCTCACTTTGCACATGTGCACAATGTTTGCAACAATTAGATGCACACTTGATGGATGGATATTGCGAGGGGTTATCTATTTTACTCTTATCGAATTTCGGGGATGAAATTCTTTAAGGGTGGGAGAATGTAACACCCCGCATTTTTAAATATAATTAAAAATATGTGAAAATATGTGTATATGCGTATATAGGTAATTAATGGTGATGTACAATAAGAATTAATTAAAACATGGAAGAGAAGGAAAAAATTAATTTGATAACAGTGTACGTAACAGAGAAGATAATAAAATAAGGATACTTAATTTAAATATCAGGAAGTGAGTAAAACGGACTTCACCATTGCGTTCGTCTCGAAATTCTGCTTGGAATAGAGTCCAAGTTTTCGAAAATCGGACTCCGTATGAAAGAGTTATGGCCTGCGGAAGATTCAACAAAAATGCAGCATTTACATAGGAAAATACCCAGGCAGGTCGACCTGGGGGTCAACCTGGGTGTCGACCTACCCATGGAGGTCGACCTACCCAGGGAGGTCGACCTCCCCCCTGATTTTTCCAGATCTGGGCAGTGACAGTTTTTGGTGTGCTGGACGGACCGAATGGCTTCTAGGGCGATCTAATGGCTCTAAAACACTCTCTACACCTATAAAATAGTGCCTAGACCTAACCCTAATTCATAACAATTCCCTAAGACGCCTCCATGCCGCCAAACTTCAACCAAACATAGTCGCCGCCTCGAAATTCTAAATTAAATTGCAAGTTCTTCATCAACTTTGGAGTTTAATCAAATCAAGAAGCAAAGTTCTTCATCAACAATTCATGCTCTTCACCAACAATCATATAAGAAGATTAAATCAGCATTCTACATCAACAACAAATCGTTTGTTTCTCCAATCCAGTCAAGGTGAGTGGAATTATAATAAATTTGTTGTATAATAGTATTATTATCGTTCATCATTCCCCAGTTATTAATTCAATGCAAGATTCATGTTATAATAATTGCTCTTTTATTCTCCTTCCCCTTTTTATTTTTGGATCTAGGTTATCTCGAGCCTAGACGAAATCTTATTATACAATACGCACGATTGGAATATGGGAATATTGGCCATAATCTATTTTATGCGATCGAGGAATATAATCTGTAATTTTGGTGTTTGTGGCATAACAATTGTTATTGCATATATTGGGCATAATCTATTTTATGCGATCGAGGAATATAATCTGTAATGTTGAATTTATGTAAGTTTGACATAATTGTCATTGGATATGGCATTGGTATAATTTAATATTAACAACAAGTAACTGGATAACATGGGTTGGTGAAATTTATTTGTGACTTGGAAAATAAGCCTAGAGGGTGAATTAGATTATATGTATGAACATGGGAATGTTGGGATATATATATATATATATATATATCAAGAAAATATTGATTATATGAAATTGGTTATAATTGGATATTGGAAATTGGCATGTTTGGGTATGAATAACATGGAATTGGTGAATTTGGGTATAATTGGATAATTTGGGTAATATGAAATTTGGCTAACTATTATGTAATTGGTGTAGTGAATGACAAATTGGAAATAGGCATAAAAAATGAAATGTAATTAAGTTGAATTTGGAACACATGACATGAATTTGCGGTTTGGGTGAAAGGCGATTGTTAATGAACGCCTATGACACGAGGTTAGGCGCGTTTATGATGTAAGACTGCCCGGAACCACCCGGCAAATCCAGCAACCACAAGCGGACGTCTAATGTGAGAGGTCAATGGTAAGAACTAGAGGCATACCGGTTAATGACACGAGGTTAGGTGCGTTGTGGTATAAGTCTGCCCGGAACCGATCGACAAATCCAGCAGCTACGAACGAACGTCTAATGTGAGAGGTCATATATCATTACGGCATAATAAATAAATTAAGAAATACTAACCATAATAAGATGTGTGGTGACATGAGTATGGTTAGAGGGTTAAGTGGATGATATAAATGACATGTAAAGCATGACTAATGTGGACTTAACCGTTGTAAGACATGTGATGTAAAACATGACTAAGGTAGACTTAACCGTAGTAAGACATGCGTAAGATATGGAAAATATAATAAAGGGGGTTAAGTGGGACACGGGTGACATGTGAAATAAAATTTAGATATGCTTAACCAAATGGGACCCATGACGGTATCATAAACTAATTGAATTGGGTAAAGTTTAAGTAATGGGTTAGGTCAAATCTAAAATTAATGACAAGAAATGGGGAATGATAAATAACCTATTATGAATAAACTTGAATAAGGCAAGAAAGGATGATAGGTGGAAATTATAACTTATGGGACAAGATAAGTTATAGGAAACAATAAGGAAGATGAGATAACTTATATGTAAAGATATACTTAAATTAAGTGGTTTGGGAAGGAGAAATGTGAAATTAAAAATGATATAAGTTATATGAATGGAAAAGAAGTAAATTAGAATCATGTACGTTGGTTGGGTTGAGTAATTCTCTGGGTGCCAGTCTGATGTTGATTTCGGTCTTCGGGGCTGGTGTTTAGAGGGTTATTCTCCTAATCGGTATATAATATGGGATAAGGCATACTTAACTATGAATTAAGTATAACATGTTGTTGTAACCCTAAAAGGGAATAATTTATGAAATTGGAAAATAACATGTTGTGGGCTTATTAATGGACTTAAGTGGGTTAAATATAAATTGAATTAATAAGCAAGGGTAACTTGGTGAATACGAAAAAAAGGAAGCTAATGTGGATAACCAAGTTAAATGATAAATTGACGAGGTGGCAAGCGTGAAATAAATGGTTAGACTTAGGGTCTAATGCATATAAAACTAAGGCGCTTGAGGCAGTCCGTACGTTGTAGGATGAATAACCCAACGAGGTAGATCATGACGATGTCATAAGGCTCGAGGAGGGCGCACGTTCGCTATTTTGGCGGCTCGAACAGACTGAAAGGGGAAGCACGCGGCTTCCTGAGACGTTAAAGGTGCTCCTGGTAGTCCTCTGTGGTGGTTTAGCTTTTGGCTAGGATTACAGAGGTTGGGTCTGTGCGGAACTACCAGTTTGGAGGGCCTTGACAGCACAAGTAGGGGGCTGTCAGAATGCTGTACGCGGTGGCATTTAGGATGGTTCGGCGATTGCCTCAGGCGGAGGTGGAGGGTCAAGACCAAACGGTAGGAAGATCGTTGGATGCCTGTCACCAGCAGCCTAAGGAATGCGAAAAGACAAGAGCTAACCCCTAGAGATCGTTAACCTTTGCTATCAAGGGACGGGTGCGGGGAGACCCCACATGGATGTTTAGATTGTTTGCTTGTTAGGGGTGGTCTCTTAGCTCGTGTGGTCTTTACTAGTTGAGGGAGGGGCTGAGGTGGGGCCATAGCCACCTAAAAAAAAAAACTAGACCCGGGGGATATCTGTGCATTGGACACTCTTAGAGGCGGGCCAGTACAGATATAGAAAAGCTCCCGACCGAGTTCCGTGTTTTCTGGTGTAGCCCTGCCACGGAACTTGGGTGCACAAGTAGAGGTTATGTGCAGTAGAAACATCGAGTACGATTGATGATACGTACATGGGAAAGTCTAGGTACAACCATGTCTACTCTGGGTGGTGTATCGTAGACTAGAGGGCATTATTCGGTGATGGAACCAAACTCGATCGAATAGTTCGAGAATAGTAGTCAGTACGCTTACGTAGCACAGCGATAGTGGTTCTATGCGGATGAAGCGTTGTACGTTACTACGACATAGGATGAGGGACTGCGTATATTACTGTTGCGATACGGAGGAGACCGTGCGAGTGGGGTATCACGGGGTGTACCTCAGTTTGGGGGTAGCTACATATACACTATATTAGGTTAATCTACTAGGGGGTAGATGGGTGCAACATGTGCATAAGCTTTGAGATCTAACATTGTTAATAACCTAATAACCAAGAAAATATAACTAAACGGTATATGTAGGATTATACAGAAGTTTATTCTAAGTCCACTCACACAGAAATTATGTTCTGACCCCTTCTCATTACATACTTCCAGGTTCGGTTCATGACAGAGATGGTATAGCTTTGGATACTGGTTTAGCAGTATTGTTAATAAGGCAAAGCAATATTTGAATATTATACTTTATTTCCTTCTGCTGTGAGATGCTTTACGAGTTCTGACATGTTTCTTTATCTCTGTATTTTTCTGCAGGATACCAGAGCACCAACTCGGGTCTCGATGGATCGAATTTGAAAAATTCGGTATGTCGGAATCCGGGTTGTTACATGTGGTTCCACCATCTCAAAAGAATTTAAATCCAACTCAGTTTCCTTGTTTTCAACAACTTCATTAAGATTGCCACTTTCAATTTCAAAAGTTGTTATTTGAAAATCATAAATTTTGGTAAAAGGTGAATTATTATTTGACTCATCGTATGTTGAAATTTGATTTTGTTGCCCATGCTTTTCTACTTATGTTTCAAACAACAAATCTATGTGATTATTGTGGATTTCATTCGTTTGTTCAAAAAAAATCAAATTTATCATTATTAATTTGAGAATTTTCAATTTGAAATTATTGAGATTTTTTTCACTTGCACCACAACTGAAATTATTCCAGTTACCCAAATCATTTGAAAGGTGATTCACTCCATTTTGAATTTGAAATTCATTTTAGAGATTGAAATTAAGTTGGCAAACATTATAATCAAAATCATTTGAATTTGGAAGTGAATTCAAATTTTCATTACTTTGAAAACTTTGACTTGAATTATTGCACAAGTATGAATTAAACCATTCATTTATTCTTTGATTTTGTCGTGTGCTCATTTCAAGCAAAGATTCAATACTTGTTTCAAGATTTAAGGGTTGATAGCCATTTTGAAAATTTGGTGGTGAAAAATCCGAATTAGTTGTACAATAGTTGTTATTAAAACATCCATATGAATTTGGTGTGAAATTATATGAATTATATTGATTTTCACAACTATCGTAAAATTCTAGCGAGTAAAGAAATCTCGACATTTGCAAGAAAATGGTTCTTTTTTTTCCGAATTTTTCTAATATTTTTTGTTTGGAAAGAGAAAAGGAAACAAATATTGACAAAAGTAATTTTTTTTTTTTGGATTTTTGAATTGTTTTTAAACCAAATGCTTAAATAAAAGGGTCAGTTTGGCTTAATTTCTTGTTAAGTTCCAAAATAAAAAAAAACTCCTTGTCTAAAAACTTTATAAATTAGGTCCCTATTTTTTGAAAATCATCAAAAAATAAAAAAACCAAAGTAAAAGTTTACCAAACTTCAAAATTTAATTCAACACATAATCATCATCGTATTCATGCATTATTACTCCAAAAAAATGATTCAAAAAAAAAAAAATCAAAAACATGCACGTTTCAAAAAAATTCTACAATTTTCCGTATAATCGCTAACATTGTAGCAGTTATATCAAAAAAAGTTGCAGAATTTTATGCAACTTTTTCTTATTTGCATGAAAAATTAAAAATCAAAACATATACTTATTAAAACATTCAAGTATTGCAGAAAAATAAGCAGTAATATAAAAATTGCATACAAATGAAAAATATGATGTAACTGATGCAATTATTTGCAATATTTACTGATATATTAACAACTTTTTCATTTAGTTACATCAACTGTACAATAGTCGCTGATATATCAAAAATTATATATAAATAATTGCTAATATATCAACAATTATTCGTCTTCCTCTCAACATATGCGTGTACTATATAAATAATTGTAGAAATATCTGCAGTTATTCACTAAAATTACTGATATTTCAGCATTTTTTTTTGTGCACAATTCTTCCATGAATGTTTACAATGTGAATTTTTTTATACAACAGCGCAAAAAAACAGAGAAACACGTTGCTATAGGAAATAACGACCTGATTTACAATCAAACTTAGAAAAGGATGCACAGTTAATTAAAGTAGAAAAGAAGGATGCGCACCTAATTTCCACTAAATAAAAATAGAAAGAGAATATTTACAAATGATTTTTTTTTAATTTTTTTGAAACATAAAAGGAAAATAAGCAAAAAAATTGTTTTTCTAAGATAAAGATTTTTTTATTTTATTTTTTATATATGCATGAACCTAATGCAACTATATGAATGAAAATGGCCTATTTACAAATTTTCTAAAATTATATGGTGGAAATTGACTGATTTCAAGAAAAAAATAATCTCAGCCAGATAACAGACAGGAGTTATTGGTGCATCAGGAATCACCCTAACAATGCAACCAGAGGTCTATGTACCTTTAGAGAAACAATTGCTATAATTTTTATGAATCATCGTAATATTTATAAACGTTTATTGCTCTGCCGTAGCCTAGACATCGAGAAATAATTCATTGGAAAGAAATCAATTTGTCAAAAATATAGTAATGTCTTTAGAAAATAAAAAATAAAATGAGATGAATGCAAAATTAAACGTGTATTGACGATACAACTATGAATGAATTTTTTTGTTTTCAGATTTTTGTGCAAACGCAAGCAAACAACAATGCAGTCAAAGTTAGAACACGATACCAAAGCATGCAGATTAGCAAATTTTTTAATTTTAGCAATAATTTTTTATTTTTAAGCAAGGCAAATTATAACAAAGCCAAGCAAGCTAAGCAATTCAGTCCTTTTCATTACACGAAAACAGGTGATTACCAAAAAGAATAATCATCGCAAACAATTTCAGCAACACTTATTAGTGTTGCTATGGGGGCATGGCAATTTATATCTAACGCATATAAGCATTGGTAAATTTTCTCTTCCAACTCTTATAAGCGTTGGTAGATCTTCCTTCGCAACGCTTAAAAGAGTTGGTAGATCTTCCTTTGCAACGCTTAAAAGCGTTGGTAAATTTTCTTTCGCAACGCTTGTAAGCGTTAGTAGATCTTCCTTCGCAACACTTATAAGCGTTGTAGATTTTCTTTCGCAACGCTTATAAGCGTTGGTATTTTTTCTTATGAATAGTCAATTAATTTTGCTAAAATGACAATTATTATAATATATAGAAGATATTTAAAATGGATCCAAAACCAATATTATTCTCAATTTAAAGATATAACTCAATGGATATCAATAAGCAACATTCCTAATCAAGTAACGACATAGAATATCAGTTAACAACAGACAAATACAATACATAAATAAATTGCTAAATTCAATGCCCAAATGAAATTCTACAAATACCGAATACTAAACTACGACAATATAACGAAGCCTCAATCTGAAAATTCACATAACTTTTACATTTCATTTTGAGGACCATCATAAATTGGTGCATCCGGTTCAAGGATATCAACCACCCAAATTACTTTCTCCACATTCAGGATCGCCTTCCTAAATGACGAATTGTTTGTGTTCCGATTTCCTCTTTTCTACGCTTTCTGAAATCGTGATATGCGAATTTATAAAGTAGGCGACCGTTTTTGTGTAAAAGCGTTAGGGCAAACGAATGAGAAATGGGAAATATGGTGAGGGACGTTAGTTTACCTTTTTGACCTCAGAAACCAGCCTTACCAACACAAATAAGCGTTGGCAATAATTTTTTTATAATTATGTATTTTTCGTAACACTTTTTTGACATAGCAACACATATTATTGTGACTACCCTGCAATATAAATAAGTGTTGACAATTGGAAAAGGGATTAATTGTCAATAATAATCTGAAGTTTAACGTGTCTTCCCATAATAATCATAAGTTTGAATTATTTCTGAATAATCCGAAGTTTGGGGGGTGTCTTCCCATAAAGATCCCGATGACTTTTTGACGTGTTATTTTGGGATCAATATGGGAAGACATCCACAAACTTCAGATTAATATGGGAAGACACCAAGTAAAGGTATTAATATGCGAAGACACCCCCAAACTTCGGATTGTTTAGAAATAATCCATGCTTGGGATTATTATGGGAAGACACGTTAAACTTTGGATTATTTTTGATAATTAATCCTTGGAAAAAAGGGTTACCAAATGGTTGTTATAGTGTAGTGTTTAATTTTTTGTAACCTAAAATAAAATAATATTGACAAATAAAAGCAGATTGTCGAGGGTTCAGGAATTTCCGATTGGAGCTTGGTTTGGGATTTTGGGTGTATTTCATGAAGGGAGGGTGTGATAGTAGTTTGAATTTAGATATATGCAGTGTTACTGTAGTGTTGTTGATAAATGGTGGAGTGTTACTACAGTTTGATTGTTGATTGAGGAAGTCATAGCTCCAAAAGTGTGGTTGAGAGAGGATTTTCTTGTCGTTGGTTTTCGAAGGGGTGGGGCTGTTTTTGAAGGTCGTAGGTGATAAGGTTGTTTCTGGAGGAGTGTTTGTGTCTTGTTTTTTGTTTTTTGCGTTAGTAGTTTGTGGGGATTGTGTTGCCGAGTTTGATTGTGAATTCGAAGGTCGCTATTATAGTAGGTTGGTGGTTTGGAAGTGGATGTCGTGTAGTCTACAGCAGCTAAGGGATGATGGCAGTGGTCGAGGAGGAAGATGAGTGGAAGGAAGCTGAAGTTTATGTTGATAGTGAAAGAACGGTTGTGAGGCGATGAAGAGTTGAAGTGATATTTTTGTTAAAGGTTTGGATGAAAGTATGCGTTGAAGTGGAGTTTTATGGGCTGATGAGGGTTTGTAGAGGTCGAAAGGGTAATGCAAGCCAGTAAAGGTTATGGTTTGGTAGTTGTGTTTGGCTTGGTTTGATATGAATGTTGTGAGGTGTTATGTTGTGGTTATGGCAAGGAGTTCAGGGCTATAGTGAACTTGGTGCAGGGCGTGGAGGGTTTGGTAGTTTAACTTGCAGTGGATCATGTTATTTGGTCAGCGTATTTCGGGTTGGACTATGTTATTTGGTCAGCTCAAAAGGTACTGGAAATTTGGATCGTCACACTACCTGTCCAGATGTGTTGATGTACTCTGATGATTGTAAATATATTTTCAACCTCTCAATAAAGATTTATTTCTATATTATATTTTGTTCTGCTACGATGTGAGACTCTGTGTTGTGTTGGTTCTTCTTCTTCTATTCTAATATTTCTTTCTTATCCCACCCTCTAATTTCTTTCTTCTAACTATCTGGTGTTTTCGATACTTGAGTTTTGTCAATTAATGCGGGATTATGTATTATGGTCGGAATTCGGGAGTCGAATCCCTACCGGGTCGTTGTACCACTGTAATGACCTACGGGAATTCGAAGGTTGAATTCCGACAATAATACATAATCTAGTATTACGTGTCAAAACTCAAGTATTGAAATCACCAGATAGTTAATAGAAAGAAGTTAGAGGGTGAGATAAGAAAGAAAAAAAATTAGAATAGAAGAAGAAGAACCAACACAACACAAACAGAGTCTCATATCGCAGCGGAACCAAATATCATATATATAACTGGGAGTCTAATAAGGAAAATGAAGAGATTGAAAGAAATTTTCAAAATTAGAGTCGAAGCAGTTTATTCGCTCTAGTTCCTCGCCTTAGGGAGCTTCCGCGATCTTTGTAAAGAAGTTTAATGGTATACTTAGGCTTTGCATTGACTATCACAAGCTTAATGATCTCACCATCAAGAATAAATTTCATCTACCGTTGATTGACGATTTATTCAATCAACTTTGTAGTGCTAAAGTCTTTTCTTAATTGAACTTAGCTACCGGATTCCATCAACTATGCATTGCATAGGATAGTATTCCATTGATGTCATTCCGTATGTAGTATGGATCTTATGAATGGCTAGTAATGCCGTTTGGATTGACGAACGCTCCAGCTTATTCAGTTGACCTTATGAATCGTGTTTTCAAGGACTTCCTCGATTGATTTGTGCTCATCTTCATTGATGATATTCTTGTGTATTCTAAAACCGAGGAGGAACATGAAAACGATCTACGTGTTGTATTGCAGACTCCTGGAAGCAATCAATTGAAGGCTAAATTTTCAAGTGCAATTTTTGGCGATCTTGTGTTAAATTATTAAGTAATATTATCTTCGAATCCGGAATTTTAGTGGATTCTTCAAAGATTGAAGCAATTTAAAATTTGAAGGGACCCGGGAGCATAACATACATCCGTAGTTTTCTTGGATAGGCGGGCTACTACCGTCGGTTCATAAAAGACTTTTCAAAAATTTCCGTGCCCTTCACGAGTTTAACTAAGAAAGTAGCCAAGTACATTTGATCGGACAAATGTGAAGCCGCTTTTTAAACACTAAAATAACTCCTTTCCGGTACAATCTGCAAATATTTTATGCTTTTGTGGGTTTGAAACACCACAGCTAGTCGTCCGACATGGAAACGACGTTAGACGTCAATATTATTGTTGTCCAGTACGTACGAACGGATGTGAATTCAGAAAGTGGGTAGATGATCATTTTCCTTCTGGAGCAATTACGTATGCTTGGAATTGGAAAAAAGAAACAAGAAAGCTACAAAATCAAGTCAACGACATTAGTAATGCAAATTACCAACTACAACATGGTTTAAATTAAAGGTTTAATATTCTATGTTATGCTGGTCAAAGATGTTTATGACCTATTGTATTTGTATGCTTATTATTAGTTGTATCATATGCTTAATATCTGTTGTATCGTTATGCTTATTATCAGTTCGATCGTTATGTTTATGACCACTTGTATATGTATGATTAATATCAATTGTATAAGAAATTAATTAATTAGCCGACGTTTGAACGTAAAAGGAACAATATCAAGATGATACAAGTTACACAACACAAGTACATGCTTACCAATACGTGGATATATAAAAGTACATGCTACAACAAAATACAACAAAACAAACATGAATACTTTAGATAACAACCCAATGGTACTATAACACCCCGTATTTTCTGTGAACGCAAAAGTAACAAATCAGAGAATAATTAAATTTTTAAAATAAGAATCAAGGCAAACGAGTTGCGCCAATGCGTTCGTCTCGAAATTCTGCTTGGAAACAAGTCCGAGTTTTCGAGGAACGGAGTCCGTATGAGGGAGATATGGCCCTCCGAAGTTTCAGAGAATTTCAGAATCGAAAACAGCTCAAAAATTCGAATTCAAAATCCCAGAACAGGCTGGGCGGGAAAATTCCCGCCCATGGACCAGGTCGACCTGGGGGTCGACCATAGTGTCGACCTCCCAGGGGCCAGGTCGACCATAGTGTCGACCTGGGGGTCGACCTGCCTCCCGAACCCACTTTCTGAACCTTATGCATTCTGATGTATTTAGACTCGTTTTCTGTCCGGATTTGTCTGCCTAATCCTATATAAACATCCCCCTAGCCTCTTTTCTCTACACAATTTCATTCTGTCTATATTCTGCCTCTGTTCTAATTAAAAATAAAAATGGTGTCGCTACTCTGCTGGAATCAAAACTTGGACTGATGCATCTTCTTCCAACCTGAATAGAATTAAAAGCAAAATCAAATCTCATGCCAAAGATTAGAGCTACGACAACAATTAAAGAGGAATAATTCAGCATTTCTGCATCAACAGTTTATTATCCTTTCTTAAGACCACGAAAGGCAAGTACAGTTATTTTCCGATATAAACGTTAATTATGATCGTGACCTGAATTGTAAATCTGAATTTGAGGTTATGTCTATTCTGTTCTGTTTAGATCTATCTTATTCTGTATCTCTTTCTTCTTTCTGTTCTATAGCCAGGCTACCACGAGCCTGAGCCAAATCTCGTAAGGGATTAACGCACGAACGTTAAAATGTTTGGGACAAATAATGAATGATGCATAATTGGACAGGACCGATTCGAGGACATGACATAAAATCTAAGGCATATAATTGGACATGCGACATATTTAACATATGACTTGAGATTGAGGCATAAAATATATTGGACATGTGACCTGGGATTCGGGGCGTAGATTTAACCGTAAACATGAAAACTAATTTAGATACATAGTACATATTGTAATCTAGATCTGTAGTTAGTTTGAGAAATAAACATATGTTAGATCTAGATATGTTCATACTAGGTACGATGATCTGTGATTTGGGAGAAGGGGGATTATTGGACAACTTGAAACTTGGGACGTAATGCATGTTTTAAATCAAGGTCTGATGTTAGAGTTTAAAGACAATTTACAACATGTTATGCATGAATGATAACGCATGTTGAGGACATACTACATGTTATAGTTTAAAAATCTAGATTTTTGGACATATTCTTTTATGTAAAAATTTATGACTTGAAAAAGGAATATGTGACTTAGGCGTAAAGACCTATGCAAAAACAGGATAACTATTAATGTGAATGCGCCTAAATAAGGGTTTTTGGATATCTGGCATCACAGGCTATAATTTGGCATAATTCATATTGTTTATCATGAATATTATGTACTGTGTAATGTTTAACTAAAAATTAGGAGCATATGTGGTATTATGAATTATGGCCATGATTTGGCAAGTGAGTTTAGGCTAAATTTATGATTAGGCAAGATATGATATATATATAATCTACTAAATCTGTTATATTGCCTAATCCGTTAGTTCTGTTATATTGCCTAAACTGCTAATTAGATTGAATTGCCCAATCTGCTAAATCTGTTAAATTTCCTTATCTACTAAATCTGCTAAATAGCCTAATCTGCAAGATCTGTTATCTGTTTAATCTGTTGAATGACGTAACCTGTTGGAACTGAAATACTAAAGTTTGAAGTATGTAAATCTGTAGGCTCGATTTAAAATTGAGCAAAACTTGTTAATAGAACCTCGAATAATCTGTTGTAACTTGTATAGAAGTTTAATTGTTAAATAAACAGGATTAGTCTGATATCTGAAAAATCTATATTGGAATGAATTGGCTAAAAAACATGGCTAACTCGAGGTTAGAATGAGTTTGCAGCGTAATTCTGCCCAGAACCGCCCGGCACATCTAGTGGCCGCAAACAATAGGTTCTAATGTGAGAAGTTAGTCATAACATGCTTCAAAACCCGAGGTTAGACTCAGTTTGCGGCAGAAACCTGCCCGGAACCAACCGGCCTAACCAGTGGCCGCAAACTGTCTGTCTAATGTGAGAGGTCTGCGCGTTAATTTCTAATTGATACAAATCTGGGATAAATATGATGTCTAAAACGTGTTGGGTGGATAGGGTTAAACCAATTGGACTAATGAATTTAACAAACACGTTTCGTGAATCTGTAGGCCCAATTACAAAGTTAGAAAAATATGTAAATCTGTTAAATCCGTATATCTGATCCGTTAGTCTGAAAACTTGTCTAATCTGTGAACTAGTTGATCTGAACTCTATAGTCTGAACTTGTAAACAAGTTAATCTGAAATCTGTTAGTCTGGGGACACAAGGTTAGGAGGGAAATTACTTGTGTCATCTGTTGTTCGGGACCCATATTAGTCAGTAACCCTTTCTGGTATCAAACTTTGACCTAACAGTAAGTAGGGTCCAGGCACGCTTACTGAACTAATTATAAGTGGTTCATTCTGATAATGGCGAGGGGTGTTGATGGTGCGTTCCAACCGGGTCATGTGCGTGCATGGATCCCGGTCTGCCTCTGAGGATGTAAGATGCCGTGACATCTGTAAATAGGCCTGTGCCAATTGTTTGTCACTTTAGGGAGTGATACACCCTATTGTGGAGCTAACACAGGGTATTTATGTATTAGGGAGCCGATCGCTTGGGGTAGGGTTTTAGGGTACACTTTGTTCTTTCTGTTTCTGTTGGTACTGTCTGTTTCTGTTGGGTGGCAACACCTGTCTGTTTCTACGTGGTACCGTCTGTTCGGGTGGTAAAGGCCCATTTACTAGTGTACACCTAATTCTACATTCTGTTTCCGTAGGGATTAATCTGTTTCTGTTTCTGTTCGGGTGGTAAAGGCCCATTATTAGCATTCTGCTTCTGTCTGTTTCTGTTCGGGTGGTAAAGGCCCATTATTAGCATTCTGTTTCTGTCTGTTTCTGTTCGGGTGGTAAAGGTCCATTATTAGCGTTCTGTTTCTATGGAAATTATTCTGTTCCAGTTTCTGCTTTAGTTTAGACATTAGGGTGACACCTAATCCTGTTATACTAGCATTAGTGCAGAGAAATGAAAAGTAATATTATTCTGTTTCTTCTGTTTAACCTAAGTACATCAGCTGCTCCTGTTACTGTTATCTCTAATCCAAATTTATTTGCATACCATGATTATTATTATTATATGTTCATATGATGAAAGTCACTGGACTTGCCAGACTTTATGTCTGACCTTCCTTGTTTTCGCCCCTTTTCTTCTGTTTCCCCCAGGTTTTCCAAGGAGGGAACGCTTTAGCTTGATCCGAATTTCTTCTGCTTGAAGCACTTAGAATGTTTAAAGTATGGCTTGACTGCTTATGGCAGCTTCTGTGGGGATTATGATTTTAAAGTTTTGTACTCCAATGATTTTCTGAACAAGACTGATATTTATGTACTTGAGTTTTTGGTAAAGATGTAACCATACTGGTTTCTGTTTTCCGCTGTAATAAAGTTATAATTTCTCAAGTATTGTTTATCTATCTTGTAAATTTCTGCTCTGTCTACTAAAACGCTCCACCAAAGTTAAGGCATTCCCTTTGTGAGTGAACTTAACGGAGGTGGGGTGTTACACTTGGTATCAGAGCTAAAGGTTACCAGACTAGATAATAGTTTTTGAAAACTATTTTCAAAAAGGTTTTAAAAAGGAAGTATTTTAAAAAATAAAGTATTTTGGAAAAACATAGTCCCCAGAAAAGCCATATATCTATCTTTTTCGTTCTCCGTTTTAAATCTTTTTCTTTCATTCCAGCATGTCTGGGAATCTTAACTTTCCAGAGGGCGTGCCAATACCTGGCTGGTTCTGGAGGTACTTAGAGGCTAGAGCCAACAATGCAGGCCTAGCAGATATTCCTCCTCCAGCTGCAGCGATTCCTCCTCCTCCACGCCCTCCTCGTGTAATTGCTTTTTCAAAGATCTGTAAAGATTTTAGGGTCATGGGTGGAAAGGATTTCAAGGGAACTGAATCATTCGTAGAAGCAAGGAACTGGCTCAAAGAAACTGAGGATCTGTTCGTTATCTTCGAGGTGGAAGATAGGCATAAGGTACAATTGGCGGTGTGGTTGCTCAAGGACGAAGCTTCCTATTGGTGGGAAGTCACTAACGCCGAGAGGCCTGTTGAAACATGGATGGATTTCAGAACAAGGTTTGAGACGAAATTCCTCTCGCAAGCTGAACGAAGTCTACAATTGGAAAAGTTCTTATCTCTTAAGCAAGGAAGTATGACGGTTAAGGAATACGTCAACTAGTTCAACCAACTGGCTAGGTTCGAGCTAGATTTAGTCAACACCCAGCATAAAAAGGCTCTCCGCTTTGTTAAAGGATTGAATGAGCCACTGCACAGCCTAGCCATGACCCATGTACCCATGAGAGCAACTTACGAGAGATTGGTGGATATGGCACTACTGCACGAGGAAGACAACGGCAAGAAAGAGGCAAAGAAGGAAGAACCATAGAACAAGAAAGCATGGCCCAAAAAGGAAACACAAAAGAAGGGTGAAAAGTCTGAAGATAGGAAGGAGAAAAAGTGCTTTACTTGTGGAAGGTCGACTCATCTGAACAAGGATTGCAGAAAAAGAAAGGGCACTTGCTTCAACTGTGGTGAGAAGGGACACTTCACTAGGGACTGTCCGAAGAAACGAGGACAAGGGCAGAGGGCAGGACCAACTTTTGGAAGGCAGGCGAACACTCTCGAGGACTAGTGGATAGGATAGAAATACGAAAACTTTCTGTACGAGGTTTAATTTCTTTATCTGATTTTTGGGTTAAAACTCTTTTCTGATTCTGGCATTTCGATTCTGTAATCGATACTCTGCACTTGAATACTAGTATTGTTTCTGATTCCGCTGTAGATTCAGACCCACAAGGGTTGTGACTCATCTAAGCATGGTAAGTTGGGTATATGTGTTGAGCGTTAAGTTGACTATGACGCATACATTCTGGGTTTTATCATGCTTAGTTTCCTAAGAATCATTTGGTAATCTGATCTGTACTAGCAGTCTGTAAGCATCTGGATATTTCTGAAAAGGTTAAGATTTCCAGTTTTGACATTGTCTAAAGAGGGTAATCCTCTGGGTATCAATCTGATGATTGATTTTGGTCTTCGGGTTGATACTTAGAGGAAATTTGCCTCTCAACCAGGGTCTAATGGAAACCAAGTTTTGTTTATCTGCACTCGCTCCCATCACTCGACTGTATCCTATCAATCGAGTCTTCGACCTATAAATAGGAATCCTATGGATGTAAACATGTGTTTGAGACATGTTATGTTTGATGGTTGCAAGTTGTTGCTAGTGGTTGCTCGTGGATGCATATACACACACTAGGCACTAAATCGGCTCGAAAAACACTCTCATACTGCATATGGATGTGTGAGCATTTTCTATTTTTGTGGATGCAAAATGATTGACTCATCACATGGATGTTGCATATGAATGAATGGTTGTCACTCATATAAGAATGATATGTATCAAATAGGAAGATTGCATACATGTTGGACTCATGACACTGACATAGTCGCATTAAGGAGGTCAACTGAATTAGTGGACCGCCTGATCTTTGCATTAGATAAGGAATATATACACACACTTTTGCATATGTTCATACAACATTAGAAGTTTTCTAAGGACAATGGATGCTTGTGGATGATGGTTGAGTAGATGGATGACTGGATGGTAGGACACATTCTTCTTAACTTGAAGATTTCGGGGAAGAAATCCTTTAAGGAGGGGAGAATGTAACACCCTGTATTTTCTGTGAACGTATAAGTAACAAATCAGAGAATAATTAAATTTTTAAAATAAGAATCAAGGGAAACGGGTTGCGCCATTGCGTTCGTCTCGAAATTCTGCTTGGAAACGAGTCTGAGTTTTCGAGGAACGAAGTACGTATGAGGGAGATATGGCCCTCCAAAGTTTCAGAGAATTTCAGAATCGAAAACAGCTCGAAAATTCAAATTTAAATTCGAATTCAAAATCCCAGAATAGGATGGGTGGGAAAATTCCCTCCCATGGACCAGGTCGACCTGGGGGTCGACCATAGTGTCGACCTCCCAGGGGCCAGGTCGACCATAGTGTCGACCTGGGGGAGGGGGGTGCAGGTCGACCATAGTGTCGACCTGGGGGTCGACCTGCCTCCCGAACCCACTTTCTGAACCTGATGCATTCTGATGTATTTAAACTCGTTTTCTGTCCAGATTCGTCTGCCTAATCCTATATAAACAGCCCCCTAGCCTCATTTTCTCTACACAATTTCATTCTGTCTATATTCTGCCTCTGTTCTAATTAAAAATAAAAATGGCGTCGCTACTCTGCTGGAATGAAAACTTGGACTGATGCATCTTCTTCCAACCTGAATAGAATTAAAAGCTAAATCAAATCTCATGTCAAAGATTAGAGCTACGACAACAATTAAAGAGGAATAATTCAGCATTTTTGCATCAACAACAGTTTATTATCCTTTCTTAAGACCACGAAAGGCAAGTACAGTTATTTTCCGATATAAACGTTAATTATGATCGTGACCTGAATTGTAAATCTGAATTTGAGGTTATGTCTGTTCTGTTTAGATCTATCTTATTCTGTATCTCTTTCTTCTTTCTGTTCTATTTCCAGGCTACCACGAGCCTGAGCCAAATCTCGTAAGGGATTAACGCACGAACGTTAAAATGTTTGGGACAAATAATGAATGATGCATAATTGGACAGGACTGATTCGAGGACATGACATAAAAGCTAAGGCATATAATTGGACATGCGGCATATTTAACATATGACTTGAGATTGAGGCATAAAATATATTGGACATATGACCTGGGATTCAGGGTGTAGATATAACCGTAAACATGAAAACTAATTTAGATACATAGTACATATTGTAATATAGATCTGTAGTTAGTTTGAGAAATAAACATATGTTAGATCTAGATCTGTTCATACTAGGTACGATGATCTGTGATTTGGGAGAAGGGGAATTATTGGACAACTTGAAACTTTGGGACGCAATGCATGTTTTAAATCAAGGTCTAATGTTAGAGTTTAAAGACAATTTACAACATGTTATGCATGAATGAAAACGCATGTTGAGGACATACTACATGTTATAGTTTAAAAATCTAGATTTTTGGATATATTCTTTTATGTAAAAATTCATGACTTGAAAAAGGAATATGTGACTTAGGCGTAAAGACCTATGCAAAAACAGGATAACTATTAATGTGAATGCGCCTAAATAAGGGTTTTTGGATATCTGGCATCATAGGCTATAATTTGGCATAATTCATATTGTTTATCGTGAATATTATGTACTGTGTAATGTTTAACTAAAAACTAGGAGCATATGTGGTATTATGAATTATGACCATGATTTGGCAAGTGAGTTTAGGCTAAATTTATGATTAGGCAAGATATGATATATATATATATATAATCTACTAAATCTGTTTTCTGCTAAATCTGTTATATTGCCTAATCCGCTAGTTTTGTTATATTGCCTAAACTGTTAATTAAACTGAATTGCCCAATCTGCTAAATCTGTTAAATTGCCTTATCTACTAAATCTGCTAAATAGCCTAATCTGCAAGATCTGTTATCTGTTTAATCTGTTGAATGACGTAACCTGTTGGAA
Organism: Allium sativum; assembly: GCA_030737875.1. Taxonomy (NCBI): domain Eukaryota; kingdom Viridiplantae; phylum Streptophyta; class Magnoliopsida; order Asparagales; family Amaryllidaceae; genus Allium; species Allium sativum. The sequence goes on along the minus strand of CM060923.1, from coordinate 223,828,418 downwards.
CTGAGATACTGAAGTTTGAAGTATGTAAATCTGTAGGCTCGATTTAAAATTGAGCAAAACTTGTTAATAGAACCTCGAATAATCTTCTTTAACTTGTACAGAAGTTTAATCTGTTAAATAAACAGAATTAGTCTGATATCTGAAAAAACTGTATTGGAATGAATTGGCAAAAAAACATGGCTAACTCGAGGTTAGAATGAGTTTGCGGCGTAATTCTGCCCGGAACCGCCCGGCACATCTAATGGCCGCAAACAACAGGTTCTAATGTGAGAAATTAGTCATAACGTGCTTCAAAACCCGAGGTTAGACCCACATTGCGGCAGAAACCTGCCCGGAACAAACCGGCCTAACCAGTGGCCGCAAACTGTCAGTCTAATGTGAGAGGTCTGCGCGTTAATTTCTAATTGATACAAATCTGGGATAAATATGATGTCTAAAACGTGTTGGGTGGATAGGGTTAAACCAATTGGACTAATGAATTTAACAAACCCTTTCGTGAATCTGTAGGCCCAATTACAAAGTTAGACAAATCTGTAAATCTGTTAAATCCGTATATCTGATCCGTTAGTCTGAAAACTTGTCTAATCTGTGAACTAGTTGATCTGAACTCTGTATGTCTGAACTTGTAAACAAGTTAATCTGAAATCTATTAGTCTGGGGACACAAGGTTAGGAGGTAAATTACTTGTGTCATCTGTTGTTTGGGACCCATATTAGTCAGTAACCCGTTCTGGTATCAAACTTTGACCCAACAGTAAGTAGGGTCCGGGCACGCTTACTGAACTAATTATAAGTGGTTCATTCTGATAATGGAGAGGGGTGTTGATGGTGCGTTCCAACCGGGTCATGTGCGTGCATGGATCCCGGTATGCCTCTGAGGATGTAAGACGCCGTGACATCTGTAAATAGGCCTGTGCCAATTGGTTGTCACTTTAGGGAGTGATACACCCTATTGTGGAGCCGACACAGGGTATTTATGTATTAGGGAGCCGATCGCTTGGGGTAGGGTTTTAGGGTACATTTTGTTCTTTCTATTTCTGTTGGTACCGTCTGTTTCTGTTGGGTGGCAACACCTGTCTGTTTCTGCGTGGTACCGTCTGTTCGGGTGGTAAAGGCCCATTTACTAGTGTACACCTAATTCTACATTCTGTTTCCGTAGGGATTAATCTGTTTCTATTTCTGTTCGGGTGGTAAAGGCCCATTATTAGCATTCTGCTTCTGTCTGTTTCTGTTCGGGTGGTAAAGGCCCATTATTAGCATTCTATTTCTGTCTGTTTCTGTTCGGGTGGTAAAGGCCCATTATTAGCGTTCTGCTTCTGTGGAAATTATTTTGTTCCTGTTTCTGCTTCAGTTTAGACATTAGGGTGACACCTAATCCTGTTATACTAGTATTAGTGCAGAGAAATGAAAAGTAATATTATTCTGTTTCTTCTGTTTAACCTAAGTACATCTGCTGCTCCTGTTACTGTTATCTCTCATCCAGTTTTATTTGCATGCCATGATTATTATTATCTGTTCATATGCTGAAAGTCACTGGACTAGCCAGACTTTATGTCTAACCTTGCTTGTTTTCGCCCTTTTTCTTCCGTTTCCCCCCCAGGTTTTCCAAGGAGGGAATACTTTAGCTTGATCCGGATTTCTTCTGCTTGAAGTACTTAGAGTGTTTAAAGTATGGCTTGACTCCTTATGGCAGCTTCTGTGGGGATTATGATTTTAAAGTTTTGTACTCCGATGATTTTCTGAACAAGACTGATATTCATGTACTTGAGTTTTTGGTAAAGATGTAACCATACTGGTTTCTGTTTTCCGCTGTAATAAAGTTAAAATTTCTCAAGTATTGTTTATCTATCTTGTAAATTTCTATTCTGTCTGCTGAAATGCTCCACCAAAGTTAAGGCATTCCCTTTGTGAGTGACCTTAACGGAGGTGGGGTGTTACACTTGGTATCAGAGCTGAAGGTTACCAGATTAGATAAAAGTTTTTGAAAACTATGGCGAGATGGGACACTTCACTAGGGACTGTCCGAAGAAACGAGGACAAGGGTAGTGGGCAGGACCAACTTCTGGAAGGCAAGCGAACACTCTCGAGGACTAGTGGATAGGATAGAAATAGGAAAACTTTCTGTAGGTGGTTTAATTTCTTTATCTGATTTTTGGGTTAAAACTCTTTTCTGATTCTGGCATTTCGATTCTGTAATCGATACTCTGCACTTGAATACTAGTATTGTTTCTGATTCCGCTACAGACTCAGACCCATAAGGGTTGTGACTCTTCTAAGTGTGGTAAGTTGGGTATCTGTGTTGAGCGTTAAGTTGACTATGACACATACATTCTGGGTTTTATCATGCTTAGTTTCCTAAGAATCATTTGGTAATCTGATCTGAACTAGTAGTCTGTAAGCATCTGGATATTTCTGAAAAGGTTAAGATTTCCAGTTTTGACATTGTCTAAAGAGGGTAATCCTCTGGGTATCAATCTGATGATTGATTTCGGTCTTCGGGTTGATACTTAGAGGAATTTTGTCTCTCAACCAAGGTCTAATGGAAACCAAGTTTTGTTTATCTGCACTCGCTCCCATCACTCGACTGTATCCTATCAATCGAGTCTTCGATCTATAGATAGGAATCCTATTAATGTAAACATGTGTTTGAGACATGTTATGTTTGATGGTTGCAAGTGGATGCAAGTAGTTGCTAGTGGTTGCTCGTTGATTCATATACACACACTAGACATTAGATCGGCTGGAAAAACACTCTCATACTGCATATGGATGTGTGAGCATTTTCAATTTTTATGGATGCAAAATGATTGACTCATCACATGGATGTTGCATATGAATGAATGGTTGTCACTCATATAATAATGATATGTATCAAATAGGAAGATTGCATACATGTTGGACTCATGACACTGACATAGTTCGCATTAAGGAGGTCAACTGAATCAGTGGACCGCCTGATCTTTGCATTAGATAAGGAACATATACACACACTTTTGCATATGTTCATACAACACTAGAAGTTTTCTAAGGACAATGGATGCTTGTGGATGATGGTTGAGTAGATGGATGACTGGATGGTAGGACACTTTCTTCTTAACTTGAAGATTTCGGGGACGAAATCCTTTAAGGAGGGGAGAATGTAACACCCCGTATTTTTTGTGAACATATAAGTAACAAATATAAGAATAATTAAATTTTTAAAATAAGAATCAAGGGAAACGGTTTGCGCCACTGCGTTCGTCTCGGAATTCTGCTTGGAAACGATCCGAGTTTTCGAGGAACGAAGTCCGTATGAGGGAGATATGGCCCTCCGAAGTTTCAGAGAATTTCAGAATCGAAAACAGCTCGAAAATTCGAATTCAAATTCGAATTCAAAATCCCAGAACAGGCTGGGCGGGAAAATTCCCGCCCATGGACCAGGTCGACCTGGGGGTCGACCATAGTGTCGACCTCCCAGGGGCCAGGTCGATCATAGTGTCGACCTAGGGGGGGACCAGGTCGACCATAGTGTCGACCTAGGGGTCGACCTGCCTCCCGAACCCACTTTCTGAACCTGGTGCATTCTGATGTATTTAGACTCGTTTTCTATCCAGATACTTTTGCCTAATCCTGTATAAACAGCCCCCTAGCCTCATTTTCTCTACATAATTTCGTTGTCTATATTCTGCCTCTGTTCTAATTAAAAATAAAAATGGTAAAAATAAAAATGGCGTCGCTACTCTGCTGGAATCAAAACTTCGACTGATGCATCTTCTTCCAACCTGAATAGAGTTAAAAGCTAAATCAAATCTCATATCAAAGATTAGAGCTATGACAACAATTAAAGAGGAATAATTCAGCATTTCTGCATCAACAACAGTTTATTATCCTTTCTTAAGACCACAAAAGGCAAGTACAGTTATTTTTCGATATAAACGTTAATTATGATCGTGACATGAATTGTGAATCTGAATTTGAGGTTATGTCTGTTCTGTTCTGTTTAGATCTATCTTATTCTGCATCTCTTTCTTCTTTCTGTTCCATAGCCAGGCTACCACGAGCCTGAGCCAAATCTCGTAAGGGATAAACGCATGAACGTTAAAATGTTTGGGACAAATAATGAATGATGCATAATTGGGCAGGACTGATTCGAGGACATGACATAAAATCTAAGGCATATAATTGGACATGCGACATATTTAACATATGACTTGAGATTGAGGCATAAAATATATTGGATATATGACCTGGGATTCGAGGCGTAGATTTAACCGTAAACATGAAAACTAATTTAGATACATAGTACATATTGTAATCTAGATTGGTAGTTAGTTTGAGAAATAAACATATGTTATATCTAGATCTGTTCATACTAGGTACGATGATCTGTGATTTGGGAGAAGGGGAATTATAGGACAACTTGAAACTTAGGGACGTAATGCATGTTTTAAATCAAGGTCTGATTTTAGAGTTTAAAGACAATTTACAACCTGTTATGCATGAATGATAACGCATGTTGAGGACATACTACATGTTCTAGATTAAAAATCTAGATTTTTGGACATATTCTTTTATGTAAAAATTCATGACTTGAAAAAGGAATATGTGACTTAGGCGTAAAGACCTATGCAAAAACAGGATAACTATTAATATGAATGCGCCTAAATAAGGGTTTTTGGATATCTGGCATCATAGGCTATAATTTGGCATAATTCATATTGTTTATCATGAATATTATGTACTGTGTAATGTTTAACTAAAAATTAGGAGCATATGTGGTATTATGAATTATGACCATGATTTGGCATGTGAGTTTAGGCTAAATTTATGATTAGGCAAGATATGATATATATATATATATAATCTGCTAAATCAGTTATCTGCTAAATCTGTTAGATTGCCCAATCCGCTAGTTCAGTTATATTGCCTAAAATGCTAATTAGATTGAATTGCCTAATCTGCTAAATCTGTTAAATTGCCTTATCTACTAAATCTGCTAAATAGCCTAATCTGCAAGATCTGTTATCTGATTAATCTGTTGAATGACGTAACCTATTGGAACTGAAATACTGAAGTTTGAAGTACGTAAATCTGTAGGCTCGATTTAAAATTGAGCAAAACTTGTTAATAGAACCTCGAATAATCTGCTGTAACTTGTACAGAAGTTTAATCTGTTAAATAAACAGAATTAGTCTGATATCTGAAAAATCTGTATTGGAATGAATTGGCTAAAAAACATGGCTAACTCGAGGTTAGAATGAGTTTGCGGCGTAATTCTGCCCGGAACCGCCCGGCACATCTAGTGGCCTCAAACAATAGGTTCTAATGTGAGAATTTAGTCATAACGTGCTTCAAAACCCGAGGTTAGACTCAGTTTGCGGCAGAAACCTGCCCGGAACCAACCGGCCTAACCAGTGGCTGCAAACTTTCAGTCTAATGTTAGAGTTTGTGCGTTAATTTCTAATTGATACAAATCTGGGATAAATATGATGTCTAAAATGTGTTGGGTGGATAGGGTTAAACCAATTGGACTAATGAATTTAACAAACCCGTTTCGTGAATCTGTAGGCCCAATTACAAAGTTAGACAAATTTGTAAATTTGTTAAATCCGTATATCTGATCCGTTATTCTGAAAACTTGTCTAATCTGTGAACTAGTTGATCTGTACTATGTATGTATGAACTTGTAAACAAGTTAATCTGAAATCTGTTAGTCTGGCGACACAAGGTTAGGAGGGAAATTACTTGTGTCATCTGTTGTTTGGGACCCATATTAGTCAGTAACCCTTTCTGGTATCAAACTTTGACCCAACAGTAAGTAGGGTCCGGGCACGCTTACTGAACTAATTATAAGTGGTTCATTCTGATAATGACGAGGGGTGTTGATGGTGCGTTCCAACCGGGTCATGTGCGTGCATGGAACCCGGTCTGCCTCTAAGGATGTAAGACGCCGTGACATCAGTAAATAGGCCTGCGCCAATTGGTTGTCACTTTAGGGAGTGATACATCCTATTGTGGAGCCGACACATGGTATTTATGTATTCGGGAGCCGATCGCTTGGGGTAGGGTTTGGGTACACTTTATCTGTCTATTTCTGTTGGTACCGTCTGTTTCTGTTGGGTGGCAACACTTGTCTGTTTCTGCATGGTACCTTCTGTTCGGGTGGATAAGGCCCATTTACTAGTGTACACCTAATTCTACATTCTGTTTCCGCAGGGATTAATCTATTTCTGTTTCTGTTCGGGTGGTAAAGGCCCATTATTAGCATTCTGCTTCTATCTGTTTCTGTTCGGGTGGTAAAGGCCCATTATTAGCATTCTGTTTCTGTCTGTTTCTGTTCGGGTGGTAAAGGCCCATTATTAGCGTTCTGTTTCTGTGGAAATTATTCTGTTCCTGTTTCTGATTCAGTTTAGACATTAGGGTGACACCTAATCCTGTTATACTAGTATTTGTGTAGAGAAATGAAAAGTAATATTATTCTGTTTCTTCTGTTTAACCTAAGTACATCTGCTGCTCCTGTTACTGTTATCTCTCATCCAGTTTTATTTGCATACCGTGATTATTATTATCTGTTCATATGCTGAAAGTCACTGGATTTGCCAGACTTTATGTCTGACCTTGCTTGTTTTCGCCCCTCTTCTTCCGTTTCCCCCCCGGTTTTCCAAGAAGGGAATACTTTAGCTTGATCCGGATTTCTTCTGCTTGAAGTACTTAGAGTGTTTAATGTATGGCTTGACTCCTTATGGTAGCTTCTGTGGGGATTATGATTTTAAAGTTTTGTACTCCGATGATTTTCTGAACAAGACTGATATTTATGTACTTGAGTTTTTGGTAAAGATGTAAACATACTGGTTTCTGTTTTCCGCTGTAATAAAGTTAAAATTTCTCAAGTATTGTTTATCTATCTTGTAAATTTCTGTTCTGTCTGCTGAAATGCTCCACCAAAGTTAAGGCATTCCCTTTGTGAGTGACCTTAACGGAGGTGGGGTGTTACACTTGGTATCAGAGCTGAAGGTTACCAGATTAGATAAAAGTTTTTGAAAACTATTTTCAAAAAGGTTTTAAAAAGGAAGTATTTTCAAAAATAAAGTATTTTGGAAAAACATAATCCCTAGAAAAGCCATATATCTATCTTTTCCGTTCTCCGGTTTAAATCTTTTTCTTTCATTCCAGCATGTTTGGGAATCTTAACTTTCCAGAGGGCGTGCCAATACCCGGCTGGTTCAGGAGGTACTTAGAGGCTAGGGCCAACGATGCAGGCCCAGCAGATATTCCTCCTCCAGCTGCAGCGATTCCTCCTCCTCCACCCCTCCTCGTGCAATTGCTTTTTCAAAGATCTGTAAAGATTTTATGGCCATGGGTGGAAAGGATTTCAAGGGAACTGAATCATTCGTAGAAGCAAGGAACTGGATCAAAGAAACCGAGGATCTGTTCGTTATCTTCGAGGTGGACGATAGGCAGAAGGTACAATTGGCGGTGTTGTTGCTCAAGGAGGAAGCTTCCTATTGGTGGGATGTCACTAACGCCGAGCGGCCGGTTGAAACATGGATGGATTTCAGAACAAGGTTTGAGACGAAATTCCTCTCGCAAGCTGAACGAAGTCTACAATTGGAAAAGTTCTTATCTCTTAAGCAAGGAAGTATGACGGTTAAGGAATACGTCAACCAGTTCAACCAACTGGCTAGGTTCGAGCTAGATTTAGTCAACACCCAGCATAAAAAGGCTCTCCGCTTTGTTAAAGGATTGAACGAGCCACTGCACAGCCTAGCCGTGACCCATGTACCCATGGGAGCAACTTACGAGAGATTGGTGGATATGGCACTACTGCACGAGGAAGACAACGGTAAGAAAGAGGCAAAGAAGGAAGAACCACAGAACAAGAAACCATGGCCCAAAAAGGAAACACAAAAGAAGGGTGAAAAGTCTGAAGATAGGAAGGAGAAAAAGTGCTTTACTTGTGGAAGGTCGACTCATCTGAACAAGGATTGCAGAAAAAGAAAGGGCACTTGCTTCAACTGTAGTGAGATGGGACACTTCACTAGGGACTGTCCGAAGAAACGAGGACAAGGGCAGGACCAACTTCTGGAAGACAGGCGAACACTCTCGAGGACTAGTGGATAGGATAGAAATAGGAAAACTTTCTATAGGAGTTTTAATTTCTTTATCTGATTTTTGGGTTAAAACTCTTTTCTGATTCTGGCATTTCGATTCTATAATCGATACTCTGCACTTGAATACTAGTATTGTTTCTGATTCCGATGTAGACTCAGACCCATAAGGGTTGTGACTCATCTAAGCATGGTAAGTTGGGTATCTGTGTTGAGCGTTAAGTTGACTATGACGCATACATTCTGGGTTTTATCATGCTTAGTTTCCTAAGAATAATTTATTAATCTGATCTGTACTAGTAGTTTGTAAGCATTTGGATATTTCTGAAAAGGTTAAGATTTCCAGTTTTGACATTGTCTAAAGAGGGTAATCCTCTGGGTATCAATCTTTCGGTCTTTGGGTTGATACTTAGAGGAAATTTGTCTCTCAACCAAGGTCTAATGGAAACCAAGTTTTGTTTATCTGCACTCGCTCCCATCACTCGATTGTATCCTATCAATCGAGTCTTCGACCTATAGATAGGAATCCTATGGATGTAAACATGTGTTTGAGACATGTTATGTTTGATGGTTGCAAGTGGTTGCTCGTGGATGCATATACACACACTAGGCACTAGATCGGCTCGAAAAACACTCTCATACTGCATATGGATGTGTGAGCATTTTCAATTTTTGTGGATGCAAAATGATTGACTCATCACATGGATGTTGCATATGAATGAATGGTTGTCACTCATATAAGAATGATATGTATCAAATAGGAAGATTGCATACATGTTGGACTCATGACACTGACATAGTTCGCATTAAGGAGGTCAACTGAATCAGTGGACCGCCTGATCTTTGCATTAGATAAGGAACATATACACACACTTTTGCATATGTTCATACAACATTAGAAGTTTTCTAAGGACAATGGATGCTTGTGGATGATGGTTGAGTAGATGGATGACTGGATGGTAGGACACATTCTTCTTAACTTGAAGATTTCGGGGACGAAATCCTTTAAGGAGGGGAGAATGTAACACCCCGTATTTTCTGTGAACGTATAAGTAACAAATAAGTGAATAATTAAAATTTTAAAATAAGAATCAAGGGAAACGGGTTGCGCCATTGCGTTCGTCTCGAAATTCTGCTTGGCAACGAGTCTGAGTTTTCGAGGAACGAAGTCCATATGAGGGAGATATGGCCCTCCGAAGTTTCAGAGAATTTCAGAATCGAAAACAGCTCGAAAATTAGAATTCAAATTCGAATTCAAAATCCCAGAATAGACTGGGCGGGAAAATTCCCGCCCATGGACCAGGTCGACCTGGGGGTCGACCATAGTGTCGACCTCCCAGGGGCCAGGTCGACCATAGTGTCGACCTGGGAGTGGGGGGACCAGGTCGACCATAGTGTCGACCTGGGGGTCGACCTGCCTCACGAACCCACTTTCTGAACCTGATGCATTCTGATGTATTTAGACTCGTTTTCTGTCCGGATTCGTCTGCCTAATCCTATATAAACAACCCCCTAGCCTTATTTTCTATACACAATTTCATTCTTTCTATATTCTGCCCCTGTTCTAATTAAAAATAAAAATGGCGTCGCTACTCTACTGGAATCAAAACTTGGACTGATGCATCTTCTTCCAACCTGAATGGAATTAAAAGCTAAATCAAATCTCATATCAAAGATTAGAGCTACGACAACAATTAAAGAGGAATAATTCAGTATTTCTGCATCGACAACAGTTTATTATCCTTTCTTAAGACCACAAAAGGCAAGTACAGTTATTTTCCGATATAAACGTTAATTATGATCGTGACATGAATTGTAAATCTGAATTTGAGGTTATGTCTGTTCTGTTCGGTTTAGATCTATCTTATTATTTATCTCTTTCTTCTTTATGTTCTATAGCCAGGCTACCACGAGCCTGAGCCAAATCTCGTAAGGGATTAATGCACGAACGTTAAAATGTTTGGGACAAATAATGAATGATGCATAATTGGACAGGACTGATTCGAGGACATGACATAAAATCTAATGAATATAATTGGACATGCAACATACTTAACATATGACTTGAGATTGAGGCATAAAATATATTGGAAATATGACCTGGGATTCGGGGCGTAGATTTAACCGTAAACGTGAAAACTAATTTAGATACATAGTACATATTGTAATCTAGATCTGTAGTTAGTTTGAGAAATAAACATATGTTAGATCTAGATCTGTTCATACTAGGTACGATGATCTGTGATTTGGGAGAAGGGGAATTATTGGATAAATTGAAACTTGGGAACGTAATGCATGTTTTAAATCAAGGTCTGATGTTAGAGTTTAAAGACAATTTACAACATGTTATGCATGAATGATAACGCATGTTGAGGACATATTACATGTTATAGTTTAAAATCTAGATTTTTGGACATATTCTTTTATGTAAAAATTCATGACTTGAAAAAGGAATATGTGACTTAGGCATAAAGACCTATGAAAAAATAGGATAACTATTAATGTGAATGCGCCTAAATAAGGGTTTTTGGATATCTGGCATCATAGGCTATAATTTGGCATAATTCATATTGTTTATCATGAATATTATGTACTGTGTAATGTTTAACTAAAAATTAGGAGCATATGTGGTATTATGAATTATGACCATGATTTGGCAAATGAGTTTAGGCTAACTTTATGATTAGGCAAGATATGATATATATATAATCTGCTAAATCTGTTATCTGCTAAATCTGTTATATTGCTTAATCCGCTAGTTCTGTTATATTGCCTAAACTGCTAATTAGATTGAATTGCCTAATCTTCTAAATCTGTTAAATTGCCTTATCTAATAAATCTGCTAAATAGCCTAATCTGCAAGATCTTTTATCTGTTTAATCTGTTGAATGACGTAACCTGTTGGAATTGAAAAACTGAAGTTTGAAGTATGTAAATCTGTAGGCTCGATTTAAAATTGAGCAAAACTTATTAATAGAACCTCGAATAATCTGTTGTAACTTGTACAGAAGTTTAATCTGTTAAATAAACAGAATTAGTCTGATATCTGAAAAATCTATATTGGAATGAATTGGCTAAAAAACATGGCTAACTCGAGGTTAGAATGAGTTTGCGGCGTAATTCTTCCCGGAACCGCCCGGCACATCCAGTCGCCGCAAACAATAGGTTCTAATGTGAGAAGTTAGTCATAACGTGCTTCAAAACCCGAGGTTAGACTCAGTTTGCGGCAGAAACCTGCCCAGAACCAACCGGCCTAACCAGTGGCCGCAAACTGTCAGTCTATTGTGAGAGGTCAGCGCGTTAATTTCTAATTGATACAAATCTGGGATAATATGATGTATAAAACGTGTTGGGTGGACAGGGTTAAACCAATTGGACTAATGAATTTGACAAACCCGTTTCGTGAATCTGTAGGCCCAATTACAAAGTTAGACAAATCTGTAAATCTGTTAAATCCGTATATCTGATCCGTTAGTCTGAAAACTTGTCTGATCTGTGAACTAGTTGATCTGAACTCTGTATGTCTGAACTTGTAAACAAGTTAATCTAAAATCTGTTAGTCTGGGGACACAAGGTTAGGAGGGAAATTACTTGTGTCATCTGTTGTTTGGGACCCATATTAGTCAGTAACCCTTTCTGGTATCAAACTTTGACCCAACAGTAAGTAGGGTCCAGGCACGCTTACTGAACTAATTATAAGTAGTTCATTCTGATAATGGCGAGGGTTGTTGATGGTGCATTCCAACCGGGTCATGTGCGTGCATGGATCCCGGTCTGCCTCTGAGGATGTAAGACGCCGTGACATCTGTAAATAGGCCTGTGCCAATTGGTTGTAACTTTAGGGAGGATACACCCTATTGTGGAGCCGACACAGGGTATTTATGTATTAGGGAGCCGATCGCTTGGGGTAGGGTTTTAGGGTACACTTTGTTCTGTCTGTTTCCGTTGGTACCATCCGTTTCTGTTGGGTGGCAACACCTGTCTGCTTCTGTGTGGTACCGTCTGTTCGGGTGGTAAAGGCCCATTTACTAGTGTACACCTAATTCTACATTCTGTTTCCGTAGGGATTAATCTGTTTCTGTTCGGGTGGTAAAGGCCCATTATTAACATTCTGCTTCTGTCTGTTTCTGTTCGGGTGGTAAAGGCCCATTATTAGCATTCTGTTTCTGTCTGTTTCTGTTCGGGTGGTAAAGGCCCATTATTAGCGTTCTGTTTCTGTGGAAATTATTCCGTTCCTGTTTCTGCTTCAGTTTAGACATTAGGGTGACACCTAATCCTGTTATACTAGTATTTGTGTAGAGAAATGAAAAGTAATATTATTCTGTTTCTTCTGTTTGACCTAAGTACATATGCTGCTCCTGTTACTGTTATCTCTCATCCAGTTTTATTTGCATACCATGATTATTATTATCTGTTCATATGCTGAAAGTCACTGGACTTGCCAGACTTTATGTCTGACCTTGCTTGTTTTCGCCCCTTTTCTTCCGTTTCCCCCCAGGTTTTCCAAGGAGGGAATACTTTAGCTTGATCCAGATTTCTTCTGCTTGAAGTACTTAGAGTGTTTAAGGTATGGCTTGACTCCTTATGGCAACTTCTGTGGGGATTATGATTTTAAAGTTTTGTACTCCGATGATTTTCTGAACAAGACTGATATTTATGTACTTGAATTTTGGGTAAAGATGTAACCATACTGGTTTCTGTTTTCCGCTGTAATAAAGTTATAATTTCTCAAGTATTGTTTATCTGTCTTGTAAATTTATGTTCTGTCTACTAAAACGCTCCACCAAAATTAAGGCATTCCCTTTGTGAGTGACCTTAACGGAGGTGGGGAGTTACAGGTATATGCATCTAACACTATATAATACTGATACATCCAACGACAAATGTATAATGCAAGAACTCAAACTATGTCTAGTCAAAGTGCCACGTATCATCCCCGAGGGAAACTGCATATCCTCCAGAAGGGTCATCTTCGTCGTCATTGTCATCATCATCGTCATCGACTCTCGGTGTAGGATAATATCGATCATCATCAGCAGCAAAAAGTTCGTTAGTACGAGCTGTCAACTCCTCAATGCTTCGGCGGTGCTCTGTGCACATTGCCTATCGAAGTCTAACATGCGTCTGATATAGCTCCTCGTAAGGAAGAACAACAAGACCTGGGTACTGTGTAATCTATAACCGTGAAATCACAATGTACCTATCGACTCCAGCTATACCTGGTATGCCAATAGTCCAACCATAATATAGTGTCGCAGTAGGCAGTAGTGGACGAGGATGATGGGGAGGCTGGGGAGGTTGAGGATGATAATATACATGCATACTTAGTGATAACACCTGGCAAATAGGGGTACAACCCTACTCCTAAGAGCAGAAGGTGCTACTAAATCAACTGAAGTCACGTGCACAAACGTGGTCGTATGTGGTGGAGATTAATACTCATGCCAAAAAGAAATGTAATCTCTATGTGTAATGATGAAACTATTAGCTGACCACCACTCCCTGACATACTTTTGTAAATCATAACTATCATAAACCCCCAAATGAGTCGTATCAAGGTGTGGATCAAATCACCATCGCATATCTATCTCCAACCGTGCTCACCCATGTACCAATAGCATCCTAAACATAGTGGCGATGATACCAATGGGAAGAGTCTACTCGAAAGAAAATACACCCGCTGAACAGTGGGGTCAGTCAAGAAAGAGGAACCATCATCCGACCACCATAAAACAAACTCTTGTGTGGTATGCATCTCTATCTGATTGTGAGCCACCTCAAACACATGACTTTCCAGTCCTCCTAGGACGTCCCTACAGTTATCTACTGCCCACGCTTTCTCTGGCGAGTAGAATAATGATAATATGGGATCCATCGTAGGACAAGTCATGTTATGAAAGTACTTGTAATACCAAAACTGCAAAAATCTCCCAAAAACCTGTAATTGACGATGTCCTTGGCCTAACGATGCACTGATGGTCCAAACCTTATATAAATAAGCTAAAATCGTTGTACCCCATTGTATGCAATAGGACTTGTATTAAATGACATATCTGTAATAGTCGCTACATATCCACAAGGCGATGTGTTCGGAGCACTTGTAAAGAATAAATTAACCATCATTCATAACCCAAATAGTTTGATAATCTCTAAATGATGAACTGTAGGACGAACTTGAACTAAATTTTGGATGGATTATTTAATGTATGGGCATCTAATATTGCGACTATTTACGAGACCTGCGCCTTCTATGTCAAGATGTGGAAATAAACTAGATAAAAGATCATACTGCTGCTATTTTCTCTTTATACGGTAATGTCTCTCCCTGACCGATAGGTATATCTGTTAGCATGGTAAAATCTAGTGGGGTTAAACCTGACTGGCCAAAACTAAAATGGAATGTGTGTGTAGTTTTCGACCAACACGCGGCCAATGCCCCACCTAACTGAACACCATTATTTAAAAGATTTCGATATCTAGTAAGAAATTATAAAATATTAAAATCGATAAAATAGATTGCGCAAAGTAGTATGAATTTTGGCAAAAACACGTTCTCTGAAAATCTCCAACTCGAAGATATCTATGAATAACGCTATCTGTGTCGCAATCAAGAATAATATTATATATTTGGATGATACTAACCCAAGAGCCTCGTATTCGATCACGACGAGCCTAATATTAAACATAGATATTACTGAAAGTTCATACGAAAAATATTTTGTAAAATAAGGAATTGAATAAATTATACTGAAGCCTCCACAGATTTGATGATGTGTACTTCATCTTCAGGTAGTTTGCAGAAATTGGCCAGTTTTTTCTCGATCCCAAATTCTGGTCGATGTGAGGATCCAAAGCTGCAAAATCGACGCCTCTAGCGATGTGTCTCCTCCAAACTATCGTCATACGTCATTTGCCAGTACCGCCTATAGCTACGTTTTCTTCTACAGTTGTGTCCTCCCTATGTCGATTTATGTTGTCAGCACTTCTGCTCCTGCTACCACGAACTCGTCTCATTTTTAAAAAAAAATGGGGATAAAAATGGGTTTTGAAGAGGGACGCGGTGGTTGAATTTTTTGGAGGAAGAGGGTTTGGGAGGAGAAGGTCGGGGATAGGGTATTTGAGGGGGCATGTAATAAGCCAGAAATCCGAGCCAATTTAAAATTTTTATTTTGGCAATTTTAATGAATTTTGAATATTTAAAATGAATTATTTTAAATAATAGCGACGAGAATTCTATTTTGAATAGAAATAGAATGAATATATTTATATAGATCGTCGTTAGAATATAAATATTTTATTTTAAATATAAAGGAATTGAAAATGGCGCGGTAGTTTGAAAATTCGATTTCAAAATTCAAATGAATGTGCAGGATTCAAAATAAACCGGATTTTAGTGAAACCAAAAGTATTTGAATCTATTTGAGAATATCTTTCCAACGAATCCGAAAAATTGAAATTTCATAGCGGGAATAAAAAGAAATGTCCAGTTGAAAATTCAGAATAGTCGCTATGGAATTCTGGCCCTTAAAAATGGAAATTTTGCAAACGACCTCGGTTTTCGACGAAACCACTTTTGTTGGATCCGTGATGTCAAGTTATCACTAGGTTTCAAAATTCCTAATTTTCTGAATCAATATGTGAGCGTGGCAAAGGAAAACGCGTTTGACCAGTTTTATTAGATTTTAATCGACTGCAAAATGACCATTTTTCAAACGGTCTCGGAATTTGACGAAATTTGTTTTGTTAGGACCGTATCGTCAGTACGAAGCTAGAAAATATTTTTCAGGAATTTTTAGAGTTAGTATGTGACCCCGGTAAATTGAAATGTGTGTTCAAATTCAATATATAGAGTTATATTTTGATTTTGATGAAAACTGATCGAAACTGCCGAACTGGCTTACAATACATATCCCATTGTGCTCAGAAGGGGGGTCCATTGTGCTCAGAAGGGGGGTAATTAGCTAGGGACGACAGACGGTGGGTCTCGTTTCGAGATCGAATAAAAATATAACTTTTTGGAGGGAAAATTAAAATAAATAAATAAATAAATTATATATATAATCTCCCCTTTTCTCCCCAATCCCCCGTCAGTTTTTGAAATCAATTAAATAAAAAAGAAAAAAACCCAAGCCCACCGTTGACCCGTCACCGCCCCCAGCCCTTCCGCCACCGTCGCCCTCACTAGATCCCGTCGCTCTTCCCTCCTCCTCTCCCATTCTCTCCCTCCTCGCCCAAATCGCCCCAAACCCTAAACCAGCCACGTCGGGGCCTACCACTCCACAACCAGGCCACCACCACCACCTACTGGCCAACCCCTGACCCGGCGCGCCCTTCCTCAGCCACCACTTCCCTCCCCGTCACCCCCTCTTCTCCAAAACAGCCCAAACCTCCTTGTAGCAGCCGCTCCGGCCAACTAAAACCCCACCGCTGCCACCTTACTGTCAAACCACCACCACCAGACCTTGGCCGCCCCTCCAGCACCACTCCAGTCCGACTGTGGGCCCCTTCTTGACTAAAGGTGCGATTTTCACACTAAAAATGTGTTTTTTTTTAAAATACGATTTTTTATTTATATAGTGTTAGTGTAAAAACACGATTTATATATAAATTTGATATGAAATTATGATTTTTATATATATATTATATCAATATAAAAATATGGGTTTTATTTATACTATAGCGATATAAAGGTCGGATTTTTATATATGAAGTAACCATAAAGAAATTGGATTTTTATCTATATAGTTTTGATATAAAAATATGATTTTTATTTAAAGAACTTCGTTTAAAAATGTGATTTTTATTTATGTAGTAACAGAATAAAAATGTGATTTTTTATATATGAACAGCGTGAGAAGAAATTGTGTTGAAAATTTAGGCAAATTCGAACTGTTCAGAATTCAGAAAAAGCACGGCGGAGTGGAAACCAAACGTGATAACAACTCACTTTTAATTTATTTTCTAGTTGAAATATATACTAGGATGCAGACGGTGCTTAGCAGCATCCGACACCCGTTGTCCACAGACCATGGACGAATTGTGTGATTATTTGTGTTGTGAAATTTGGATGTTGATTGTGATGTGAAAAGTATATATTTTCATGTGTTGAAATAAAATAATTTCATGTGTTGAAATAAAATATATATTCATGTGTTGAAATAAAATAAATATTCATTTACAAATCGAACGATTTGTTTATGTACACCGATTTGACTGATATTGATTGGGACGATAAATTTTACACATCGCCCAACTACACAAATAAAAATCTGTGTTTGTTGATTTGAAACCCACACGGGTGTTGGGATGATATTTGGTGTACACTAATCCCAATTGTTTAGTGATATGTCGATCGTTTGATTGACACGCTGTTGTAAGCGTTAAATATTTATATTTAATGCTTAGGCGGTTGTGTGTTGCACTCTGGATGATGGTTGATTATTTATCATTGCTATTATATACATATGTTGTATGGAACCCATATAAATAAAACTATATGGTAATTGATTGAGCCTCATTCCTGTTTGGAAAATAAGGAATATTGTAAAAGAAAATTCATGTGTTGAATAGAAAGAAAATTCATGTGTTGAATAAAAGCCGTGTTGATTAGATTGATGTCATTTTGACGTGAACGATATTTATATCGATTTTATTCATTTTTATAATGAATATAGAAAAGAAAGAAATTTCAAAATTTAACGTTTTGAAAATATTATCCTTTGTATAACAATGATGTGGAATATTCAATTTTGATTCGAAATTGAATATGAAGTTGAAATTGTTTTGAAAACGGATTTAAAACGATATATAAAATACGTTTTGAAAGGAAATCAACGAAATGTATATAATATATATATATTATATATATAATGGCCTGAATAGAACGCGCCGCGGCTGTTCGCGAATTTCGACCATTGACTTCGAATGGATATTACAGGAGATCCGACCGTCGGATTCTCCTAAAACCAGAACCGTTGGGTTCGTATCGAAAAGAGCTTTCTAACAAATATTAGAGATTTGAAATCTAACGGTTGAATTTGGAATTATGTCCAAATCAAATTTGAAAAAGGTCGCTGTAAGTGCAGTTCGATGGCCGTTGATGGAAATCGACTATACGGGCCTTGATAATTTTTTTTAAATAGTAATAATTTGTGTAAAATCATAAGAAATGATTTGTGAAGAATTGGGATGAAAATTTCCATATTTGAAAAGATAAAAATAGATTTTCATCGAAATGAACTAGTTTTGAACTAGAATTATAATTCTATTTATTTTTAAAATAAATAAAGTGGATTTGAAATGGTTTTGAAAATAACCAGAATTTCCAATAATTGAATTGGAAAGGATTTGAATCGAAATTGTCTTTGGAATATTTCGATGTTAGATTTCGTGATTATACAGATATTGTTATGGAAATTTGAAAGATATATTTATATCGTTATTTCCAATACGATATTTGTTGGTCGTAGAATTTGATATTGAATATAAGCCAATATATTTTCTATTCAGAGCCTTGTATTTAATATCAAATGTGATTTGGGTTTGTCGCGAATGGTATCTTCAATAATATTGTTCTTAGACCCAATGGAGTTAAGAAAATCAGAAACTAACTGGAGATTAGTTAAGTTGAATGGTCTCCTGGGTATTGATCTGATGTTGGTTTCGGCCTTCGGGGTTAATGCTTAGGGAATTGTTCACATGCTAATTTACGGTTAAAGGCTAATGGAGTGAGATGTGATTTTGGGTTCATAGTGAACCGTGTTTTAAATGACATTGGTTTTTTTACCCAGTTAAAGGCAGGATATGATTTCCCAAGTTAAATAATCGTTGGTATTGATTTTTAGGAAGATCAAAACCAAGTGGAGTTTTAATGGAACTTTATTTAGTTTGAAATGAGCGAGAATGGAGTATCACCAGTTTTGCTCCAGGCATAGTTACATCTTTAATTAGATTTGAACGTGAAATGGTAATTGAATTTACCGATAACGCCGTGGTGTTAGATATGAAGTATTACCAGATTTACTTCATGGGATTAATAGGTTGGGATTGGGAAATTAAAATAAATGATTACTTCGGTGTGGTTCTCTAATCCCGACTAGTTTGAAGTGATATTCAAAGGAAGATTAAAGAATAAATTTAAAAGAATTTATCTTTGATAAAATTTATGGGAACCTTTCCCTAAGAATGTGAAATTTAGAAACTAACTGTAGGTTAGCTAAGCAGAATGGTTTCCAGGGTATTGATCTGATGTTGGTTTCTACCTTCGGGGTTAATATTTGGGGAATTATTCTCTTGCTAATTTACGGTTAGTGAATGATGAATTGGAATGAGGCGTATGTCGTGTTTGTGTAACATTTGTTTATTATATACGCGAGTTATTCAGAAAGACCGGGTTTATCCCATTCTGAATAACTGATTTGACGATGAGTCGAAGATGAAGATGGTGGCTGAAGACCGGAGGTCTTCACGTCGTTTGGGTGATTACTGATGATCTTGATTGGGACGTACACCCAAGAGGAGGGAATCAGTTAGTGATCGTCCAAACGTACTTGGAGATTGATGGATATGCGGGGTACTACGTGCCTCCGGTTTCATTCAGACCCAGAACGAACTTGTAAATGGATTGTGTGTCTGATATTGGATTTTATTCTGTGTGATTGATTTCTATTAAATATATATCTGTTTGGCGGCAGAGAATTTATTCTCTTGCTTAATGCCCTTCTCTAAGACGTATGAGCTTAGAGGTTATATATTGGTGGATATCAATCGCATGGAGTGAATTGCCTGTGTGGCATGCCAAAGTGGCAAATGATCAAGGTTTTTGTTGAAAAGCAAAGTCTTGTGGTTGATGATCAAAGCACGGCCTGTGTGGCATAGCTTTGTGTAGTGTTGATTCGCGAGCCTCACACATCAGTCGTGAACCAGAAACGGGAGAAGGACCTCAGGGAAGACATACGCTTCTTTCTAGTTAGAAGTGGCGTCAGTGGTTTTACATGCCCTGACGAGTTTGACTTATGTGGTTGTAGCTGTTGCGAGGCGCCTCAGACATACCGGTGACTGTGTGGAGCCGATGGAGTCATTTGGCTCATTTACGCCCCAAAGGGCGGGGAAACGCAGTGTTCATGCATTTTAATCCACATCGGTGGACCGGCCCTGACGATCCAAGGTCACTTGAGCTCTGACCTGAGGGGCGGACCAGAGGCTCTCGAATCGGTAAGGACTATCTTTTGCCTTGGTTCACAGATGGAAACCCGACTTCCAATATGTGACTTTGCGGTTTTAATTGTAAAACTAGTATGGCGATATGATATATGGTACCCATGCCGTCTATGATTGATATTTATGATTGAAATTGTTTTGACACTATACACTTATAGTAATAAAAGATGAAATTTAGCGTATCAAGCATTCTTTGGCTATTATAAGGTAAAACCCTATCCTCCGGCTTGCGTTGCATTGTGTGATGGGACCTGGGTCTTATAATAACTTCATTCTTCTTTATTTAGCATTGCGCTGTTTGTTTTATGCACTCGTATTCTTGGGAGGAAACCCATTCTGTGTTATACGGCGTGGTTCCTTGATTTACCTAACTTTAAAATAAAGATTAATAACTGTTTTAGTTCTCACCAGTCACATGACTGACCTGGAGTTTATTGTTTTAACCTAAACTCTGGGTGCCCTTATTTTGACACGGGCAGCTAGTAGTTTTGGTTTTGCAGATTTATATTCACAGGATCCTGATTTACAGCTGGAACGATACTCGGAAAGCTCTGTATCCGTATATCTCTTTCAATTGTGTTTTGTATTATTTTCCGCTGCTATGTAATTTATTGTAATCTCTGATATTTATCGAATGTATTTTATTCATTCATACTATGTATATTCTTGTAATCTCATGAATTATTGTAATTAACAATGAAAGTTCTTCTATCTGGGTTCTTTTGTGTGTTGTTCTCAAAGTATCCGTGCTTTCCATACCGGGGAAGTTGCGGGTTACTACAGGGAATAGCCAGCTTATTAAAAGTAGGTTATGGGTGGGATACCATAATCAGCTTTTAATAAGTCGGCTATGGTGTGGCCAGCATAGCCGGCTTATTAAAAGCCGGCTATGGCCACTGACCCCATCACCATGTTGTGGGATCGCTTGGGTCAGTTGGCGTTGAACTAACCCAAAGCAATCCCCGATGTTGAGAGTGCTCTAAGGTATGTATCAAAAATGGTGACTAGTCATATTGCAGTACAACGTCATCATCGAGAAGTATCAACCATTTGAGCTTAGGAGAAAAAATATGGTAAATGGATTCTACGCTTGATGCAGAGCAAGTCCTTTTCAGTTTAACGAAAGGAAACAAGTGTTTTAAGAACTCAAAAATACACAACTGAGCATGTATGGATATGTGTGTGTACATATATGGGAGAAGCTATTTGAACACAAAAGTTTGGCACAAACTAGGAGACACGAAATCTCAACTCAACCATAATATTAGTTTGTCTTTATATAAGGTGTGAAAATTATAGGGTAGTCCAATGGTTGAGATTTTTTCCCCTTAATTTGTGTTAAACCTTTGTATCTAAATAGACTTTCTCTATATATACACACACTTAATTAGTCATTTGTTATATATTTTTTATTCGACCGATATAAACTCATTGCTAGTTGTTCTTATAATGGAGCTTCATGATCACCTAACTAATGTCCAAGCATCTATCAGGTCATTCTGTATGGGTACAAGACAACACATTAATGTCTATGTGCGCAGTCTTGATCTGGTTTTCCATGTGCACACATGTACGTGTGATATTATGGATCACATCATGTTTGGATTGTCGACAATGTGAGTGTTTACGCACTCACTCTAACTAATATTTTCATACAAATTAATAAATCTAATTCGTCATGTATATATGTGTTATTTGAATTTAATTGACATATGAACTGTTTGGATTCATATGATTTAATTATGATGTTTATGCATATGTTAATACGATATACACACGAAAAATATAATTTAATAATGGTATGGACACACGTGTACGAAATTAATATTAACGATACGTGTTATGTAACACCTGCGTTTTTAATTAAATAATAAAATAAAAATTTGTAAAATTTTCAGAATTTGATCAAGGAACCAGCATCATTGCGTCTGTGGCGCTTTTCTGATCAATTTAGAACTACGGTTTGTAGAAAACGGATTTAAAATAAAGAAGATATATTTAAATGAAGTTTTAGAATAAACGGGAAAAAAGATATAAGAGGAACACAAATAAGAACTATAGCTACCAATGCTTTTAGTCTTGTGAACAAAAGCTAAGTAAGGTGAGTTGGTAAGGCATGCACTTCCTATGGTGGAGGTTAGGAGTTCGACCTACCAACATCATGTTTCTAATTTTAGAGTGACGGCTAAGCATGATATTTGTGTATATATATATATAAACATGATATTTGTATATATGTGTATGTTGTGTAAAAACATATATATATATATATATATATATATATATATATATGAATATGAAATTCAAAAGTAACCTGCAATCAATTAAAATGAGTAAGGAATAAATATCGGCATAACGCCATTTGAATTTTAAAAAGAAATGAAGTTGTGCGTAAATATATACGCATAAATTAAAAATTTGAAATTAAAAAGTAATTTAAGGGCATAAAGTAATACTTGTAGAATGAATGAAAATAGGTAAGAGAATAGTTGCGTTTAAAATTTGAATATATATTAAAAAAGGAAGGAATCAATGAATTGATAGCGTTAATAATGATATTTATTGTACAGCTATTAGAGGACAATGATTTGAAGAGTTATACGCGTACATATGCTCAAAAGTTTGAAATTGAAATGTTAAATATACCTTATAAATGGAAGAAAATAATTTACATAGCAATATTTGGCAAGAAAAGGAACGTTACAAGCAACGTTAAACAAAAAATTATAATTTGGCAAAATTAACGTTAGTGGCCCAAGTCATGGGTCGACCCAGACCATATGTGTGTCGACCCATAAGTCGACACACCCTAGTGTCGGGTAGACACATGGGTCGACCGACCAGGGGACCAGGTCGACCCATTGCTGAAACAACTGGCATTATATTTTCAATTTATATGGCTCAGATTGTATTATATTTAATGCAACGAGACAGAATCTTCTATGCATCTATAAATAAACTAACAGAGACTATCCTCCAATTTATATATTCTGGACGACGCTAAGCTCTGCCATTTTGTTTCTTCTCCAAATCTTTTAGAAATAAGAATATTAGTTTTAGGAATTCTGATTCAAGATTTGAAAATAAAGAATGTAGATCTACGATATAGGTGTTTAGATTTCTTGTCTACGTGAGGTAAATTATTTGAATTTGAATTATTAGGATTTCTTTCTTTCTTTTAGTATCAGATTTGTAAATTCGTGGTCATTTCAATATTATATTCAATAAGAAAAACCACCGGGTAATAGATCTGAATCAGATTCAAGATTTGGAAAGCAGTAAGGTGAGTGGATTTAAATTATACCTTTTGGTAATGGTATATTTATCATTTAAATTGCACATAATTCTTAACATACTGAATAATTGAAATTGTGGTAATTATGATATAATCAATTCCCCAATACGTTAAGAATGTTACTATTATATGAATTTATTCCACTAACTTTCTATTTGGGTTTGAGAATTACTGTAATATTAAAATTGTGAATCTAACAGTGATTATGCATATATTCTTAAGACCGTAATTCTATGGTAATTTGGGTATGTTGTAAAAAGAAGTACAGTAAATTATGGGAGAAATGGAATAAGAATTAATAAGCCAATTTTGTACATAAACTTACCGTGATTAAATTAGAATTAGGAATTGTGTATGAAAACAGGAAATAATATAACTCATAAAGAAAAAGGGAATTAGTGGTGGACTGAGTTAACTAAGGGTGGAAAAGGGATACATTTCCATAATTACCATTATGGTAAACTACAGAGAATGTAGTTGTAAGAAAAAGAAATGTAATAAGAATTAGCGTGAAATGAGGTTTTTTGTCGTATTACATGCTAATCAAATACACACACATGATGTAATAAAAAGAAATAGCTTGCAACTACGGAACTTAATTGATGTATATTAGGGAAATAGATTTTTATACATTTCCATCAATAAAATTAATGAAGCATGTGAAATATTTCCTGTAATAAAAAAAATGTACAAGGCGGTAAATAAAGAAAGGTTACAACTATAAAAGATTTGCTTAAATAACAAGGAACCATGGGAAAATGTGATGAATGGGGAATATAACCTATTATAATTAATTACGTGAAATAGAATGAAATATAATAGGTAGGCTTGTCCTACGGACAAGTGGTAACATAGGAATTAATTAATAATGAAAAGAGAACTTATTATTAACCTTAGTTAAGGGAACTAAGTTAATAAGTAAATTCAGAGCAACGGCTGTGGCAACGATATAACGTGGGTTATAATAAGAGGTAAGATGAAAACTTATTAATAAACCTTAGTTAGGGGAACTGATTTAATAAGTAAACCCACAACAACGGTTGTGGTAACGGTGTAACATGAAGTTATAAATAACATGAAAAATTAAAAGAAAGAAGTGGCTTATTATTATAAAACTTATAAATTGGGAAATATTAAGTTTAATGAATGTAATAACAAGTGGCTCATAGATAGGGTATGTTCCGGCAGTATGGGGCTGATTAGGGAAAATAAGAGGCCAAATATAAGCTAATAAACCAGTAATTTGAATAGAAAATGGAGGCGTTAATAATTAAGTTAATTAGCAATGTGATAAGTTAATGTAGGCGCATGATTTAAAGATTAGACATAGGACCTAATAACGCGATGGCGTGATGCGCTTGGACCAGTCCGTACGTATAGAGATGAAGAACCTAATGGGGTAGATCATCGCGTTGTCTGGAGACACAAGTGGAGCATGTGCAACTAATTTTCTACGGGACTGGAGGAAATCATGCGGCTTCTGTGGGGGCGTGGTAAGGTACTCTGAAATGGCCCTCTGAGGCATAACCAGATGAAGTCGACGCACGGAAGTAGGTCTGTTGCACTGCCCAAAGTATACCTTGACTACAACTATGATGTAGCAATCAAAAGGCTGTTGCAGATGGCGTTGGATGATTCGGGGGTTTACCTCGCTCTGGGAGGAGGTGGTCAGGACCAAATTAAGGATAGTGAATATCAGATACCTGTCATCGGCAGTCAATAGGATGCTGAAAGACTGAGAGCTAAACCAACAAAGCAACGGTCTATCACTATTGAGACATTGGTTGAAGGACACAATAAAATGGATGCCATATTAGTTGTTAGGGGCACGCCATTATCTCTTGATGTAGTCTTTCATTAGTTAAGGGAGGGGACAGGGTGGAGCCATAACCACCAGTAAAAGAGATAGACCATATATGGATATATGTATTGTAGGCCTAATGAAGCTGTCCTTTATAGATATCAAAAGCTCTCGATCGAGTTTCGTGCATTGAATGTAGTCCTATTACCGGACTTGGGTTATAATAGGAAGTATTCATGTGAGGTCTACATACATGCACTGGGTGGTGTATTGTAGACATTAGGGCATTACTTCATGTTCAGACATGATTCGACTGAGGAGTTCGGATACAAGGACTTGTATGCTTACGTGGCATAGTGATGGTGGTTCTATGCAATTATGCGGCGTAATGATATAGATTTCCGAACGCGGTTTGGCAAAGGATGGAGGTAGTGCATACTTTCATGGTGTGACGACGGAGGCCGTATGAGGAAAGTACTATGGGTAGTACCTTGAGATGTTGGGTATAGCTGCATATATATTATATTAGGTTTAATCTGTATGGAAGTAGATGGGTACGACATGTGTGCAGAGCCTAGAGTGCTATTAACCCGAACAAGCTAATAATTAAGAAAATATAACTGAACGGTATATGTAGGGTTATTTCAGAATGTATAATTTTTCCTCTCTCTAGAGCTTGTGTTCTGACCCCCTCCTCATAACATACTCGCAAGTTAGCCTTATGGCAGAGATTTGGTAGCCTTTGGATACTTCGTAGGTAGTGTCATTATTTCGGTAAGGCTATATTTAATTATTGTATTTTATCCATTCGTCGGTGAGATGTTTTATCGAGCTCTAATATATTTATTATCTCTTTCTTTTCTGTAGGATAACAGACAAGCCAACTCGAGCTTCGATAAATTTGAATTTTTAAGAAAAAACCGGTCTATTGAAATTCGGGTTGTTACATGTTACATCCATGTTATCGATGTTTGGTTATGTTATGTATATATTAATGACCATTATGATTATTGTTAATACTAATGATGTCGTACATGTTTGAACATATTTATTTATGAAACTGGAAGAGTCGAAATGATATATACCCGTATTTAAATTTTAAATATTTCACTTCACCAATGTAGAAAATAAAATTATAAACACTATTGGTCAAAATGAATTGTTTGTATAAATTGAAATTAGTCTTAAATTAATAATGAACAATATAAATTTTAATATAAATTGTTTTAAAATTCTATTTTACTATTTGATTCAGTTTGTTAATAATTGAAATTTTAGGAATGTATGAAACTTTTGTCGATAAATGATTTTGAATTGAATTATTTATTAAAACTCGGTTTTTTAACCTCGGATACATAGTCGTTTGAAATTTAGAATTTGAGTAATTTGAATATAACACCGCTAGTGAAAGTTAATTAATTTGATTACTATTTTTGAACTTAATTTGATTTCATTAGCTAGGATTTCCAATTTTACGAGATTTTGTAAAGTTGATTTTAAATTGGAATTAAATCGAAGTATAATTTAAATTGATGTTGAGATTGGAATTTTTTATAATTTAGATTGAAACTTTAAAATGGGAAATTCTAAATTTAATTTAATTTAAGATTTGATCTTAAGTTAAATCCATTATTTTGAACATATATATTGTTATTCGATTAAACAAATTTGGTTGAATAAAACCAAATTCTGAATTGAATTATATTTTGAAATAATTCGTTGAAATGGAGACTTGTAAATGGAAATATAAAAATTGATAATTTTCAAATTGACTTGAAATGTAAAATGTTTCAAATGTTTAATTTAAATCAATAAATAAAATTTTGACTTAAAATCGTGAGACTTAAAATCCTAAAGGTTGAGTATGATCTAAATTGGATTTATTGTTTGGTTTATTTCATGTGTTAAATCTAAGATTGAAAACTTAAACCAATTTAGTGAAATATGTTTAAATTGATAATGAAAATTTGATTCATTAAATTGACGTTGATTTTTAAGGTTAATTTGATTTTGATTTAACTTTAAATGTAAGTTAAATGATTGAAATTTTGTTTGGGAATAGAATATGAAATCGAAAACGATTTAATGTGGATTTGAAACTTAAGTTGGGTTCAAATGTTTAGAGAGGAAATAACTATTTATTCAAAAATTTATATTTATATTATTATCAAAATTAGTATTATTTTATATTAAATTATTCTAATTAAACTATTTTCCTTATATCACTATATTTCATACTGTAATAACCCAAAAATCTCAACCTTTTGAACTGACTATAAACTTCACAAATCTGATCCAAAGAGTACAAATTCTCGAATTGTTAACCTAACGACCTAGATGTTAAACCCTCAGAAATCGACACCTTATACATCCTTGGATGAGTCAGAA
Organism: Allium sativum; assembly: GCA_030737875.1. Lineage (NCBI taxonomy): Eukaryota > Viridiplantae > Streptophyta > Magnoliopsida > Asparagales > Amaryllidaceae > Allium > Allium sativum. The sequence goes on along the minus strand of CM060923.1, from coordinate 223,800,629 downwards.
ATTCAAGTGTTGGAATCTGAATCATTAAGCAGGTAAAATAGAACAGAACCGAGTCTTACCGCGGATGAAATAAAATATATTATTAAACAAAATCTTTACAGTGGAAAATCATTTATATAATAATGTTAAGAATAACCTGGATAGTTATAGATGCCCATCCTTACAACAAATGATACCATATAATAGATAATATAATACGCTTCTATGTTGGTGAAGATCTCGAGCTCTCCTCTGGAAAACTTCTCATGCCTTTTACCCAAAAGTCGCTTCAAGTACTCTTACTGAAAACCCGACCACTTGGTTACCCGTATAAAATTTAATGGGACCCAGAGTTTAGAAAGGAAACAATAAATTCTGGATCAGTCATGAGACTGGTATGAGAACTTAAAAATAGTTGTTTATGCAAAATAATCATACATGTTTTTTGGAAAATGAAGCTATCATAAGGTCTCGCGGCGCACGCACAATGAATCGCACACATTGGGCGAGGTTTCTCCTTATATTAACTAAAAATGCTTTTGATACGCGAAAATCATTTGATATTATTACTAGTGCAATGTTTATAAAGCATTTCGCAAATAAATGTATCGATCTTAGCCAGCATAGGTACCATTACATTATGCCAACGCCCTTCCATTTCCTAGCTGGTTATACAACTAAAACTGTAAGGGTTCGTTGTGGAGTTTGTTTGTAATTCCAGTAATGACCAGGCAAAAAAACTTCCTTATTCAATGGGTACACCTCAAGAGGGATTCCCCGAGAGCACCCTACTCCCTGCCACACAAGTGTGACGGTTCGCCCAGCCGCCTGGTCTGAGCCGATAATCTAACCGTCTTAGACTAATCAACAAGACATATCACTTGGGATTATGAATAATAAGAACTGAATAAAACAACTTTTCGTTATCATTACAATAACTTCAACATCAAATACAGAATATATCATAATACAATAATAAATACAACGCACAATGGGAAATAACTATATCATAATGTATCATGTACACAGTGGAAAACATAAACTTGGCGAAAGAAATAAAAATGCTCTGGACACAACTTTAGCTTCAATCAAGTACCTGCTTTATAAAAATATCTACAAATAAAAACTATAGGCTACCCACGTGGAAAATATGGGCACCCGGAGTTTAGGTGGGAAACAATAAACTCTGAGTCAGTCATGGGACTAGTGCGAGAACTAAAACAGTTATTAATCTTTATTTTAAAGTTGGGTAAACCACAGGACCACGCCGTATAATGCGGAACGGGTTTTCTCCACATAAATACCAATCAAAAACTACTTACATGCTTTTTGAAAAATGAAGCAATTATAAGACTTTAGTCCCATCACACAATGCAACATATACCGGAGGAAAGAGTTTTTACCTTATAATAACCAAACATGCTTGAAACATAAAACATTTTGATAATGATATTATTATTAATGTAAAGGTGCGGAAATCACTTTCGAAAATAAATATATAAACCTTAGGTTGCATAATGCCCCATCCCATTATGTTATAATTTACATCTGGAAACACAAAGGCACTTGGCGGAAATTGGATTCCGTCAATAAACCAGGGCAAAGGATCTCCCTTATCCGTTCAGAACACCTCTTGCGATATTTCCCAGGACTCAACGCGTTGTCCCTCAGAGCTACAGAGTCGGTCAGCACTGAACATGGTTGATTGGAATCTAACCTGAACACAATGTTCCACGGTCGTAACCGACCATTATCTCGGTTGTATTTGACCATCATCTGAGGTTCCTCAATCTATAATTCACATAAGTGAACCTGCCTGGGATCCATACCATGGCATCACTTTTCATCTAGAAGGAAACATTAGTTCATATCTCTATTGTCCATCATCCTGTTTTCAGCTAATTCCGGGGTGTGAGGCCCTAGAGTCAGTGTCCCACAAAGTTCTGCTTTTCAACAAAAACTTTGATTTATCTGCCAGCAGCACTCAACATGCCACATTGTCAATCCACAACATATAATCAACGTCTATTAGTATATAACCCTCTGAATACATAAGTCTTAGAGGAGGGCGTTAAGCTAAGAGTATAAGTTCTCCGCTACCAACTGATATAACAACAATAGAAACTAATTGTTTATGTTGTGAAATACAATGTTAGATACACTTCCATTTACAAGTCTGTTCCCGGTTTGAACAAAACCGAAGGCACCTTATTCCTCATCCAATTGAGGAGAGAGGCCCTTGCACATCCAGACAATCTCCAAGTACATCTAAAGGACTGCCTCTTATAACCTCATCTTGGATATATGTAACGACCTAAAATTTTGAAACCAATTTAAATTTCATTTTTAATTAATTTTACAAGGATTTATAATCGATTTTAGAAATTCGATAAATTAATATTATTTCAATAACTTAAAAAGAAACATTTTTCAAACGATCTTGGAATTTGACGAAACCAATTTTATCAGATCTGGAATGTTGAAAAATGGTAAGGTTTCAAATTTCATAATATTTGGAGTTAGTGTGTGAGCGTACGAAAAATAAATGCATACCAGGTCAATCGGTTAAAATTAAGCAAAAACGAGGTAAAATAACAAAACGAATGGTCGAACGGACTCCAAATTTGACGAGGCCTATTTCGTTTGATCCGTAATTACGTAATATGTTAGGGTTCAAAATTACATGTCAATCAGATTTACCATTTGATCATACAAGTGATAAACGCGAGATAGAACTAAAACCAGCCTTTACTTTTAAAAAGATTAAAAGCTTGTTTCTCCTTGTTGATGTATCATCCATCCTTACCTCTCCATTGTGTTTTGTCCCCCTCTCCTATACTTTGACACCTCATTATCCATTCCCCTCCTCTTCATATAAAACTAAGGACTTTTCACATTTTTCCATTTCCATTTTTCCACTTTCTCTCCTTAAAAACTACCTCATCCTTCCAAGCTTCAACCTTGGCCTCTAACCACCCTTGACACCACGTTACCACTTCTACCTTTCCTCTCCCCTCCTCCCTACCTGCACAGCACTACCAAGAAGCTCCTCCCCTTGCCATGGCCCCACTTCCACCTCAAACTCCTAAAAACACTTCCAAACCCCCTGAATTACAATTAAACCCTAAATTACACCCAAATTAACCCTCCTCCAGACTCCTACTGTAAAGTCCCACTTTTCCGTACAATTGAAGCTGACATTTAACTTCCACAGTCAACCCAAATTATACAGAAAAGCAGAAAGTTAAAAGAAAGAAGTTAGAAGGTGAGAGAAGATATGATAGAACTAGTAGAATAGAAGAGGAGAAGATTAACACACTACACAGAGTCTCACATCGCAGCGGAATAAAATATATCATAGAAATAAATCTTTATAAGGATTTGAATAAATATACTTACATACATCAGAGTACAACAAACAGATTTGGACAGCTATAATATCCTGTCCTTATATGATATATAGCGGAATATCTACGAATACATCTAGACTCCTCCAGCTCGCCTCTGAACTTCACAGCATCGGATAAACTGAACCTGTAACTCGGGCTGACCCGAGACATTACAAATTCCATGGATCAGTCTGGAGAACCAGTGTGAGTAAAACTCACTAAGTAATAGATAACACCCATATTTCTCAACTTTAAAAACCTTTAAAAGAAAGGGTAATAGTAAGACCAGCCCACACATAAACACAGATGGGTTTTACCTTACTATATCCGAAACGTTTTTGAAATCAATACTAGTCTGATATTATAAAAGTGATGTAGATTAAGTAAATAACCAAGTAGTAGAACACTTGCATCTCACGCTCTACATATATAGTATAAAATCAAAAAAACCGCGGGCCCTTATTGAAGATTATATTCCTACTATACAAGGTATGGGACCACCTTCCGATCAGTGTACTCTAGAGGGATTACACTGGGGTTCAACAAGAACGTCTTGCAACTCGGCCACACATGACCGCCTACTCATTTAGCTTGAGTGTAGCGAATGTATTACCACCCAGCAGTTTTAAGGGCACACTGCACATCCGCGGAGATACAAAATCGAAAGAAGAACAAATAAGGAATTTCTCTAGATTGGTGATAACGCACCCTGCTTGGGAATGACCCACCTAGCCATGCTGCCTGCCCGATTTCTGTCATTTCTCGGTTGTGAGGCTAGAGGCTACGTTTATCTTCTAGAACACCTGCCCACCATTCACTTTGAATGTCACATCGTCAAACCCGTCAAATCACTAATTGATTTCATAAAAATATCACGGGTATAAAAGCTAAGAGGAACAAATTACTCTGCCACCTGATGTAATACTTATAAGAGACCGACCGTACATGCTTCGTTAGGCCTACTCTGTTAGACACTCGTCCATACAAGTTGTCCTGGGACTGGACAAACCGAAGGCACTCTTCTACCGCATCCAAAGGATCAGTAGCTAGCAGTCCTTGCAATTCGCAAAATCTTAACCACGACCGAATCATGTCAGAATACCTCTGGTGCGATCCAGAGAATATTCGACAAGTAATGCTTCCGCTTATGAAGATCCATGGTCTTAAATTGCTCCATCTTCTATCTTCGACGTTAGGTATTTGCTGGTCGGAATGGTTTTCGTATATAAATTTGATCCCGGTCTTTCCGTTTCAACAATCGTTGGCCAGATTTGATAGTCGGTTATTTAACTATCAAATAAACAATCATTCATCCATAAAGAAAAATATATTCACTGATTCAATATCTAGCATCATTTGGCCTCTTTAATTAACCACCTGTTAATTAAACTTCTAATCTTTAATCTTTCGATATTTGGAAACATTTCCATTTCTATTTTACCATTCATTTTAAAACAATATCTTTAAATCATTAATGCTCCTCAACTCACTTTATTTAACCCATCCTTACTTATCAAACTAGACCATTCCTTAGTCAATAGTGAAGTCAATCAAGTTGGGGTATAATTACCTCTCAGACCTTAACCGACAACATTATTAACTTTAGATAGGCAAGGTTCACAACCTTAAATACCAAAAACACTTACCCCATAACCCTTGGATTCAGTTTAAGAATCTATTTCCTTTACGGAAAAATATTGATTATAATTATAGCCTTATAATTCATGTTTTCAACATATTTATCCTTACAAATATACTTTAATCTTGTTAATCTGGTTTAAACAAATAAATACCTAAATATATCTCTAAATCTGTCTACTTCACCATTTTCTATAGTAAATTCTCCTTTAAAGGTTATCAAATAAAAATCGACTTTAACATTGGTCAAATCCAAGCATTGCTAATCTATTAACCAATTTCCGTTTAACTAATATAATCGATTTAAACCATTTCCATTCAGGTTATTAACTACGTTATGACTCATTTCATTTGTTTGAACATTTACAAATATTATTTAAAGAATTTGGTTTCAAATCCTGTTTTACAAACCCATTTTCATTTATAACTATTTTTATCGACGGTACTAAAGAGGCAAATGTCTACTAAAGTACCGAATCGTGAAATATCAGTCAATTCCACATTTAGTGACAATGTATAATCATATTGATATGCATTATTAATAATAGTGAGGAATCCGGTTTGATTCCTCCAACCTGTCCGTCCCTGCATTATAATGGGTTATCTTTATTTTAATATGACAATATATTTACGGAACCAAATAGTAACTAATAACAGTCAGCAATTAATTCACAACATCCATTCACGCATACATTTATTTATTAAATATGTTCATATTATTATAAACGTAACCAACAAGGTAAGTTATCTTATTTGGAATAAAATTGTTAAAATAACGATTTAATTAAATTAAACAAACGTTTAATTTAATTATTGAATATTAAAATAAGTATTCAGCATCCATGCAAACGATCATTAAATATTCAACCACTAGCAACCATTGCACACAAAATAAAACCCGATTTATATAAAATATAAACGGGAAATAAACTAAGTGAGTTGAACTCACCTTGGATTTCCGTCTATCATTAAAACGGTTTGCCTCAGTTGTTTCTAACTCTGTCAAAAGCAGCTTCATATTGTCATGCTCACTTATATGGTTCTGACGTCCTTTGGTTTGTTTCATTCAGTTACTGCATGACTGAGATATGATTTAATATGCTATTTACTTGATAATTTAATATTATTAATACATAAAAATATTTTACTAACTAAATTCCTATTTCGTTTCGACTTAATTATAACTTACTCAGACTACGTTCTAATTAAATGCAACGACCCGGGTTTTCACGATCCTAGATATCGGCATACAACACTATGTCGACTATTCAAGCATCAGAAACACTGGATAGTCCATGAAAGAAATTAGAGGGTGAGGATAGATAAGATAGAAACTTAGAATAGAAGAAGAAGAACATACAACATCAGAGTAAAATGAATCTCACAGAGGAATGAACAACCTATAATAGATAACATATCCTTGAAATAAAATCAATATATGTATACAGTAACATTATCAGAATACAACACTTATAACACAGTGGAATAAACAATAGCTATATAATCCTGAAGCCTCCTGCTCCAAGCTCTCCAAGTATATTTGTAAAATCCTGACAACTTGACTGCTCGTATAAAATTGGGCACCCAAGAGTTTAGGGAAAACAAAACAAAACAAACTCTGGGTCAGTCATGGGACTGGTATGAGTAAACACTTTAAAACATTTTGGGAAAATAACGATATCTCATAAGACCACGCCGTATAACGGAACGGGTTTTTCCTTTATAAGAATCCAAATCAATTTGATTTAAGTTTCAAATCATTTTGAAAGAAACAATGATCTTTTATATCAAAACTCTTTTGATATTATAATAGTGTATATCAAACATAATATAATAATCATCTTGCAGAACGCTTTCATCTCACGTTCCACATATATAGTATGCAATCAAAACCGCAAGCACTTATTGGGTAATGGATTACCAACTATGACAAGGTATGGAACCACCTTCCGATAGTGTACCTCTAGAGAGGAATACACTGGGTTCAACAAGAACTTCTTGCAACCCGGCCAAACATGACCAACCACTCATTTCTCTTGAGTGTATCGAATGTATATCACCAACGGTTGGGATCAGCAACCGTTTCCCGAATGGGACATCATCGAATAGATTAAAGAATGAAATGAATATCTCTAGATAGGTAATAATACACCCTAATGGAAGAAACCCACATAGCCATGCTGCCTGCCCGATTTTTGTCATTTCCCGGTTGTGAGGCTAGAGGCCACGCTTATCTCTGACAGATCACATAATTATTCACTTTGAATGCCACATCGTCATACCCGCCAAATCACAAATTGATTTCCCCAAAAATACAACGGGTATACAACTAAGAGAAACGAATTCCTCTGCCACCAAACGTACATACGTTTGAAGAGATCAACTTATGTGATCCATTAAATACACTTTGTCAGACATTCTTCCATACAGGTTGTCCTGGGACTGGACAAACTGAAGGCACTATTCTGTAAACCCATCTTAGGCAATTGTACCTAGGATTTGACAGAACGACCCTTGCACAAACTCCGTCTTCAATTATCTTCATCATATTTGATCTCAACGCTAACGCCCAAACAGAGGGGTTCTCAGATAATGAATCTGATCTCGATCTCTCCGTGTTGACGACGGAAAAATGGTCAAAAACTCCGATAGTCGGTGAGTTAACTATCAAAGAAAAACATGTGTGCAAACAACAATATTATTTCCAGATGGAAATTCTATCGATTAATCATCAATCAACATTTATTCATTTCCCCATTTCTCGTTTCAATATATTCATCAGATCCTTATTTTCTAATTTTAGAAAATATACGTTATTTTATATTAGAAAACATTTCTGATATTTATTTGGAAAACATTTCCAAAACTCCTTCATTGGATTTAAACAGATGTTTAAATAAAACATCGCTATGCCAACTCAAACCATTACACTCATTAACTAAATTCACTTAACCAACCTTCACTATCAAAGCTCAACCATTCCTTAGTTAAAAACGAAGTCAATCAAGTTGTGGTACAACTACCTCTCAGACCTTAACTGAAAAACGTCTCTAACTTTGAAATAGACACAGTTCACCTTCTAAATATTTAACAAACTTCCTTACGAAACTCTCAGATTCTATTTACAAATCCACTTCTTTACTGAAAACACTGATTATAACTATAGCGTTATAATCCCTACTTCTGAAATATCTAACTTTAAAATATAACCTTTATTCCTTACTTTAACTAAATAACTAACTAGACAATTTATAACCAAATAAATAGATCTTGATTAAAAATGGAAAGCGAATAGTACTGTCCCGAATTCGATATAATCGAATTTCAACGTATAACTCTCTTTCGAATAATCTCTAATCGATAACTCCTTTTCAAATAAACTATATTCGATTAACTCCTTTCGAATAAACTATATTCGATTAACTCCCTTCGAATAAACTATATTCGATTAACTCCTTTCGAATAAACTATATTCAATTTACTCTAATCGATTAACTCTAATCGATTAATCCTAATTCGATTAACTCTAATTTGGTTAACTCTAATTTGGTTAACTCTATTCAATTAACTCTAATCTATTAACTCTATTTGATTAACCCTATTCAATTACTCTATTCGAATAACTAATATTCGAATAACTAATATTCGATTAACTCTATTCGAATAACTATATCGATTAACTCTAATCGATTAACTCTTCGTCCATATTCAGTTTCAAATATCGATGTTGAAATGGATTCTTACTTCTCTATATAAGTCCTGACTTATATATTCCATTTATCCAATGATAAATATTTTACTTAATTTATAAAAAATATTATTTATAAATTAATCTGCTCCATTTATCTGTTAAAATAGATTTCTATTTACAATCTACTTTAAATCCATTTCATAGTTCTTTTATATCTCGCCAATTTCCCTTTTACAAATTCTATTTATTTTTCGAATAATTCCTTTTATAATTCTATTTATTTTATAAATAAATATTTCCTTTTATAACTCTATTTATCTTCTAAATAAATATTACCTTTTATAACTCTATTTATCTTCTAAATAAATATTTCCTTTTATAACTCTATTTATCTTCTAAATAAATATTTCCTTTTATAACTCTATTTATTTTCTAAATAAATATTTCCTTTTATAACTCTATTTATCTTCTAAACAAATATTTCCTTTTATAACTCTATTTATCTTCTAACTAAATATTTCCTTTTATAACTCTATTTATCTTCTAAATAAATATTTCCTTTTCTATTTGTTTCACCAATATTTTCCTTTTCTATTTGTTTCACAAATATTTTCCTTTTATATTTGTTTCACAAATATTTTCCTTTTATATTTGTTTCACAAATATTTCCTCTTTCTATTTGTTTTACAAATATTTCCTCTTTCTATTTGTTTTACAAATATTTCCACTTTCTATTTGTTTTACAAATATTTCCTCTTTCAATTTTTTCACAAATATTTTCCTTTTATATTTGTTTCACAAATATTTCCTCTTTCTATTTGTTTTACAAATATTTCCTCTTTCTGTTTGTTTCACAAATATTTTCCTTTTATATTTGTTTCACAAATATTTCCTCTTTCTATTTGTTTTACAAATATTTCCTCTTTCTATTTGTTTTACAAATATTTTCCTTTTATATATAAAATCCATTGATTTTATATAAATAATTCATTTTCAAAATACACTTTGAAAATCCCCTTTTCTACATCCCAGTATTTCTTACGGTATTTAAAATACCAAATAACAATGATCGATATCATTTAAACACACCTAATAAACAACAGATTATATATCACATCATATATTACAATATATGAAAAGAACAGTATTATAAATATTGAGGAATCCAGTTGGATCCCTCCAACCTGTTTCCCTGCATCCACAGATGTTAAACGATATAATTAACATCGACTTCATTTCAATATGAAATATTCTGATAAACAGAATCAATATTTGATTAACAATATATATATATATCGTTATCTATAATTTCAACCAATCAATTAGCAGTTCAATCAAACAGTCAACACGCACGATTCAATCAACATCTATCAGTTCTAAAATACGTTATAAAAATATTAACTGATCAGAATAGTGAGATTTACTCACATTGGTGGTTTATCTTTAAATATCGATAACTGTTGTCAATTCAGATCAGACAATTTATTTTGCTATAAATTGTAAAGAGCTCTGATTCACTCCCGTCAGTTCCATTTCGTAGCCCCCGTCCATACGATCCTATCGGATCTTGTTTCGTCAGATTCCGATAATATATGACAAAGATATGCATTATAAAATTTAATATACAATTTAGATTTAAATTAAACTTAAAAACTTATTTATTTGGGCTCAACATTTTACCCGGCCCATCTTTATTCCTTCCAAGCCCAGACCACAACTCATCCTTCTCCTCCGATTAAAAATCTCGCTACCTCCTTTCCATACACCATTACCGACTTCCTCTTTCATCCATAACTCCACAAACACTTCACAAATTAATAAACTAAAATTACCAAAATCCTTCTTTCCAAAATCTCTTCACAACCCTACACTTCACGATGAACTCGCATCATTCTTCGAGATCGCGTCGCACAGGATGTCGTGCTCCTGCTACAGATCAATCAACGTAAATGTTGATCGAATCCTTCCATAATCGCACACCAGGTGCCTCTTGCCTCACTGATCACCAATACAACCTTAAAGACTCGAATCAATGCTTCTAACTTCCCAAAAACTCTTGCCCTAATTCACGTTAGGAAAAATACAGCGAACCCAAGTGATGTCGCGTTCAGTAAAAACTATACCAGCTTGTAGAGGATCTCACAAGGATCTCAAATATAAGTATTACCTGATTTATGTATTTTTTCTTGTATTGTTTCGATTTTCCAAAGTGGATGGTTTACTGAAAAGAAGGAAGAACGACGGCGGGAACTTAATTGACCAGAGGAAATGAAAATTAGGTTTAGGAGGAAGTTGAGTAATATATATATAGGCAAATTATAGTATTTTTATACTGATTTTTATATTAATATTTATCTTACGCTATCTATATTTATTGTTAAAATTCCCTTTGATCACACACGATATTTAAAAATCATGAAAATGGGCAAGCAGCTACAGTTTGAAATTACGGTCCCAACGAAACTGGTTTCGTTGAATTCCGACTTCGTACGCTCACACAACATATTTTTAACCGTCAAAATATCGACTGTTTTTCACTTGAAAAATCCGTACGGCCACACACTGACCTCAAAAATCACAAAACTTAAAATCTAACAATAATTTAATGTTACGGATCAAACAAAATTAGTTTCGTCGAAAACAGAGCTCGTTTGCAGAATTGGCTATTTTTAAAGCTCTAAATAACCCACTTATATATATATATATAATTAAGTTAAATATAAATAAATTTATATTATCATATATATATATATTCATAATAGAATATCATACAGCTCCAATTTGATTTATAACTTGTTATTCAAATCCCGGTTGAGTCGATATTCAATTTTTATTGAAAAATCCATTTATAATATAAATAAATCGCTATAAATTATAAAGGAATTCCATAGCGACTTTTCTAAAATTTGATTTGGACATAAATCAAAATCTACCCAACAAAATCCCAATTTTTCTCTTCCGTTAGAAAAATATACTTCACCTGCTCTGAACGTTTCTTGTTTCACAGAAATCCGATTTAAAACGGATTCTGTATATTCATTTAAAGTTCGAATCGCCAATTTACGAACTGCCGCGCCATTTCGAGCTCGATTATAATTATATTATAATTATACATTCAAACTTTATTTAAATAATATATTCGTTATTATAATTCAAATCTAAACTGAATTATATCTTAGAAATATTCCAATTCACAGAATATTGTGAATTCAGCTATTTTCGATTATTTTAGAATTACATATATTATTCTATTATTTATTTTAATTAAATATTCAATATAATTTAATTAAACAACTATTTAAATCTATATATCACTATTTAAATAATTAAATTAATTAATTATTATATCGATAAAATAAGGGACATTACATTAACGTCATCTACCTATGCTTGGATTAGGCATCTTTCAAATTGTCCAGGCCCACCATAACTAGCATAAGGTAATACTATTATCCATTACGTGTGTATATATATATATACCTAGGCATGGAGTAACACATCAAATCTTTCCATGGACGTATGCACAATTCAACACTTAACATATATATTATTTAATTAAATTCTTAACCTACATTTTAATTAAAATATGACTAGGCGTATTAACACAAAACTGGGCACGTTATACATTCATATGGCCGCGTATACATTTGGTTAGGCGTACACAAGGTTCAACTAAGCACGGGGTGGACAGTTTTATAGTTAGGCACCTTTTAACCCAAAACTTAAACACGTGTATATTAAGTGGATTAGGAAAAATAAATTAACTACTGTACGCTTTAGTTTTCTAACACCTGCTGTAAATTTTCACACCACCTGCTGCAATGTATTTTGGAAACCGCCATTCATGAACCATCTCTCATCCCCACCCGCACTTCATTCTCCCACATGAGTTGCCAACCCGCGCCGACCCCGTGCTGCCAACGCTTCCAGTATCCCAAGCCCACGTGTATGCAAACCCATCCTCAAACGTTACTTCTTCTCTCTAATATTCTTACAGTTTCAGTACCTCCACTATCCTCAATACTTCACGCTGAAACCAACGTTCCACTTCACCAAACTTCCATCTATCACTATTCACCTTCATGACCAGCGCAACAATCATCTCCGTGACCCATTCCTTTCATAATTTTTCTTGTAGCTGAAACAATGTTACACCTCCACTCCCTGTCCAAGTCAGACCTCCCGTCGTCAGGCTACCCCCACGGACAGCCACCAGCAACTCGCCTCCACCTGCATCGAAACTCTTACACCATGCATGAGAGAAAGCTACGCACACACCCAACAACCACATGCTACTGCTTCACCACCTTACTCCATCACTATTTCTTTCATGTAGCAATGTTTTCATATCCTATACTGCTTCAATACACAAACGTGCCAACTCCCTTATTTATATTTTCCAGAACCACAACGCAAGTTTTCCAGCAAGCCTTCCCAAATTTTCAGTTTTTACTCTTTCCGTCCTCTCCTTTTTCTTGGATCCGAGTTTCTTGTTTCAGCGTAGAGGAGTTTTTTTTTGTATATAAATTGAGAGGGGCGCGTGAGTATTTACAGAGAAGAAGGGAAGTCAATCATGCTACAACGTAAAGTCTACACCTCAAAACATTAGGCCATGCTTACATTTATTTGATTAGGCTTGAGTATGGTGCTCATTAATTTTGAAAAGGAAATATCTGTTGTCGGAGTCGAAAGATTAGGGGAAATAGGGGCATGTGGTTTCATGTTTTAGGTGATGGCGCCCCATGTTTATTTACTGCGACATGAAATGTAAGTGTCCCCTTGCTTCAGATAGATATAGAATAGGCTATCCTGCTTGATAAGAAATTTACCATGTTTTCGTATATATATACTTCATTTAGATTACAGCATTTGCACATAAAGGGTAAGTTTAATTTACAAATGCTTAGAGATGGAGCTTTTTATTTTGTATATATACATTTATAGACACGATATCACTATTCATTGTTAACCGTTAAACTCGCGCTGACACACAGAATTCCAAATACCACGAAAAATAGTCGTACTGTTACACCTTGACATTCCGGTCCTAACGAAACTGGTTTCGCTGAAAACGGATTCCGTACGAAAAAATAACGTGTTTTAATTCAAATTATAATCATCGGTTCACCCTTAAATTTCGTCAATCGATAAAATAACTCCACTGAGCTCCAAATTGGAAATGTAGCAATAATTAGCTAGACGTATTCCAATAAAACTTGTTTCGTTGAAAATGGAGGTCGTTTGAATAGAAAACTATCCTACGACCTGTATAATATCTATAAAATATTATATAAATTCCAAAATAAATAATAATAAATTATTATTGTCTTAAATATCCAAATTAAATATATTAGCTTCAAATATAAGCTAATATGGAATATATTACTCAATATTATTAATATCCAATTAAATCAGTATTCGAAATATATTAAAAACCTTATTAAATTGATTAATAAACGTTATATTTTAATAACGATTTCCATAGTGACTATTTGAAAATTTGATTTGGACATATCTTACAATCTGTACGATGAAATCCTGATTTTTCTCTTTTATTAGAAAATTCTCATCAAATCGGTCTGGAAAATTCTTGTTTCACAGAATTCTGACTAATATCGGATCCCGTACATTCGATTAAAGTTTGAATCATAAATTACGAACTTTCGCGCTATTTCGAGCTCGTTTTAATTATATTATAAATTATATATATTTTAACTCCAATTTATAAAATAAATTCGATACAAAATCCATTATATTTCCAATATAATATATAAAACAGATTTAAATATTCCAATTTAAATGGCAGGAAATCTGGGACGTTACATTCTTCCCCCTTAAAATAATTTCATCCTCGAAATTACAAGGTAAGAAGAATGCTCCGAACTCATTCGTTTTAAAATAAATATATTTTGAATTATCATCGAAGTAAATTCAAACTCTTTTTAATTTTTGAAAATTTCGCCAACACCTCCTCAACACGGCTCGATCACAGCAACTACAAACGCCACTCCCGGCCTCACTTGTCCAAAAGAAAATCAAAAGCCAAATGGCTATCCAACTTAGGGGTAAAAATTATTCACCAACCAATATATTAAGGTTTACCTCTTGTCGGACAACTCAATTCCAATTCCAAAGCAAATCGAATAACAGCTCTTTGTCTTCCATCTTGTACTTCATTGTTTGTAACCAAATCAACTACATATCCTTCTGGAATTTCCACTTAACCCCATTTTCAATACAAGCAACATATATAAGGTTAATTTAATTTAGTCTTATTTCATAACCTATTTTTATTCCTAATTCTTTATACTGGGATGTAGTTTTAATTCATTCAACTTCCTTTTCTTAAACTAATTCTACTTAACCAGGTTAAGTTCCATTTCTGTATCCAGTTCAATTACTAATGGATCTTCTCCTAATCAGTCCAACCCATTTCATAATTCAGTTTGAATTCTAATCAAACCAATTAACAACCAAACAACCAATATTTAGAATATTATTTCCTTTTCTTTATAAAATATATCATTTGGGTAAAATTATCTCATTTACCCTTTTTAAAAAATAATCTTATATCAAATTACAAATACGCGCTCTCATAAATATACTCAAACTCAATCTAGGGTATTACTAACCCTATCTCTATTGAATTACGCCATAGAGCCAAGGTTATTACTCAACCAATAGCTCTGAGACCACGTTGTAACGTCCCACTTTTCCGTACAATTGAAGCCAACATTTAACTTCCACAGTCAACCCAAATTATACAGAAAAGCAAAAAGTTAAGAGAAAGAAGTTAGAAGGTAAGAGAAGATAAGATAGAACTAATAGAATAGAAGAAGAGAATATTAACACACCACACAGAGTCTCACATCACAGGGGAATAAAATATATTATAGAAATAAATCTTTATAAGGATTTGAATAAATATACTTACATACATCAGAGTACAATAGACAAATTTGGACAGCTATAATATCCTATCCTTATATGATACACAGCGGAATATCTACGAATATATCTGGACTGCTCCAGCTCGCCTCTGGACTTCACAACATCCGATAATCTGAAGCTGTAATTCGGGTTGACCCGAGACATTACAAACGCCACGAATCAGTCTGGCTAACCAGCGTGAGTAAAACTCACTAAGTTATAGATAACACCCATATTGTTTAACTTTAAAAACTTTTGAAAGAAAGGGTAATAGTAAGACCGGCCCACACATAAACACAGACAGTTTTTACCTTACTATAACCAAAACGTTTTTGAAATCATTACTAGTTTTATATTATAATAGTGATGTAGATTAAGTAAATAACCAAGTAGTGGAACGCTTACATCTCATGCTCTACATATATAGTATAAAATCAAAAAAACCGTGGGCCCTTATTGGAGATTGGATTCCTACTAAACAAGGTATGGGACCACCTTCCGATCAGTGTACTCTAGAGGGATTACACTGGGGTTCAACAAGAATGTCTTGCAACTCGGCCACACAAGACCGCCCATTCATTTAGCTTGAGTGTAGCGAATGTATTACCACCCAGCAGTTTTAAGGGCCCACTGCACATCCATGGAGATACAGAATCTAAAGAAGAACATATAAGGAATTTCTCTAAATTGGTGATAACACACCCTGCTTGGGAATGACCCACCTAGCCATGCTGCCTGCCCGATTTCTGTCATTTCTCGGTTGTGAGGCTAGAGGCTACGTTTATCTTCTAGAACACCTGTCCACCATTCACTTTGAATGTCACATCGTCAAACCCGTTAAATCACTAATTGATTTCATAAAAATATCACGGGTATAAAAGTTAAGAGGAACGAATTACTCTACTACCAGACGTAATACTTTTAAGAGACCAACCGCACGTGATTCGTTAGGCCTACTCTGTTAGACACTCATCCATACAAGTTGTCCTGGGACTGGACATACCGAAGGTACTCTCCTACCGCATCCAAAGGATCAGTAGCGAGCAATCCTTGCAATCCGCAAAATCTCAACCATGACCGAATCACGTCAGAATACCTCTGGTGCGCTCTAGAGAATATTCGACAAGTAATCCTTCCGCTTATGAAGATCCATGGTCTTCAATTGCTCCATCTTCTATCTTCAACGTTACATATTTGCTGGTCGGAATGGTTTTGGAATATAAATTTGATCCCGATCTTTCCGTTCCAACAATCGTTGGCCAGATTTGATAGTCGGTTATTTAACTATCAAATAAACAATCATTCATCCATAAAGAAAAATGTATTCACTGATTCAATATCTAGCATCATTTGGCCTCTTTAATTAACCACCGGTTAATTAAACTTCTAATCTTTAATCTTTCGGTATTCAGAAACATTTCCATTTCTATTTTACCATTCATTTTAAAACACTATCTTTAAATCATTAATGCTCCTCAACTCACTTTATTTAACCCATCCTCACTTATCGAACCAGACCATTCCTTAGTCAATAGTGAAGTCAATCAAGTTGGGGTATAATTACCTCTCAGACCTTAACCGACAACATTATTAAATTCAGATAGGCAAGGTTCACCACCTTAAATACCAAAAACACTTACCCCGTAACCCTTGGATTCAATTTAAGAATCTATTTCCATTACGGAAAAATATTGATTATAATTATAGCCTTATAATTCATGTTTTCAACATATTTATCCTTACAAATATACTTTTATCTTGTTAATCTGGTTTAAACAAATAAATACTCAAATAAATCACTAAATCTTTCTACTTCACCATTTTCTGTAGTAAATTCTCCTTTAAAGGTTATCAAATAAAAATCGACTTTAACATTGGTCAACTCCAAGCATTGCTAATCTATTAACCAATTTCCGTTTAACTAATATAGTCGATTTAAACCATTTCCATTCAGGTTATTAACTACGTTATGACTCATTTCATTTGTTTGAACATTTACAAAATTTGGCTTCAAATCCTTCTTTACAAACCCATTTCCATTTATAACTATTTTTATTGATGGTACTAAAGAGGAAAATGTCTACTAAAGTACCGAACTGTGAAATATCAGTCAATTCCACATTTAGTGACAATGTATAATCATATTGATAAGCATTATTAATAATAGTGAGGAATCCGGTTTGATTCCTCCAACCTGTCCGTCCCTGCACTATAATGGATTATCTTTATTTTAACATGACAATATATTTACGGAATCAAATAGTAACTAATAACGGTCAGCAATCAATTCACAATATCCATTCAAGCATACATTTATTTATTAAATACGTTTATATTATTATAAACGTAACCAACAAGGTAAGTTACCTTGTTCGGAATAAAATCGTTAAGATAACGATTTAATTAAATTAAACAAATGTTTAATTTAATTATTGAATATTAAAATAAATATTCAGCATCCATGCAAACGATCATCAAATATTCAACCACTAGCAACCATTGCACACAAAATAAAACCGATTTGTATAAAATATAAACGGGAAATAAACTGAGTGAGTTGAACTCACCTTGGATTTCCGTCCATCGTTAAAATGGTTTGCCTCTGTTGTTTCTAACTCTATCCAAAGAAGCTTCATATTGTCATGCTCACTGATATAGTTCTGACGTCCTTTGGTTTGTTTCATTCGGTTACTGTATGACCGAGATATGATTTAGTATGCTATTTACTTCATAATTTAACATTATTAACACATAAAAATATTTTACTGACTAAGTTCCTATTTCGTTTCGACTTGATTATAACTTACTCAGACTACGTTCTAATTAACGTCATCTACCTATGCTTGGATTAGGCATCTTTCAAATTGTCCAGGCCCACCATAACTGGCATAAGGTAATACTATTACCCCTTATGTATATATATATATATATATACCTAAACATGGAATAACATGTCAAATCTTTCCATGGACGTATGCACAATTCAACACTTAACATATATATTATTTAATTAAATTCTTAACCTACATTTTAATTAAAATATGACAAGGCGTATTAACACAAAACTGGGTACATTATACATTCATATGTGTAATAACCTGGAAAATCAGAACCATTTTTTTTTAATTTTGCTATTTTAGTGGATTTTAAATATTTAAAATGAATTATTTTAAATAACAACGATGAAAAATCTATGAGAATCGATGTTTGAAGATAAATATATTTATTTTAAATACAAACAAGGCCTGAAATGGCGCGACAGTTTGAAAATTTGAATTCAAACTTTGACCGACTGTACCAGGTGCAAAATAAAACGGATTTGAGTGAAACCAAATATTTAAATCTGTTTATGAATATCTTTCTAACGAATCTGAAAAATCGAAGTTTCATAGGGGGAATCAAAAGTTATGGCCAAATGAATTTTCAGAAAGGTCGCTATGGAGTTTATATAGCCCTTGAAAATAGACATTTTGCAAATGACCTCTGTTTTCAGCGAAACCACTTTTGTTGAATCCGGGATGTCAAATTATTGCTAGGTTTCAAATTCCATAATTTTTGAAGTTAATATGTGAGCGTGCCAAAGGAAAATGTGTTTGGTTGATTTCAGTTAAATTGGATTGACCAAAAAATGGCCATTTATCAAACGGTCCCAGAATTCGACGAAACTAGTTTCGCTGGAACCATATCGTCAAAACATAGCTAGATTTATTTTTCTAGAATTTTTAGGATCAGTATGTGGCCCCGGCAAATTGAAATGTACGATCAAATCAAATATTGAATGTTTTATATTTTAATTTGAAGAAAAACTGACTGTAACAGTCGAATGGGCCTACGAAACATATCCCATTGTGTTCGAAATGGGGGTATTTAGCTAGGGGCGACAGTCGTTGGGCTTGGATTGGAGGTCGTATGTGGTAATGGGTATTTTTGGGATTTTAAAAATATATAAATAAAAAAATATGGGCCAATTATAATCACTTCTCTCTCCCCTCTTAGAAAACCGTAAACCCCTGGATCGACGACGGTCGCTCTTCTTCCCTTCTCCCCTCCTTTTCTCTCCGATCTCTCATCAAAATGCATCGGTCTTGTTGGGGATTTTGAAGAGCTCTCTTCCAGCTTCAAATCCATATAGGTGGCGCCCTCCATCGTTTAGCCATCAGGGAGATCGAGCCCCTCGAAGTCGCCGCAAATCGCTCCGCCGTGCTCCTCTGATCTGGGTTCGAACTGACGGCGGTTGGCACCTTTGGGCGTGGTTTTCCAAGCTCTACCTCGTGGTGAAGACCGATCGACGAATCGCTGCGCGGATCTCGCGAAAATTCAAAACCTAGGTTTGAACAAAGCAGTAAGGTATACGGCTGTGTATATTTGAACTGATTTTTACACTTTTAAGCGTTGCAAACTTCTAAAAAATCATATCTTTTTACTATGTAGGCGAAATCCAGTGAAACAAGAGACACTGGACTCGTGTGGACGTCTTCTACATTTTAGAAGAGACCGGATATTTTTCTGAGCTTTCTACAATTTTTGGAGGAGGGGAACCCAATGTGAGATTTCTGAATTATAAACGATATGGAATGACGATGTATAAATTATACAGTCGATGTGTGAGTTATATAAGCATTGTGTACACCTCATGTATAAGCGTTGTATAAGTTGTATGTGCGATGTATAAGTTATATATGCGTTGTAAAAATCATATGTGCGTTGAATAGAATTGAAAGATATTGAAATGAAATCGAAATATATTTATATACGTATATATATATACTCCCCTCGTCCACAGACCATGGACGATATATATTGGTTGTGACTGTTTGGATTTGGTTGATGTGAAATTTGGTTGATAAATCACGAATGGTTGATTTAATAAGATTGATTGTGGTTGAAATCCCAATAGGATTAGTATATGGGAAAATTCGTCTGCGTACGAACTAGATATTGAAATCCCCATTGTCAAAAGCTGCGAGGCTTTAGGATAGAGCGAGGAGCCGTTCTCGGGACGGTGTTGGTTTAACTACCCTGCCATTATGTTACCGAAATTTTCTGAAATGTTTCTGTGTTTGATTTATTTTCATGTATTGAAATATATTCATGTGATGAATGAAATAAAATATTTTGAACGATAAAAATAACATTTTTATCGAATGTTGGAAATAAAATGATTTGAACGATAAAAATAACATTTTTATTTTATGTACAAAGTATAGAAAATATTCGTTTTTGAAATAAATTGTTTTACAAATAAAAATCACATTTTTATAATATACATAAATCGCTAAAAATATTCATTTTAAAAATAAATTGCTTTGACAATAAAAATCACATTTTTATCATCTATATGAAGTATATGAAATAATCGTTTTTTGAAATAAATTGTTTTGACAGTAAAGTTCACATTTTTATTATATATATGAGTTGTTAAAAATAGTCATGTGTTAAAATAAATATTTGTTGGATAAAATATTATTTTTATCACATATATGAAATGAAATGGTCTGGAAATCGAAGAACGGATTATATTAATATATTATATATATAAATATAATTAAAATAAATCGAATAACGAAGCTGCAGTTCGTATTTTGAATTCGTAATTTTAAACGATTATTGCGGGAGATCCGACCGTCGGATTCTCTCGAAACCGAAACCATTGGGCCCGCCTTGGAAATATCTTTCCAATGGCACCAAATTTGTAAAGATCCAACAGTTAGATTTTCTGGAATGTTTAATTCAAATCTGAATAAAAACAACGCCAGAATGGATTATATTTATATATATAAATATAATTAAAATAAGTCGAATAACGATGCTGCAGTTCGTATTTTGAAATCGTAACTTCAAACGATTGTATCAGGAGATCCGACCGTCGGATTTTCCCAAAACTAGAACCGTTGGACTCGTTTTGAAAAGATCTTTTTAATGATATAAAACTTGTAAAGATCCAACGGTTATATTTTCAGATATGTGTATATCAAATCTGAAGAAAAACAGCGCCACGGTCGCGTTATGGCTTGAAGCGTTGTTTGAATAAATTTGCTATTTTTAAACAAATAAAAATATCGATAAATCGTTTTAAAATATTATAAACGATATGGAATGGAAATAAACAAAATTTACTCGGTTTATTGGATATTTGATGGTTGAATGTGTCTGACGTGAAAATTACATTAATGAACTGAATTATAGATGTCAAATAATTTAACCAAGAAATGAATTGATTTAAATTGTGACGGCCCGCCCCGCACCAGCCTGCATTTCCTCCGAAGGTGCGCTGTACACATGCCCGACTGGCGCGGAACGATCGCCAAAGAAAGAAAAGAAGAGAATGAACCAACAAGGAACCTGTAGAATGTCTCACAGCGCATGGAACAAAATATAATAATAGCATAATCTTGACACATAAAACAGGCGAGACAGTGCATAAGCTGAAAACTAAACCAACATAGCAGCAAAAATCCAAATACAGCTTATTACAACTTTACAAATTACTGTCTCTAAAGCAAAAGAAAGCTAAAGTAGAAGATACACTACTAATGCCCAAGCAGTGATCTTCAACAACACAGGGAGAATACTATATGTATCATACGTGAAAGCCTCCTGCTCGTCTCCGGATCAGCTACCCGTGCATACCCAGCTAATATGTCTCTAGTCTGCTCGTGAGAGCACTCAGAGTAATAAGAAGAGACATAAAACTCTGGGTCAGACAAAAAGTCTTGTATGAGCGATAAGCAGCTAAACAGAACAATAGCAGGTATACTAAATCATACCTGAACCTAGACCCGCAACCCAAGAGTTAGCACTACATACTGTACAATACTCTAAGGTGCCATAACAATTGGTGTAAAGAATACAAGGGTGGGGGTGTGCATGTCATAATGATGGCAACAAATCAAGCATAGCAACCATCCTCACATCTCTCACTCAGTGCGTAAAGCATACGATGTCCACCACTGTCAATCACTAGACCCATCGAAGTTGTGATGGAGTTCAGCTTGTACAACTACTGCTACTACCAAGCTTACCACATGGAGTCATGACCAAATCTTTACAAATGACCCCACTCCATCAGTCTATAGCTCTTTAGTCGTACCTAGGCCACTGTGGCCCTGAATCCGTTCACGTACTCCCTACACATAGTGATTCAAAGTTACAGACATCGACAACCCCTTAGCACATGTCCCGCAGCGAAGCCCAATAATGAAGCTCACTCATTGGTTCCCATCTGGATCCTGAGTCAAAGCTCCTCATTTGGACCTCCTTTGCATGTCAGGTTTTGGTCGAATTGGAGTTGGTCTTCAGAAGAGTCATCATGTAGAAGAAATAGCATACGTCCCGTTCGGTTCGGTACTCATAGCCCACGCATTGGTTCGGTTCGGATATGCATATTTCTCCAGTCCCCATCGGTTCGGTTCAGTCGCGCCTTGCCTTCGGTTCGGGTCAAGATGTCCAGGCTCCGGTCCGATCCTCCTTCCTACCTCCAATCCGATCCCCTGCTCCTATTTAGTTCATGTGGCCTTTCTCCTGTGCTAAGCTCCGGTCCGATCCTCATGCTCAGCTCCGATCCGATCCCCTTGTCTTCGTTCCTGGTCCAAACCCAACTCCAACTCTATGCGAATGGCCTTCCTTCTTACCAAGCTTCCTTTGTGCCAGATTTCAGTCCGGTTCGGATTTCCTTGCCCAGTTCTCCTATCCGATCCGAGCCCCTAATCTGATCCAATCCGAACCCCTGCAAAATTTTCCAGCAACTTTTCCAGCGAGCTATTTACGCCATTCGACGGCATTTTCGACCAATCTAACACTTCTAGGCAATCACAAAACATACCATACAGTCATAGCAACATGTACAATCAATCATAAACACCAAAACAACAACTATAGCATGTAAAATGGATCAAACATACCCAAAATCCCATATTTTCCCTTAAGCATGTTTAAGCAAAACTAATGTTATGATTAACAAAACTTAAGCAAATCAAACCAAATTTCTAACAGAGGTCTAAAACATTATTTAAGAATTTATAGATATTTTTCCAGAATTTATTAATGTATAAATTCGCTAATCTTCACTAATTACCCTTAATTAACCGTAATTAGTGCAAAACTATGCAAATCACTCACCTTTGCCACAATTTGACTCTCAAATCTGAAACTTCTCTGATTTGGATCCAATCTCTATGTATTCCAGCAGCTCTATCCCAATTCTTATGCTAATCCGTCTTAATTTGATGTAGTTTAAGCCAACACTTGATTAAGGGGTGATTAGGGGTGATTCTAGATGTTGGAGGCCATTGTTAGGGTTTTCTAAGATGTATGTGGCGGCTGGGAAATGAGAAAAACCGAAATCCCTAACCCTAACAGCCCTTAAATACTCCAAATCCCGAAATCCCCTTTGAGCCTAGCTGCTAATCACCCGGTTAAGCCCAATTAAGCTGTTTTTCACCATCTGAAACTTGTTTCAGCCATATCTCCCAAACGATGAGTCCGTTTGGCTAATGTGACCACTCTACGGAATTGTAAACAATCATCCGGAGTTAATGGAAGTGATTTCAACTCAAAATTCCTTTCCAATCAGAAGTTATGGCCAAAACAAGATCAGCTAGGGGCAAAACATTCATTTAAAAATCGGCAAAAATAATGAACATGTGAAATGACCCCAATAGTCGTCTCCCAAAGTTACATGACCATACGACTTCATATGTGAAAGAAATAAATATCCTACGATCCTGCGATGCGTAGAATGCGGGTCGTTACACTCTCCCCCCTTAAGAAATTTCGTCCCCGAAATTCCTTTACCCAAAACATACAAAGGATCCCGCATGCCTACCAATCATATACAATAATCAATCGTGCAAAACAAACAAAACAAGCCTATCCTAGCATGCGGAAAGACTAAATCGAAGTTAAAATCTTACCAGGCGAAGAGTTCTGGATACGTCTTCCTAATGCTCTCCTCTGTCTCCCAAGTACAATCATTCTCATTCTCGCCCCACTGAACTTTGACTAACTTCACTGCTTTCCTTCGAATTTGCTTCGTATCGTTCCCAACAATACGCATAGGCCTGCGGTTCCCAACTGCCTCGGGTTCAACTTCGATATCATCCAACTGATCAGGTGAAATAGTCACGTCTGGGTCATGTACGAATTTCCTTAACTGGGAAACATGAAATGCGTTGTGAACTCCTGCCATTTTCTCTGGTAATTCAAATTTGTATGCCAAATTCCCAATTTGCTCAAGAACTGGGAATGGACCAACAAATCTTGGTGCTAACTTGCCTCTCCTGCCAAATCATATCACGCTCTTCAACGGAAAAATCTTGATAAACACCAAGTCGCCAATGGAGAACTTTAATTCTCTTCTCCTTTTATCATCATAACTCTTCTGCCTATCTTGGGCAGCCTTCATTCGCTGTTGGATAACCTTAATCTTGTCTGAAGTTTCTCTTATCACATCACGTCCAAGCACAAACTTCTCACCAGTTTCTACCCAACATGACGGTGAGTTGCATGTTCTTCCATACAAAGCTTCAAACGGAGCCATACCAATACTGGATTGATAACTATTATTATATGCAAACTCTACTAGATGCAAATGGTCATCTCATGATCCACCAAAATCCAATATGCAAGCTCTCAAGACATCTTCTAACACTCGATTCACCCTCTATGTCTGTCCATCGGTTAGAGGATGATACGCAGTACTGAGATGTAGTTCTGATCCTAATGCCTCTTGTAAGCTCCTCCAAAATCCACTAGTGAACAACAGATCTCGGTCACTCACAATGCCTTTGGGTATTCCATGAAATCTCACTACCCACTTTATATATAGTTCCGCTAACTTAGCTGCCGTCCTGTTTGACTTGACGGGTATAAACCTTGCACTCTTGGTCAATCGGTCCACAATCACCCAAATGCTATCATGTCCCGATCTAGTCCTTGGTAACCCATCAATGAAATCCATTGACACTTGTTCCCATTTCCACTCTGGAATTTCTAATGGTTATAACAAACCACTAGGCTTCTTTTGCTCAGCTTTAACTAGCTGGCTGTTCATGCATTTGGATATAAACTTCCCAATGTCTCTTTTCATCCCTTCCCAGTAGTAGGTCTGCTTCATGTCTCGGTACATCTTGTTACCACCAGGGTGTATAGTCAGTTTTGATTGATGATATTCTCTAAGAACTTCATCTCTCAATGCATTGACATTGGGTACAACAAGTCTTCCATTCTTTCTAAGCCATCCACCTCGATCAAGCCCATACTTGTTCCTATCTCCGTCGATTCCAACCTTTAACTTTGAGATGATTTCCAATAGGTTAGGATCGTTCCTCTGACTGGAACCAATCCGCTCAATCAAAGTGGGTCTGATCGTCAAACTTGCTAACATTCCTAGATCCAATTCGCACTTTGGTCTGATATCATACCCAGCGATGTACTCCAGTTGCTTCCATTCAAGAAACATAGCTCCTAAACTAGCATGTCTTCTACTCAATGCATCAGCCACCGCATTGCCCTTTCCTGGTGTATATGCGATGTCGAAATCATAGGAAGCCAAGAATTCTAACCATCTTTGCTGTCGGAGATTTAGATCCTTCTGAGAGAAGAGATACTTTAATGATTTATGATCGGTAAACAACTCGAATCTTTCTCCCAAGGGATAATGTCTCCACATCTTCAGCGCAAACATGATCGTTGCCAATTCCAAATCATGGGTAGGGTATCTTTTCTCATGCGGTTTCAGTTGCCGACTTGCATAAGCTACAACCCTACCTCCTTGCATCAATACAACACCTAGTCCGGTACCACATGCATCCGTATATACCGTCATTTCTTCATTCCCCTTAGGAATGACTAACACTGGTGCACATGTCAACTTTTCTTTTAGGCTCTTGAATGCATTCTCGCACCTTTCGTCCCAAACAAAGGCTTGGTTCTTCTTGGTCAACTGAGTCAACGGTGCTGCTATCTTGGAGAAGTCTTGGATAAACTTACGATAATATCCAGCTAATCCCAAGAAACTTCTTATGTCCGTTGCATTCTTGGGCATAGACCAATCTTGTACCGTAGCCACCTTCGCAGGGTCCACGGCAATACCATTCTCTGAAACAACATGGCCCAAGAATCTCACTTCCCTCCTCCAGAAGTGACACTTAGAAAACTTCGCTTTCAACTGGTGTTTTCTCAACACCTCCATCACTATTCTTAAATGTTCTTTGTGTTCTTCCTCTGTCCTCGAATAGACCAAAATATCATCCACGAACACAAGGACAAACTTATTCAACTGGTCTCTGAATACTCTATTCATAAGATCCACAAAATATGTTGGGGCATTGGTCAGCCCGAATGGCATGACCAACCACTCATAAAATCCAGACGACGTCCGAAATGCCGTTTTAGCTATACCCTCAGCTTCCACTCTAAGCTGATAGAAACCTGTCGCGAGATCTAACTGAGAGAATACTCTCGTGCCACTCAACTGATCAAACAAATCATCTATCCGCGGTAGAGGATACTTATTCTTCCTCGTCACTTTATTCAACTCGCGGTAGTCTACACACAAACGAAGGGAACCATCCGCTTTGGTAGCAAACACAACTGGTGCTCCCCATTTAGAAACACTCCTTCTGATAAATCCCTTCTTCAAAAGATCGCTGACTTGCACCCCGAGCTCGTGCTGCTCCCTTGGCGCCATACGACGAAGTGGCATCACTATAGGTCTAGCATCTTTCACTAAATCAATACGGAACTCAATCTCTCGGTGTGGTGGAAGCCCGGTCACTTCTTCGAAGACGTCCTGATAATGGCCAACCACGGGCAAACCTGACAACTCACTATGCGGGATGTCGAGAGAATTTAGAAAACTAGCCATTACCCATCACTAGGTAGACCACCGAACACTACCCTCTGCCCATCATCCGCTCTAGCTGCCACCAAAAAGCCCTCACAGTCTACCACCACCCCGTATCTTTGGAGCCAATCGACTCCCAAAATAATGCCAAACCCAATAAAGCCCAAAACAAAGCAATCACAAACAAACATGCATCCATGACTCGATAAGACAACACTATGACAAACCATGTTAAGATTAGTCGAACCACCAATCGGGTTCGTTACTATTAAAGGTCTATCGACGATCTCGGGCTCCAATCCCAACCTATCTACGAGGTCACTAGATATGAAGGAACTGGAAGCTCCGGTATCAAACAAAACTCTAACAGGAACATCATAAACAGAAAGCATACCTTGAATAACAACATTCTTTCCCTTCTCCGCCGCAGTTGGGGCATTCGACGAAGAAGGAATAGCATTAAGGGCATATGCTTTCACCATCTGCTTTTCTTTAGGGAGTTGCAGACACTTGTCCTTGTGATGTCCCACTTGGCCACCGTTGAAGCACTTCCTACCCGCTGGCTTGGCCCGATAATTACTTGCATAATGGCCCTTCACTACAGCTGAAGCACTCAACATCTTTCTTTTTCTTTTTCTGGCCATCCTTATTCTAGTTCTGTGAGACGACCCCATTTCCCGTACTGACGGAGAGAAGGGTAATCTTTGGAATATAACACAGAAACAGATAATAGTAGAACAGAATTAAATAAATACACCAGATAATGAACAATAGAATATACTGGATAAAAGTAATCATCAGAGTTACACAGTATACATGATCTTACTTAGTACAAATACAGTTCAACTATACATATATGTCTACAGCGGAAAACAAACATAATGTGTACAATAGGAGCTGAACAGCATAAAAAGAGATAAATGATAGAATCCATCTTCAGCTCCAGTTATCCTGAAAGAGCCAGCTAAACCTGAATACAAGGCTGCCCGTGTAGAAAAAGGGGCACCCAAGTTTGAAAGTGAAACTACGAGTCAGTCATGGGACTGGTATGAGAAATCTACTCAACACATTTATAATATGGCTAATCACAGGACCACGCCACTTTCATGGAACGGGTTTACTCCATTGGATTGCCAGTGCTTTAAAAGCAAATCTTTCTTTTAAACATCGCAATGCTCTTTATAAAAATGAAGCCATTATAAAACTCAGTTCCTATCACACAATGCAACGCAAACCTGAGGATAGAGTTTTACCTTATAATGGCCAAAATATGGTTGATACGAATAAAACAAAAGCAATTGATATTATTACTAGTGTTTACATGTTTCAAAACAACTTCGAATCATAACTATCAATCATAGACGGCATGGGTACCATATATCATGTCGCCATATATATATAAAATCAAAACCGCACGGTCACGTATTTGGAAATTGGATTTCCGTCATGAATCAAGGCAAAAGATAGTCCTTACCGAATTCGAGACGCTCTAGTTCGTGTCTCCGGAACAGCCGCAACTGCCCCTTGGATCGTCAGGGCCGGTCCACCGATGTGGATTATTATGCCAGAACACTACGTCTCTCCGCCCTTTAGGGCGTAAACGAGCCAACGAATGACTCCATCGAACCCGGGTCGTCCGATCAAACCGAGGCGCCTCGCAACAGCAACAACCACATAAGTCAAACTCGTCAGGGCGTGTAAAACCACTGACGCCACTCCTAGCTAGAAAGAAACGCAGGCCCTCCCTGATGTCCTCTCTCGTTTCTGGTTCATACCGGGGTGTGAGGTTCGCGATTTTACATTATACACAAAGCTACGCCACGCAGGCGGTGCTTTGATCATCTCCACAAGACCTTGCTTTTCAACAGAAGCCCTGTTCATTTGCCACTTAGGCATGCCACACTAGCAATTCATGCCATGCGACTGATGTCCATCGATATACAACCTCTGAGCTCGTGCGTTTCAGAGAAGGGCGTTAAGCAAAAGAATAAATTCTCCGCCGCCAAACAGATGTATATTAAATAGAGATCAATCAACACAGAATAAAATCCAATGTCAGACACACAGTCCATTTACAAGTCCGTTCTGGGTCTGAATGAAACCGGAGGCACTATATACCTCGCAAACCCATCGATCACCACGTACGTCTGGACGATCACCACTCATTATCCATATTTCGGGATGCCTCCCAATCAGGACCTCGGTTACCATCCAAACGAGGTGAAGATCTCCGGTCTTCGACCACCGTCTTTATCTTCTATTTCTTATCGTCGATTCAGTTATTCAGAATGGAATAAACCCGGTCTTTCTGAGCAACGCGTGTATATAATAAACAAGTGCAACACTAATATACACACGCATCATTTCAATTCATTAGTCACTAACCGTCAATCAGTAAGAGAATGATTTCCCAAATACTAATCCCGAAGGCCGAAACCAACATCAGATCAATACCCAAGAAACCATTCGACTTAGCCAACCTTCAGTTAATTTCTAAATTTACATCCATATCGTTTATAATATTTTATAACGATTTATCGCTATTTTTATTTATTTTAAAATAGCCATTTTATTCAAATCGACGCTTCGGGCCATAACGCGACCGTGGCGCTGTTTTTCTTCAGATTTGATTTACACATATCTGAAAATCTAACCGTTGGATCTTCACAAAATTTACATCATTAGAAAGATCTTTTCAAAACGAATCCAACGGTTCCTGTTTCGGGAAAATCCGACGGTCGGATCTCCCGGTACAATCGTTTGAAGTTTCGATTTCAAAATACGAACTGCAGCGTCGTTATTCGATTAATTATAATTATATATATATATAAATA
This sequence comes from Allium sativum, assembly GCA_030737875.1. Lineage (NCBI taxonomy): Eukaryota > Viridiplantae > Streptophyta > Magnoliopsida > Asparagales > Amaryllidaceae > Allium > Allium sativum. The sequence continues at coordinate 223,770,323 of CM060923.1, read as the reverse complement.
TAATCGATTCTGGCGCTATTTTTCTTCAGATTTGAATTAAACATCTCAGACAATCCAACCGTTGGATTTTTACAAAGTTGGTGCCGTTGGACAGATATTTCCAAAGCGAACCCAACGGTTGCGATTTCAGGAAAATCCGATGGTCGGATCTCCTGGTATAATCGTTTGAAATCACGGTTTCAAAATACGAACTGCAGCGTCGTTATTCGATATATTTTAATTCTATTTATATAAATATATCGTTTCTTCGATTTCAAAGCTATATTCTTTTCATACATTTGATAAAAATGATATTTTTATCTAACTGTCTTCTATTTCAACACTTCACTATTTTTAACAATTCATTTATATAATAAAAATGTGATTTTTATTGTAAAACAATTCATTTCAAAACACTATTATTTTATATAGTTCATATAGGTAATAAAAATAGGATTTTTATTATAAAACAATTTATTTCAAAAGGAGATTATTTTATATAGTTCATATAGATGATAAAAATGTGATTTTTATTATAAAATAATTTATTTCAAAAGGAGATTATTTTATATAGTTCATATAGATGATAAAAATGTGATTTTTATTATAAAACAATTTATTTCAAAATATGAGTAGCATTCAACACATGAATTTCAATTCAACGAATGAATATCGATTCAACACATGAAGGTTTTCTATAGTTTCAATAAATAGATAAAAATGTGATTTTTATATTTAAAACACGAATACCATTCAACACATGAATTTTAATTCAACGAACGAATATCGATTCAACACATGAAGGTTTTCTATAGTTTATATAAATAGATAAAAATGTGATTTTTATATTTAAAACACGAATACCATTCAACACATGAAGGTTTTCTATTCAACGAATAAATATAGTTTCAACAAATGAAAATAATTCAAACACATGAATATTATTCAAAATTTCGGCAGCATAACGGCAGGGTAGTTAAAACCGGGACCGTCCCTAGTACGGCTCCTCGCTCTACCTTAAAACCTCGCGGTTTTTTACAATGGGGATCATGCATCTAGTTCGCACACAGGCGGCATGTATATATTTATTTCATTTCCACAAACTAATCCTATGTGGTTTCAACCAAATATTTCTCAACCACAAACAATCCCAATCAACCATTCGCTATCAATCAAAAATATCGTCCATGGTTTGTGGATGAGGGGCGTATATATATATATATATTTATATATAGCAATTCACTTCCATTTCAACACATATATAAATTTTACAACGCATATACAACTTATACATCGAACGTACAACTTATACAATGCTTATAAAAGAGGTGTACAACGCTTATATAACTCATACATCGACTATATAATTTTTACATCGTCGTTTTCCATATCGTTTATAAATTAGAAATCTCACATTGGGTTCCACTCCACCAAAAATAGCAGAAGGCTCAAAAAAATATGCGGTCTCTTCTAAAATGTAGAAGACGTCCACACGAGTCCACTGTCTCTTGTTTCACTGAATTTCGACAAGGAACGAAAAAGATATGTTTTTTCAAAGTTTGCAACGGTTTAAAGGTGTTAAAACAGTTGAAAACAAAACAAGCAGTACCTCAGCTGAAAGGTTCAAAACTAGGTTTGCAATTTTCGATCAAACCGTGAATCGATAGGAGGATCGGCCGATGCAGCGACGAAGAGGGGGGAGACGCGAGTCTGCGCGTGGTGGTGGGGCCCCACTCAGTGGCGCCAGGCGGTCGGGGCGGCGGATTGAAGTCGCCGACTTCAGGACGTCGATTCTCCCTCGATAGGCCACGAAAAATTCCAAACTTTATATGGATTTGAAGATCTCGAGAAGATCTTCAAAAAGTTCAACTGTGGCACGAGCTAATTCGGCGTAGACTGATCGAAAAATGAGGGGGAAGAATTCGAGCGGTTTCCGCCTTCGATCGGGGAGAGAGAAAAAGGATTTTTTTTTTTTAATTTTAAAAAAATATGATTGGTCGGGGGAGTTTTAAGGGGGTTTTCTGACACGACCACCAATCTAAACCCAACGACTGTCGTCCCTAGCGTTTTACCCCCATTCCGAACACAATGGGATATGTTTCGTAGGCCCATTCGACTGTTTCAGTCAGTTTCCATTCAAATTAAAATATAAAACATTCAATATTCAATTTGAACGTACATTTCAATTTGCCACGGCCACAAATTGATTCGAAAAATTCCAGAAAAATAAATCTGGCTATGTTTTGATGATACGGTCCCAACAAAACTAGTTTCGTCGAATTCTGAGACCGTTTGCAAAAAGGCCCATTTTTGGTCGATCCAATTTAACTGTAATTGATCAAAACACGTTTTCCTTTGCCACGCTCACATACTAGCTTCAAAAATTATGAAATGTGAAACCTAGCAATAACTTCACATCCCGGATCCAACAAAAGTGGTTTCGTTGAATTCCGAGGTCGTTTGCAAAATTCCTAATTTCACGGGCTATATAAATTCCATAGCGACCTTTCTGAAAATTCATTTGGCCATAACTTTTGCTTTCCGCTATGAAAATTCGATTTTTCAGATTCGTTAGAAAGGTATTCACTAACAGATTTAAATATTTTTGGTTTCACTCAAATCTGATTTGTTTTGCTCCCGATACAGTCCGACAAAGTTTGGATTCAATTTTTGAAACTGCAGCGCCTTTTCAGGCCTTGTTTATAATTATAATTAATTATATTCGTTTTCAAACCTCGATTCAAACTCAATTTTCAACGCTATTATTTAAAATATTTATTTTAAATATTTAAAATCCATTATTTTAGCCAATTTAAAAAATTTAAATTGGTTCAGATTTTCTGGGTCGTTACAATCTCCCCTACTTAAAACTTTTCGTCCCCGAAAAGGAACCAAGTTGAAAGTGGTTTGATTAATCAACTCTACATTCGATTTGGCTTCCATTCTCCAACTTTTCAGTTTCTGAGAATTTTCAAATTCTTCAAAAATTTGGCTAACACCCGGAATTTTCGAAAAATTTCGCCATAACCTCCTTTGTACGGGGAGAGGTTTGGAAATTTATTGGGCCGTATTAGGTACCCAATAAATCCTAATAAGCATACACATATTTATAGTGATATATTCTGGTGTTTACAAGGGAGCGTGTATTGATAATAACTCCAGAGAATAAATTCTCGTCACCCTGTTCCGTATGGGTAATAAATAGTCCATATGCCGTATCTAATAACTAGAGAGACGTGATTATTGTCAACTCCAGACCCGTGTGGGTTTTTTATTAATCTGGCAATTTAATCGTTACAATTTAAATAGTCCATATCAGTCATCAGTTCAACCTACAAAATATAGTCATCGCCATCAAGCCTCTCGCTCGTATGGTAAATCTTCCACCTCGTCACACAAGCTCCAAATGCTTATGTGGTATATGATGAAGTATGCCTATCTTCCAGAAGTATGTTATGTAATGTAGTTCAAAATTAATTGTTGCTATCCTATGGCGAGGTTTATTATTTACACACAGAATAACCAGCACTCCGCATCCAATGGCATTCACAGGAGTTGATACAATAATATTTCGCATCCAACTCATTAAGGTTTACCTATTTGTCGGGCACGCAAATAAAATCTTTACTCAATAGCTAATCCATTTACCTGTTCAAACATATATAATGCACATGTATATATATTTCTATCTATTTTCTAATCAGTTCAATGTGTGATTTAAATGAATAAATCCTACCATTATTCCATTGTTGATTAAATTAACTATGGTTTCAATAATTTAATTAATCAAATTTACTATCACACAACACAAAACAACAATCAAATTGTTTTTAATTTTTCAAAATCGTACAAATCAATTCCTATATCCTTTTAAAATCATTCAGACTATTGAATTAAAAGTGCACATCCATGGAAAGAAAATAACAACAGAGTAGAGAACTGATTTGTAATGCAAAGTATGGTAAATATACCTTGCACCGGAGTCAATCAGAGATATCCACTCGGCATCTAGGATAAGCTTTCTGAATGCTCTCCTCCGTTTCCCAAGTACAATCTCACGGATATCCATTGCACTTTGACTAAGTGAACCTTCTTGTTCCTCTGTTCTTTGGTCTCTTTGCCGATGATCTTTAGCGGCTCTCGTCTCACAGCTAATTCTGGAGTAATTTCAATATCCTGTTGAGCTGCTTCTTCCACGATCAAGTCTGGATCATGAACGTGCTTTCGAAGTTGAGATATGTGAAATACATCATGAACTCCAGGCAACCAATCAGGCAGTTTGACCCTATAAGCGAGAGTTTCGATTCGTTCCAGAATAGGAAACGGACCAATGGATTTGGGCGCCAACTTTCCAGTCTTACCGAACCGGATAACTCCTCTCATTGGCGATACTTTTAAATATACGTAGTCGCCAACAGCAAACGATATATCTCTTCTTCTTCTATCGGCATAGCTCTTTTGTCGGCTTTGAGCGGCCAGTAATCGTTTCTTAATAAAGTCGACTTTGTCGGCAGCTTCTCGGATCATATCTGGCCCCAACACAAGTCTATTACCGGGTTCGACCCAACAAGCAGGAGATCGGCATGGTCTACCGTATAATGCTTCGAATGGCGACATTGTCAGGCTCGCCTGGTAGCTGTTGTTATATGAGAATTCAGCCAAATGTAGATGGTCTTCCCATGATCCACCGAAATCTAGAACACACGCCCGCAATAGATCTTCTAAAATATGATTCACTCTCTTAGTCTGACCGTCTGTTTGAGGATGATAAGCGGTGCTCAAGTTCAGCTTCGTTCCCAGCTCAGCTTGAAATCCCTCCTAGAATTTGCTAGTAAATATTGTATCTCTATCACTGACTATACTGAGCGGCACTCCATGTAGTCTAACTATTTCCTTGAAGTAAATCTGCGCCAGACTCTGAGCAGTTCTGTTTGATCTGACAGGTATGAAATGGGCGGTCTTCGTGAAGCGATCTACGATCACCCAAATACCATCATTTCTTTTTCTGGTTCTGGGCAAACCATCAATGAAGTCCATGGAAATATGTTCCCACTTCCAACTAGGAACGTCTAGCGGTTGTAACAATCCTGCCAGTTTCTGTTGGTCGCTTTTGACTAGCTGGCAAGTAGGGCATCGGCTAACATATAAGGAAATGTCCCTTTTCATCGACTTCCACCAGAAAGTGTGTTTGATGTCGTTATACATTTTGCTTACTCCCAGATGGATACTAAGTTTTGCCTTGTGGCATTCATCCAATACTTCCTTTCGAAGCTCAGGAATGTTAGGGACACAGATTCGACCTTTGAGCCTTAGAATCCCATCATTATCAACTTGAAAACTCGAGGGTTCGCCTTGTTGAATTATCTCTCTGATCTTCTGAATGAAGTGATCATCCTTCTGAAGAGTAGATATTTTATACATCAATGAAGTCGTGATAATAAAACTGGCGATCATCTCATTCTTTCGGCTTAACGCATCGGCCACGACATTGGCTTTCCCTGGAGTGTATATAATTTCAAAGTCATATGCTGCAAGAAACTCCAACCAACGTTGCTGCCTCAGATTCAAATCCTTCTGGGTGAACAGATACTTCAGCGACTGATCATCTGTAAACTGTTCGAATCTCTCACCCAGAAGATAATGCCTCCAGATTTTCAAAGCGAATACTATCGCCAATAACTCAAGATCATGAGTTACGTAGTTTTTCTCGTGCGGCTTCAGCTGACGGCTAGCATAAGCAATCACTTGACCTCTTTGCATTAACACTGCGCCAAGGCCTTCTCTAGAAGCGTCAGTCCGGACTTTCAAATCCTGATTGCCATCGATGATGGTTAACACTGGAGCTGTCGTTAATCTTAACTTTAGCTCTTCGAAAGCCTCCTCACTTTCTGGAGTTCATTTGAATTTAGAGTGCTTCTTTGTAAGCTTCGTTAAGTGGCCAGATATCTTTGAAAAGTTTTTAACGAACTTCCGGTAATAGCTAGCCAATCCGAGAAAACTGCGGACTTCAGTGGGGGTACTGGGCTGTTTCCAATTCTTAATAGCTGTGATTTTGCTTGGATCCACAGCAATTCCTTCTTTAGATACGACGTAGCCTAGAAATTTTACTTCATCTTGCCAGAATATACATCTGGATAGTTTGGCTTTCAATACATTCCTTCTGAGGATTTCCAGAACCTGTTCCAGATGCTTTTCATGTTCGGCCTTTGATTTAGAGAATATTAGAATATCGTCAATGAAAACCAAAACAAATTTATTCAAAACCCCTCTGAACACTCTATTCATCAGATCGACGAAGTAAGCAGGAGCGTTACATAAGCCGAACGACATTACTAACCACTCGTAGAATAAGTCGGGACCTCTGAATGCTGTCATTGGAACACACTCTTCGGCAATTCGAAGTTGATGGAAGCCTGTAGCTAGGTCCATCCTTGAGAATACATGTGCTCCATTTAATCGATCCAACAAATCATCTATTCGCGGCAATGGATATTTGTTCTTTATGGTCTGCTTGTTCAAATCATGATAATCCACACATAGCCGTAGAGTACCGTCAGATTTTGGGACAAACACCACTGTTGCTCCCCAATCAGAGAAACTAGGCCTGATCAGACCCTTCCATACGAGCTGTCGTGTTTGATTGTCTAATTCCTCTTTCTCCTTCAAGGACATCCTTCGGATAGCGTGAACTACCGGCCTTGCATTCGGAATCAAAACGATCTTGAAATCTATTTCTCTCTGCGGAGGTAAGCGAACAACTTCTTCAAACACATCCGCATCATTTTTGACGACAGGAATGTCTTTGATGAGGTCAGAAATATTCTCTGTGACTTCAGGGATATTTTCTATTTGGGCTGGAGAAATATCGAGAGCTACCCAGAAGTCTTTTCTATTAGATTTCTGACCTTCACACGGTACGGTTATATAATTCCCTGATTTAATGTTAGCCCTAACAACTCTCTTGGCGCATCTAACCTCTGCTTCATATTTGGTTAGCCCAGAATAAGATCGAATTCATTAAAATTCATGACGATAGAGATAGTAGGGAATTTATAACAGGAAAAAGAGACAGGTACTGCACAAACCCAACTAAGATCGATGGAACCCCCGACCGGATTTTGGACAGTCATTGATTCTTTAAGCTTCCTCAATTTCAAATCCAACTTCTTAACGACATTCTTTGCTATAAAGCTTCATGATGCGCCTGTGTCAAACAATACTTTGACCAGAATGTTTTTGACAGTAAGCGTTCCTTCTAAAACATCAGATCTTCCTTGACTTGCTGAGGGATCAGAAGTTTCTGCTACCTCATTCACTTGAACTACCTCAGGCTTCTTCAACTGCCAGCAATCTTGCTTTACGTAACCAGCCTGATGGCAGAGATTGCATTTTCTATTCGCTTGAAATCCTTCTTTGGATTGAAGTCCACCTTTTAATCGCTTCTTTAAAGGTCCGCAGTTTATCGACAAATGCCCTTTTAGATGGCAGTTAGAGCATACAGTTGTCGTTACTGGTTTCTTCTCAGATTTGGACCTTTTCCTCTTGGCACTGGGCTTCTTACTGACCTCAGACATTGTACTGGCCTCAGGACGATCAGTTTCAGACTCAATTTTATTACTAGAGCTGACTTCCTCTTCGTTCTGTAGCATAACTTTCTTGTCTAGATCTTCGTACTGATAAGCCATGTATATCATTTCAGAAAAGGGGAGCTTAACATTCCTCATTACACTGTTCTGATATTTTCTTTGAAGCCCGTTGATAAATCTCAAATTCTTCCTCTTCGGATTTTCAATTAGATGAGGGGCAAAGTGAGAAAGTTCATTGAATTTCTTATGATATTCCGGCATGGTCATATCTCCTTGTATCAAATAAGATAATTCATCACATAGTCGCTCAATTGCTTCTGGAGGAGTAAATCTTTCCAGGAAAATCACTTTGAATCTATCCCAGGTGATATCACCTTTTGGATTATCCTTGATAACCGAATCCCACCAGAACAAAGCTTCGTCTTTGAGTGCCCAGGAGGCCAGTAATATTTTCTGGTCATCCCTCTGCTTTAGTCCTTCAAAGATTTTCTCAGCCGAACGAATCCAGACTTGTGTTTTCATAATTGATTCTTCACCCAAGAAGGGTTTCCCACCCAGATTTCTATATTTCATAAATAGAGCTTCTATATCCGGGTTAGTATTACTTCTTCTGTTTCTGGCACTCATTTTCTAGAGTGTCTGCAATTAGCAGACAAAGTGTCAGGTCACAGAAAAGATAATTCAAAATATAGAGACAAATACTTGAATGTAAATGTGTCTATCTAGGTGTTATTTCATTCTGCTACCCATACTAGGATATTACTGATCCTATCTGTAATGAGTTACCCGTCCTAGAATACTACTGGTTCTATTTCTGACGAGTTCGTTAATATGTTATATTCCAGAACTAAGCTTAACCTAAGATCTGATACCACGTTGAGACGACCCCATTTCCCGTACTGACGGAGACAAGGGAATATAACACAGAAACAGATAATAGCAGAACAAAATTAAATAAATACACCAAATAATGGACAATAGAATATACTGGATAAAAGTAATCATCAGAGTTACACAGTATACAGGATCTTACTTAGTACAAATACAGTTCAACTATACATATATGTCTACACCGGAAAACAAACATAATGTGTACAATAGGAGCTGAACAGCATAAAAAGAGATAAATGATAGAATCCATCTTCAGCTCCAGCTATCCCGAAAGAGCCAGCTAAACATGAATACAAGGCTGCCCGTGTAGAAAAAGGGGCACCCGAGTTTGAAAGTGAAACAAACTACGAGTCAGTCATGGGACTGGTATGAGAAATCTACTCAACACATTTATAATATGGCTAATCACAGGACCACGCCACTTTCGTGGAACGGGTTTACTCCATTGGATTGCCAGTGCTTTAAAAGCAAATATTTCTTTTAAACATCGCAATGCTTTTTATAAAAATGAAGCCATTATAAGACTCAGTTCCCATCACACAATGCAACGCAAACCGGAGGATAGAGTTTTACCTTATAATGGCCAAAATATGGTTGATATGAATGAAACAAAAGCAATTGATATTATTACTAGTGTTTACATGTTTCAAAACAACTTCGAATCATAACTATCAATCATAGACGGCACGGGTGCCATATATCATGTCGCTATATATATATAAAATCAAAACCGCATGGTCACGTATTTGGAAATTGGATTTCCGTCATGAACCAAGGCAAAAGATAGTCCTTACCGAATTCGAGACGCTCTAGCCCGTGTCTCAGGAACAGCCGCAACTGCCCCTTGGATCATCAGGGCCGGTCCACCAATGTGGATTACTATGCCTGAACACTACGTCTCTTCGCCCTTTGGGGCGTAAACGAGCCAACGAATGACTCCATCGGACCCGGATCGTCCGATCAAACCGAGGCGCCTCACAACAGCAACAACCACATAAGTCAAACTTGTCAGGGCGTGTAAAACCACTGATGCCACTCCTAGCTAGAAAGAAACGCAGGCCCTCCCTGATGTCCTCTCCCGTTTCTAGTTCATACCGGGGTGTGAGGTTCGCGATTTTACGTTATACACAAAGCTACGCCACGCAGGCGGTGCTTTGATCATCTCCACAACACCTTGCTTTTCAACAGAAGCCCTGTTCATTTGCCACTTAGGCATGCCACACTAGCAATTCATGCCATGCGACTGATGTCCATCGATATACAACCTCTGAGCTCGTGCGTTTCAGAGAAGGGCGTTAAGCAAAAGAATAAATTCTCCGCCGCCAAACAGATGTATATTAAATAGAGATCAATCAACACAGAATAAAATCCAATGTCAGACACACAGTCCATTTACAAGTCCGTTTTGGGTCTGAACGAAACCGGAGGCGCTATATACCTCGCAAACCCATCGATCACCACGTACGTCTGGACGATCACCACTCATTATCCATATTTCGGGATGCCTCCCAATCAGGACCTCGGTTACCATCCACACGAGGTGAAGATCTCCGGTCTTCGACCACCGTCTTTATCTTCTATTTCTTATCGTCGATTCAGTTATTCAGAATGGGATAAACCCGGTCTTTCTAAGCAACTCGCGTATATAATAAACAAGTGCAACACTAACATACACACGCATCATTTCAATTCATTAGTCACTAACCGTCAATCAGTAAGAGGACGATTTCCCAAATATTAATCCCGAAGGCCGAAACCAACATCAGATCAATACCCAAGAAACCATTCGACTTAGCCAACCTTCAGTTAATTTCTAAATTTACATCCATATCGTTTATAATATTTTATAACGATTTATCGCTATTTTTATTTATTTTAAAATAGCCATTTTATTCAAATCGACGCTTCGGGCCATAACGCGACCGTGGCGCTGTTTTTCTTCAGATTTGATTTACACATATCTGAAAATCTAACCGTTGGATCTTCACAAAATTTAGATCATTAGAAAGATCTTTTCAAAACGAATCCAACGGTTCCAGTTTCGGGAAAATCCGACGGTCGGATCTCCTGGTACAATCATTTGAAGTTTCGATTTCAAAATACGAACTGCAGCGTCGTTATTCGATTAAATATAATTATATTTATATATATATATATAAATATAATCGATTCTGGTGTTGTTTTTCTTCAGATTTGAATTAAACATCCCAGACAATCCAACCGTTGGATTTTTACAAAGTTGGTGCCGTTGGACAGATATTTCCAAAGCGAACCCAACGGTTGCGATTTCAGGAAAATCCGATGGTCGGATCTCCCGGTATAATCGTTTGAAATCACGGTTTCAAAATACGAACTTCAGCGTCGTTATTCGATATATTTTAATTCTATTTATATAAATATATCGATTCTTCGATTTCAAAGCTATATTCTTTTCATACATTTGATAAAAATGATATTTTTATCTAACTGTCTTCTATTTCAACACTTCACTATTTTTAACAATTCATTTATATAATAAAAATGTGATTTTTATTGTAAAACAATTCATTTCAAAACACTATTATTTTATATAGTTCATACAGGTAATAAAAATAGGATTTTTATTATAAAACAATTTATTTCAAAAGGAGATTATTTTATATAGTTCATATAAATGATAAAAATGTGATTTTTATTATAAAACAATTTATTTCAAAAGGAGATTATTTTATATAGTTCATATAGATGATAAAAATGTGATTTTTATTATAAAACAATTTATTTCAAAATATGATTACCATTCAACACATTAATTTCAATTCAACGAATGAATATCGATTCAACACATGAAGGTTTTCTATAGTTTCTATAAATAGATAAAAATGTGATTTTTATATTTAAAACACGAATACCATTCAACACATGAATTTCAATTCAACGAATGAATATCGATTCAACACATGAAGTTTTCTATAGTTTATATAAATAGATAAAAATGTGATTTTTATATTTAAAACACGAATACCATTCAACACATGAATTTCAATTCAACACATGAAGGTTTTCTATTCAACAAATAAATATAGTTTCAACAAGTGAAATAATTCAAACACATGAATATTATTCAAAATTTCGGCAGCATAACGGCAGGGTAGTTAAAAACGGGACCGTCCCTAGTACGACTCCTCGCTCTACCTTAAAAACTCGCGGTTTTTGACAATGGGGATCATGCATCTAGTTCGCACGCAGGCGGCATGTATATATTTATTTCATTTCCACAAACTAATCCTATGTGGTTTCAACCAAATATTTCTCAACCACAAACAATCCCAATCAACCATTCGCTATCAATCAATTTTCACACCAATCACAACCAATAAATATCGTCCATGGTTTGTGGATGAGGGGCGTATATATATATATATATATATATAGCAATTCACTTCCATTTCAACACATATATAAATTTTACAACGCTTATACAACTTATACATCGAACGTACAACTTATACAAGAGGTGTACAATGCTTATATAACTCATACATCGACTATATAATTTATGCATCGTCGTTTTCCATATCGTTTATAAATTAGAAATCTCACATTGGGTTCCACTCCACCAAAAATAGCAGAAGGCTCAGAAAAATATGCGGTCTCTTCTAAAATGTAGAAGACGTCCACACGAGTCCATTGTCTCTTGTTTCACTGAATTTCGACATGGAACGAAAAAGATATGATTTTTCAAAGTTTGCAACGATTTAAAGGTGTTAAAACTGTTGAAAATAAAACAAGCCGTACCTCAGCTGAAAGGTTCAAAACTAGGTTTGCAATTTTCGATCAAACCGTGAATCGATAGGAGGATCGGCCGATGCAGCGACGAAGAGGGGGGAGACGCGAGTCTGCGCGTGGTGGTGGTGCCCCACTCGGTGGCGCCAGGCGGTCGGGGCGGCTGATTGAAGTCGCCGACTTCAGGACGTCGATTCTCCCTCCACAGGCCACGAAAAATTCCAAACTTTATATGGATTTGAAGATCTCGAGAAGATCTTCAAAAAGTACAATGTGGCACGAGCTAATTCGGCGTGGATTGATCGGAAAATGAGGGGGAAGAATTCGAGCGGTTTCCGCCTTCGATCGGGGAGAGAGAAAAAGGATTTTTCTTTTTTTTTATTTAAAAAAAATATGATTGATCGGGGGAGTTTTAAAGGGGTTTTCTGACACGACCACCAATCTAAACCCAACGACTGTCGTCCCTAGCATTTTACCCCCATTCCGAACACAATGGGATATGTTTCGTAGGCCCATTCGACTGTTTCAGTCAGTTTCCATTCAAATTAAAATATAAAACATTCAATATTCGATTTGAACGTACATTCCAATTTGCCAGGGCCACAAACTAATTCGAAAAATTCCAGAAAAATAAATCTGGCTATGTTTTGACGATACGGTCCCAACAAAACTAGTTTCGTCGAATTCTGAGACCGTTTGCAAAAAGGCCCATTTTTGGTCGATCCAATTTAACTATAATTGATCAAAACACGTTTTTCTTTGCCACGCTCACATACTAGCTTCAAAAATTATAAAATGTGAAACCTAGCAATAACTTCACATCCCGGATCCAACAAAAGTGGTTTCGTCGAATTCCGAGGTCGTTTGCAAAATGGCTAATTTCACGGGCTATATAAATTCCATAGCGACCTTTCTGAAAATTCATTTGGCCATAACTTTTGTTTTCCGCTATGAAAATTCGATTTTTCAAATTCGTTAGAAAGGTATTCACTAACATATTTAAATATTTTTGGTTTCACTCAAATCTGTTTTGTTTTGCACCCGGTACAGTCCGACAAAGTTTGGATTCAATTTTTGAAACTGCAGCGCCTTTTCAGGCCTTGTTTATAATTATAATTAATTATATTCGTTTTCAAACCTCGATCCAAACTCAATTTTCATCGCTATTATTTAAAATATTTATTTTAAATATTTAAAATCCATTATTTTAGCCAATTTAAAATTTTTAAATTGTTTCAGATTTTCTGGGTCGTTACATTCTGCTTCCTCTTATTCTGAGAACCCCTCTTGCCTCCACCACTTGCTTGCGGCTTTGGCTCCTCTGCAGATGCAACCATAGTCTTCGTCTTTGGGTAAAGACTCTCTGACCTCAATGCTTTCCCCACAATCAATTCAAACGTCTCATCGATGTGGTTAATAAGCCTCTCCCCCAAGTACTAATCCAAGCCAGTTATGAACTTCTCGTTCTTTTTCTCGGCAGTTTCAATAAGAGATAACCCATACTTCGACAAAGTGACGAATTCAGCAATATACTCCAAGACAGCTCTGCCATTCTGCTTGAGCTCCAAGAATTTCTTAAACAATACTGACTTCTGAGCAGCTGGAATGAACTTCTCGCTAAAGCGAACCTTAAACTGCTCCCAAGTAATCTGATCCTCCGGAGTAGCTGCCTTTATAGCATTCCACCAATTCATTGCCCGTCCTTGCAGCTGACGGGATGTTAGCCTTCTTTTCATCGCATCCTCGATACCCAAATCTTCGAAGATACGCTCGCAGCTATCCAACCAATCCTGAACATCCGTAGCCGACTCCGTTCCGTGGAATGGCTTCCCACCAAGACTAGTATAATCCTTATTCAGCTTGGCAAAATCGGCCCTAGGCGCCTGCACTATTGGACCACCACCATTACCATTATTAGGAGCTGCCTGCTGCACATCCCTAAGCATCTCTCTCATGAGGTCAGTAACATCGTCCTCATGTCAGCAACATTCCCATTATTGGCTCCTCTACCGGTGCCTCTTGCGTATCGGCTCATCGTTCAATCTGTAAAGAGAAAACGATTAACCATCTCCATAGTGGTGCTAGTGCAGTGCGACTTCATCCTTAGCTATACTAATAGTATATATATAGCTTTTGAAAACCAAAATAATCACAAATACGCGCTCTCATATACGTATTATCTCTCCCTGGTGTCTTTCCCTAGGTTAACTACGCAACCTAGAGCTCTGATACCAAATGTGACGGCCCGCCCCGCACCGGCCTGCATTTCCTCCGAAGGTGCGCTGTACACATGCCCGACTGGCACGGAACGATCGCCAAAGAAAGGAAAGAAGAGAATGAACCAACAAGGAACCTGTAGAATGTCTCACAGCGCATGGAACAAAATATAATAATAACATAATCTTGACACATAAAACAGGCGAGACAGTGCATAAGCCGAAAACTAAACCAACATAGCAACGGAAATCCAAATACAGCTTATTACAACTTTCCAAATTACTGTCTCTAAAGCAAAAGAAAGCTAAAGTAGAAGATGCACTACTAATTCCCAAGCAGTGATCTTCAACAACACAGGGAGAATACTATATGTATCATACGTGAAAGCCTCTTGCTCGTCTCCGGATCAGCTACCCGTGCATACCCAGCTAACCTGTCTCTAGTCTGCTCGTGAGAGCACCCAGAGCAACAAGAAGAGACATAAAACTCTGGGTCAGACAAAAAGTCTGGTATGAGCGATAAGCAGTTAAACAGAACAATAGCAGGTATACTAAACCATACCTGAACCTGGACCCGCAACCCAAGAGTTAGCACTACATACTGTACAATACTCTAAGGTGCCATAACAATTGGTGTAAAGAATATGGGGGTGGGGGTGTGCATGTCATAATGATGGCAACAAATCAAGCATAGCAACCATCCTCACATCTCTCACTCAGTGCGTAAAGCATACGATGTCCACCACTGTCAATCACTAGACCCATCGAAGTAGTGATGGAGTTCAACTTGTACAACTACTGCTACTACCAAGCTTACCACATGAAGTCATGACCAAATCTTTACAAATGATCCCACTTCATCGGTCTATAGCTCTTTAGTCGTACCTAGGCCACTGTGGCCCTGAATCCATTCACGTACTCCCTATACATAGTGATTCAAAGTTACAGACATCGACAACCCCTTAGCACACGTCCCGCAGCGAAGCCCAATAATGAAGCTCACTCATTGGTTCCCATCTGGATCCTGAGTCAAAGCTCCTCATTTGGACCTCCTTTGCATCTCAGGTTTTGGTCGAATTGGAGTTGGTCTTCAGAAGAGTCATCATGTAGAAGAAATAGCATACGTCCGGTTCGGTACTCATAGCCCACGCATTGGTTCGGTTCGGATATGCATAGTGCTCCAGTCCCCATCGGTTCGGTTCGATCACGCCTTGCCTTCGGTTCGGGTCGAGATGTCCAGGCTCCGGTCCGATCCTCCTCCCTACCTCCGATCCCCTGCTCCTATTCAGTTCATGTGGCCTTTCTCCTGTGCCAAGCTCCGGTCTGATCCTCATGCTCAGCTCCGATCTGATCCCCTTGTCTTCGTTCCTGGTCCAAACCCAACTCCAACTCTATACGAATGGCCTTCCTTCTTAACAAGCTTCCTTTGTGCCAGATTTCAGTCCGGTTCGGATTTCCTTGCCCATCTCTCCTATCCGATCCGAGCCCCTAATCCGATCCGATCCGAAACCCTGCACAATTTTCCAGTAACTTTTCCAGCGAGCTATTTACGCCAATTGACAGCATTTTCGACCAATCTAACACTTCTAGGCAATCAAAAAACATACCATACAGTCATAGCAACATGTACAATCAATCATAAACACCAAAACAACAACTATGGCATGTAAAATGGATCAAACATACCCAAAATCCCATATTTTCCCTTAAGCATGTTTAAGCAAAACTAATGATATGATTAACAAAACTTAACCAAATCAAACCAAATTTCTAACAGAGGTCTAAAACATTATTTAAGAATTTATAGATATTTTTCCAGAATTTATTAATGTATAAATTCGCTAATCTTCACTAATTACCCTTAATTAGCCGTAATTAGTGCAAAATTATGCAAATCACTCACCTTTGCAACAATTTAATTCTCAAATCTGAAACTTCTCTGATTTGGATCCAATCTCTATGTATTCCAGCAGCTCTATCCCAATTCGTATGCTAATCCGCCTTAATTTGCTGTAGTTTAAGCTAAAACTTGATTAAGAGGTGATTCTAGATATTGGAGGTCATTGTTAGCGTTTTCTAAGATGTATGTGGCAGCTGGGAAATGAGAAAAACCGAAATCCCTAACCCTAACAGCCCTTAAATACTCCAAATCCCGAAAGCCCCTTTGGGCCTAGCTGCTAATCACCCGATTAAGCCCAATTAAGCTGTTTTCACCATCTGAAACTTGTTTCAGCCATATCTCCCAAACGGTGGGTCCGTTTGGCTAATGTGACCACTCTACAGAATTGTAAACCATCATCCGGAGCCAATGGAAGTTATTTCAAGTCAAAACTCCTTTCCAATCAAAAGTTATGGCCAAAACAAGATCAACTAGGGGCAAAACAATCATTTAAAAATCGGCAAAAATCATGAACATGGGAAATGACCTCAATATTCGTCTCCCAAAATTACATGACCAACGACTTCGTATGTGAAAGAAATAAATATCCTACTATCCTGCGATGCGTAGAATGCGAGTCGTTACATAAATTCTAAATATACGTGAATTATTTGAAAAGGCCGAGTTAATTCTCATTTCAAATAATTAATCGACGATTAAAAGTCGAAGATATGAAGACGGTGCAAGACCGATGATCTTCATGTCGAATGGAGGGGTGCTACTGATGCTCATGATAGGAGTAGCTACCTGGAAGGGGCTGAAGTGGTAGCCGTCCGGACGTACTTGTTGATTGTACGGATATGCGAGGTATAAGGTGCCTCCGGTTTCGTTCAGACCCAGAACGGACTTGTAAATGGATGTGTGTCTGACGTTGTATATTGACAACGTGGCATGCTGAGATGCGGTGGTCAAGGCTTTTGTTGAAAAGAAGAGTCTTGTGGTTGATGATCAAAGCATGGCTATAAATAGCTAGCTTTGTGTTTAGCGTTGATTCGCGGGCCTCACACCCCGGTATGAACCAGAAACGGGAGAAGGACATCAAGGAGGACATGCGTTTCCTTCTAGCTAGGAGTGGTGTCAGTGTTTTTACACGGCCTGGCATTTTACTTATGTGGATGATGGATTGCGAGGCGCCTCGGTTATATCGGTCGATCCAGGACCGATGGAGTCATTTGGCTCATTTACGCCCCATAGGACGGGGAAACATAGTGTTCAGGCATTTTAATCCACATCGGGTGGACCGGCCCTGATGATCCAAGGCTTGCCTGCGCGCTTACCTGAGACATGGGCTAGATTGTCTCGAAGCGGTAAGGACGATCCCTTGCCTTGGTTCATGACGGAAATCCAATTTCCAAATACGACATCGTGCGGTTTTGATTGTAAACCTATATATGGCGACATGATATATGGTACCCATGCCATCTATGATTGATAGTTATGATTGAAATTGTTTTTGAAACATATAAACACTAGTAATAATATCAAATGCTTTTGTTTTATTTATATCAAGCATATTTTTTCCATTGTAAGGTAAAACTCTATCCTCTGGTTTGCGTTGCATTGTGTGATGGGAACTGAGTCTTATAATGGCTTCATCTTTATAAAAAGCATTGTGATGTTTTAAGTGATTTACTTGTTTTAAGCACTGGCAATCCAATAGAGTAAACCCGTTCCGCGTTAGCGGCGTGGTTCTGTGATTGGCCTTATTATTAAAGTAAGTTAAGTAGATTTCTCGTACCAGTCCCATGACTAACTCGTAGTTTATTTCGCTTTGCAAATTCGGGTGCACTATTTTCTACACGAGCAACCTTGTATTCAGGTTTTAGCAGGCTCTTTCTGGATAGCTGGAGCTGAAGATGGATTCTATCACTTCTTTCTTTTTACGCTGTTCAGCTCCTATTGTACATATTATGTTTTGATTCCGCTGTAGACATTTATGTAAAGATGAACTGTATTTTGTACTAAGTATGATCCTGTATACTGTGTAACTCTGATGATGATTATGTTTATCCAGTGTATTTTGTTGTACAATATCTGGTGTATTTATTTATTTCTGTTCTGTTGTTATTTGTTTATGTGTTATATTCCAAAGATTACCCTTGCCACCATGAAACGGGGGTTTGGGGTCGTCACAACGTGGTATCAGAGCTTTGGTTAAGCTTAGTTCTGGAATATAACATATTAACGAACTCGTCAGAAATAGAACCAGTAGTGTTCTAAGATGGATTACTCATTTCAGATAGGATCAGTAATATCCTAGAATGAGTGTAGCAGAATGAAATACACCTCGATAGACATATTTACATTCAAGCATATGTCTCTATGCTTTAAATTTACCTTTTCTGTTGGCCTAACACTTTGTCCGCTATTTGCAGACATTGAAAAATGAGTGGCAGAAGTAGAAGAGGTAGGTCAGAACTAGATATTGAAGCTCTATTAATTAAGTATCGAAATATGGGTGGAGTACCATTCTCAGGCAATGAATCTATTATTCAAACACAAGCATGGATGCGTTCTGCTGAGAAAATTTTTGAAGGTTCAAAGCTGAGAGATGATCAGAAAAGATTACTGGCATCTTGGGCACTCAAAGATGAGGCTTTAATCTGGTGGGATACCGTTATTAAAGATAATCCGGAAGGTGATATCACCTGGGATAGATTCAAAGAAATTTTCAATGAAAGGTTTATTCCACCTGAAGTAACTGAGCGGTTAAGTGATGAATTCTATTATTTGATACAAGGAGATATGATTATTCCAGAATATCATAAGAAATTCAATGAACTTTCTCGTTTTGCCCCACATCTTATTCAAAATCCAAAGATGAAGAATCTGAGGTTTATTAATGGGATTCAAAGAAAGTACCAAAGTAAGGTAACTGCACATGTGCAACAATCTTTTTCTGAAATGATAAACATGGCTTATCAGTATGAAGATCTGTATAAGCGAGGTCTTTTGAGAGATGAAGAGGAATGTAGTTCTAGCAACAAAAGAAAATTTGAAACTGATAGCCCAGAGACAAGTACACAGCCTGAGGCCAGTACAAAGTCTGAGGTCAATAAGAAGCCTAGGGTCAACAGGAAAAAGGTTAAGTTTGAGAAAGAGCTGGTAACGACTGCAACATACAATAACTGCAAGAAGCGAGGGCATTTTCAAGGGAATTGTAAATCCTTGAAGAAAGGAAGAAATGTTGGGTCAAAATCCGATAACAAGTTTAAAGAGAATAGAAAATACAGTCTTTGCCATCAGGCTGGTCATATAAAGCGAGACTGCTGGCGGTTGAAAGCAACCAAAGTGCCACAAGTGAATGAAGTGGCAGAAACCCCAGCATCCTCAGCTAGTCAAGCAAGGCCAGATGTTTTAGAAGGCACGCTTACTGTCAAAAATATTCCATTTAAAGTACTGTTTGATACGTGCGCGTCACGAACCTTCATTGCAAGTAATGCGGTTAAGAAACTAGATTTGAAACTGAAAAGCTTAAAGAACCCATGGCTGTCCATAATCCGGTTGGGGGTTCCCTCGATCTTAGTTGGGTTTGTGGGGTGCCAGTTTCCTTTTCCTGTTATCGGTTCCCTACTATCTTTATCGTCATGAATTTCACAGAGTTTGATCTTATTCTAGGAATGGATTGGTTAACCAAATATGAAGCTGAAGTTAAATGCGCTGACAGAGTCATAAAGGTGAAGATTAAATCAGGCAATTATATAACCATTCCATGTGAAGGCCCGAATTCTGATAGAAAGGACTATTGGGCAGCTCTGGATGTTTCTCCTGCTCAATTAGAACCTGTTCCTGTCGTTATGGAGAATATTCCGGTCGACATAGAAAATATTCCTGTAGTGAAGAACTATCCGGATGTGTTCGAAGAAGTTGTTAGCTTACCTCCGCGTAGAGAAATAGATTTCAAGATTGCTTTAGTTCTGAATTCAAGGCCAGTAATTCACGCTATTCGAAGAATGACCTTGAAGGAGAAAGAAGAGTTAGATAATCAAACTCGACAGCTTGTATGGAAGGGTCTGATCAGACCTAGTTTCTCTGATTGGGGACCAGCAGTGGTATTTGTCCCAAAGTCAGACGGTACTCTCAGACTATGTGTGGATTATCGTGACTTAAAAAAGCAGACGCTGAAAAATAAATATCCATTGCCGCGGATTGATGATTTGTTGGATCGATTGAATGGCGCACAAGTATTTTCCCGAATGGACCTAGCTACAGGTTTCTATCAGCTTCGTATTGCCGAAGATTGTGTTCCATTTACAGCATTCAGAGGTCCAGACTTATTCTACGAGTGGTTAGTAATGTCGTTCGGCTTATGTAACGCTCTAGCGTATTTCGTCGATCTAATGAACCGGGTGTTCAGAGAAGTACTAAATAAATTTGTTCTGGTTTTCATTGATGATATTTTCATCTTCTCTAAGTCAGAAAGCGAGCATGAAAAACATTTAGAACAAGTGTTAAAATTCTCAGAAAGAATGTTTTAAAAGCAAAGTTTTCCAAATGTATATTCTGGCAGGAAGAAGTAAAGTTTCTTGGCCATGTTGTATCAAAAGAAGGAATTTCTATGGATCCAAGCAAAATCACTGCTATTCAGAATTGGAAACAGCCTCGTACTCCCACATAAGTCCAAAGTTGTCTCGGATTGGCTAGTTACTATCAGAAATTCGTTAAGAATTTTTCAAAGACATCTAGTTCCTTAACAAATCTTACTAAGAAACATTCAAGGTTCAATTGGACTCCAGAATGTGAGGCAGCTTTCCAAGAGCTGAAATTAAAATTGACAATATGGCCGCGTATACATTTTGTTAGGCGTACACAAGGTTCAACTAAGAACGAGCTGGACAGTTTTCCAGTTAAGCATCTTTTAACCCAAAACTTAAACACGTGTATATTAAGTGGATTAGGCAAAATAAATTAACTACTGTACGCTTTAGTTTTCTAATACCTGCTGTAAATTTTCACACCACCTGCTGCAATGTATTTTGGAAACTACCACTCATGAACCATCTCTCATCCCCACCCGCACTTCATTCTCCCACATGAGTTGCCAACCCGCGCCGACCTCATGCTGGCAATGCTTCCAGTATCCCAAGCCCACGTGTATGTAAACCCATCCCCAAACGTTACTTCTTCTCTCTAATATTCTTCCAGTTTCAGTATCTCCACTATCCTCAATACTTCACGCTGAAACCAACGTTCCACTTCACCAAACTTCCATCTGTCACTATTCACCTTCATGACCAACGCAACAATCATCTCCGTGACCCATTCCTTTCGTCATTTTTCTTGTAGCTAAAACAGTGTTGCACCTCCACTCCCTGTCCAAGTCAGACCTCCCGTCGTCAGGCTACCCCCACGGACAACACTAACAACTCGCCTCCACCTGCATCGAAACTCTTACGCCATGCATGAGAGAAAGTTACGCACACACCCAACAACCATATGCTACTGCTTCACCACCTTACTCCATCACTATTTCTTTCATGTAGCAACATTTTCATATCCCTTACTGCTTCAATACACAAATGAGACAACTCCCTTTCATATATTTTCCAGAACCACAACGCAAGTTTTCCAGCAAGCCTTCCCAAATTTTCTGTAACGACCCGGAAAAAGTCGACCTTGATTATCCGATATACAACACATATCGAACATCAAGAGTCGAAAATACCGAATGGTTAATGAAAGAAATTAGAGGGTGAGATTAGATAAGATAGAAACTTAGAATAGAAGAAGAAGAACACAACATCAGAGTAACATGAACCTCATAGCGGAACGAATAACATATAATATATATCATAACTTTGAAATATAAATATGTACTTGAATATACATATCATTTCCAAAGTACAACACTTACAACACAGCGGAAAACAAACAATAGCTATATGAAATCCTGAAGCCTCCTGCTCCAGTTCTTCAAGTATCTGTAAATTCCTGACTACTTGACTGCCCATATAAAATTAGGCACCCAAGAGTTTAGGGAAAACAAAACAAAATAAACTCCGGGTCAGTCATGGGACTGAAATGAGTAAAACAGTTTGAGCCATTAAACGATTATCTCATAAGACCACGCCGCATAACGGAACGGGTTTTTCCCTTATAAGAATCCAAAATATCTTTATATCAAAAACCTTTTGATATTATAATAATGTCTATCAACCACAATATAATAATCATCTAGCAGAAATGCTTTCATCTCACGTTCTACATATATAGTATACAATCAAAACCGCAAGCACGTATTGGGTAATGGATTTCCAACTATGACAAGGTACGGAACCACCTTTCGCTAGTGTACCTCTAGAGAGGAATATACACCGGGTTCAACAATAACATCTTGCAACCCGGCCACACATGACCGACCACTCATTTCGCTTGAGTGTATCGAATGTATATCACCAACGGTTGGGATCAGCAACCGTTTACCGAATGGTACAGCATCGACAATAGATTTTTAGAAGTAAATGAAACTCTAGATCAGGTGATTATACACCCTAATAGGTGTGACCTACATAGCCATGCTGCTTGCCCGATTTCTGTCATTTCCCGGTTGTGAGGCTAGAGGCCACGCTTATCTGTGACAGATCACACGTTTATTCACTTTGAATGTCACATCGTCATACCCACTAAATCAAAAATTGATTTCCCCAAAAGTACCACGGGTATACAGCTAATAGAAACGAATTCCTCCGCCACCAAACGTAAATACGTTTGAAGAGATCAGCTTACGCGATCTATTAAATATACTCTGTCAAACATTCTTCCATACTGGTCGTCCTGGGACTGGACAAACCGAAGGCACTATTCAGTACATCCATCTTAGGCAATTGTTATCTAAGATTTATACAACAGCCCTTGCACTTTACTCCGTCTTCAATATATTCAGCATACTTGATTCGCAACGATTATGCCAATACGGAGTGGTTCTTTGGATAATAATCCAACCGGTCTCTCCATATTAAAAACGTTAAAATGGTCAAAAACTTCGATAGTCAGTGAGTTAACTATCAAAGAAAACAGGTGTGCAAACAACGATATTATTTCCAGATGGAAATTCTATCGATCAATCAACATTTAACATTTATCTCTTTTGTTCATTAATTTATTTATCTCCTATTTCTATATATTTTAAATTCTTATTTTCTATTTTCAGAAAACATTTCTAATTCTTATTTGGAAAACATTTCCAAACTCCTTCACTGGATTTAAACTAATGTTTAAACTAAACATCGCCATGCCAACTCAAACCATTTACTAAATTCACTTAACCATCATTCACGATCAAACATTACCATTCCTTAGTTAAGAAGGAAGTCAATCAAGTTGGGGTATAATTACCTCTTAGACCTTAACTGAACAACGTTTTAACTTCGAAATAGACAAAGTTTATCTTTTAAATCTTTAACAAACTTCCTTGCAAAACTCTCGGATTCTATTTACTAATCCACTTCTTTATTGAAAACATTGGTTATAATGATAACGTTATAATCCCTACTTTTGAAACATCTAACTTCCATTATAGCTTTTATTCTTTAATGTGAATAAATAAATAAACACCTGATTTATAAATAAATATTGATTTAAACACCGGAAAGTATAAGTACTTTCCCGAATTCGATATAATAAAATTCGACGATTAACTCTCTTCGAATAACTAATATTCGATTAACTCCTTTCGATTAAACTATAATCGATAACTCCTTTTTACTCGATTCGAATAACTAATATTCGATAACTCGTTTTAACTCGATTCGAATAACTAACATTCGATAACTCCTAATTCGACTAACTCTAATCGATTTATTCTAATTTGAATAACTCTATTTAATTACTCTATTGGTTAACTCTAACTCTAACTGGTTAACTCTAATTGATCAACTCTAACTGGTCATCCCTAATTGATTAACTCTAACTGGTTAACTCTAACTGATCAACTCTAACTGGTCAACCCTAATTGATTAACTCTAACTGGTTAACTCTAACTGATCAACTCTAACTGGTCAACCATAATTGATTAACTCTAACTGGTTAACTCTAACTGATCAACTCTAACTGGTCAACCCTAATTGATTAACTCTAACTGGTTAACTCTAATTCGAATAACTAATATTCGATAAACTCTAATTGAATAACTAATATTCAATTAACTCTATTTGATTTGACTCTTATTTTATTAACTCTTATTGAATAATAAATTCGATCTACTCACTTCGATTAACTCAAATCGATGAAAGCATCTCGAATAACTATTTCGATTAATTCATTTCGAATATCTAATTTGATTAACTCACTTCGAATACTTCTGATTCGATCCTATTTGAAATCCTATTTCAAAAATCCGATCTTCTTTATAAATGTTTTGTTTTCAAAACATTTATTTTAATCCACTATTCATATTTAATATGAATAATATATCCTTTATATAATTAAATAGTTTGGTCCTGTAATTAAAAGAATACCTTATTTTAATTATTCTAATTAACTTCTATTTATAAACAATCCATATAAAATCTTATTTTATATTCAACACTTAGTAATTTCATTAATAAGTCTCGTTATCTCTTCGTTAAATATTCAGTTTCAACATATCGATGTAAAAATCGATTTTCACTTCTCTATATAAGTTCTGACTTATATATTCCATTTATCCAATGATAAATATTTTGCTTAATTTATAAATATCATTTATAAATTAATCTGCTCCATTTATCTGTTTACCTCTGTATATAAGCTTTGACTTATATACCTTTATTTATCCAACGATAAATATTTTTACTTAATTTATAAAATAATATTTATAAATTATTCTTCTCAATTCATCTATTAAAAGCAGATTCCTATTTAATATTTATTCTAAATTAATCCTCCCAAATTCTTTTATAATCTAATTTATTATCCAAAGATAATATCTTATTTATTTGTTCTAAATAAATAATCCATTAATAACTTATTTATTTTCGTAATAAATAATCCTTTTAATATATCCTATTTATAAATATTCCATTTATAAATATTACATTTATAAATATTCCCATTTATGAAATCTTCATTTATAAAATATTTTGATTTCATAAATATTTTATTTTCAATATCACTTTAAAAATTCCCTTTCCAACATTTCGGTATTTGATGGTATTTAACATATCAAATCACGATGACCAATATTATCCAAACACACATAATCGACAACAGATTATAAATCACATTATATTTTTCAATACATGAAACAAAACAGTAATTTAAATATTGAGGAATCCAATCGGATTCCTCCAACCTGTTTCCCTGCATCCACAGATGTTACACAATAAAATCAACATCACTTTCAGTTCGATATGAAATATTCTGTTAACAGAATCAATATATATAGATTTAACGGTTTATATATATATAATTTCCACTAATTGACTAACAGTTCAATCAAACAGTCAACACACAGTCAATCAGACGATTTTTAATAGTTCTAAAAGTACAACATGAAAATATAAACTGTTCAGAGTTAGTGAGATTTACTCACATTGGACGATCATCGTTAATAACGATAACCATCGCTTGATTCAGCGTTGTTTTATTTAATTTCAAACTGGTGTTTGAAATTAAATAAAAATTCCGAACTCTTCAGAATAATACCAATCCACAGCATACACGAAGTACTCGACGATACGAACCCAACGCAACAGACGGTTCGTCGATCCGATTCCGTATGAGCTGGATACGACGATCACAAGTTAAACGAGATTAAAAGTTAATTAAACGTAAACAATTTAAAAACCCTTGGGCCTTTAACCTTTTTGATCAGCCCAACCAAACATCAGCCCGCCCCCAAACCACACTCCTTCTTCTTCTCCCTCCTGTACATCAGACGCGGCCTCTTCCTATACACAAAACCAAACCGATCCTTCAAGCTCCACTACCTCCTCCACGCTTTCACGAAATCCCAAACACAAATCACCAAACCACTCCCTACTCCTCCTCTTCCAAAGACACCCCATCATCAGAAGCTTGATCGACTCCCGACTCCATCCGTTTCGCACCATACAGTAAAAGGCGCGACACCTTTTTTCATCATCCTCCCCAAAACTTTGCACTTAACTTGCAATTTCCATCCTCAACCCCAATCTAGTACTAAAAGCTTGAATCAATGTTTAAAATACAGGAAATCATGAACCCTAGTTCATTCGCACTCTCGCTGGAAAAATGACGAGTGCAAAAACCCACATCGCACACTATGAAACACATATGAGAAGGATGGAAATCTCACAAGCGATTAAGATATATAAGTTATGAGATTCATAGATTTTCTTTGTATTTGATTTCCTTTTTCAAAGTTTCGAACAATTGTTTTGAGGAAGAAACGACGGCGGGATTTGTTGTTGACCGAAGGATGTAAGAAATTAGGTTTAAGGGTAAAAGGGGGGTATTTATAGTGTTTTAAATATTTAAATATTCAATTTAATATTCAAATTTAAATGAACCGATGATTCTATTTATCCTTTAAAATTCCTATGACCACATACGATACCCAAAAATCGCAAAAATGGACATGCAGCTATAGTTCGACATTACAGTCCCAACGAAACTGGTTTCGTCGATTTCTGACTCTGTTTGCTCACACATCATATTTTTAAAGGTCAAATTATTGACTGTTTTTCACTTTAAAATCCCGTACGGGCACATACTAACTTCAAAAATCACGGAAATTGAAATATAGCAATAATTTAATATTGCGGATCCAACAAAATTAGTTTCGTCGAATTCTGAGGTCGTTTGAAAAACTGGTTGTTTTAAAAGCTCTAAATAGCCCTATTAATTATATAAATATATTTAAATATATTTAAATTAAATATTTGTAAATAAATATTATCGTATATATTCACAGTGGAATACCATACAGCTTCATAATATTCCTATATGAATTTCTAACTCGATATTCACTTTCAGGATAAATCGATACTCAATTTATAATGAAATTCCTTTTAAAAATATAAATAAATATTTATAAATTTCAAAGGAATTCCACAGCGACTTTTCTGAAATTTGATTTGGGCGTAAATCAAAATCTACACGACGAAATCCCGATTTTTCTCTTCCATTAGAAAAATATACTCCACCAGCTCCACATGTTTCTTGTTTCACAGAAATCCGATTTAAAACGAACCCTGTACATTCAGTTGAAGTTCAAACCGCCAAATAGCGAACTGCCGTGCCATTTCGAGCTCGATTTTAATTATAATATAATTATACGTTCAAACTGACGTTATTTAAATATATTTGTTATTCTAATTCAACTTTAAGATGAATTAAATATTTTAAATCGCCCAGTTCACATTAAAAATGTCAATACACCATTTCTGATTATTTCAGAAATTAAATATATTATTTAATTATTAAATTTAATTAAATATTCAATAGACCATTAAATCCCCTAAATCACTATATAAATAATTAAATTAATTAATTATTATATAGTTGAAAATACAGGCTGTTACATTCTTCCCCACTTAAAATAATTTCGTCCTCGAAATTGCTAAGGTAGAAAACAAACCCTATCGACTGGCTAGACTATATTGTTCACTTCTCAACTTCAGTTTCCCCTGACTAATTTAATTTCAATTAAATTATTAATTTAATTCTATTAACGAATATTTTCAAAAATCCTGAAAATTTTCTAACTCCTTAACTTTTCGAAAAATTTCGCCAGCACCTCCTTTGTATTGGTCAATAGCTTAATCTCCAACTCGCCTCTTTGGGCCATTTCCAATCCAAAAGAAAATCAAACAGCCAAGCGGCTTGCCAATTCGGCTCATAAATATTATATCCAATAGAAATACAAACTTGTATCTTTTGTCGGCATATCATTATATCCTTTCCACATGTTATTAATTTAGCAGAAACAACGGTCATCCCAATCAAATTCCAATCACTTTTATCTCAATACAACCATTTGCTTTTAACTAAGCCAAATTCATTTTCAACTCAATCGTTTGGTTTTATCCGAGCCAAACTTCATTTCAAATTCAAGTATTATCCTTGATTCCAAATTCTTATCAATCCAACTTACTTGATATCATTCTAATCCAATTCAGTTACCACTTAATTGGCTTTATTTTTAATTCCAATTTGCTTTCACAAATTTCTGTTAAATTTGTTTTTAATTCATGCAGTCTTTCCTGGGAATTTTAAACAGTTTACCTTTTCTAAAGTCAAATATTCCTTTTCAGGATTCAAAACAATCTTGTTTCCTCAGAACAATTCAAAAACAAAATCTTTGGTATAACCCGTCACTTAGAACTTGAAAATGAACACTGATTGTGCTGCAGTCATTATCAGAATTATTTTCCAGTAATCGAAGTGAGTTCAATATTATATCACTTTCAAAATCATTCTTAAACACTTTTATTTTGAAATCAGTTCAAAATATCATTCACAAATGCTTGGAATACAATTTAAGATCTCCCAGGATCTTAAAATTCTCATACATTCAATTCAAATCCATTTACAAACACTTATTCAAATTTCCAGGTTTTAGTTTAAATTCTGATTTAAATTCAGATTGAATTCAATTTGATTTCATATATTTCACTTATATGAATTCTGATTTATTATTTACATAACCATTTCACTTTTCATAATCTTACTCGATTATAATTATAACCAATATAAATCCTTTATATCAAAATGTAATTTGGGTAAAATTATTTTGCTTACCCTCTTTTCAAAACATACCATGACGGTTCATCGTACTCGAGTGTTTAGAAGCTCCTACCGATACAGTGGATCAAACTGATCGACTAGAACACATAAACAACTCAACCAATAAATATCCACAATATAAACCAGTCTTATATTGAATAACAAATACGCTCTCGTATATATACACTCAACTCAATCTAGGGTATTACTAACCCTATCTCTACTGAGTCATGCCACAGAGCCATGGTAATTCACTTAACCTTAAGCTCTGATACCAACTGTAACGACCCAGAAAAAGTCGACCTTGATTATCCGATATACAACGCATATCGAACATCAAGAGTCGAAAATACTGGATGGTTAATGAAAGAAATTAGAGGGTGAGATTAGATAAGATAGAAACTTAGAATAGAAGAAGAAGAAGAACACAACATCAGAGTAACACGAACCTCTCAACGGAATGAATAACAAATAATGTATATCATAACTTTGAAATATAAAGTTGTACTTGAATATACATATCATTTCTAAAGTACAACACTTACAACACATCAGAAAACAAAAAAATAGCTATATGAAATCCTGAAGCCTCCTCCTCCAGCTCTTCAAGTATCTGTAAATTCTTGACTACTTGACTGCCCGTATAAAATTGGGCACCCAAGAGTTTAGGGGAAAAAACAAAATAAACTCCGGGTCAGTCATGGGACAGGTATGAGTAAAACAGTTTGAGCCATTAAACGATATCTCATAAGACCACGCCACATAACGGAACGGGTTTTTGCCTTATGAGAATCCAAAATATCTTTATATCAAAAACCTTTTGATATTATAATAATGTCTATCAACCACAATATAATAATCATCTAGCAGAAACGCTTTCAACTCACGTTCTACATATATAGCATACAATCAAAACCGCAAGCACGTATTGGGTAATAGATTTCCAACTATGACAAGGTATGGAACCACCTTTCACTAGTGTACCTCTAGAGAGGAATACACTGGGTTCAACAAGAACGTCTTACAACCCGGCCACACATGACCGACCACTCATTTCGCTTGAATGTATCGAATGTATATCACCAACGGTTCGGATCAGCAACTGTTTCCCGAATGGGACAACATCGACAATAGATTTTTAGAAGTAAATGAAACTCTAGATCAGGTGATTATACACCCTAATAGGTGCAACCTACATAGCCATGCAGCCTGCCCGATTTCTGTCATTTCCCGGTTGTGAGGCTAGAGGCCACGCTTATCTCTGACAGATCACACGTTTATTCACTTTGAATGTCACATCGTCATACCCGCCAAATCACAAATTTATTTCCCCGAAAATACCACGGGCATACAGCTAAGAGAAACGAATTCCTCCGCCACCAAACGTAAATACGTTTGAAGAGATCAACTTACGCGATCTATTAAATATACTTTGTCAGACATTCTTCCATATAGGTCGTTCTGGGACTGGAAAAACCGAAGGCACTATTTAGTACATCCATCTTAGGCAATTGTTATCTAAGATTTATACAACAGCCCTTGCACTTTACTCCGTCTTCAATATATTCAGCATACTTGATTCGCAACGCTTATGCCAATACGGAGTGGTTCTTTGGATAATAATCCAACCGGTCTCTCCATATTAACAACGTTAAAATGGTCAAATACTTCGATAGTCAGTGAGTTAACTATCAAAGAAAACAGTTGTGCAAACAACGATATTATTTTCAGATGGAAATTCTATCGATCAATCAACATTTAACATTTATCTCTTTAGTTCATTAATTTACTTATCTCCAGTTTCTTTATATTCTAAATTCTTATTTTCTATTTTCAGAAAACATTTCTAATTCTTATTTGGAAAACATATCCAAACTCCTTCACTGGATTTAAACTAATGTTTAAATCAAACATCGCCATACCAACTCAAACCATTTACTAAATTCACTTAACCATCATTCACGATCAAACCTTACCATTCCTTAGTTAAGAAGGAAGTCAATCAAGTTGGGGTATAATTACCTCTCAGACCTTAACTGAACAACGTTTTAACTTCAAAATAGACAAAGTTTATCTTTTAATTCTTTAACAAACTTCCTTGCGAAACTCTCGGATTCTATTTATGAATCCACTTCTTTATTGAAAACATTGGTTATAACGATAACGTTATAATCCCTACTTTCGAAACATCTAACTTACATTATAGCTTTTATTCTTTAATGTGAATAAATAAATAAACACCTGATTTATAAATAAATAAATCTTGATTTAAACACCAGAAAGTATAAGTACTTTCCCGAATTCGATATAATCGAATTCGACGATTAACTCTCTTCGAATAACTAATATTCGATTAACTCCTTTCGATTAAACTGTAATCCATAACTCCTTTTACTCGATTCGAATAACTAATATTCGATAACTCCTTTTAACTCGATTCGAATAACTAATATTTGATAACTCCTAATTCGACTAACTCTAATCGATTTATTCTAATTCGAATAACTCCATTTAATTACTCTATTAGTTAACTCTAACTCTAACTGGTTAACTCTAACTGATCAACTGTAACTGTTCAACCCTAACTGATCAACTCTAACTGGTTAACTCTAACTGATCAACTCTAACTGGTCAACCCTAATTGATTAACTCCAACTGGTTAACTCTAACTGATCAACTCTAACTGGTCAACCCTAATTGATTAACTCTAATTGGTTAACACTAACTGATCAACTCTAACTAGTCAACCCTAATTGATTAACTCTAACTGGTTAACTCTAACTGATCAACTCTAACTGGTTAACCCTAATTGATTAACTCTAACCGGTTAACTCTAACTAATCAACTCTAACTGGTCAACCCTAATTGATTAACTTTAATGGTTAACTCTAATTCGAATAACTAATATTCGATAAACTCTAATTCATTAACTCTAATTGAATAACTAATATTCAATTAACTCTAATTGATTTGACTATTTTATTAACTCTTATTGAATAATAAATTCGATTTACTCACTTCGATTAACTCAAATCGATGAACTCATCTCGAATAACTAATTCGATTAATTCATTTCGAATATCTAATTCGATTAACTCACTTCGAATACTTCTGATTCGATTAACTCCTCATTTAAAATTCCCATTTGAAATCCTATATCAAAAATCCGATCTTCTTTATAAATGTTTTATTTTCAAAACATTTATTTTAATCCATTATTCATATTTAATATGAATAATATATCCTTTATATAATTAAACAGTTTGGTCCTGTAATTAAAAGAATACCTTATTTCAATTATTCTAATTAACTTCTATTTATAAACAATCCAAATAAAATCTTATTTTATATTCAATACTTAGTAATTTCATTAATAAGTCTCGTTATCTCTTCGTTAAATATTCAGTTTCAACATATTGATGTAAAAATCGATTTTCACTTCTTTATATAAGTTCTGACTTATATATTCCATTTATCCAATAATAAATATTTTACTTAATTTTAAAATATCATTTATAAATTAATCTGCTCCATTTATCTGTTTACCTCTGTATATAAGCTTTGACTTATATACCTTTATTTATCCAACGATAAATATTTTTACTTATTTTATAAAATAATATTTATAAATTATTCTTCTCAATTCATTTGTTAAAAACAGATTCCTATTTAATATTTATTCTAAATTATTCCTCCCAAATTCTTTTATAATCCTA
Source organism: Allium sativum (assembly GCA_030737875.1). NCBI lineage: Eukaryota > Viridiplantae > Streptophyta > Magnoliopsida > Asparagales > Amaryllidaceae > Allium > Allium sativum. The sequence goes on along the minus strand of CM060923.1, from coordinate 223,737,544 downwards.
TTTATTATCAAAAGATAATATCTTATTTATTTATTCTAAATAAATAATCCATTAATAACTTATTTATTTTCCTAATAAATAATCCTTTTAATATATCCTATTTATAAATATTCCATTTATAAATATTCCATTTATAAATATTCCCATTTATGAAATCTTCATTTATAAAATCTTTTGATTTCATAAATATTTTATTTTCAATATCACTTTGAAAATTCCCTCTCCAACATTTCGGTATTTGATGGTATTTAACATATTAAATCACGATGAACGATATTATCCAAACACACATAATCGAAATAGATTATATATCACATCATATTTTTCAATATATGAAACAAAACAGTAATTTAAATATTGAGGAATCCAGTCGGATTCCTCCAACTTGTTTCCCTGCATCCGCAGATGTTACACAATAAAATCAACATCACTTTCAGTTCGATATGAAATATTCTGTTAACCGAATCAATATATATATACATACATACATATATATATATATTTAACGGTTTTTATATATATAATTTCCACTAACTGACTAGCAGTTCAATCAAACAGTCAACACACAGTCAATCAGACAATTTTTAACAGTTCTAAAAATACAACATGAAAATAGAAACCGGTCGGACTTAGTGAGATTTACTCACATTAGACGATCATCGTTAATAACGATAACCATCGCTTGATTCAACGTTGTTTTACTTAATTTCAAACAGGTGTTTGAAATTAAATAAAAATTCTGAACTCTTCAGAATAATACCAATCCACAGCAAACACGAAGTACTCGACGATACGAACCCAACGCAATTGACGGTTCGTCGATCCGATTCCGTATGAGCTGGATACGACGATTACAAGTTAAACGAGATTAAAAGTTAATTAAACGTAAAAAATTTAAAAACCCTTAGGCCTTTAACCTTTTTGATCAGCCCAACCAAACATCAGCCCACCCCCAAACCACACTCTTTCTTCTTCTCCCTCCTGTACATCAGACACGGCCTCTTCCTGTACACAAAACCAAACCGATCCTTCAAGCTCCACTACCTCCTCCACGCTTTCACGAAATCCCAAACACAGATCACCAAACCACTCCCTACTCCTCTTCCAAAGACACCCCATCATCAAAAGCTCAATCGACTCCCGACTCCATCCATTTCGCACCATACAGTAAAATGTGCGACACCTTTTTTCATCATCCTCCCCAAAACTTTGCACTTAACTTGCAATTTCCATCCTCAACCCCAATCTAGTACTAAAAACTTGAATCAATGTTTAAAATACAGGAAATCAAGAACCCTAGTTCATTCGTACTCTCGTTGGAAAAATGACGAGCGCAAAAACCCACATCGCACACTATGAAACACATATGAGAAGGATGGAAATCTCACAAGCGATTCAGATATATAAGTTATGAGATTTATAGATTTTCTTTGTATTTGATTTCCTTTTCCAAAGTTTCGAACAATTGTTTTAAGGAAAAAACGACGGCGGGATTTGTTGTTGACCGAAGGATGTAAGAAATTAGGTTTAAGGGTAAAAAGGGGGGGTATTTATAGTGTTTTAAATATTTAAATATTCAATTTAATATTCAAATTTAAATGAACCGCTAATTCTATTTATCCTTTAAAATTCCCGTGACCACATATGATACCCAAAAATCACGAAAATGGACGTGCAGCTATAGTTCGACATTACAGTCCCAACGAAACTGGTTTTGTCGAATTCCGACTCTGTTTGCTCACACAACATATTTTTAAAGGTCAAATTATCGACTATTTTTCACTTTAAAATCCTGTATGGCCACATACTAACTTCAAAAATCACGAAAATTGAAATCTAGCAATAATTTAATATTGCAGATCCAACAAAATTAGTTTCGTCGAATTCTGAGGTCATTTGCAAAGCTGGCTATTTTTAAAGCTCTAAATAGCCCTTTTAATTATATAAATATATTTAAATTAAATATTTATAAATAAATATTATCGTATATATTCACAGTGGAATACCATACAGCTTCAAAATATTCCTATATGAATTTCTAACTCGATATTCACTTTCAGGATAAATCGATACTCAATTTATAATGAAATTCCTTTTTAAAATATAAATAAATATTTATAAATTTCAAAGGAATTCCACAACAACTTTTCTGAAATTTGATTTGGACGTAAATCAAAATCTACACGACGAAATCCCGATTTTTCTCTTCCATTAGAAAAATATACTCAACCAGCTCCACACGTTTCTTATTTCACAGAAATCCGATTTAAAACGAACCCTGTACATTCAGTTGAAGTTCAAATTGCCAAATTGCGAACTTCCGTGCCATTTCGAGCTCAATTTTAATTATAATATAATTATACATTCAAACTGACGTTATTTAAATATATTCGTTATTCTAATTCAACTCTAAGCTGAATTAAATATTTTAAATCGCCCAGTTCACATTAAAAATGTCAATTCACTATTTCTGATTATTTCAGAAATTAAATGTATTATTTAATTATTAAATTTAATTAAATATTCAATATAATTTAATTAACAACCATAAAATCCCCTAATTCACTATATAAATAATTAAATTAATTAATTATTATATAGCTGAAAATACGGGTCGTTACATTTTTAGTTTTCACTCTTTCCGTCCTCTCCTTTTTCTTGGATCCGCGTTTCTTGTTTCAGCGTGGAGGTGTTTTTTTTGTATATGAATGGAGAAGGGCACGTGAGTATATACAGAGAAGAAGGGAAGTCAATTATGCTACAACTTAAATTCTACACCTCAAAATATTAGGTCATGCTTACATTTATTTGATTAGGCTTGAGTATGGTGCTCATTAATTTTGAAAAGGAAATATCGGTTTTCTAAGTTGAACGATTAGGGGAAATAGGGGCATGTGGTTTCATGTTTTAGGTGATGGCGCCCCAAGTATATTTACTGCGACATGAAATGTAAGTGTCCTCTTGCTTCAGATAGATATAGAATAAGTTGTCCTGCTTGATAAGAAATTTACCATGTTTTCGTATATATATACTTCATTTAGATTACAGAATTTGCACATATAGGGTAAGTTTAATTTACAAATGCTTAGAGATGGAGCTTTTTATTTTGTGTGTATATATATATATATAGACATGGTACCACTGTTCATTGTTAACCGTTAAACTCACGCTGACACAAATGAATTCCAAATACCACGAAAAATAGTCGTACCGTTACACCTTGACATTCCGGTCCTAACGAAACTGGTTTCACTGAAAATGGATTCCATATGCAAAAATAACGTGTTTTAATTCAAATTATAATCATCGGTTCACCGTTAAATTTCATCAATCGACAAAATAACTCCGTTGAGCTCCAAACTGGAAATGTAGCAATAATTAGCTAAACGCATTCCAATAAAACTTGTTTCATCGAAAACGGAGGTCGTTTGAATAGAAAACTATCCTACGGCCTATATAATATCGATAAAATATTATATAAATTCCAAAGTAAATTATTATTATCTTAAATATCCAAATTAAATATATTAGCTTCAAGTATAAACTAATATGGAATATATAACTCAATATTATCAATATCTAGTTAAATCAGTATTCGAAATATATTAAAAACCTTATTAAATTAATTAATAAACGTTATATTTTAATAACGATTTCCATAGTGACTATCAGAAAATTTGATTTGGACATATCTTACAATCTATATGATGAAATCCTGATTTTTCTCTTTTATTAGAAAATTATCATCAAATCGATCTGAAAAATTCTTGTTTCACAGAATTCCGACTTATATCGGATCATGTACATTCGATTAAAGTTTGAATCGTAAGAACTGCCACGCTATTTCGAGCTCGTTTTAATTATTTTATAAATTATATATATTCGAACTCCAATTTATAAAATAAATTCGATATTAAATCCATTATATTTCCAATATAATATATAAAACAGATTTAAATATTCCAATTTAAATGGCAGGAAATCTGGGACGTTACACCTACCACCCACGCCTGATCCCAACCACCTGCGCCAGCCCTCACATCAGCAAACCCCAGGACCACAGTCCATCGCCAAGCACCATAGACCCCCAAACATTGTCTGGTTTTCCCCAAATACCCAAATCTCTGTCCATTTTGTTTGTTTGTCAATTTAAAAACCCCATCGCCTCAAAACTCTATCCAAATATATTCTGAAAATCATTTTAGACGTCAGGAGGCTGCTCGAGTTGTACATGAGTGTTCACATACCTTCCGCTTAAGAGAGTAACAGAGTGGAACCAACAGTGATAAACTGGAACTAAAAAAGGGTTTGTTTATAATTTACTATTGTTAATTAATTAGTTTGAGTTGTGGGATGATTATTGGTTGATTACACAAGTTTATTATGATGTCTAATGATGATTAACATGACAAAAATATAATTTTTAAGTGAATGTGACGACCCAGATTTCGATACCATTTCAATTGACCAAATGCAACACAAGTCCAACCCAACTAATGTTAAAACTCAGATGTCGAAGAAACAAATCAGAGGGTGAGAATATATAAGATACAAAATTAAGAATATATGAAAAAGAAGAACTCAATAACAAAATCAGAGTAAACACGAATCTCACAGCGGAATGAATAAAATATATTATATAACATAATTTTTGAAATACAAACTGTATTTGAGCTTACTTACATTATTACAGTACATCACATAAATAACACAGCTGAAATTAAACTCTAAATATCTATCGTTGAAGCCTCCTGCTCCAAGCTCCTTTAGAAAATCTATAAAATCCTGAACTACTTGACTCCCCGTACAAATTTGGGCACCCAAGAGTTTAGGGAAAACATAGAAAAATAAACCTTGGGTCAGTCATGGGACTGGTGTGAGTAAACGATTTTAAAACAGCTTGATTTTAACTTTCAAAAACCTTTTGAAAGAAAAGATAATCATAAGACCGATCCACACATAAATATGGATGGTTTTTACCTTACGATAACCCAAAGCATTCTCTGAACATAATATTATTTTGATATTATAATAGTATCTAAATACAAATAAATAGCAATCTAGCATAACGCTTACATCTCACGCTCCACATACATATTATATAATCAAAACTGCGAGCGCTTATTGGATAATGGATTTCCATGGCAAGGTATGGGCAACCACCTTTCCAACAATGTACCTCCGGAGATGTATACATTGGGTTCAACAAGAACATCTTGCAACCCAGGCTAAACATGACTGACCCCTCACTTCGCTTGAGAGTGCCGAATATATCATTACCACGGTTGGGGGCCAGCCAACCGAACCGATAGCATACAAATAAAGGAACAACCAAAGGCATTTTATTTCTCCAGATCAGGTAATGATACACCCTTTAGATGGGAGTGACCGACATAGCCATGCATCCTACCCGACTTTATACCATTTCTTGGTTGATGAGGCTTGAGGTCCGAACATACCTTTGGACATATCACATCTTCATTTACTTTGAATGTCACATCGTTAAACCCATCAAATCACAAATTGATTTCCCCAATACCACGGGTATAAATCTAAGAGAAACAATTTTCTCAACCACCAAACATAGTTGAAAAGATCAATTGAATGATCTGTTAAGTATACTCTTTCAGACATTCGTCCGTACAAGTTGTTCTGGGACTGGACAAACCGAAGGAATTGTCCTGTAAATCCATCTTAGGAAATTGCTACCTAGGATTAACATAACAGCCCTTGTATAAACTCCGCCTTCAATTATCTTTGACTTGAAATGTATAAATCGAAGTGGAATTAAATTCTGGATTCTTCGAAATGACAACGTAAAAGGTCAAGATTTGATAGTTGGTGATTTAACTATCAAATATAAAATAAAATGAATAGATTTATTTCCATTGGATCTGCTAAGCTTTACTTAAATAATCTTCAATTATTTAAATTCAAAATTTAACTTTGTTTACACTTATCTGAAAACATAAGCATTTCTTTTTAACTTCGGAAATTTCTAATATAAATCTTACATGATAATCTCACTCTTGAATATATGTTTCATAATTTAAAGCGGTATTCAACTCTAAAACTCATTTCGAACACAAACTAATACCGTCTTATCGGATAATAGTGAAATCATTCAAGTTGGGGTATTTTTAATTACCTCTCAGACCTTCAGTTGAAATAATTTTTATCGTTAAGATTCGTAGAAGTTTGATATTCAAAATATCCAATAAAGCAGACTTTGTAAATCCATTTGATGATCAAATCTGAAACCATTTTCAAAACAAAGTTGTTGTTTGAAACATTCATCAAGTTAAGTTGATTAACTAAAATATTAAAAACTAAGGAATTTTATCTAATAAAATGACTTAATTCCTTTTCCTTTTATAACTAAATTATCTTTTAAAAAATAATTAATTAAGAGATTAACTAAGTTAATAACATCATCTTGAATAATTTATCAAATTTCAACTTCTCTATTTAACGACACAGTTATCTTACCACATTCTGTTAATTAAAATATTAATTATCTTTTAAATAAAATAATTCCATGTTTAACAATTACCCGTTAAAACTACTTTATTGAATTAATTGGAACAATTTAATTAAATAATCAATTTTCGTGTAAAATAATTGGTGTAATCAACCTAAAAATAATTTGATTAACTGGTTAAACGCAGTCTTTCCTTTTTAAATTAATTAATAATATAATTAATATAAAATATTCACCTTTAATTGTTTCTTAAAAACAATTATTCAAACTGTTGACAACTTATGTAAATTTCTGATTTAGTTTACAGAAATTATAACTTAGCAGTCCCAATGACATAGCAGTTCTTATGAAAACCACATTCACATCGTTAATGCAATTTACCCAAACAGCTGTGTAAATGTAACTCAGTATTAACAATTTATAATATAATCACACAACAACATATATTTACTGAATAAATATGTCAAATTAACATATTAGCAGAATGGTGTTTATTTCTGCTAGTTGGGTGTCCACACAATTTAGTCAATTTAATTATAGTGGAACAGTGTTTATTTCCACTAACGGATGTTTATAAAAAATGTATATATAATTATGATTTACGTAATTAAACACAACTAAATTAATAAATCAATTAATTAACCAACCAATTCAGAATTTATTGAATTTATAGATCAATAGTTATGCGTTAATTTCGTTTAGCGATTAAACTTACATTCGATAGATTTTAAATAATATTTAGTATTAAATCTATTTTTAATTACTTAATAAATCCACTTATTTTAAATTGAATTGTTTAAAACTCGATAGCTACGTTGAGTTATACACTATTGTCCCACTCGATTACACATCCATGAATCAAAATTTGTTCAACCATTGTTTCTTGATCTAACTTATATCTATTTATATTGCTATATATCAGATATCTATATCCTATTTTTGTTTACCTTAGAATATTTTCTTTCCTTTCTTTTGATTATAATGAGCTGGGCCCAATTAAAATAGCCCGTACACATTATGTATTTATATTTAACAATATATATTATTATATATAATATCATTTAAACTTAACTTTTAATTTAAACTTCCCTTTCTTTGTTTTTTTCTTTTTTTTATGGGACAAGCCCAACGTCATGTACTGAAAATGACGCAACTACCTTTTTCCATTTAAACATACCACACAAACCAACATGCCAAATCTTTTTTTGCTAATCATTTCCTTTCTTTCTTCTTTACTAGTTTTCTTCTTTTCCTTCGTTTGTTTGTTTTATAATTTTTTTTTATACAAAATGAAACTGAGTCGAACCCAAGCCTAGTATTACTCGCGCATATAATCCCAAAAGCACCAACTCCTCCTTATCTTCCTTCCCGCTCTCCTTTCTTTTATGTTGTGCGCTTCCTTCTTTACCCAGGCGTGGCTTCTGGAGTCCCGCAAACTCGGTCACACTTCTTCTAATAGATACATCATTCTAGGTTAACAAAAATGGTATGATGCAAAATGGTTGGCCACGAAAATTCAGAGCAAAACAAGGATCGATTCGTGCAAGCTTCAGCTCTTTCTTCCCCTCTTCTTTCTCTTCTACTGTTTTTAACATGACCATGCACTATATATCATGTGCTCCTGCACACACATCCCCACAGCTATCTCGCCACCACCACCATCGCCATAGACCACATCTACCTACCTGAATCCAATTCCATCACCAGAATTCTCACCGTCCTCTTCATTCAAAATCTAGTACTTCAGCAGCACCTTCAACATTTATACCTCCTCAACAAATCGCCATGCCAAGCTATCACGGTCCGTTTATCACCCTCAAACTTTATCAACACTTAGCTGACACAAGGTCCGAACTCCACCATAAAATTGGTTTCACTCGATGCTCTAATTGTTGCGCAGTTCGACGTCGAAATTTATAGTAACAATGTGAGCCAAATACCCAAGTTGAGTTTAAACTCTAAATTTAGTCATTAGAAATATTATCTCATATTTTTCCCTGCTTGCCGAGATCATCATGCCCCTCCACACCAATTTTCAACATCAACGATTTCTTAGTTCCTCGGGATTCGCCATGGTTATCAATTTCGGCCAAACCAGTGTACCTCACTCTTCTCAACACTAAAAATCTTGATTTTTATTTCTAAATTCATATTTCACTATCACGAAAATGTTTGGATACCTGAATTTCAAAACTAAGCTAGTCGAAAACTTTGTTTTTTCACTTCCTTTTTCTGTGTACATTTTAAACTAGGCATAAATGGATTATTTTGTAGTGGGCTTATTTTTAATATAAACGAGGGATCTAAATGAACCATTTTCATGAAGAAAACAAAGTCTACTATACACTAGAAACTAAGGTATGGCATTTTTAATGTAAACATAGTAGTGTATATACAGTTTTTAGCTAACATAAAGATCTCAGCGGTTTTGATCAACAAATATTAATTCAGCAACATAGGTTTGCAATACATTCATGAACATTTTCAGTATATATATAAGTATCAATGATCATGGCATGGGTTAAAAGAATAAACAGTAAGTGTTTACTCGCCAAAAGTTTGTCCATTGTTTTATGTAAATAAATATTCAGGTTCTAGGTTTGGTTTATTTCAGTTTTAGTCAGTATGAATACTAACTCAACCCAATCAACACATTCATATATGTATATCTATATGTACTTGCAAAATCAGTAAACAAATGGGTAATGTACTCATATATATACACAGTTTCAGGTTTCCAAATTTAGTTCTGTTTGATATAAAGGTTTGAATTAACTATACATATACAGAATAATATATGCACATATATTTGTTTGTATCATAACATAATTAGTGAATAGTTTACCCACTGTTCTTAGCTTTTGGTTCCAGATTTCTAATTCTTTGTTTGATTTTGATTTCCAGGTTTTAACTCCCCATTTGCAGCTATGTTTACATACAGGTTTTAGTTCGATTTCACTGATGTGTGAATGAATTTAGGATGGTCTTCTATGTATTTATAGATGCAAGAAAATATAAAGTAATGTGGCAGCAGATGTGCGTATGAGAATGCAATGTACTGGTGATGGAATGCTCCTAGTTGTGCTTAGGTTGATGGAATGTTATGTGCTTGATTGATTGAAGACTACAGCTATGTTTATAGTTGTGTGAAGGTGATTGAAAAGGAAAATTAGCAGGTTCGTAATTTAATTGAAATAACAATGCAAAATGAAGTACATACATGTGCAAAATAGGTTGTAGCTAGTCTATCTTCTTTGCTTCAGATATAGATGTCTGGCATCCTACTAGAAATGAAGTACAAATATACATGTACAGTCATGTTTCAAATAAAAGATATAGAGTAGGATGTAACGGTTTCTAGCTAGTTCAATCTTGCTTCCCTAGAAAATAAATGCATGGCTAATGTGCAAAATGAGGTACAATACATGTGCTGCTTATGTGCTAATTATTTAAAAAGTAAACTTGGTTGCTAAGTATAAAATAAACAAATTGTAACGACACGAACTTCCCCGGTCTCCGAAGAGAAGAGAAAGAGCGGATTGCTTCGAGGACAAGACGAATCAGAACACAAACATAAGAACATTTTGTTGCTTATTACAACAATTTACATCAGAGCATAAGAATATACAGAGTATGAACAAATAATATACATTTGATAAATATCAGAGATTTACAAATTATAATGCAGTGGAAAATAATACAAAACACAACTGAAAGAAATACATAGATACAGAGCTTTCCGAATATCATTCCAGCTGTAAACCAGGATCATGTGAATATAATATCTACAAAACCCAACTACTAGCTGCTCGTGTGGAAAATAAGGGCAGAGTTTAGGTTGAAACAATAAACTCCAGATCAGTCATGTGACTGGTGTGAGAACTAAAACAGTTACTAATTTAATTTTCAAAGTTAGGTAAATCAAGGGACCACGCATTATAACATGAAACGGGTTTACCCCTAAGAATACCAGTGCATAAAACAAACAGAGCAATGCTTTTTGAAAAAATGAAGCTATTATAAGACCCAGGTCCCATCACACAATGCAACGCAAGCCGGAGGATAGGGTTTTACCTTATAATAGCCAAATAATGCTTGGTACGCGAAATATAATCTTTTATTATTACTATAAGTGAAGAAATCAACTTCAAATATAAATGTATCAATCATAAACGGATAGCATCCCATTCTACTATGTCGCCATACTAGTTCTACAATTAAAACCGCATGATATCGTATTGGAAATTGGATTCCATCTATGAACCGAGGCAAGGGATCGTCCTTACCGCTTCGAGACTCTCTAGCCCCAGCCTCAGGACTCGTACTCAATCAAGCCCTTAGGAAACTGCAGGGCCGGTCCACATATTAAGTGGATTATTATGCCTGAACATACGTTTCCCCGCCCTATGGGGCGTAAACTGGTCATATATCGACCAAACCATCCATCGACACTGTAGTGACCGATATAACCGAGGCGCCTCGCTTTCCATCATCCACATAAGTAAAATGTCAGGGCTTGTAAACGCTGACACCACCTCTAGCTAGAAAGAAACATGGCGTTCTCCCTGGCGTCCTTCATCCCATTTCTGGTTCATACCGAGGTGTGAAGCTCGCGAATTAACGCTATACAAAAAGCGGCGCTATATTAAAGCTATGCTTTGATCATCAACCACAAGACTTTGCTTTTCAAAAAAAGCCTTAATCCATGCAACTCAGCATGCCACACATGCAATTCATGCCATGCGATTGATATCCATCAATATATAACCTTTAAGCTCGTACGTCTCAGAGACGAGCGTTAAGCAAGAGAATAAATTCTCCGCCGCCAAATAGATATATATTTAATAGAAATCAATCACACGGAATAAAATCCAATGTCAGACACACATCCATTTACAAGTTCATTCTGGGTCTGAACGATACCAGAGGCACCTTATTCCTCGTTCTATATGTCCAATACAGGAGAGAGGCCCTCGCATATCCGTCGATCTCCAAGTACATCTGGACGATCACCACTTATTACCTCGTCTTGGGTGTACAGCCCAATCAAGACATCAGTAATGATCCAAACGATGTGAAGACCTCCAGTCTTCAACCACCGTCTTCATCGTCGACTTATCGTCGAATCAGTTATTCAGAATGGGTATAAACCCGGCCTTTCCGAACATCTCGCATATATTATAAACAAGTGCTATAAAAACACAACATACGCCTCATTCCAATCCAGAATATTCTTTATTCATATATTCACATTCTTAGGGAAAAGTTCCCATTAATTTTATCGAATATAAATTCTTTTAAATTTATTCTTGAATCTTTTTTGGATATCATTTCAAACCATATTAAGGTTTTCCAAACTAGTCGGGATTAGCGAACCACACCGAAGTAATTATTTATTTTATTTCGCAATCCCAACCTATTCATCCCATGGAGCAAAACTGGTAATACTCCATATCTAACACCACAGTGTTATCAGTAAATATTAATTACCATTTCACGTTCAAATCTAGTTAAAGATTTAACTATAGCTTGGAGCAAAACTGGTGATACTCCATTCTCGATCATTTCAATCTAATTAAAAATTCATTAAAAATCCACTTAGTTTTAATCTTCCCAAAAATCAATATCAATGATTATATTACTTGGGAAATCATATCCTGTCTTTAACTGGGTTAAAGAACCAATGTCATTTAAAACACGATTCACGATAAACCCACAATCACGTTCCATTTTATTCCAATTACAAAATATAACTAGAAATTCTAATAATCTTAATTAAAAGGTTTATTCTTTTCACACGGGGTTTAAGAACAATGTTACTGAAGACACCATTCCATCAGTCTCTAACTGTAAATTAGTAAGAGAACAATTCCCTAAGTATTAATCCCGAAGGCCGAAACCAACATCAGATCAATACCCAGATACCATTCAACTTAGCTAATCTCCAGTTGGTTTCTAATTTTCTTAACTCCATTGGGTTTAAGAATAGCATTTTTAAAGATACCATTCACGACAAACCCAAAATTCAATTCAATTCAATTCCAATTAAATATTAATTAATTGGTAAACTTCATTAAATCTTAGTAAAAGATTTAATCTTTTCTCAACTGGGTTTAAGAACAGTGTTAGTGAAGACACTGTTCACGACAAACCCAAAATCCCATTTGATATTAAATACAAGGATCTGAATAGAAAATATATCGACTTATATTCAATATCAAATTCTGAAATCAACAAATATCGTATTGGAATAACGATATATATATATCTTCCAAATTCCTCCACAATGTCTGTATAATCACGGAATCAATATCAAAATATTCCGAAGATAATTTCGATTCAAATACATTCCAATTCATATATTGGAAATTCCGGCTATTTTTAGAATCATTTCAAATTTAATTTATTTATTTAAAAATATTGGATTATAATTCTAGTTCATAACTAGTTCATTTCGATAAAAATATATTTTTATCTTTTCAAGTATGGAATTTTTCATCCCAATTCTTTTCAAATCATTTATTATGATTTTACACAAATTATTAATAATTTTAATAATTTTATCAAGGCCCGTACGGTCGATTTCCATAAACGGTCATCGAACTTCACTTACAGCGACTTTTTCCAAATTTGATTTGGACATAATTCCAAATTCAACCGTTAGATTTCAAATCTCTCATATTCATTGGAAATCTCTTTTCGATAAGAACCCAACGGTTCCGGTTTTAGGAGAATCCGACAGTCGAATCTCCCGTAACGTCAATTCGAAGTCGATGGTCAAAATTCGCGAACTACCGCGGCGCGTTCTATTCAGGCCATTTAATATATATAATATATATTTATTCGATTTCTATTCAAAATGTATTTTATAAATCGTTTTAAAATGATTCTAACTTCATTTTCAATTTTAAATCAAAATTGAATATTCCCTATCATTATTATATATAAATGATAATATTTTCAAAACATTAGATTTTGAAATCATTTCCTTTTCGATATTCATTATAAAAATGAATAAAATCGATATAAATATCGTTCACGTCAAAATGGCGTTAATCTAATCAACACGGCTTTATATATTTCAATAATTTGTGTCTATCCAAAATCGGACATCAAAATCAGATTTTAATCATTTACTGAATATTATTTTGAAATATTCATTATTTTAAAATATTCGTTCCTTCTGAATTGGAATCAGACACAATCAATTATCATATAATGTGATTTATATGGATTTCATACAACACATGTGCATCACAACCAAGGTTATCATGGCGCCAAGTCGAGCCACTACCCTCTAGAAGACTAGTCGACAAGTCGTCTGACTAGTCGTGACTAGTCGATAAGTCTTTTATATACGTATATTTATTATACTTAATTATATAATATAATTAGATATAATTATAAATTTATAATAAGTTCAAATTCAACAAAGATAACATAATAATAGGTTCAAATTCAACAAATACCCAAAATAGATCCTAGTCACAACAGTAATTTACTAAAGTAAACATTTACTGTGTAATTTACTAAAGTAAACAACAGTAATTTACTAAAAGTAAACAACAGTAATCTAGTGTTAAACAACAGTAAAAACAAATCAAAACATTTACTGTTGTATACTAAAGTGACAGTCTTTCTACTTATTCTAAGAAGGACCAACCCACTTATAAAATATCGATACCTGCCAGGAAAGGAACCGCGAGGAGGAGCACTGAGCAGCGAAGTCGAGGTCGAGGAGGAGCAGCGAAGCGAGGAGGCATCGCGAGCATTGTCGATCCAAGAAATTAGGGTTTCTCTCCTGAACAAATATCGAAGTCGAGTAAAGCATCGATCTGTTACTTCTTGACTAGTCGAGGTAAAACTGCTGTCGAAATTAGGGTTTTTGGGCCGCATCCGTCGAAAGCAATAAGTCGTTCATCGTCGAACTCCAGGGAGCGACTCCTCGACTAGTCGTCGACGTGATAACCATGATCACAACAATGATAAATAATCAACCATCATTCAGAGTGCATTCTACACTGTATAAGCATTAAATATAAATAATTCATGCTTGCACAGTCTGTCAACCAAACGATCGACTGACCACTAAACAATTGGGATTAATGTACGTCAAATATCATCCCAACACCCGTGTGGGGTTTCAATCAACAAACACAAATTTTATTTGTGCAGTTGGGCGATGTGTGAAATTTATCGTCCCAATCAATATCAGTCAAATGGGTGTACATAAACAAATCGTTCGATTTGTAAATGAATATTTATTTTATTCATACACACATTAAAAATTATATTTTTAACGATAAAATATTTATTTTAACACATGAATAATTTACATTCTATTCCACATCACAATCACAAACAATTTTCACAACACATTATAATCAAACAAGTCGTCCATGGTCTGTGGACGACGGGTGTCAGGTGCTGCTAAGCACCGTCTGCATCCTAGTATATATTTGAACTAGAAAACAAATTAAGGAGAAGTTCTCACCTTTGGGTTCCACTCCTCCATTCTTTAATTTAACGGTTTGGATTCTGTTCGCTGCTCGTCAGTTCCACCCCATCTGTTTCACGTGATATATATATTAAAAATCATATTTTTAATATGATGCTATATATAATTAGAAATAACATTTTTATTTAAGACATTTCTTTATAATATTTCATTTTTCTAACAATGTCATTATATTGAAAATTCACATTTTAAACATTGCTTTATATTTTAAAAATCTTATTTTTATATTTTTAAAACCATGTTATTTTATATTTTCAGAAACAATGAAAAACAATGCTCTTTTTATATTTTCCAAAAATAATGCTCTTTTCATATTTTTAAAACAATGTATAATTTCAAACAATATATACTTTTATATTTTCAAACAATGTATATTTTTATATTTTCAAACAATGTATATTAATTTTATATTTTCAAACAATGTATACTTTTATATTTTCATAAAACCATATATTTATACTGCCATTTCTATTTTTAAAACAACATGTTTATATTTTTAAATCAGAGATTTTTTTTTACAAAAATAATTTTTCTTTTTCACTTATAATTTCAGATTTTTAACTAAATTAAATTAATTAAATTTCTCATTAAACATTAATTACCACTAATTACTAGGGTTAAGGATTTACCATGTTTTAAAGCGTTGTTGTTTCTTCTACATGACGCCTGGAGCCAAAACGAACTGCTTCAAAACTAGGGTTCATCCTCATCGCCGCCTGGAGCTATCGCGGTGGATCGGCTAGCACCACCTTGTCCGGCATCGAGAGCACCACCAGCGCGCCCCACACTGATGAACTCGGTGGGCCATAGCGGCCAGGAAACGAATTCGAGCGTGCCGCCTTTGAGGTGCAATTTCCAACGATTTAAGACTTCAGAGAAGATCATCACCGTTGGATGTGTTGGCCTCGAGGAGCTCTTTAATTTCGTTTTTAGGAGCTGCTGAAATCATTGCAAGGATAGAGCGAAAATTGAAGAGGAAGCGGGGAACGATTATCACCATCGATTAACTCAGTGGCGGCTAGGGTTTCTAAAAGGGCTGAGGGTGTTATGGGGTGGGGTATTTGTAATTAATATTTAATTTAATTTAATTCCTTTAATTCCAAATTTACTTGCTCGTCGATACTAACTCCAAATCGAATCCAACGACGATCGCCCCTAGCCAAATACCCTCATTCCGGATACAATAGAATATGTTTGGTAAGCCAATTCGACTGTTACGATCAGTTTTTCTTTAAATTAAAATATAAATCAATATATATATAATTTGAATGCACATTTTAATTTACTGGGGCCACATACTGACTCTGAAAATTCCCAAAAAAATAAATCTAGCTATATTTTGACGATACGGTCCTAACAAAAATAATTTCGTCGAATTTGGAGACTGTTTGAAAAATGGCCATTTTCTGGTCGATCCAAATTGATTGAAACTGTTAAAACACGTTTTCCTTTGCCACGCTCACATATTAATCTAAAAAATTATGAATGTTGAAATCTAGCAATAATTCGACATTCCGGATCCAACAAAAGTGGTTCCATCGAAAATGGAGGTCGTTTGCAAAATGGCTATTTTTAAGGGCTTTATATATTAAAAAATATATAAATTCCACAACGACTTTTCGAAATTTTAAACTGGACGTAACTTACAACTTATAAAACGAAATCTCAGTTTCTTACATCCGTTAGAAAGATATCGTTAAACAGATTCAAATATTGAACTGAATTCTGTATATTCATTTGAAATTAGAAATCGAATTTTCAAACTGGTTCGCCATTTCAGGCTCGTTATATAATTAAAATAATTTTATACGTTCTAACTTCGTCGAAAATAAATTTATCGTCGTTATTATTTAAAATAATTCATTTTAAATATTCAAAATCCATTAAAATCGCCAAAATAAAATTTATAAATTGGTTCTGATTTTCCGGGTTGTTACAATCATCCCCACTTAAAATCTTTTCGTCCTCGAAGAGGAACGGAGCTGAAAGTTGTTTTACTAATCAACTCAACTTTCAATCTGGCTTTCATTCTTTAACTTTTCAGTTTCTAAGAATTTCCAATGTTTCAAAATTTGGCTAACATCCTAAATTTTCGAAAAAATTCGCCATAACCTCCTTTGTACGGAGAGTATCGGGAAAATCCCCAAACCGCCACATAGGCCCTCTCATCTCAAAAAGAAAAAGCCAATCGGCTCATAAAATCATCCAAACCCAATAAATTAGTAAACATGTACCTATTTGTCAGCCATACAATTTTATTCCTCTTCTTTAGCCTCCTTGCTATGACCTGTTCAATGTATATACATGTATGTATATGCATGCGATTTCAATCAAATTTCACTTCAGTTCAATATTTGACTCATTTGGCTAATTTTCCATTCATTCACATATAGGATTTATTGGTTAACAAATAATCATACAACACAACCATCAATCAATTAGTGAATTAATATTTCAAATTCATAATGTTGATATATATACAGAAAATCATGTTTTTGATGCCAATTCACAACAATAAACCCTATCTAAGTTTTGGTTCTCACACTAGTCAATTGGAATCATATAGATATCCCACTTTCGAAACTCGAGCATAAAAACTGATGATGCGGCCGCATCACCAGAATTATCCATGGGCGACTAGAGTGTGATTCTATATCCATCCAGTATATTTGAGACTTCCAATACACGTGGCTCAGACGTATATTAAAATCTCTATATACCCGATAGTCCAAATCAATTTACAATAAATTATTCACATACATATAATATGATAAAATTTTCAAAACGAAATTTGTTTTCATTTTTATTTTAAAATAACACTCTTCACACTCGTTCTAGGATACTGCTGATCCTATCTCTAACGAGTCATTATCATTGGATATTACTAATCCAATCTCTGATGAATTCTTTCATTCGGTTCTAATGTGTCTTGTTCTCAAGCTCTGTAAACCAAAGCTCTGATACCAAATGTAACGACCTGAACTTCCCCGGTCTCCGAAGAGAAGAGAAAGAACGGATTGCTTTGAGGACAAGACGAATAAGAACATAAACAGAAGAACAACAATTTACATCAGAGTACAAGAATATACAGAGTATAAACAAATAATATACATTTGATAGATATCAGAGATTTACAAATTATAATGTAGCGGAAAATAATACAAAACACAACTGAAAGAAATACACGGATACAGAGCTTTTCGAATATCATTCCAGTTGTAAACCAGGATCCTATGAATATAATATCTGCAAAACCCAACTACTAGTTGCCTGTGTGGAAAATAAGGGCACCCAGAGTTTAGGTTGAAACAATAAACTCCAGGTCAGTCATGTGACTGGTGTGAGAACTAAAGTAGTTATTAATTTGATTTTTAAAGTTAGGTAAATCAAGGGACCACGCCGTATAACAAGGAACGGGTTTACCCCCAAGAATATTGTGACGGCAAGGAATTTCGCTCGGTCCGAACCAGTCGCTAAACCGACCCAGACCGTTCGAAACGCCCTATCGTTTGAGAACATGACAAATCAGAATGCATACAAAAGAACATTTCATTGTATATTACAACAATGCATCAGATTACAAGAATATACAGGGTATAAATGAATATATATTACACAGAAATATCAGAGATTTAAATTACATTTAAATACATAGCAGCGGAAAATAATATAATACACAACTAGAAGAGATATACGGATACAAAGCTTTCCGGATATCGTTCCAGCTGTAAACCAGGATCCTATGAATATAAATCTGCAAAACCAAAACTACTAGCTGCCCGTGTCAAAATAGGGGCACCCAGAGTTTAGGTTAAAACAATAAACTCCAGGTCAGTTATGTGACTGGTGTGAGAACTAAAACAGTTATTATTCTTTATTTTAAAAGTTAGGTAAATCAAGGGACCACGCCGCTAACGCGGAACGGGTTTCCTCCCAAGAATACCAGTGCATAAAACAAACAGCGCAATGCTAATTAAAGAAAAATGAAGCTGTTATAAGACCCAGGTCCTATCACACAATGCAACGCAAGCCGGGGGATAGCGTTTTCCCTTATAACATCCAAAGAATGCTTGGTACGTTTAAAACAGATTATTTGATACTATTATAAGTGCATAGTGTATAAAACAACTTCAAATCATAAGTATCAATCATAGACGGCATGGGTACCATATATCATGTCGCCATACTAGTTTTACAAGTAAAACCGCAAATGTCACGTATTTGGAAGTTGGATTTCCATCTATGAACCGAGGCAAAAGATAGTCCTCACCGACTTCGAGACTGTCTAGCCCGAGCCTCAGGGTCAGAGCGCATCGACCCTTGGATCCTCAGGGCCGGTCCACCGATGTGGATTAAAATGCCTGAACATGCGTTTCCCCGCCCTTTGGGGCGTAAATGAGCCAACTAAATGACTCCATCGGTTCGAGAACGACCGATCAATCCGAGGCGCCTCGCAACAGCAACAACCACATAAGTCAAACTCGTCAGGGCGTGTAAAACCACTGACGCCACTTCTAGATAGAAAGAAACGCATGCACTCCCTGACGTCCTCTCCCGTTTTTGGTTCATACCGGGTGTGAAACACGCGAAGTAAACGTTACACAAAGCTACGCCACAAAGGCCGTGCTTTGATCATCACCACAAGACTTTGCTTTTCAACAGAAGCCTCGATCAATTGCCACTTAGGCATGCCACACAGGCAATTCACTCCATGCGTTTGATATCCATCAATATATAACCCCTGAGCTCGTACGTCTCAGAGAAGGGCGTTAAGCAAGAGAATAAATTCTCCGCCGCCAAGCAGATATATATTTAATAGAGATCAATCACACGGACTAAAATCCAATGTCAGACACACAGTCCATTTACAAGCCCGTTCTGGGTCTGAACGAAACCAGAGGCACCTAGTACCCCGCATATCCATCGATCTCCAAGTACGTCTGGACGATCACTAACTGTTTCCATCTTCTTGGGTGTACAGCCCAATCAAGATCATCAGTAATTACCCAAACGACGTGAAGACCTCCGGTCTTCGACCGTCGTCTTCATCTTCGACTTATCGTCGTATCAGTTATTCAGAATGGGATAAACCCGGTCTTTCCGAATAACTCGCGTATATTTAAATAAGTGTTACACAAACACAACATACGCCTCATTCCAATTCATCAGTCACTAACCGTAAATTAATCAAGAGAATAATTCCCCAAATATTAACCCCGAAGGCCGAAACCAACATCAGATCAATATCCAGAAAACCATTCTGCTTGGCTAACCGACAGTTAGTTTCTAAATTTCACGTTCATAGGGAAAGGTTCCCATTAATTTTATCCAAGATAAATTCCTTGAATTTATTCTTTATTCTATTCTTTTGAATTTCGATTCAACTAGTCGGGATTAACGAACCTTACCGAAGTAATCATTTGTTTTAATTTCCCAATCCCAACCTATTCATCCCATGAACTAAAACTGGTTATACTTCATATCTAACACCACGGTGTTATCGGTAAATTCAATTACCATTTCACGTTCAAATCTAATTAAAGATTCAACTATCGCCTGGAGCAAAACTGGTGATACTCCATTCTCGGCTATTTCAATCTAATTAAAGATTCATTAAAACTCAACTTAGTTTTAATCGTTAACTGGGTTAAAGAATCCGTGTCATTTAAAAACACAGTTCACAATAAACCCAAAATCACCTTCATTAATTATCGGGTTAAAGAACGAGTGTTATTTAAAACACTGTCCACGATAAACCCAAAAATCAATATCAATTCAATTCCAATTAAATATTATTTAATTGGTACACTTCATTAAATCTAAATAAAAGATTTAATCTTTTCTCAACTGGGTTCAAGAATAGTGTTAGTGAAGACACCATTCACGACAAACCCAAATCACATTTGATATTCAATATAAGGCTCTGAATAGAAAATATATCGGCTTATATTCAATATCAAATTCTACGATTAACAAATGCCGTATTGGAAATAACGATATATATATATATATATATCTTTCAAATTTCCATAACAACACCTGTATAATCACGAATTCCAACATCGAAATATTCCGAAGACAATTTCGATTAAATTCCACTCCAATGCAATCATTGGATATTCTGGTTATTTTCAAAACCCTTTTTAAATTCAATTTATTTATTTAAAAATAAATAGAATTATATTTCTAGTTCAAAACTAGTTCATTTCGATAAAAATCTATTTTTATCTTTTCAAATATGGAGTTTTTCATCCCAAATCTTCACAAATCATTTCTTATGATTTTACACAAATTATTACTATTTTTAATAATTTTATCAAGGCCCGTACAGTCGATTTCCATCAATGGCCATCGAACTGCACTTACAGCGACCTTTTTCAAATTTGATTTGGACGTATCTCCAAATCCAACTGTTAGATTTCAAATTTCTAATATTCGTTAGAAAGCTCTTTTCGATACGAACCCAACGGTTCCGGTTTTAGGAGAATCCGACGGTCGGATCTCTCGTAATGTCCGTTTGAAATAAATGGTCGAAATTCACGAACTTCCGCGGCGCGGCGCGTTCTATTCAGGCCATTATATTATATATATATATATATATATATATAATATATTTCGTCGATTTCTATTTAAAACGAATTATATAAATAGTTTTAAAATTCGTTTCAAAAGCAATTTCAACTTCCATTTCAATTCAAATCAAAATTGAATTCTTCTTTAAAAATTCGTTTTAAAATTCATTTCTATTCAATTCAAATTTCAATTCAGTTTGAATTCATTTCAATTTGCTTTCAATTCAATTTGAATTCGGTTTCAATTCATTTCGAAGTCGTTTTCAATTCATTTCATTTCGAAATCGTTTTCAATTCAATTCATTTCGAAATCGTTTTCAATTCAATTCATTTCGAAATCGTTTTCATTTCAATTCATTTCGAAATCGTTTTCAATTCATTTCGAAATCGTTTTCAATTCAATTCATTTCGAAATCGTTTTCAATTCAATTCATTTCGAAATCGTTTTCAATTCATTTCATTTCGAAATCGTTTTCAATTCAATTCATTTCGAAATCGTTTTCAATTCAATTCATTTCGAAATCGTTTTCAATTCAATTCATTTCGAAATCGTTTTCAATTCAATTCATTTCGAAATCGTTTTCAATTCAATTCATTTCGAAATCGTTTTCAATTCATTTCATTTCGAAATCGTTTTCAATTCAATTCATTTCGAAATCGTTTTCAATTCAATTCATTTCGAAATCGTTTTCAATTCAATTCATTTCGAAATCGTTTTTCAATATTCATTTTAAAATGAATAAAATCGATATAAATATCGTTCACGTCAAAATGGCGTCAATCTAATCAACACGGCTTCATAAATTTCTATTTTCAAATATTCTATTTCAAATATTTCTTTTTCAAAATAGTTGTTATTATCAAAATATTTCGTTCAACATATGACCAATCTCAATGGATGAGACTGTCAACACATGAACCTTTATTTTATATTGATAAAGATGTAAATTTTATTACTAAAATATTTCGTTCAACACATGACCAATCTCAATGGATGAGTACTGTCAACACATGAACTTTTATTTTATATCGATAAAGATGTAAATTTTATTACTAAAATATTTCGTTCAACACATGACCAATCTCAATGGATGAGTACTGTCAACACATGAACTTTTATTTTATATCGATAAAGATGTAAATTTTATTACTAAAATATTTCGTTCAACACATGACCAATCTCAATGGATGAGTACTGTCAACACATGAACTTTTATTTTATAATATTCTTTATTTTTCAAATTGGAATGAGGCCCAATCAATTACCATATAAAGTTAATTATATGGATTTTCATACATTACACACATATAATAGCATTGAAAAATAATCAACCATCAACCAAAGTGCACTACACTGTATAAGCATCAAATATAGATATCTAACGCTTATAGCAGCCTGTCAATCAATCGATCGACATATTTAATAAATCAGGATGAGTGAACTGCATATTTCATCCTAACACCCGTGTGGGGTTTTCAAACAATCAAACAAATATTTTATTTGTGCAATTGGGCGATGTGTAAAATTTATCGACCCAATCAATGTCCTTCAAATAGGTGTACATAAACAAACCGTCCGGTCTGTAAATGAATATTTATTTATTTACATTTACGTTAAAAATTATATTTTTAACGACAAAACATTTATTCCAACATATGAATTTCTATTCAGTTCATTCTTTAAATAAAATGATATTTTTATTTTTCTAACTTATTTTAGAAAATTTCGGCGGCATAACGGCACGATACTAGAAACGGGACAAGGCCTAGCCTTATCCCCGGTCTAGTGAAGGCCCACGCCATTCACACATCAATCAAATCAATTTATTTCACCAAACAATTCAATTTCAAATCAAATCATCTAACTAATCTATGCAACCAAACAAACAAGTCCATGGTCTGTGGACGATTGTGTCGGGTGCTACTAAGCACCGTCTGCATCCTAGTATATATATATGACTAGAAAAGAAATGGAAGAGTGAGAAATTCTCACCGAAAGCTATCCAAACATCTTGACTCTTCTTTTATAGAAATCTTCGCCAACTCGCCTTTTGTCGCTTTCGTTGCCCGTATTCACTACATATGTAAAAATCGAATTTTTACTTCGCTATTCAATATATAAAAATCGATTTTTTACTTCGATGTTCAATATATAAAAATCATATTTTTATTTCGAAGTTCAATATATAAAAATCATATTTTTATTTCGAAGTTCAATATATAAAAATCATATTTTTATTACGAAGTTCAATATATAAAAATCATATTTTTATTTCGAAGTTCAATATATAAAAATCATATTTTTATTTCGAAGTTCAATATATAAAAATCATATTTTTATTTCGCTATTCAATATATAAAAATCGAATTTTTTTTCGAAGTTCAATATATAAAAATCATATTTTTATTTCGAAGTTCAATATATAAAAATCATATTTTTATTTCGAAGTTCAATATATAAAAATCATATTTTTATTTCGAAGTTCAATATATAAAAATCATATTTTTATTTCTCTACTGTATAAAAATCATACTTTTATCAACGCTATATATTTCAAAAATCATGTTTCTAATTCAAAACTATATATATAAAAATCATATTTTTATATTGTTATTTCTATTTTAAAACAAAGCAAATTTTCTATATTTTTCAAACAAAGTAAATTTTGTTTTGTAAGCAAAGCAAATTTTGTTAAAAAAAAAACATACGCTATTTTATTTTCAAAAACATATGCTATTTTTATTTTCATATGCTATTTTTATTTTCATATGCTATTTTTATTTTCATATGATATTTTTATTACTAATTTAAAAATAATGCTTTTATAAAAAAAAACTGATTTAAAAATCTAATTACATTTAATTAACTAATTAAATGATTTCTGAAATTAACAATTAAATTAACTTCACTAACCCCTCATTAAGGCTAATCAGCCTTCTTCCTGCTGCCGATCCAAGAAAACCCTACACCACCGCACCTCTAACCGCTACGCCGGAGCATCATCCGAACCCCCCACCTGAAACGCAGGAGCGCCGGCCCTCTCCTCCCTCAACCTCGCCAAATCCGAACATCCCCGGAGCCACCAAAACCGGTACGACGGCAAGCCCTTCGAGGCTAGAATATATCATGATTTTCGAAATAGAAATCGATCATAACGGTTGAATGTGGAGATCTAATTGAGCTCTACCGATTTGCATTTATGAATTTTCAAAAATATTATTTTGATTTGAAGAAATCGGAGAGAAACGAATTGAAGAATCATCCGTTCAATTTGAAGCCGGCGGCTTCTTTTGGGTTTGACCGCTCTCTAGGGTTTTGACCCTTAATTTGACCTATGGAAGACTATATGGTTTATATTTTAATATTATTTAATTCTTTAAAGTGAGATTTCTCGTTTGAACTCTAAATCAAACCCAACGAATGTCAACCCTAGCCAAATACCCCCATTCCGAACGCAATGAGATATGTTTCGTAACCCAATTCGGCTATTACGTTATGTTTTTTTCTTTAAATTAAAATATAAATCAATATATCAGTCAATATTGGATTTAACGTACATTTCAATTTACCGGGGCCACATACTAACTAGAAAAATTCCCGAAAAATATTTTCTAGCTTCGTATTGACGATACGGTCCTAACAAAACTAGTTTCGTCGAATTCTGAGACCGTTTGAAAAATGGCCAATTTCCAGTCGATTAAAATCAACTGAAACTGGTCAAACGCGTTTTCCTTTGCCACGCTCACATATTGAATCGAAAAATTATGAAATTTGAAACCTAGCAATAATTTGACACTGCGGATCCAATAAAACTGGTTTCGTCGAAATCCGAGGTCGCTTGCAAAATGTCCATTTTTAAGGGACTGAATTCCATAGCGACTATTCAGAATTTTCAACTGGACATATCTTTTGATTCCCGCTATGAAATTTCGATTATTCAGATTCATTGGAAAGATACTATCAATTAGATCCTATGATTTTTGGTTTCACTAAAATCCGGATTGTTTTGCACCCGGTACATTCATTTGAAGTTTGAAATCGAATTATCGAACTACCGCGCCATTTTCAATTCCTTTTATAATTATATATAAATATTTATATTCTAACGACGACGCGTATAAATATATACGTTTGAATTCTCTTCAAAATAAATTTCTCGTCGATATTATTTAAAATAATTCATTTTAAATAATCAAAATTCGCTAAAATTGCCAAAATAAAAATTTTAAACTAGCCCAGATTTTCGGTTTATTACAATCTCCCCCACTTAAAACTTTTCGTCCCCGAAAAGGAACAAAGTCGAAAGTGGTTTGATTAATCTACTCTACGTTCGATCTGGCTTTCATTCTCCAACTTTTTAGTTTCTGAGAATTTTCAAAATTTCAAAAATTTGGCTAACACCCTAAATTTTCGAAAAATTTCGCCATAACCTCCCCTGCAATGGGAGCATCGGGGAATTTCAAATAGCTTCCCCGGTCCTTCAGATCTCAAAAAGAAAAAGAAAAAGCCAAGCGGCTAGCCAATAGGCTCATAAAATCATCATCACCCAAACAAAACAGTAAATGATGTAGTAAACATGTACCTATTTGTCGGGCAAACAAATTTTATTCTCCGCTCTAGCCTCCTTGCTATGACCTGTTCAATGATATATATGCATATGCAAGCAATTGCAACCAATTTTCAATATAATTCAATATTTGATCAAATTGGCTATATGTTAAAATTTCAACTAACAAACAATAATCAAACAACACAAACATCAATCAATTAGTGAATTAGAGTTTCAAATTCATAATTTTGATATATAGTCAAAAATCAGATTTTTGATGCCAAATCACACAATAAGCCCTATCTAATTTTGGTTCTCACACCAGTCTAATGGAAATATATAGGAATCTCACCTTCGCAACACGAACATAAGTTCCGATGATGATCGATCAATCATCAGAACCATCTCCGGGTGTCTAGAGTGTAATTCTATATCTATCCAGTATATTAAAATTTCAAATACACGTGGATCAGACGTATACGCAAAATCTATATATACTGGATTGTCCACATCAATATAAATAAATAACCAAATACGAATAATTGATTTAAATTTTCAAAACAAAAATTGTTTTCATTTGAAAAATATACTTTTCACACTCGTTCTAGGATACTACTGATCCTATCTCTAACGAGTCATTCTAATTGGATATTACTAATCCAATATCTGATGAATTCTTTCGTAGGGTTCTAATATGTCTTGTTCTCTGCTTTGTAAACCAAAGCTCTGATACCAACTGTGACGGCAAGGAATTTCGCTCGGTCCGAACCAGTCGCTAAACCGACCCAGACCGTTCGAAACGCCCTATCGTTTGAGAACATGACAAATCAGAATGCATACAAAAGAACATTTCATTGTATATTACAACAATGCATCAGATTACAAGAATATACAGGGTATAAATGAATATATATTACACAGAAATATCAGAGATTTAAATTACATTTAAATACATAGCAGCGGAAAATAATATAATACACAACTAGAAGAGATATACGGATACAAAGCTTTCCGGATATCGTTCCAGCTGTAAACCAGGATCCTGTGAATATAAATCTGCAAAACCAAAACTACTAGCTGCCCGTGTCAAAATAGGGGCACCCAGAGTTTAGGTTAAAACAATAAACTCCAGGTCAGTCATGTGACTGGTGTGAGAACTAAAACAGTTATTATTCTTTATTTTAAAAGTTAGGTAAATCAAGGGACCACGCCGCTAACGCGGAACGGGTTTCCTCCTAAGAATACCAGTGCATAAAACAAACAGCGCAATGCTAATTAAAGAAAAATGAAGCTGTTATAAGACCCAGGTCCTATCACATAATGCAACGCAAGCCGGGGGATAGGGTTTTCCCTTATAACAGCCAAAGAATGCTTGGTACGTTTAAAACAGATTATTTGATACTATTATAAGTGCATAGTGTATAAAACAACTTCAAATCATAAGTATCAATCATAGACGGCATGGGTACCATATATCATGTCGCCATACTAGTTTTACAAGTAAAACCGCAAATGTCACGTATTTGGAAGTTGGATTTCCATCTATGAACCGAGGCAAAAGATAGTCCTCACCGACTTCGAGACTGTCTAGCCCGAGCCTCAGGTTCAGAGCGCATCGACCCTTGGATCCTCAGGGCCGGTCCACCGATGTGGATTAAAATGCCTGAACATGCGTTTCCCCGCCCTTTGGGGCGTAAATGAGCCAACTAAATGACTCCATCGGTTCGAGAACGACCGATCAATCCGAGGCGCCTCGCAACAGCAACAACCACATAAGTCAAACTCGTCA
Organism: Allium sativum; assembly: GCA_030737875.1. Lineage (NCBI taxonomy): Eukaryota > Viridiplantae > Streptophyta > Magnoliopsida > Asparagales > Amaryllidaceae > Allium > Allium sativum. The sequence goes on along the minus strand of CM060923.1, from coordinate 223,709,634 downwards.
GGGCGTGTAAAACCACTGACGCCACTTCTAGCTAGAAAGAAACGCATGCACTCCCTGACGTCCTCTCCCGTTTTTGGTTCATACCGGGTGTGAAACACGCGAAGTAAACGTTACACAAAGCTACGCCACAAAGGCCGTGCTTTGATCATCACTACAAGACTTTGCTTTTCAACAGAAGCCTCGATCAATTGCCACTTAGGCATGCCACACAGGCAATTCACTCCATGCGTTTGATATCCATCAATATATAACCCTGAGCTCGTACGTCTCAGTGAAGGGCGTTAAGCAAGAGAATAAATTCTCCGCCGCCAAGCAGATATATATTTAATAGAGATCAATCACACGGACTAAAATCCAATGTCAGACACACAGTCCATTTACAAGCCCGTTCTGGGTCTGAACGAAACCGGAGGCACCTAGTACCCCGCATATCCATCGATCTCCAAGTACGTCTGGACGATCACCAACTGTTTCCATCTTCTTGGGTGTACAGCCCAATCAAGATCATCAGTAATTACCCAAACGACGTGAAGACCTCCGGTCTTCGACCGTCGTCTTCATCTTCCACTTATCGTCGTATCAGTTATTCAGAATGGGATAAACCCGGTCTTTCCGAATAACTCGCGTATATTTAAATAAGTGTTACACAAACACAACATACGCCTCATTCCAATTCATCAGTCACTAACCGTAAATTAATCAAGAGAATAATTCCCCAAATATTAACCCCGAAGGCCGAAACCAACATCAGATCAATATCCAGAAAACCATTCTGCTTGGCTAACCGACAGTTAGTTTCTAAATTTCACGTTCATAGGGAAAGGTTCCCATTAATTTTATCCAAGATAAATTCCTTGAATTTATTCTTTATTCTATTCTTTTGAATTTCGATTCAACTAGTCGAGATTAACGAACCTTACCGAAGTAATCATTTGTTTTAATTTCCCAATCCCAACCTATTCATCCCATGAAGTAAAACTGGTTATACTTCATATCTAACACCACGGTGTTATCGGTAAATTCAATTACCATTTCACGTTCAAATCTAATTAAAGATTCAACTATCGCCTGGAGCAAAACTGGTGATACTCCATTCTCGGCCATTTCAATCTAAATAAAGATTCATTAAAACTCAACTTAGTTTTAATCGTTAACTGGGTTAAAGAATCCGTGTCATTTAAAAACACAGTTCACAATAAACCCAAAATCACCTTCATTAATTATCGGGTTAAAGAACGAATGTTATTTAAAACAGTGTCCACGATAAACCCAAAAATCAATATCAATTCAATTCCAATTAAATATTATTTAATTGGTACACTTCATTAAATCTAAATAAAAGATTTAATCTTTTCTCAACTGGGTTCAAGAACAGTGTTAGTGAAGACACCATTCACGACAAACCCAAATCACATTTGATATTCAATATAAGGCTCTGAATAGAAAATATATCGGCTTATATTCAATATCAAATTCTACGATTAACAAATGTCGTATTGGAAATAACGATATATATATATATATCTTTCAAATTTCCATAACAACACCTGTATAATCACGAATTCCAACATCGAAATATTCCGAAGACAATTTTGATTCAATTCCACTCCAATGCAATCATTGGATATTCTGGTTATTTTCAAAACCCTTTTTAAATTCAATTTATTTATTTAAAAATAAATAGAATTATATTTCTAGTTCAAAACTAGTTCATTTCGATAAAAATCTATTTTTATCTTTTCAAATATGGAGTTTTTCATCCCAAATCTTCACAAATCATTTCTTATGATTTTACACAAATTATTACTATTTTTAATAATTTTATCAAGGCCCGTACAGTCGATTTCCATCAATGGCCATCGAACTGCACTTACAGCGACCTTTTTCAAATTTGATTTGGACGTATCTCCAAATCCAACCGTTAGATTTCAAATTTCTAATATTCGTTAGAAAGCTCTTTTCGATACGAACCCAACGGTTCCGGTTTTAGGAGAATCCGACGGTCGGATCTCTCGTAATGTCCGTTTCAAATAAATGGTCGAAATTCACGAACTGCCGCGGCGCGGCGCGTTCTATTCAGGCCATTATATTATATATATATATAATATATATTTCGTAGATTTCTATTTAAAACGAATTATATAAATAGTTTTAAAATTCGTTTCAAAAGCAATTTCAACTTCCATTTCAATTCAAATCAAAATTGAATTCTTCTTTAAAAATTCGTTTTAAAATTCATTTCTATTCAATTCAAATTTCAATTCAGTTTGAATTCATTTCAATTTGCTTTCAATTCAATTTGAATTCGGTTTCAATTCATTTTGAAGTCGTTTTCAATTCATTTCATTTCGAAATCGTTTTCAATTCAATTCATTTCGAAATCGTTTTCAATTCAATTCATTTCGAAATCGTTTTCAATTCAATTCATTTCGAAATCGTTTTCAATTCAATTCATTTCGAAATCGTTTTCAATTCAATTCATTTCGAAATCGTTTTCAATTCAATTCATTTCGAAATCGTTTTCAATTCAATTCATTTCGAAATCGTTTTCAATTCAATTCATTTCGAAATCGTTTTCAATTCAATTCATTTCGAAATCGTTTTCAATTCAATTCATTTCGAAATCGTTTTCAATTCAATTCATTTCGAAATCGTTTTCAATTCATTTCATTTCGAAATCGTTTTCAATTCAATTCATTTCGAAATCGTTTTCAATTCAATTCATTTCGAAATCGTTTTCAATTCAATTCATTTCGAAATCGTTTTTCAATATTCATTTTAAAATGAATAAAATCGATATAAATATCGTTCACGTCAAAATGGCGTCAATCTAATCAACACGGCTTCATAAATTTCTATTTTCAAATATTCTATTTCAAATATTTCTTTTTCAAAATAGTTGTTATTATCAAAATATTTCGTTCAACATATGACCAATCTCAATGGATGAGACTGTCAACACATGAACCTTTATTTTATATTGATAAAGATGTAAATTTTATTACTAAAATATTTCGTTCAACACATGACCAATCTCAATGGATGAGTACTGTCAACACATGAACTTTTATTTTATATCGATAAAGATGTAAATTTTATTACTAAAATATTTCGTTCAACACATGACCAATCTCAATGGATGAGTACTGTCAACACATGAACTTTTATTTTATATCGATAAAGATGTAAAATTTATTACTAAAATATTTCGTTCAACACATGACCAATCTCAATGGATGAGTACTGTCAACACATGAACTTTTATTTTATAATATTCTTTATTTTTCAAATTGGAATGAGGCCCAATCAATTACCATATAAAGTTAATTATATGGATTTTCATACATTACACACATATAATAGCATTGAAAAATAATCAACCATCAACCAAAGTGCACTACACTGTATAAGCATCAAATATAGATATCTAACGCTTATAGCAGCCTGTCAATCAAACGATCGACATATTTAATAAATCAGGATGAGTGAACTGCATATTTCATCCTAACACCCGTGTGGGGTTTTCAAACAATCAAACAAATATTTTATTTGTGCAATTGGGCGATGTGTAAAATTTATCGACCCAATCAATGTCCTTCAAATAGGTGTACATAAACAAACCGTCCGGTCTGTAAATGAATATTTATTTATTTACATTCACGTTAAAAATTATATTTTTAACGACAAAACATTTATTCCAACATATGAATTTCTATTCAGTTCATTCTTTAAATAAAATGATATTTTTATTTTTCTAACTTATTTTAGAAAATTTCGGCGGCATAACGGCACGATACTAGAAACGGGACAAGGCCTAGCCTTATCCCCGGTCTAGTGAAGGCCCACGCCATTCACACATCAATCAAATCAATTTATTTCACCAAACAATTCAATTTCAAATCAAATCATCTAACTAATCTATGCAACCAAACAAACAAGTCCATGGTCTGTGGACGATTGTGTCGGGTGCTACTAAGCACCGTCTGCATCCTAGTATATATATATGACTAAAAAAGAAATGGAAGAGTGAGAAATTCTCACCGAAAGCTATCCAAACATCTTGACTCTTCTTTTATAGAAATCTTCGCCAACTCGCCTTTTGTCGCTTTCGTTGCCCGTATTCACTACATATGTGAAAATCGAATTTTTACTTCGCTATTCAATATATAAAAATCGAATTTTTACTTCGATGTTCAATATATAAAAATCATATTTTTATTTCGAAGTTCAATATATAAAAATCATATTTTTATTTCGAAGTTCAATATATAAAAATCATATTTTTATTTCGAAGTTCAATATATAAAAATCATATTTTTATTTCGAAGTTCAATATATAAAAATCATATTTTTATTTCGCTATTCAATATATAAAAATCGTATTTTTTTTTCGAAGTTCAATATATAAAAATCATATTTTTATTTCTCTACTGTATAAAAATCATACTTTTATCAACGCTATATATTTCAAAAATCATGTTTCTAATTCAAAACTATATATATAAAAATCATATTTTTATATTGTTATTTCTATTTTAAAACAAAGCAAATTTTCTATATTTTTCAAACAAAGTAAATTTTGTTTTGTAAGCAAAGCAAATTTTGTTAAAAAAAAAACATACGCTATTTTATTTTCAAAAACATATGCTATTTTTATTTTCATATGCTATTTTTATTTTCATATGCTATTTTTATTACTAATTTAAAAATAATGCTTTTATAAAAAAAACTGATTTAAAAATCTAATTACATTTAATTAACTAATTAAATGATTTCTGAAATTAACAATTAAATTAACTTCACTAACCCCTCATTAAGGCTAATCAGCCTTCTTCCTGCTGCCGATCCAAGAAAACCCTACACCACCGCACCTCTAACCGCTACGCCGGAGCATCATCCGAACCCCCCACCTGAAACGCAGGAGCGCCGGCCCTCTCCTCCCTCAACCTCGCCAAATCCGAACATCCCCGGAGCCACCAAAACCGGTACGACGGCAAGCCCTTCGAGGCTAGAATATATCACGATTTTCGAAATAGAAATCGATCATAACGGTTGAATGTGGAGATCTAATTGAGCTCTACCGATTTGCATTTATGAATTTTCAAAAATATTATTTTGATTTGAAGAAATCGGAGAGAAACGAATTGAAGAATCATCCGTTCAATTTGAAGCCGGCGGCTTCTTTTGGGTTTGACCGCTCTCTAGGGTTTTGACCCTTAATTTGACCTATGGAAGACTATATGGTTTATATTTTAATATTATTTAATTCTTTAAAGTGAGATTTCTCGTTTGAACTCTAAATCAAACCCAACGAATGTCAACCCTAGCCAAATACCCCCATTCCGAACGCAATGAGATATGTTTCGTAACCCAATTCGGCTATTACGCTATGTTTTTTTCTTTAAATTAAAATATAAATCAATATATCAGTCAATATTGGATTTAACGTACATTTCAATTTACCGGGGCCACATACTAACTAGAAAAATTCCCGAAAAATATTTTCTAGCTTCGTATTGACGATACGGTCCTAACAAAACTAGTTTCGTCGAATTCTGAGACCGTTTGAAAAATGGCCAATTTCCAGTCGATTAAAATCAACTGAAACTGGTCAAACGCGTTTTCCTTTGCCACGCTCACATATTGAATCGAAAAATTATGAAATTTGAAACCTAGCAATAATTTGACACTGCGGATCCAACAAAACTGGTTTCGTCGAAATCCGAGGTCGCTTGCAAAATGTCCATTTTTAAGGGCCTGAATTCCATAGCGACTATTCAGAATTTTCAACTGGACATATCTTTTGATTCCCGCTATGAAATTTCGATTATTCAGATTCATTGGAAAGATACTATCAATTAGATCCTATGATTTTTGGTTTCACTAAAATCCGGATTGTTTTGCACCCGGTACATTCATTTGAAGTTTGAAATCGAATTATCGAACTACCGCGCCATTTTCAATTCCTTTTATAATTATATATAAATATTTATATTCTAACGACGACGCGTATAAATATATACGTTTGAATTCTCTTCAAAATAAATTTCTCGTCGATATTATTTAAAATAATTCATTTTAAATAATCAAAATTCGCTAAAATTGCCAAAATAAAAAATTTAAACTAGCCCAGATTTTCGGTTTATTACAAATACCAGTGCATAAAACAAACAGCGCAATGCTTTTTGAAAAAATGAATGTAATAACCCGGAAATCTGAGCCAATTTAAAATTTTTATTCTGGCAATTTTAGTGAATTTTGATTATTTAAAATGAATTATTTTAAATAATAACGACAAGAAATTTATTTTGAATAGAATTCGAACGTATATATTTATATAGATCGTCGTTAGAATATAAATATTTTATTTTAATTATAAAAGGAATTGAAAATGGCGCAGTAGTTCAAAAATTCGATTTCAAAGTTTAAATGAATGTACAGGATTCAAAATAAACCGGATTTTAACGAAACCAAAAAAATTTGAATCTATTTGAGAGTATCTTTCCAACGAATCCGAAAAATCAAAATTTCATAGCGTGGATAATAAGTTATGCCCAGCTGAAAATTCAGAATAGTCGCTATGGAATTCGGGCCCTTAAAAATGGTCATTTTGCAAACGACCTCGGTTTTTGACGAAACCACTTTTGTTGGATCCGTGATGTCAAGTTATTGCTAGGTTTCAAATTTGACAATTTTTCGAATCAATATGTGGGCGTGGCAAAGGAAAACGCGTTTGACCAGTTTCATTTGATTTTAATTGACTGGAAAATGGCCATTTTTCAAACGGTCTCAGAATTCGATGAAATTAGTTTTGTTAGAACCGTATCGTCAATACGAAGCTAGAAATAATTTTTCTGGAATTTTTCTAGTTAGTATGTGGCCCCAGTAAATTGAAATGCGTGTTCAAATTCAATATATAGGATTATATTTTGATTTTGACAAAAACTGTTCGAAATGATCGAATCGGCTTGCGATACATATCCCATTATGTTCGGAATGGGGGTAATTAGCTATGGACGACAGTCGGTGGGCCTCGTTTAGAGGTCGAAATAAAAAGATACTTTTTGAAAATTAAAATAATAAATTAAATTAAATAAAGTCAACACCCCTTTTCTCCTTCCCCCCCCCCCCCCCCCCAAGAAGAAAAGAAAAGAAAAAAACCCGTGCCCTAATCGCTCGTCGCCCCCCCCCCCCTCCGACCTCATCCTTCGCGCCTTGCCTCCGCCCCATTCCCTTCCTCCATCTCCTCCCTCAGCCCCTCCCCAATCGAGCTCCAACGCCCAAAACCCTTTCTCCCAAATGAAGCCGTCGCCCCGCCACTTGGATGGCCAGCCGCTGCCGCCGACCGACCAGCCTCCAATCGTCGTTCTGGCGAACTCCTCCCCCCCTTTTTTATTCAAAACAAAGGTAAATTGTATTTATTTCATTTTATTTCAGTTTCTTTAATAATTTACTTATATAAAACTGAAACTAAAATGATGATTTGAATGTAAAGAAAGTTAGAATTTATATAGATAGAAAAGTTAGATTTTTATGCGGATTTTTAGCAAAGTAAAGATCGGATTTTTAGCAAAGTAAAAATCGGAACTTAGAAAGGTTGGAATTTTATTTATTAGAAAGGATTGATTTTTATCATAGAAGAGTTTTCATTTAAAAATGAAAGGATGATATTTTTATATATAAAAATATGATTTTTATATTTTAGAGTGAATAAAAATTCGATTTTTAATTTATAGAAGGTATATAGATAAGATTTTTATATCGTAGGAAGAATAAAAATATGATTTTTATTTATGTAGAGTAATAAAAATACAATTTTTATTATATTACTAGCAGGATAAAAGTGGAATTTTTATCTATATAGTAGCGGTATAAAAATAGAATTTTTATCTATATAGTAGCGGTATAAAAATAGAATTTTTATATGCATAGCAACAATATAAAAATGTGATTTTTATATATGTAGTGGCTACGGACAACGAAATTGACAAAAGGCGAGCACGACGAAGATTTCTACATAAAAAGAGTCATGGCGTTTGGTTTAGCTAATCTGTGAGAACTTCTCACTTTTATTTAATTTCTAGTTGAAATATATACTAGGATGCAGACGGTGCTTAGCAGCACCCGACACCCGTCGTCCACAGACCATGGATGGCTTGTTTATTGATTGTTGTGTTGTGAAATTTGATTGTGTGATGTGTAGCGAAATAAAATGTTTTATAGTTAAAAATATAATTTTTAACGTGTATATAAAATAAATAGTAATAAAGAAATCGGAGATTTGTTTATATACACTGATTTGACTGATATTGATTGGGACGGTAAATTTTACACATCGCCCAACTGCACAAATAAAATCTATGATTGTTGATTTGAAACCCCACACGGGTATTGGGATGAGATTTGACGCACACTAATCACGATTGTTTAGTTGTATGTCAATCGATGGATTGACAGACTGTGTAAGCGCTAATTATTTATATTTAATGCTTATGCAGTTGTGTGGTGCACTCTGGATGATGGTTGATTATTTATTGTTGATATTTTATACACGTGTTGTAGAAAATCCATATAATTAACATTATATGGTAATTGATTGGGCCTCATTCCAGTTTTGAAATAGAATATTTGAATAGAAATATTTGAAATAGAAATATTTGAAAAAGAAATATTTGAAATAGAAATATTTGAAAAAGAAATATTTGAAATAGAATATTTGAAAATAGAAATATATAAAAGCCATGTTGATTAGATTGACGCCATTTTGACGTGAACGATATTTATATCGATTTTATTCATTTTTCAATGAATATTGAAAGTGATTTCAAAATTCGAATTAAATTGAAATGAATTGAAATTCGAATTAAATTGAAATGAATTGAAATTCGAATTAAATTGAAATGAATTGAATTTCTAATTAAATTGAAATTGAATTGAAATCGATTTGAAATGAAATTAAAATGAATCTATATTGAAAAATTCAATTTTGATTTGAATTTGAAAAGGAAGTTGAAATCGTTTTGAAAACAAATTTAAACGATTTATAAAATATGTTTTGAAAGGAAATCAGCGAAATATATATAATATATATTTTATATATAGAATGGCCTGAATAGAACGCGCCGCGCCGCGGCAGTTCGCGAATTTCGACCATTGACTTCGAATGGATATTACGGGAGATCCGACCGTCGGATTCTCCTAAAACCGGAACCTAGGATTCCTATCGAAAAGAGCTTTCTAATGAATATTAGAGATTTGAAATCTAACGGTTGGATTTGGAATTATGTCCAAATCAAATTTGGAAAGGTCGCTGTAAGTGCAGTTCGATGGCCGTTGATGGAAATCGACTGTACGGCCCTTGATAAAATTATTAATTTTTTTGATAATTTGTGTAAAATCATAAGAAATGATTTGGGAAGAATTGAGATGAAAATTCCATATTTGAAAAGATAAAAATAGATTTTTATCGAAATGAACTAGTTTTGAACTAGAATAATAATTTATTTATTTTTAAATAAGTAAATTGGATTTGAAAGGATTTTAAAAGTAACCAGAAGTTTCAATAATTGGATTTGAATCGAAATTGTCTTTGGAATATTTCGATGTTGGATTTCGTGATTATACAGATATTGTTATGGGAATTTGAAAGATATATTAATATCGTTATTTCCAATACGATGTTTGTTGGTCGTAGAATTTGATGTTGAATATAAGCCGGTATATTTTCTATTCAGAGCCTTGTATTTAATGTCAAATGGGATTTGGGTTTGTCATGAATGGTGTCTTCATTAACACTGTTCTTAAACCCAGTGGAGGAAAAGATTAAATCTTTTTATTTGGATTTAATGAAGTGTGGCAATTAAATAATATTTAATTGGAATTGAATTGAAATTGATTTTTGGGTTTATCCTGAACGGTGTTTGAAATAACATTTGTTCTTTAACCTGATAATTGATGAAATGTGATTTGGGTTGTAGTGAATGGTATCTTTAATAATACTGTTCTTAGACCCAACGGTGTTAAGAAAATCAGAAACTAACTGGAGATTAGTTAAGTTGAATGGTTTCCTGGGTATTGATCTGATGTTGGTTTCGGCCTTCGGGGTTATTACTTAGGGAATTGTTCACTTGCTAATTTACGGTTAAAGGCTGATTGAATAGAACGTGATTTTGGGTTTATCTTGAACCGTGTTTTAAATGACATTGGTTCTTTAACCCAGGTAAAGACAAGATATTTATTTCTGTGAAGATTAAAACTAAGTGGAGTTTTAATGAATTTTTAATTAGATTGAAATGATCGAGAATGGAGTATCACCAGTTTTGCTCCAGGCGATAGTTAAATCTTTAATTAGATTTAAACATGAAATGGTAATTGAATTTACCGATAACATCGTGGTGTTAGATATGAAGTATGACCAGTTTTACTTCATGGGATGAATAGATTGGGATTGGAAAATTAAAACAAATGATTACTTCGGTAAGGTTCGTTAATCCCGACTAGTTTGAAGTGATATTCAAAGGAAGATTAAAGAATAAATTTAAAAGAACTTATCTTTGATAAAATTAATGGGAACCTTTCCCTAAGAATGTGAAATTTAAAAACTAACTGTAGGTTAGCTAAGCAGAATGGTTTCCTGGGTATTGATCTGATGTTGGTTTCGGCCTTCGGGATTAATATTTGGGGAATTATTCTCTTGTTAATTTACGGTTAGTGACTGATGAATTGGAATGAGGCGTATGTTGTGTTTGTGTAACACTTGTTTAATATATACGCGAGTTATCCAGAAAGACCTGGTTTATCCCATTCTGAATAACTGATTCGATGTGGTGTCGAAGATGAAGACGGTGGTTGAAGACTGGAGGTCTTCACGTCGTTTGGGTGATTACTGATGATCTTGATTGGGACGTACATTCAATAGGAGGGAATCAATTAGTGATCGTCCAGACGTACTTGGAGATCGATGGATATGCGAAATACTAGGTGCCTCCGGTTTCGTTCAGACCTAGAATGGACTTGCAAATGGACTGTGTGTCTGACATTGGATTTTATTCTATGTGGTTGATTTCTATTAAATATATATCTGTTTGGCGGTAGAGAATTTATTCTCTTGCTTAACGCCCTTCTCTGAGACGTACGAGCTCAGGGGTTATATATTGATGGATATCAAACGCATGGAGTGAATTGCCTGTGTGGCATGCCTAAGTGGCAATATGATCAAGGCTTCTGTTGAAAAGCAAAGTCTTGTGGTTGATGATCAAAGCACGGCCTATGTGGCATAGCTTTGTGTAGCGTTGATTCGCGAGCCTCACACCCCGGTAGTGAACCAGAAACGGGAGAGGACCTCAGGGAGGACATGCGTTTCCTTCTACCTAGAAGTGGCGTCAGCGGTTTTACACGCCTTGACGAGTTTGACTTATGTGGTTGTTGGTTTGCGAGGCGCCTCAGATATATCGGTGACTTTGTAAAGCCGATGGAGTCATTCGTTGGGTCATTTACGCCCCATAGGGCGGGGAGACGTATTGTTCAGGCACTATAATCCACTCCGTGTGGACCGACCCTGAGGATCCATGGTGCAGTTGAGGCTGTTCCTGAGACATGGGCTTGATTCTCTCGAATTAGCACAGGACGATCCCTTTGCCTTGGTTCACAGATGGAAATCCAGCTTCCAATACATGACATTTGCGGTTTTGATTATAGATCCTAGTATTGGCGACATGATATATGATGCCGTCTATGATTGATATTTATGATTGAAATTGTTTTAACACTATACACTTATAATAATAATAATAAAACATGAAATTTAGCGTATCAAGCATTCTTTGGCTATTATAAGGTAAAACCCTATCCTCCGGCTTGCATTGCATTGTGTGATGGACCTAGGTCTTATAATAGCTTCATTTTTCTTTATTTAGCATTGCGCTGTTGTTTTATGCACTGGTGTTCTTAGGAGGAAACCCGTTCCGTGTTATACGGTGTGGTCCCTTGATTTACCTACCTTTAAAAATAAAGATTAATAACTGTTTTAGTTCTCACACCTGTCCCATGACTGACCTGGAGTTTATTGTTTTAACCTAAACTCTGGGTGCCCCTATTTTGACACGGGCAGCTAGTAGTTTTGGTTTTGCAGATTTATATTCGCAGGAACCTGGTTTACAGCTGGAATGATATCCGGAAAGCTCTGTATCCGTATATCTCTTTCAGTTGTGTATTATATTATTTTCCGCTGCTATGTAATTTATTTTAACCTCTGATATTTTCTGTGGAATAATATTTATTCATACTCTGTATATTCTTGTATTCTGATGGAATTTTTGTAATAAGCAATGGAATGTTCTTCTGTTTGCGTTCTTTTGTGTGTTGTTCTCGGAGTATCCGGGCTCTCCTTACCGGGGAACTTATGGGTTATCACAGTTGGTATCATAGCTTTGGTTTACAAAGCTCGAGAACAAGACACATTAGAACCATACGAAAGAATTCATCAGAAATTGGATTAGTAATATACAATAAGAATGACTCGTTAGAGATTGGATCAGTAGTATCCTAGAACGAGTGTAAAGAGTGTTGTTTTGAAAAATAAAATTGAAAACAAGTTTTGTTTTGAAAATTTAAACCAATTATTCGTATTTGAATATTTATTTTTATTGAATTTGGACAGTCCAGTATATAAAGATTTTGCATATACGTCTGATCCACGTGTATTCGAAGTTTTAATATACAGGATAGATGTAGAATCACACTCTAGTCGCCCGGGGATGAAACTATTGATGACTATATAGCATCAGTAGTTTGAGTTCGAGTTTCGAAAGTGTGATATCTATATATTTCCATTAGACTGGTGCGAGAACCAAAATTAAATAGGACCTATTGTTGTGATTTGGCATCAAAAATCTGATTTTTGGACTAGGTATCAAAGTTATGAGTTTGAAAAGCTAATCAACTAATTGATTGCTGGTCGTGTTGTTGGATTTTAGTTTGATTAATTAAATGTTACCTTTAGCCAAATTGAACCAAAAAGTGAATTGTATTGAAAATTAGTCGCATTTGCTTGCATGTACATGTACTTACATTGAACAGGTCATAGCAAGGAGGCTAGAGCCGAAGAATAAAATTGTTTGCCCAACAAATAGGTACATGTTAACCATATTTTACTGTTTTGTTTGGGTGATGATGATTTTGTGAGCCGATTGGCTAGACGCTTGGCTTTTTCTTTTTCTTTTGGATTGAAGAAGGCCATGGGAGGCTATATGAAATATTCCGAAGTCCCCGGTGCAGGGGAGGTTATGGCGACATTTTTCGAAAATTTAGGGTGTTAGCCAAATTTTTGAAGAATTTGAAAAGTTCTTAGAAACTGGAAAGTTGAAGAACTTAAGCCGTAAAGAAAATAATGGAAGTTGAGTTGATTTGTGAAACAACTTTCGGCTTCGTTCCTTTTCGGGGACGAAAATCTTTAAGTGGGGGAGATTGTAATAACCCGGAAATCTGAGCCAATTTAAAATTTTTATTTTGGCAATTTTAGTGAATTTTGATTATTTAAAATGAATTATTTTAAATAATAACGATGAGAAATTTATTTTGAATAGAATTCAGACGTATATATTTATATAGATCGTCGTTAGAATATAAATATTTTATTTTAATTATAAAAGGAATTGAAAATGGCGCGGTAGTTCGAAAATTCGATTTCAAAGTTCAAATGAATGTACTGGATTCAAAATAAACCGGATTTTAACGAAACCAAAAATATTTGAATCTATTTGAGAGTATCTTTCCAACGAATCCGAAAAATCAAAATTTCATAGTGGGGATAAAAAGTTATGCCCAGTTGAAAATTCAGAATAGTCGTTATGGAATTCGGGCCCTTAAAAATGGCCATTTTGCAAACGACCTCGGTTTTCGACGAAACCACTTTTGTTGGATACGTGATGTCAAGTTATTGCTAGGTTTCAAATTTCGTATTTTCGAATCAATATGTGAACGTGGCAAAGGAAAACGCGTTTGACCAGTTTCAGTTGATTTTAATCGACTGGAAAATGGCCATTTTTCAAACGGTCTCAGAATTCGATGAAATTAGTTTTGTTAGAACCGTATCATCAATACAAAGCTAGAAATAATTTTTCTGGAATTTTTCTAGTTAGTATGTGGCCCCAGTAAATTGAAATGCACGTTCAAATTCAATATATAGAGTTATATTTTGATTTTGACGAAAATTATTCGAAACGATCGAATCGGCTTGCGATACATATCCCATTGTGTTCGGAATGGGGTAATTAGCTATGGACGACAGTCGGTGTGCCTCGTTTAGAGGTCGAAATAAAAAGTTACTTTTTGAAAATTAAAATAATAAATTAAATAAAATAAAGTCAACACCCCTTTTCTCCTTTAACCCCCCCCCCCCCCTCTCGTTAATTCTCAGAAGAAAAGAAAAAAATTTAAAAAAAAAACCATGCCCTAATCGCGCGTCGCCCCACCCCCCCTACGACCTCGTCCGCCGCGCTTAGCCTCCGCCTCATTCCCTTCCTCCATCTCCTCCCTCAGCCCCTCCCCAATCGAGATCCAACGCCCAAAACCCTTTCTCCCAAATGAAGCCGCCGTCCCGCCACTTGGATGGCCAGCCGCCGCCGCCAGAGAGGGCCGCCGACCGACCAGCCTCCGATCGCCGTTCTAGCGAACTCCCCCCCCCCCTTTTATTCAGAACAAAGGTAAATTGTATTTATTTCAGTTTCTTTAATTGTTTACTTATATAAAACTGAAAATAAAATGATGATTTGAATGTAAAGAAAGTTAGAATTTATATAGATAGAAAAGTTAGATTTTTATGCGGATTTTTAGCAAAGTAAAGATCGGATTTTTAGCAAATTAAAAATCGGCTTTTAACTTAGAAAGGTTGGATTATTATTTATTAGAAAGGATTGATTTTTATCATAGCAAAGTTTTGATTTAAAAGTGAAAGGATTATATTTTCATATATAAAAATATGATTTTTATATTTTAGGGAGAATAAAAATCCGATTTTTAATTTATAAAAGGTATAAAGGTAAGATTTTTATCTCGTAGGAAGAATAAAAATATGATTTTTATTCATGTGGAGTAATAAAAATACAATTTTTATTATATTACTAGCAGGATAAAAATGGAATTTTTATCTATATTGTAGCGGTATAAAAATAGAATTTTTATCTATATAGTAGCGGTATAAAAATAGAATTTTTGCATGCATAGCAACAATATAAAAATGTGATTTTTATATATGTAGTGGCTACGGACAACGAAATTGACAAAAGGCGAGCACGACGAAGATTTCTACATAAGAAGAGTTGTGGCGTTTGGTTTAGCTAATTTGTGAGAACTCCTCACTTTTATTTAATTTCTAGTTGAAATATATACCAGGATGCAGACGGCGCTTAGCAGCACCCGACACCCGTCGTCCACAGACCATGGATGACTTGTTTGTTGATTGTTGTGTTGTGAAATTTGATTGTGTGATGTGTAGCGAAATAACATGTTTTATACTTAAAATATAATTTTTAACGTGTATATAAAATAAATAGTAATAAACAAATCGGAGATTTGTTTATATACACTGATTTGACTTATATTGATTGAGACGGTAAATTTTACACATCGCCCAATTGCACAAATAAAATCTGTGATTGTTGATTTGAAACCCCACACAGGTATTGGGATGAGATTTCACGTACACTAATCCCGATTGTTTAGTTGTATGTCAATCGATGGATTGACAAACTGTGTAAGCGCTAATTATTTATATTTAATGCTTATGCAGTTGTGTGGTGCACGTTGGAAGATGGTTGATTATTTATCGTTGTTATTTTATACACGTGTTGTAGAAAATCCATATAATTAACATTATATGGTAATTAATTGGGCCTCATTCCCGTTTTGAAATAGAATATTTGAATAGAAATATTTAAAATAGAAATATTTGAAAAAGAAATATTTGAAATAGAAATATTTGAAAAAGAAATATTTGAAATAGAATATTTGAAAATAGAAATATATAAAAGGCGTGTTGATTAGATTGACGCCATGTAACAACCCGAAAATATGGGCTAGTTTAAAAATTTTATTTTTGACAATTTTAGCGAATTTTGATTATTTAAAACAGGTTATTTTAAATAATATCGAAGAGAAATTTATTTTGAATATAAATCGAACGTATATATTATATAGATCGTCGTTAGAATATAAATAATTATATATAATTATAAAAGGAATTGAAAATGGTGCGGTAGTTCGATAATTCGATTTCAAATTTCAAATGAATGTACCGGGTGCAAAATAAACCGGATTTTAGTGAAACCAAAAATAATGGGATCTAATTGATGATATCTTTCCAACGAATCCGAAAAATCAAAATTTCATAGCGGGAATCAAAAGATATGTCCAGTTGAAAATTCTGAATAGTCGCTATGGAATTCAGGCCCTTAAAAATGGAAATTTTGCGAACGACCTCCGATTTCGACGAAACCACTTTTGTTGGATCCATGATGTCAAGTTATTTCTAGATTCCAAATTTCATAATTTTTCGAATCAATATGTGAGCGTGGCAAAGGAAAACGCGTTTGACCAGTTTCAGTTGATTTTAATCGACTGGAAATTGGCCATTTTTCCAACGGTCTCAGAATTCGACGAAACTAGTTTTGTTACGACCGTATCGTAAATATGAAGCTAAAAAATATTTTTCGGGAATTTTTAGAGTTCGTGTGTGACCCCGGTAAATTGAAATGCGCGTTCAAATTCAATATATAGAGTTATATGTTGATTTTGACGAAAACTGATCGAAACGGTCGAATCAGCTTACGATACCTATCCCATTGTGTTTGGAATGGGGGTAATTAGCTATGGACGACAGGCGGTGGGCCTCGTTTAGAGGTCGTATGAAAAAGTCAACTTTAATTGAATAATAAAATAAAATAAATTATTATATATTCCTACCCTCCACTCTCTCTCTCCTCTCATTCTTCAGATCGAATTAAAAAAAAGTGCGCTGCCTACTTCCACGACGTCGTCCCTCTTCCATCACCGGCGCCCGCCTCCATCGCGGCCCCAAACTCCGACGAGCCCCTCCAGTCACCCCACCGCCTCCTCCTTCCTTCTTCCACTCCCCTTTCTTCATTAAACCCGATCCCTAACCGCCCTCACCACTAAAACCCGTCGCCCAGGCCAATACTCCTCCACCGTCAGCCACAGTCGCGGCCCCTTCCCCCTCCTTGACCTCCGACGAAGCCGCATAGCCCCCCCTCTCTTCACTTTTACTGTAAGTTTTTTTTCTTACTTTTATTTCTTTATTTTATTTATATAAAGTAATTATTTCATTAAAAACGAAATTCAGTTTTCCCTGTGATGTGTAGGATAAAAAATGAGATTTTTTTTATGTATGTAGAATATTATAAAGAACTGATTTTTCTTTGAAGTAAAAATATGTTTTTCATATAATATAGATAATAAAAATATAATTTTTATGATATAGAAAGATTCGATTTTTATAGGATGAAAAGTTATATTTTTATAACATGAAAGGTTATATTTGCATAATATGAATTCAAATAAAAATACGATCTTTATGGGAGAAAAATAAAATTTATAGCGTAGTAAAAATTCGATTTTTATATATTGAATAGCGTGGTAAAAATTCGATTTTTATATATTGAATAGCATAGTAAAAATTCGATTTTTATATATTGAATAGCATAGTAAAAATTCGATTTTTATATATTGAATAGCGTAGTAAAAATTCGATTTTTATATATTGAATAGCGTAGTAAAAATTCGATTTTTATATATTGAGTAGCGTAGTAAAAATTCGATTTTTATATATTGAATAGAGAAGTAAAAATTCGATTTTTCTATATTGAATAACGAAGTAAAAATTCGATTTTTCAATATTGAGTAGCAAAGTAAAAATGTGATTTTTACATATGTAGAGAATACGGGCAAAGGAAGTGACAAGAGGCAAGAACGGCGAAGATTTCTACCTAAGAAGGGTCGTGGCGTTGGATTAGCAATTCTGTGAGAATTTCTCACTCTTTGATTTAATTTTCTAGTTATATATATATACTAGGATGCAGAGGGTGTTTAGTAGCACCCGACACCCGTCATCCACAGACCATGGATGGCTTGTTTGTTTGATTGATATGTTGTGAAAATTTGTTTGTGATGTTGGTGTGAAACCGATAATAAAATATTCTTGTGTTGAAAGGAAATAAAATATTTATATAGTTAAAAATATTTTATCGTTAAAAATATAATTTTTAACGTGAAAGTGAATAAATAAATATTTATAAACAAATCGGCCGATTTGTTTATATACACATATGACTGATATTGATTGGGATGATAAATTTTACACATCGCCCAACTGCACAAATAAAATCTGTGTTTGATTGTTTGAAACCCCACACGGGTATTGGGATGATATTTGACGTACACTAATCCCGATTGTTTAGTTGTATGTCGATCGATTGATTGACAGACTGTTATAAGCATTGAATATTTATATTTGATGCTTATACAGTGTAGAATGCACTTTGGATGATGGTTGATTATTCATCGTTGTTATTGTATACATGTGTTGTAGAAAATCCATATAATTAACATTATATGGTAATTGATTAGGCCTCATTCCAGTTTTGAAATAGATATATTTGAAATAAAATATTTGAATAGAAATATTTGAATAGAAATATTTGAAATAGAATATTTGAAATAGAATATTTGAAAATAGAAATATACGAAGCCGTGTTGATTAGATTGACGCCATTTTGACGTGAACGATATTTATATCGATTTCATTCATTTTATAATGAATATCGAAAATGATTTCAAAATCTGATATTTTGAAAAGAATTGAAATTCGAATTGAATCGAATGTAAAACGAATTCGAATTGAATTGAATGTAAAACGAATTCGAATTGAATTGAATGTAAAATGAATTCGAATTGAATTGAATATAAAACGAATTCGAATTGAATTGAATTTAAAACGGATTCGAATTGAATTGAAAAGAAAATGAATTAAAATCGAAATTGAATTGAAATCAATTTGAAATGAATTTAAAACGAATTTATATTGGAATTTTCAATTTTGATTTGAAATTGAATATGAAGTTGAAACGGTTTTGAAAACGAATTTAAAACGATTTATAAA
The DNA here is from genome assembly GCA_030737875.1 of Allium sativum. Taxonomy (NCBI): domain Eukaryota; kingdom Viridiplantae; phylum Streptophyta; class Magnoliopsida; order Asparagales; family Amaryllidaceae; genus Allium; species Allium sativum. The sequence goes on along the minus strand of CM060923.1, from coordinate 223,690,463 downwards.
GCACGTTTTGAATTGAAATCGACGAAGTATATATTATATATATATAATATAATGGCCTGAATAGAACGCGCCGCGCCGCGGCAATTCGCGAATTTCGACCATTGACTTCGAACAGATATTACGGGAGATCCGACCGTCGGATTCTCCTGAAACCGGAACCGTTGGGTTCGTATCGAAAAGAGCTCTCTAACGAATGTAAGAAATTTGAAATCTAACAGTTGGATTTGGAATTATGTCCAAATCAAATTTGAAAATGGTCGCTATAAGTGCAGTTCGATGGCCGTTGATGGAAATCGACTGTACGGGCCTTGATAAAATTATTAAAAATAGTAATACTTTGTGTAAAATCATAAGAAATGATTTGTGAAGAACTGGGATGAAAAATCTCGTATGTGAAAAGATAAAAATAGATTTTTATCGAAATGAACTAGTTTTTGAACTAGAATTATGACTCTATTTATTTTTAAATAAATAACTTGAATTTGAAATGGTTTTGAAAATAACCAGAATTTCCAATGATTGCATTGGAATGGATTTGAATCGAAATTGTCTTCAGAATATTTCGATGTTGGATTTCGTGATTATACAGATGTTGTTATGGAAATTTGAAAGATATATATTTATATCGTTATTTCCAATACGATATTTGTTAGTCGTAGAATTTGATATTGAATATAAGCCGGTATATTTTCTATTCAGAGCCTTGTGTTTAATATCAAATGTGATTTGGGTTTGTCGTGAATGGTGTCTTCATTAACACTGTTCTTGAACCCAGTTGAGAAAAGATTAAATCTTTTTATTTGGATTTAATGAAGTGTACCAATTAAATAATATTTAATTGAATTGATATTGATTTTTGGGTTTATCGTGGACAGTGTTTTAAATAACACTCGTTCTTTAACCCGATAATTAATGGAATGTGACTTTGGGTTTATCGTGAACCGTGTTTTAAATGACACTGATTCTTTAACCCAGTTAACGATTAAAACTAAGTAGAGTTTTAATGAATCTTTAATTAGATTGAAATGATCGAGAATGGAGTATCACCAGTTTTGCTCCAGGCGATAGTTAAATCTTTAATTAGATTTGAACGTGAAATGGTAATTGAATTTACCGATAACACCGTAGTGATAGATATGAAGTATTACCAGTTTTACTTCATGGGATGAATAGGTTGGGATTGGGAAATTAAAACAAATGATTACTTCGGTAAAGTTCGTTAATCCCGACTAGTTTGAATTGATATTCAAAAGTAGATTAAAGAATAAATTCAAGGAATTTATCTTTGATAAAATTAATGGGAACCTTTCCCGATGAATGTGAAATTTAGAAACTAACTGTCGGTTAGCTAAGCAGAATGGTTTTCTGGATATTGATCTGATTTGGTTTCGGCCTTCGGGGTTAATATTTGGGAAATTATTCTCTTGATTAATTTACGGTTAGTGACTGATAAAATGGAGTGAGGCGTATGTTGCGTTTGTGTAACACTTATTTAAAATATACGCGAGTTATTCGGAAAGACCGGGTTTATCCCATTCTGAATAACTGATACGACGATAAGTCGAAGATGAAGACGGTGGTTGAAGACCGGAAGTCTTCACATCGTTTGGGTGATTACTGATGATCTTGATTGGGCTGTACACCCAAGATGAGGGAATCAATCGGTGGTCGTCCAGATGTGCTTGGAGATCGATGGATATGTGAGGAAAGTGCCTCCGGTTTCGTTCAGACCCAGAACGGACTTGTAAATGGACTGTGTGTCTGACATTGGATTTCATTCTGTGTGACTGATATCGGTTGCATAGAGTGGTTTGCCTGTGTGGCATGCTAAGATGCAATTGATCGAGGCTTCTGTTAAAAAGCAAATTTTTGTTGTGGTGATCAAAGCACAACCTGTGTGGCACAGCTTTGTGTTACGTGAATTCGTGAGCCTCGCACCCCGGTTGTGAACCAAAAATAGGAGAAGGACCTCAGGGAGGGCATGCGTTTCTTTCTAGCTAGGGTGGTGTCAGTGACCTACCAGCCCTGACATTTATATACTTTTCACCTGTGTGGTTGTTGCTGTTGCGAGGCGCCTCGGTTTGATCGGACGATCCGGGTCTGATGGAGTCATTCGTTGGCTCATTTACGCCCCAAAGGGCGGGGAAACGTAGTGTTCAGGAATTTTAATCCACAATGGTGGACCGGCCCTGACGATCCAAGGGTCGATGCGCTCTGACCCTAAGGCTCGGGCTAGAGAGTCTCGAAGACGGTGAGGACGATCCCTAGCCTTAGTTCACAGATGGAAATCCAACTTCCAAATACGTGACATTTGCGGTTTTATTTGTAGAGCCTAGTATGGCGACATAGTGGGATGGGGCGCTTATGCCGTCTATGATTGATACTTATGATTTGAAGTTGTTTTATACACTATGCACTTATAATAGTATCAAATGATTTGTTTTAAACGTATCAAGCATTCTTGGCTATTATATGGTAAAAACCCTATCCTCCGGCTTGCGTTGCATTGTGTGATGGGAACTGGGTCTTATAATAGCTTCATTCTTCCTTATTTAGCATTGCGCTGTTTGTTTTATGCACTGGTGTTCTTGGGAGGAAACCCGTTCCGCGTTAGCGGCGTGGTCCCTTGATTTACCAAACTTTAAAATAAAGATTAATAACTGTTTTAGTTCTCACACCAGTCCCATGACTGACCTGGAGTTTATTGTTTTGACCTAAACTCTGGGTGCCCCTATTTTGACACGGGCAGCTAGTAGTTTTGGTTTTGCAGATTTATAGTCACAGGATCCTGGTTTACAGCTGGAACGATATCCGGAAAGCTTTGTATCCATATATCTCTTCTAGTTGTGTATTGTATTATTTTCCGCTGCTATGTATTTAAATGTAATTTAAATCTCTGATATTTCTGTGTAATATTCATTTATACTCTGTATATTCTTGTAATCTGATGGCATTGTTGTAATATACAATGAAATGTTCTTCCGTCTGCGTTCTGTTGTGGCTTGTTATCGAACTATCCGCTCTTTCCTTTACGGGGAAGTTACGGGTTTTCACAGTTGGTATCAGAGCTTTGGTTTACAAAGCTCAGAGAACAGGACACATTAGAACCATACGAAAGAATTCATCAGATATTGGATTAGTAATATCCAACGAGAATGACTCGTTAGAGATGGGATCAGTAGTATCCTAGAACGAGTGTGAAGGGTATATTTTTAAAGTGAAAACAAATTTTGTTTTGAAAATCTAAATCAATTATTCGTATTTGATTATTTATTTGTATTGATTTGGACAGTCCAGTATATAAAGATTTTGCATATACGCCTTGCAAACGTGTATTTGAAGTTTTAATATACTGGATAGATATAGAATTACACTCGAATCGCCCGGAGATGATTTTGATGATGGAGCTCCATCATTAGAATTTATGTTCGAGTGACGAAAGTGGGATTTCTATATATTTCCAATTGACTGGTGTGAGAACCAAAGCTATATAGGATTTATTGTTGTGATTTGGCATCAAAAATGTGATTTTTGACTATGTATCAAAGTTATGAATGGATTTATTGTTGTGATTTGGCATCAAAAATGTGATTTTTGACTATGTATCAAAGTTATGAATTTCAAAAGCTAATCAACTAATTGATTGATGGTTGTGTTGTTGATTATTGGTTGATTAATTAAAATTTGTATTATATAGCCAATTTGATCAAATATTGACTTGTATTGAAAATTGGTCGCATTTGCTTGCATATACATCTACTTACATTGAACAGGTCATAGCAAGGAGGCTAGAGCAGAGAATAAAATTTGTTTGCCCGACAAATAGGTACATGTTTACTATAATTTACTGTTTTGTTTGGGTGATGATGATTTTATGAGCCTATTGGCTAGCCGCTTGGCTTTTTCTTTTTCTTTTTGAGATCAGAAGGCCTATATGGCAATTTCGGGATTTTCTCGTGGCTCCCGGTGCAGGGGAGGTTATGGCGAAATTTTTCGAAAATTTAGGGTGTTAGCCAAATTTTTGAAGAATTTGAAAATTCTCAGAAACTGAAAAGTTAGAGAATGGAAGCCAGATCGAACGTAGAGTTGATTAATCAAACCACTTTCGACTTTGTTCCTTTTCGGGGACGAAAAGTTTTAAGTGGGGGAGATTGTAACAACCAGAAAATCTGGGCCAGTTTAAATTTTTTATTTTTGACAATTTTAGCGAATTTTGATTATTTAAAATAGATTATTTTAAATAATATCGACGAGAAATTTATTTTGAATATAAATCGAACGTATATATTATATAGATCGTCGTTAGAATATAAATAATTATATATAATTATAAAAGGAATTGAAAATGGCGCGGTAGTTCGATAATTCGATTTCAAACTTCAAATGAATGTACCGGGTGCAAAATAAACCGGATTTTAGTGAAACCAAAAATAATGGGATCTAATTGATGATATCTTTCCAAGGAATCCGAAAAATCAAAATTTCATAGCGGGAATCAAAAGATATGTCCAGTTGAAAATTCTGAATAGTCGCTATGGAATTCAGGCCCTTAAAAATGGAAATTTTGCGAACGACCTCGGATTTCGACGAAACCACTTTTGTTGGATCCGTGATGTCAAGTTATTGCTAGATTCCAAATTTCATAATTTTTCGAATCAATATGTGAGCGAGGCAAAGGAAAACGCGTTTGACCAGTTTCAGTTGATTTTAATCGACTGGAAATTGGCCATTTTTCCAACGGTCTCAGAATTCGACGAACCTAGTTTTGTTAGGACCGTATCATAAATACGAAGCTAGAAAATATTTTTCGGGAATTTTTAGAGTTCGTGTGTGACCCCGGTAAATTGAAATGCACGTTCAAATTCAATATATAGAGTTATATGTTGATTTTGACGAAAACTGATCGAAACGGTCGAATCAGCTTACGATACCTATCCCATTGTGTTCGGAATGGGGGTAATTAGCTATGGACGACAGGCGGTGGGCCTCGTTTAGAGGTCGTATGAAAAAGTCAATTTTAATTGAATAATAAAATAAAATAAATTATTATATATTCCTACCCTCCACTCTCTCTCTCCTCTCATTCTTCAGATCGAATTAAAACAAAAAAAAATGTGCGCTGCCTACTTCCACGCCGTCGTCCCTCCACCATCACCGGCGCCCGCCTCCATCGTGGCCCCAAACTCCGACGAGCCCCTCCAGTCACCCCACCGCCTCCTCCTTCCTTCTTCCACTCCCCTTTCTTCGTTAAACCCGAACCCTAACCGCCCTCACCACTAAAACCCGTCGCCCAGGCCAATACTCCTCCACCGTCGGCCACAGTCGCGGCCCCTTCCCCCTCCTTTACATCCGACGAAGCCGCATAGCCCCCCTCTCTTCCCTTTTACTGTAAGTTTTTTTTTCTTACTTTTATTTCTTTATTTTATTTATATAAAGTAATTAAAAACGAAATTCAGTTTTCCCTGTGATGTGTAGGATTAAAAATGAGATTTTTTTTATGTATGTAGAATATTATAAAGAACTGATTTTTCTTTGAAGTAAAAATATGATTTTCATATAATATAGATAATAAAAATATAATTTTTATGATATAGAAAGATTCGAATTTTATAGTTTGAAAAGTTATATTTTTATAACATGAAAGGTTATATTTGCATAACATGAATTCAAATAAAAATACGATCTTTATGTAACGGCTGGAAATTTCCGACTCCTCGAGAGTCGGAAATTCCGAGCACGTTAGTGAAAGAATTTAGAAGGTGAGAAAGAAAAGATAGAACTAATAGAATAGAAGAAGAAGAAGGACATCAGAATCATCAGAGTAACACGAATCTCACAGCGGAACGAATAACATATAATATATAACATAGCTTTGAAGTAAACAGTTATATATATACAATAGCACTTATCAGAGTACAACACTTACAACACAGCGGAAATAACTATAGCTATAGAATCTTGAAGTCTCCTGCTCCAAGCTCTCCAAGTATATCTGTAAATCCCGACTACTTGACTGCCCGTACAAATTTAGGCACCCAAGAGTTTAGGGAAAACAACAAAGTAAACTCCGGGTCAGTCATGGGACTGGTATGAGCAAAACAGTTTAAAACAATTGAACAGGTATATGATATCTCATAAGACCACGCCGTGAATACGGAACGGGTTTTTCCTTATGAGTATCTAAACAACTTTGACAAGCAATATCATTGTGATATTATAATAATGTCTAAGTACAAATAGGTATCAATCTAGCAGAAACGCTTGCATCTCACGTTCTACATACATAGTATAAAATCATAAACCGCAGGGCGTTTATCGGAGAATGGATTCCAACAGACAAGGTATGGGAGCACCTTCTGAATAGTGTACTCTAGAGGTGATACACTCAGGGTTCAACAAGAACGTCTTGCAACCCGGCCACACATGACCGCTCACTCATTTAGCTTGAGTGTCGCGAATATATTGCCACTACGGTTATAGGCCATCAAACCGTCATCCGAAGATACAGAATCAAAAAGAGGTATAAATATGAATATTCACTAGATCGATGACAATACACCCTGCTTGGGGATGACCCAACTAGCCATGCTGCCTAGCCCAACTTTTGTTACTTCCCGGTGTGAGGCTAGAAGCTACGTCTATCTTCAGAACATCTGATCACCATTCACTTTGAATGCCACATCGTCATACCCGCCAAATCACAAATTGACTTATCCAAAAATAACACGGGTATATAGCTAAGAGAAACGAATTCCTCCGCCACCAAACGTGAATACGTTTGAACAGATCAACTTACGCGATCTATTGGATATACTCTGTCAGACCTTCTTCCATATACGTTGTCCTGGGACTGGACAAACCGAAGGCACTATTCAGTATATCCATCTTAGTCACTGTTATCTAAGACTTATACAACAGCCCTTGCACTTTACTCCGTCTTCAATTTATCTTTGGCATATATTGCTCGCAACGCTTATGCCAATGCAGAGTGGTTCTTTGGATAATAATCCAACCGGTCTCTCCATATTAACAACGTTAAAATGGTAAAAACTTGATAGTCTGTGATTTAACTATCAAATGAAAACATGTCGGTGTACAAACAACGATCTTATTTCCAAATGGGAATTCGATCGATCAATCATCATATGTTCATATTTCCTTATTTCATATATTTAGAAAATATATGTTATTAATCATTGGAAAACATTTCCATAACTTATTTTCACATCACTATTATTTCGCAACTATCAGTCCCTAACTGTAACTAGTATGAGAACAATTCTCTAAGTATCCATTCGGAAGGTCGAAACCAACATCAGATCGTCACTTCGAAAACCGTTCAACTTACCCTCTCCAGTCAGTTTCTGAATTTGCTTAACTCTATTTCTTAAATTCTTATCATGAAAACATTTCATTTTCTATGTTTAGAAAACATATCTGACTATATTTGGAAGACGTTTCCAAAACTCGTTTACGGATTTCCAATGAACGTTGTATAAAACATTGTTTCGCTTAATCCATTTATCGCTTATTACTTCTATATTTCAAATCAACCTTTTCTATCGAACCACAACTATTCCTTTGTCAATTCTGAAGTCAATCAAGTTGGGGTATAATTACCTCTCAGACCTTAATTGAACAACGTCCTTTACTGTGAAATAGATGAAGCTCATCACTCACTTTTTACAATCATCTGTTTACGCAAATTCTCGGATTCAGGTTACGAATCCACTTCTCATATGAAAACGTTTGATTATAACTATAACGTTATAATTCCTACTTCTGCAATATCTAACCTAAATTATAACTTTATCTCCTAACTCGAATAATTTAACAGACACCTAATTTCTAAATCAATAACTAAATCTTGATTTAAACCCTGGAAAGTAAATAGTACTTTCCCGAATTCGCTATAATCGAATTCGACGTATAACTCTCTTTCGAGTAATCTCTATTTGATTAACTCTTCTTCGAAAACCTATATTCGATTATCTCTCTTCGAATAACTCATATTCGAAATCTCTCTCTTTCGAATAAACAATATTCGATCTCTTCCTTTCGAATATGCTATATTCGAAAATCTCCTTTCGATTTACTAATCGATAACTCCTTTCGATCAAACTAAAATCGATAACTCCTTTAACTCTATTCGAATAATTAATATTCGACTAACTCCTTTGGATCAACTCATTTGATTAACTCCTTCGAATAACTAATTCGAATAACTTACCTTCGAATAACCAATATTCGATTTACTCTAACTCGATTAACTTAATTCTAATCGATTTACTCCATTTCGATTCAACTTAATTCAAATCGATTTACTTAACTCAAATTGATTAACTCCTTTCGAATAACTAAATTCGATTTAACTTCTCTAACTCTACTCGAATAAATTATATTCGATTAACTCTTTTAACTTTACTCGAATAAACTATATTCGATTAACACTTTCTTTCGAATAACTATATTCGATTAATTCTTCGTCTAACTCCTTTGGATTAACTCTTCGAATAACCCCTTTGGATTAACTCTTCGACTAACTCCTTCGGATTAACTAACTTCGAATAACTCCTTTGGATTAACTAACTTCGAATAACTCCTTTGGATTAACTCTTCGACTAACTCCTTCGGATTAACTCATCGATTAACTCCTTCGGATTAACTAACTTCGAATAACTCCTTTGGATTAACTAACTTCGAATAAATAATATTCGGTAACTCTTCTCAAATGAATAACATTTGATTTCTCCACTCGAATAAACTATATTCGATTACTCTTTCCTCGAATACACTATATTCGATAACTCTACTTCGAGTAAGTGATATTCGGCAACTCTACTCGATTAACTCCACTTGAATAACTCTAACTGGTCAACTCTAACTGGTCAACTCTAACTGTTTTATCTTTAACTGGTAAACTTTAACTGGTTAACTCAAATGGTTTAACCTAACTTGATTTACTTGTCTCGATTAACTGAACTAATCCACTTAGTTTAACTTAGTTAATTCACTTTGATTAACTCTAACCGATTTACTTAGTTTAACTCAGCTAATTCACTTTGATTAAACCAACTAATTTACTTCGATTAACCAATTAGTTTAACTTGACTAATTCACTTAGTTTGACGTAACTAATTCACTTTGATTTACAAATTAGTTTAACTTAACTAAGTCACTTAGTTTGACGCAACTAATTCACTTTGATTTACCAATTAGTTTAACTTAACTAATTCACTTTGGTTAACTTAACCAATTACTTTGATTAACTCGACTAACTTGCTTTGGTTAACCTAACAAATTACTTTGTTTAACTCTATTCGAATAAGTAATTCGAATCACTCTAATGTGTTTAACGCTATTCAAATATCTAATTCGAATAACTCATTTCGAATAACTAAATTCGATTAACTCTTTTTATTAACGTTTATTCATTTCAAAAGATTTCCTTTTTACAATGTTTATCCATTGATAAAGATTTACTTTTTACAACGTTTATCCATTTATAAAGATTTACTTTTAGTAACGGTTATTCACTTTATAAATGTCCTTTTAATAACGTTTCTACTTCTCTATATAAGTCCAGACTTATATATATTCCATTTATCAACGATAAATAATTTATTTAATTTATAAAACAATATTTATAAATTAATCTACTTCAATTTATCTGTTTAAAACAGATTCCCTATTGAATATCTCATTTAAATCCATATCGTGTTATACCGTGTGCGAAGCACGTGTTTAAATCTATCCTTGTATAATTCTATTTATTTTCCGAACAAGTGTTCCTTTATTTATTCCCTAAATAAATATTCCTTTATTCCATTTATTTATAATCTAAATAAATGTTCCTTTATTTATTTCCTAAATAAATAAATGTTTTCCATTTTATAAAGTCCTATCGATTTCATAAATAAGATTTATTTTCAATATAAACATTGAAAATTCCCTTTTTACACTCTAGTATCACCTACGGTGTTTAACGTGTCGTATAACAATGATCGGTATCATTCAAACATATGAAATCAATAACAGATTTCATAACACATCATATATCACAATATGTGAAAAACGGTAAAATAAATGTTGAGAAATCCAGTCGGATTCCTCCAACCTGTTTCCCTGCATCACAGATGTTAGACAATATAGATAACATCACTTTCAGTTCCATATGATGTATTCTGTTAAACAGAATCAATATAGAAATTTAACTAACTGACTAGCAGTTCAATCAAACAATCAACACACAGTCAAACAGACAATTTCAACAGTTCTAACAATACAACATGAAATTATAAACTGTTCAGAGTTAGTGAGATTTACTCACATTTGCAGTTCACCGTTAAAGAACGATAAACTGTTGTTTGATTTGAATCAAACAGTTTATTTCGCCATAAATCGTAACTAGCCCCAATCCACTTCCAGTCAGCTTCATTGTGAAGCTCTCGTCCATACGGTCCCAATGCAACTTACGGTTCGTGATTCCGACCTCGTACGAGCAAGTTATGAATTTATAAAGTTTATATACTAAATTGAATTTAAAATAAAACTTAGTTAATTCTTTGGGCCTCACCACAATACCTTGGTCCAACTCCTTCCACGTCACAAGCCCAATTACACACTGCTTCTTCCCCATCGAAACCAAACATCAGTATCGCATACAGGATCGATGCTTCCTCCTTATCCTCTTTTGCTTAATCGATCAAAAATCTGACATCATCCATGTCCTTCCCAATGCGAGCACAACCTCCTCAACACTTCCAGTTCGTGCTCGAGTTCCTCCATTAGAAACCGTTCGATGGTCCTCTTCATGATGTCAGTTCGTCCACCGAACCCAAAACACAACGCAACCTCCCAAAAATCCACACACATGTTCGATTTCCTCTTCTAAACCACACTATACCCATCACCAAAACTTAAACACCAAACTGCTTCACCAGTCAACATCCCCTCCTCTCCACGCACCTACTGTTCCAAGCCAAGACCCATATTTGAACCCTTCGCACCATCCATCTCCTCGTCAAGGCCAGCACCACCATTCCAGGTCTCACGACCATTATCTGAAGCTCGCACAGTCCTACCAGATCCCGACGTCAGCCTGAACGACCCCTGATAACCCTTCTATTTCCGACAGTAGCCAACCCTAGTTCGAGCACAACTTCGTTGATGCTCTAGAAATCGAACTCCCTAAAAGTCATACTGGAAAGAAGGGAAGCACGCAGCGAATTCGTGTATTTTAGTTGTGGAATTTAAGGAATTTAATTTGATTCTCTTTGAGATCGATTTTTCTTCAAAAATAGGATGCTTGTTACTGGAAACCATATATATAAAGGCGGCTTCTGGAAGAACACAACGTGTTTGATTAATATACACACTCTGTGTTTGATTTGTGAGATGTCCACGTTGAGGGAAGGGTGTCCATATGTTTTATTTCATTTCTTAGCGTGTCCACCTTGTTACCGAGTATTAAACCATGAGAGCATGCATAAGTTTGGCATGTTTGAAATTAAAGGTAACGTTGGGAGGGCTGACATCAACTCTGGTATGTATGTATGATATGAACACTCCACGTTTTCTTCTCCTTTTGAGGACACAAACACTTGAGACTAACAAAGGAGATGTGGCATATTTTCAAATCACGGAAAATGATTGGTAAAGAATTATACACACTTCACTAAGTTAAATATTCCATTTTATTTACCGCTTGTTACGGACAGAGATAACAAAGCAGTCATGTCCAGTATCGCACCACGATCCCAAAAATATAATAATATTGGTAGGTGGACTCATATTTTGAAACTTCAAAATGTTGAATATAGGGTACGAAATACTCCAAATAAGAAGTTGCTTATTTAATTAATTAAAAATTTCAGTAAAATTCTAAAAATTATATTATCACTATTTCCCAAAAGAACCTTGTCTAAATTCGAATCTGATAACTAGTTATTTCGAAATAACCGTTATGGTCGCTAAACGATTTCACAGCGACTATTTGAAAACTTGATTTGGCCATAAATCAAAATCGATATGACGAAATCTCGATCTTTATTTTCCCCTAGAAAGATATACTCCACCAGCTCCACACGTTTCTTGTTTCACAGAATTCCGATTTAAAATGAATCATGTACATTCAGTTGATGTTCAAATCGCCAAATTTCGAACTGCCGCGTCGTTACGGGCTCGATTATAATTATTATTATTATTTATACGTTCAACTATCGTTTATTTAATATATTCGTTATTTAAATAATTAAATAACTTAATTATTATACCTTACAAAACGCGCCATTACACTTTATGGGAGAAAAATAAAATTTATAGCGTAGTAAAAATTCGATTTTTATATCTTGAATAGCGTAGTAAAAATTCGATTTTTATATATTGAATAGCATAGTAAAAATTCGATTTTTATATATTGAATAGCATAGTAAAAAATCGATTTTTATATATTGAATAGCGTAGTAAAAATTCGATTTTTATATATTGAATAGCGTAGTAAAAATTCAATTTTTATATATTGAATAGCGTAGTAAAAATTCGATTTTTATATATTGAATAGAGAAGTAAAAATTCGATTTTTCTATATTGAATAGCGAAGTAAAAATTCGATTTTTCAATATTGAGTAGCAAAGTAAAAATGTGATTTTTACATATGTAGAGAATACGGGCAAAGGAAGTGACAAGAGGCAAGAACGGCGAAGATTTCTACCTAAGAAGGGTCGTGGCGTTGGATTAGCAATTCTGTGAGAATTTCTCACTCTTTGATTTAATTTTCTAGTTATATATATATATATATATACTAGGATGCAGACGGTGTTTAGTAGCACCCGACACCCGTCATCCACAGACCATGGATGGCTTGTTAGTTTGATTGATATGTTGTGAAAATTTGTTTGTGATGTTGATGTGAAACCGGTAATAAAATATTCTTGTGTTGAAAGGAAATAAAATATTTATATAGTTAAAAATATTTTATCGTTAAAAATATAATTTTTAACGTGAAAGTGAATAAATAAATATTTATAAACAAATCGGCCGATTTGTTTATATACACATTTGACTGATATTGATTGGGATGATAAATTTTACACATCGCCCAACTGCACAAATAAAATCTGTGTTTGATTGTTTGAAACCCCACACGGGTATTGGGATGATATTTGACGTACACTAATCCCGATTGTTTAGTTGTATGTCGATCGATTGATTGACAGACTGTTATAAGCATTGAATATTTATATTTGATGCTTATACAGTGTAGAATGCACTTTGGATGATGGTTGATTATTCATCGTTGTTATTGTATACATGTGTTGTAGAAAATCCATATAATTAACATTATATGGTAATTGATTAGGCCTCATTCCAGTTTTGAAATAGATATATTTGAAATAAAATATTTGAATAGAAATATTTGAATAGAAATATTTGAAATAGAATATTTGAAAATAGAAATATATGAAGCCGTGTTGATTAGATTGACGCCATTTTGACGTGAACGATATTTATATCGATTTCATTCATTTTATAATGAATATCGAAAATGATTTCAAAATCTGATATTTTGAAAAGAATTGAAATTCGAATTGAATCGAATGTAAAACGAATTCGAATTGAATTGAATGTAAAACGAATTCGAATTGAATGTAAAACGAATTCGAATTGAATTGAATATAAAACGAATTCGAATTGAATTAAATTTATAACGGATTCGAATTGAATTGAAAAGAAAATGAATTCAAATCGAATTAAAATCGAAATTGAATTGAAATCAATTTGAAATGAATTTAAAACGAATTTATATTGGAATATTCAATTTTGATTTGAAATTGAATATGAAGTTGAAACCGTTTTGAAAACGAATTTAAAACGATTTATAAAGCACGTTTTGAATTGAAATCGATGAAGTATATATTATATATATTATATATATAATATAATGGCCTGAATAGAACGCATCGCGCCGCGGCAGTTCGCGAATTTCGACCATTGACTTCGAACGGATATTACGGGAGATCCGACCGTCGGATTCTCCTGAAACCGGAACCGTTGGGTTCGTATCGAAAAGAGCTCTCTAACAAATGTAAGAAATTTGAAATCTAACGGTGGATTTGGAATTATGTCCAAATCAAATTTGAAAAAGGTCGCTATAAGTGCAGTTCGATGGCCGTTGATGGAAATCGACTGTACGGGCCTTGATAAAATTATTAAAAATAATAACAATTTGTGTAAAATCATAAGAAATGATTTGTGAGGAACTGGGATGAAAAATCCCGTATGTGAAAAGATAAAAATAGATTTTTATCGAAATGAACTAGTTTTTGAACTAGAATTATAACTCTATTTATTTTTAAATAAATAACTTGAATTTGAAATGGTTTTGAAAATAACCAGAATTTCCAATGATTGCATTGGAATGGATTTGAATCGAAATTGTCTTCGGAATATTTCGATGTTGATTTCATGATTATACAGATGTTGTTATGGAAATTTGAAAGATATATATTTATATCATTATTTCCAATACGATATTTGTTAGTCGTAGAATTTGATATTGAATATAAGCCGCTATATTTTCTATTCAGAGCCTTGTGTTTAATATCAAATGTGATTTGGGTTTGTCGTGAATGGTGTCTTCATTAACACTGTTCTTGAACCCAGTTGAGAAAAGATTAAATCTTTTTATTTGGATTTAATGAAGTGTACCAATTAAATAATATTTAATTGAATTGATATTGATTTTTGGGTTTATCGTGGACAGTGTTTTAAATAACACTCGTTCTTTAACCCGATAATTAATGGAATGTGACTTTGGGTTTATCGTGAACCGTGTTTTAAATGACACTGATTCTTTAACCCACACTACACCAAAAATGCCAATTTGGCAGTGTTAATGGCCGTATTAAAAGCGATTTGATACGGTTTTAAGACGTATCAAAAAATGGCGTCTCTGTTCAATTGATACGGTTCAAACCGTATCAATTGAGATATTTGATACGGTTTTAAACCGTATCAAAATCCATAATTGATACGGTTTAGAACCTTATCAAAATTGTCAATTGGTACGGCTTAAAACTGTATTAAATTACTAAATTGGTATGGTTTAAAGCCGTAGTAATTGTTTAGTTTGATACGGTTTAAAACCGTATCAAATTAGCATGCGGGCACTCTCCAACTTCTAATTTGATACGGTTTTAAGCCGTATCAAACTGAACAATTGCAACGGCTTTAAACTGCCTCAAATTGTTATGCTTGCACTGCTAATTTCATATATTGATACGGTTTTTAGCCGTACCAGTATACCAGTTTGATACGGCTTAAAACCGTATTAAACTGGTATACTGATACGGCTAAAAACCGTGTTTAATGCCTCACTCCTACAATGATAACAATGAATTAGATACGGCTTTTAACCGTATCAAAATCGGTATATCATATATGCAATATACAAAATCACTACACCCATTGATATATATATATATATATGCACAATAAAGAAGATACGCTACACTCATATAGCCGTATATAAAGAAGACACGCTAAGAATAATTCGATTAGTACATAAATCATAACTTCAGTTAATACATAATGTTCACAGTTCTTTCTCTAAAAAAAAAATCAACAAAACTGCAGTTGTCGAGCCCATACAACTCATGCTTGTTCCAACGCCTGAAAAGAAAATAAAATAACAAACATCAGTTTAGTTTCGCCTCCACAACAACAAGACCTGGTTCAAATAGTAACTAAAAAAATCAATGCAGCGAAACTGAGCCGTAAGGATCAGTTTCAGCTGAGCATTACGGCTCAGTTTCGCTGAGCCGAATGCTCAGTTTCAGCTGCGCCGAAGGCTCAGCGAAACTGAGCCGTAAGGCTCAGCTGCAGCTGCGCCTTCGACTCAGCGAAACTGAGCCATAAGGCTCAGTTTCAGCTGAGCATTACGGCTCAGTTTCGCTGAGCCTTACGCTCAGTTTCAGCTGAGCCGAAGGCTCAGCGAAATTGAGCCGTAATGCTCAGCTGAAACTGAGCCTTACGGCTCAGTTTCGCTGAGCCTTCGACTCAGTTTAAGCTAAGCATGAATTTAAAGATTTCTATAGCTTCAAATACATGCTTAATTCGCCTGTCCAATTATTGTTTGTACTTCAATCCCTGCCGTATAAATCTTTTGTATATGCAAGTGAAATAGCTGGGGCTTGCACTCTAAATGTTTATTACTGAAAAGTGCAATGTTGATACTGGTTCGAAAACGCTTGCTTGTCGGGGATTTCACCTCAAACCTAAAACTACTGCAGCATTACCCATCTACAAACATTAGTCATCTTCTTTACGTTGCTAACAAATTACAAAATTTGAAATGAATTGATTCATGGTATTAGTCTTTGTAACTTTTGTCTGTTTTCTTGGTTCTTCATGTGTAAATATGTATGTCTTTATTGTGCTGTTGCTTTCTGCAAGAAATTAGTGGCAGTCTGGGTGATGTTGTATTCTCTAATATTTCTCAAAAACTGAACTTGTAAATTACCAAATCAATGTACTGTCTATCTGGCAGCATTTCCTTCTCTAAGATTTCAATTTTGAAACACACAAACCAACCAATAGATCAATACAAATAAGAGTTTTCCAGCAAACTACCCTTTTTCACTATCATTTTCCCTGACAGAACCAAAATTAAGATGATAATCTCAGATTTTTCAGCACCAAAAAAATTTGTAGCTATGAAATACTTCATGTCTTAATTTGTGTCGGCTACGGGTATTTTATGTGACACCGGTTCGTCGATCATGTTGCAAATCAACTTATCGGAAGACTTAACGGGCTTAGAGGTTGTTTGGCCAGTAAAATAGCTTATAAGTTATTTATGTAATTTTAAGTGTCTGCGAGCAAGTTAACATTTGACTTGGAAGCAACGAAAAGTTAATTTGTTCTCAAATGCATTTACTTTCTAGTATTCGCTCAAAAGCTACTATTTAAAACTATAAGGCGATTTAAAATGATTTGTTCTAAAATGAGCTCATAGGCCTAGATTTTTATATTAACTTTTTTCCTATTCTGCAATAAAAATATTATTGGAATTTACTTCTCGCAGAAATACAGAATGATTTTTATGTTAACATCATCCAAGGAACATTAACAGTTTTCAACCATTAAACTCAACAACATCCATGTTATTGCTAATATAATTC
This sequence comes from Allium sativum, assembly GCA_030737875.1. Classification (NCBI taxonomy): domain Eukaryota; kingdom Viridiplantae; phylum Streptophyta; class Magnoliopsida; order Asparagales; family Amaryllidaceae; genus Allium; species Allium sativum. The sequence continues at coordinate 223,673,280 of CM060923.1, read as the reverse complement.
ATATGTATGTGGGGTAGAAAGGTACCTGAAACCAAATAAGATAGAATATCCGAATCCTGAAGATAATCAGGACTGCCAAGTGACACGAATGCAAATTTCCACTGCACCAAAAGTATACAAGACAAACTATCCATTAGCCCATTGGTTTAATTGCAACTACCTCTCATATAACTAACAAAACATAAAAACATACCTCAAGGCCAAAAAAAGATGAAGAAAAATGTCGAGAAAAAAAATTTTAAGCAACTAAATTTTATAAGAGCGAAACCATACCTGAAGTAGCTCTGAAAGAAGAATTGCTTCGGTAACGCCACTGGAATAAGAAATGCAATACCTGAAATAAGCAATGCAAGCAATGTATAAGTGAATTAAAGTTGGTTATGGGTTCCAGGTGCTCTGCTTTCCCTATGTTTACAATGGTGCCATTTGTCAACGCCATGTTTGTGTTTCTTGGTTTAGAAATTATTGTGGTGTATATCTGGTTGTTTTTTTGCATTGATTGAAATATCAATTTTGTATATTCCATTGGCCCATATTTTGAATATATGACTATTTATTTTGAACATATAATTTGTATTTAGATTTGAAATCAAATAAGAAACTAATGATATGACCATGTATAGTTTTGTCTATAGAAATGCATTTTTTATTGAATGTGAGAAGTAAACGGTTATATTTAAATTTATATTGGGAAATTTTCAGCAAGTGCAGTTTGTTAGATTGTTCATCTCTTATTTGAAAAAAAATCATATATAACTTGGTATTAAGTTATAAACTGTTGGAATATGAAAAGAATTGTTTTAATGAAAAATTGATTTATGCTTGGGAAAAAAAAAGAATGAACATGTCGGCTCAGTTTCAGCTGAGCTTTAACGCTCAGCTGAAACTGAGCCTTTACGCTTAGCAAAACTGAGCCGTAAGGCTCAGTTTCAGCTGAGCCTTAAAGCTCAGGCGAAACTGAGCCGTACTATGAATTTGTAACACCCCGCGAATTCTATAACTGTGAAATTAACAAATTAAAGTATAATTAATTTCAAATCAAAGAACTAAGGGAAACGGGATACACCATTGCGTTCGTCTCGGAAAAATACGCAAAATAGAGTCCGAGTTTTCGAAAAACGGAGTCCGTATGAAGAAGATATGGCCTTCGGAAGTTCTTAAATTAAGTTTAAAATTCAAACAGAATAAAATAAGCTCAGAAAAACAAAAGGGGGCCCAATGGGCCAGGGCGGAAAAAGACCCGCCTGACGCACCCAGGTCGACTGGGCTGTCGACCTGGTCTAACCAGGTCGACAGGCCTGTCGACAGGGCTGTCGACAGGGGTGTCGACCTGGTCCAGAGCCAGGTCGAACCCAGTCCAACCTGGCTGGCCTATTCTATGTTGGCCGATTTTCTGTGGTCTGCTTTGTCATTAGGGCTAGGTGGCAAGCTCTAATTGGTCTCTCTTTAGAATGAATGGCTACGATCAATCCAGGCAACATCGATGGCTCTAATCAATTCATTACCTCTATAAAAACAACCCTAGACTAAACCCTAATCTATTCATTCAAAAATAAGAACAAAGCCGCCATGTTGCTGAGGAGCGTCTAGGAGTAGCCACCAAATTGGAGAGAAGATTAGGAGGAAAATTCTAAAGCCTAAAGCAACTCAATCAAATCAAACCGCATCTTCTTATCCCTAATTCGCCACACCATTGTAAGTAGAGTATTACTTTGGTATGAACAAATAACTGTGTTGGTTTGTATACTTGATTGTGGTGATAAATAATTCATAATTTGTGCGTTACTATGATTATTATTGATTTGAAATATTGTATACGTTTGGATATTCTTGAATTATGTTATTCATTATAAAGAACTACATGCGGTAGTTCTATGCAAGTATACGTTTGGAATATTCGCAAATTATGTAATCCATGTTGAAGCTACATGTATGTAGTTGATTGAAATTCATGCAAGTTTGGGGCTTTGCTACTATGCCATCATAATATGTATTTTTATACAAAAATCATTTTTGTGAGTAATTGGAATAAGTTTGGGTTATTATAATCCATATGAAATTATGTTGAGAATTTGGCATCATGTATTAAGCCATGCTTTTGTATTAGAACACCTATTTGCAAACTTATGAATATGACTAGGCTATGATTGATAATTTGCATAATTGAAATTGTCAACAAGAATTATATGATGACATATGTGGTACATAGCTAGGTTAGGTTCAAAAATCCCTTTTTGCAAGTTTGCATGACTAAAGTAAAAATCCTGATTTCATTTATGCCATGGTTATGTGAACAAATACTTATGCCATGCTTATGTTTGACATTATGCCATGCTTATGTTAGAAATATTTGTGCCATGCTTATGTTTGACATTATGCCTAAATAAAATATAGGTTCATGTTGTAGTTATGACTATGTGTCAATAATGATACCCAATTTAGATTCTTATCTCAACTACAAGTTTACATGGCTTGATTCATGTCACCTATGCTTTATGACCAAAGTATATGTTACCACTATGCAAGTACACCAGTTTCTATTTTGTATTTCCAACGTCATATTGCAAGTTCATGCGCTCACCTTCCCCTTTTTGTGTATGTAATCACGCTTTAAGCCTCCCCTTTTCGCATGGCTAAGTTGGGCTTAAAAAGGCTAAGCCCAACATATACATAATAAACGGACGTGTTAAACGGGGGAAAATAACGTTGGGTTAAAATTACTAATGAATGAAAACATAAAATAGAAGGGCCCAAATTCAAGTATGGGTTGGGCCCATGATTGGTGTAACCTTTACACCATTAACTTAATGGGCCGCAAATATTTACATATAAGAAAATAAAGAAGAAAGACAAAATATGTAAATGTAGAACATACGATGTGTTTAACCCGAGGTTGGATTGAGTTGTGATGTAAACCTGCCCGGAACCGCCCGGCTGTCCAGTAGTCACAACAATACCTATCCAATGTGAGAGGTTAAACATGGAGCCCAATAAGGACCCGAGGTTAGACTGAGTTGTGGCGTAAGACTGCCCGGAACCAACCGGCAACAGGCAGCCACAACAATACCTGTCTAATGTGAGAGGTCAGGGCCTTAATAAGACAATTAAGGCTGAGTCGGGATTGTTAGGATTAAGTGAACTAAAGACTTAATCAAAATAGAACATGCTAAATTAAACGGACAGGTGGGGGTTAGGTTAGAAAACACTTAACCAACTTAGCATGTTGGCTAGAGATAGAAAACCTAGTAACGGGGGACCCTTTTCAGCAGTAACCCTAGAAGGTGTATCAGGATACCCTGAAACTAGGCAGGGTGGGGCACGATTACTGGGCTGATTGTAAGAGGTCAAATCGACGGCGGTGGTGTAGCAGTGTAGGTTCTAACGGGGTGCGGGCGTGCACACACTCCAGCGTAGAAAAATAAAGCACTGGGCACCAGTAGCATACCTGTGCATTCTAAGGTTGTGTCGGGCCGCTGCCATGGGACTTGATACACCCCATGGTGGGACCAGCATAGGTAACTACAACATCGGGGGCCGTAAGACACATGTAACTATGCGTGTAGGAGCCGATCATCGTAGAATGGATCACATCACCCTGATTATGGGGTGCCAGTTGGAAACTAGTTTATATGGGTTCAGAGATTTATATGGGGTACGATAGTATATTCGACCCTAGACAACTTAACTAAGTTTAGAGTGCTTTCCCACTTCTTGTTTATACTTATCATACCCAGTTGTTTATTCATAGACAAAATAGTACTAGACTTACTCAGGCTTTATGTCTGACTCTACTTTTCTTTCGTCTTCTTTTCTTCCGTTTCCCCCCCCCCCCCAGGTCCACAGGGAGGGAACACTGCAGCTTGACCAGCCTTAACATCTAGCTTGAAGAAGAGAAATGTATTTGCTTGGACCCTTTTCGTTTGAAACTATGGCTTTGGACAAACTCTATGGGGCTTTTGCAGTTTATCTATGTTTTATTTATGCTTCTTTAAATAATGTAATCAAGACAGATTATGAAAGTGTTATGTTATGTTTTGGAAAAGATGTAAGACAATTATGGTGATATTGTTGTAGCACGTATTTGCTTTCATGAAATAAGTTTGTTGATTTTCCGCTGTTTACAAATATGTGTTCTTATATCTGTCTTGTATATCTGTGACTTATACTTATAAACCTCCACCAAAATTAGGGCATTCCCTTTGAGAGTGACCCTAACGGAGGTGGGGTGTTTCACTTGGTATCAGAGCATATGTTTACCAGATAAGATAAAAAGTTTTGAAAAAAAAATTATTTTCAAGAAGGAAATTTAAAGAAGCATTTTTAAAAGAAAAATATTATTTTATTTTAAAAAGGCAAAGTCCACTCCCCAAAGCCATAGGTACTATCTCTTATCCTTCGTTTTGAACCTATCCTTTTTGTTTCAGCATGTCCGAAGACCTTAACTTGCCGTAAGGGGTGCCAATACCTGGTTGGTTTAGGCGGTTCTTAGAAGCAAGAGCCACTCAGCCAGGTCCTACCGTTCCTCCTCCCCCAGCTACCGGAAATCATCCAGCTGCAGCGGCACCTTTTCCTCCACCTCCTCCTCGGGGAAACGCTTTTGCTAAGATATGTAAAGATTTTAAAGCTATGGGAGGAAGGGACTTCCATGGAACTGAGTCCTTCGTGGCAGCTAGGAATTGGCTGAAAGAAACGGAGGACCTATTCATCATCTTTGAGGTAGAAGATAGACAAAAAGTACAATTGGCGGTGTGGCTATTGAAGGGCGAGGCTTCCTACTGGTGGGAAGTCACTAATGCTGAAAGACCGGTGGAGACATGGGAGGACTTTAGGGCAAGGTTTGAGACCAAATTTCTCTCAGATGCGGAAAGAAGTTTGCAGTTGGAAAAATTCTTATTTCTTAAGCAAGGGGACAAGACAGTCAGAGAGTATGTGAATCAGTTCGATGAGCTGGCTAGGTTTGGGCTTGACCTAGTCAACACCCCGCACAAGAAGGCTCTCCGTTTCGTCAAAGGGTTGAATGAGCCATTACACAGTTTGGCCATGACCCATATACCCATGGGAGCCACGTATGAAAGATTGGTGCAAATGGCATTGCTGAATGAAGAAGATAAGGGCAAGAAGGAGACAAAGGCAGAAAGCTCTCAAGGGGAGAAAGAGGGTTTGCAGCCTAAGAAGACAGACTTTAAGAAAGGCGGGAAAGGCAACAAAGAGAAGAGGAAGTGTAATTTCTGTGGCAAAGTGGGGCACTTAGTAAAGGACTGCCGGAAAAAGAAGGCCAAGGAGAATGGTGGGTGCTTTTCTTGCGGTGAGACGGGCCACAGGGCTAAGGACTGCCCAAAGAAACGAGGACAGGGGCAGGGCGCTGGATCCACCCCAGGGGCACAGGTTCATGTGCTAGAAGCGCCACCTCTGCAACAGCGAGGTACAAATACTTCTGTGGAAAGCGTAGTTTATCTTTATGATCACCCCGTTCGCACTTTATTTGATTCTGGCGCATCACACTCCTTTATCTCGTCTGCTTTAGTAGAATCTCTGCACCTAAAAACTAGTATGGTAGAGGACCCCTTAATTGTTTCAAACCCAATTGGGGGCCCAGCTCATTTGTCTATGATCTGTTTGGGATTGAAAATTTCCATTCTAAGTGTAGAATTTCAATGTAGTGCCTTTGTTTTGGGCTTTTCGGGTTATGGTTTGATTTTGGGTTTGGATTAGCTAACCAGTAATGGGGCCATCCTTGATTGTGAGAAAAGGGTTGTTAGGCTCCTAACCCAGCTCGGTAATACTTTGGAAATTTCTTGTAATCCCTCGTATGCGGTTATGCTTAGTTATCTTGAATCGCTAGATGCCTCTGTTGAAAATTTGCAGTCAGTTAGAGTGGTCCGGGAATATCCGGATGTCTTCGAAGAGGTGAAGGGCTTGCCTCCGAAGCGGGAAATAGACTTCCGCATATATCTTGTAGATAATGCAAAGCCCGTTGCGTTGCCCGTTAGACACATGGCTCCACGGGAAAGGTAAGGGCTCAGTAAACAGATTGAAGAGCTTCTAGAGTAGGGGTTCATTTGAAGGAGCATTTCAGAGTGGGGCGCTCTAGTAGTGTTCGCCACTAAGGCAGAAGGTTCATTTCGCTTATGAATGAGTTGTGGAGAATCACCTTAGTAAGTACATTTGGCAACATAGCTGGCATTTATTTCCAAGAGATAGTTCTGCTACATGGAATACCTGATAGTAAGTGGACGAGATCTAAAATTCACTAGTGAATTTTGGAGAGCTTGCGTGAAACCATGAGTACGCCGTTATGTTTGAGCCGAGTATACTAGAAGTAGAGTAAGTGAAAGAGGAACGAGAGGCAATAGTGAAATAGGTTCCAACTCATATTTTGGAAACAAGAATTAAGAAACTACGAAATTGTGAAGTTAAAGGCAGACAAAGCATAATGGAGTTAAGCTCAAGGAAATGCGACTTAGAAGATCGAAGACTAGATTCGTGCATCATATCTCTTCTTAAGAGTATATCCTTGATCCCTCTCTTCCTGTAGAGCTTACTTGCATGCTATCTTTTCTGTTTAGTCTCTCGGTCCCATTCTCAATCCCATTTCTGTCGCAAACCCCATAGGGAGTATGACTCATCTGTTAGTAACACATGTTGGGGCTTGAGGGTGTTCGTTGGATTGACCAAACTTTTTGGGTTTTATAGGATACGGGTTGGTCTTAGGAAGGGACTCCCTTGTGACCTAAAAGGAGTCCATCATGCTTAGTTTCCTAGAATCATATATGGTGGTTGGGTCGAGTAATTCTTTGGGTGTCAGTCTGATGTTGATTTCGGTCTTCGGGGCTGATGCTTAGAGAGTTCTTCTCCTAATCAATATATATGTGGCATAGATTTCCAGTTTTGACATTGCCTAATGGGCACAAAGTTTTTACTTGTTTCTATCATTCGACTATACCTTTAGGTAGGACCATTTCCTATCATTGAGAAAATTTGGAAAATGACCTATAGATTAGAGCTACCCGAAAATTGGCCGGAGTTCACAACGCTTTTCACGTTTCACATCTACGAAAATGTCTACATGAGTCCGCTGAAGTGATAGAGCCGAATATCCTCGAAGAAGCCGAAGTGGAACGCGAAACAACCATAAGGAAAGTTCCAACCCGCATACTAGGAACTGAAGTGAAGAAGCTACGCAACCGCGAAGTCAAGCTCGTCAAAGTTCAGTGGAGCGACGCCGAGGGAGACGCGACTTGGGAAACTGAAGCTAGAATCCGTACAGCCTACCCTTTTCTGTTCGAGGGTACATCCTTGATCTTTCATTTTCCTTAAGTTGCGCCTTTACCTATCTTTTTAAGTATATTTCCTCGACCTTATCTTTTAGGTAGAAACCCTTTGGATGGAAACATGTAATTGAAACATGTTATGGATGATGGTTGCAAGTGGTTGCAAGTGATTGCTAGTGGTTGCTCGTGGTTGCATATACACACACAATCTAGGTTTTAGATCGGCTCAGTCACTTCATATTGCATATGCATATATGTTTGCATTCGTATATGGTTGAACTGTAATGTGTTGTCATATGGATGTTGCATTTGTATGAATGATTGTGCACTCATGTAGAATCATGAATAGGAAAATTTGCATACATAATGGATTCATGGCACTTACATAATTCGCATTAAGGAGGTCAACTGAATCAGTAGACCGCCTGATTTTGCATTAGATAAGTACATATACACACACTTTGCATATGATCATGAAGCATTAGAAGTCTTTTAAGGACAATGGATGCTCGTGTTTGATGGATGAGTAGATGGATGATTGGATGTTAGGATATACATTCCTCCTAACTTGAAGATTTCGGGGACGAAATCCTTTTAAGTGGGGGAGAATGTAACACCCCGCGAATTCTATAACTGTGAAATTAACAAATTAAAGTATAATTAATTTCAAATCAAAGAACTAAGGGAAACGGGATACGCCATTGCGTTCGTCTCGGAAAAATACGCGAAATAGAGTCCGAATTTTCGAAAAACGGAGTCCGTATGAAGAAGATATGGCCTTCGGAAGTTTTTAAATTAAGTTTAAAATTCAAACAGAATAAAATAAGCTCAGAAAAACAAAAGGGGGCCCAATGGGCCAGGGCGGAAAAAGACCCGCCTGACGCACCCAGGTCGACTGGGTTGTCGACCTGGTCTAACCAGGTCGACAGGCCTGTCGACAGGGCTGTCGACAGGGGTGTCGACCTGGTCCAGAGCCAGGTCGAACCCAGTCCAACCTGGCTGGCCTATTCTATGTTGGCCGATTTTCTGTGGTCTGCTTTGTCATTAGGGCTAGGTGGCAAGCTCTAATTGGTCTCTCTTTAGAATGAATGGCTACGATCAATCCAGGCAACATCGATGGCTCTAATCAATTCATTACCTCTATAAAAATAACCCTAGACTAAACCCTAATCTATTCATTCAAAAATAAGAACAAAGCCGCCATGTTGCTGAGGAGCGTCTAGGAGTAGCCACCAAATTGGAGAGAAGATTAGGAGGAAAATTCTAAAGCCTAAAGCAACTCAATCAAATCAAGCCGCATCTTCTTATCCCTAATTCGCCACACCATTGTAAGTAGAGTATTACTTTGGTATGAACAAATAACTGTGTTGGTTTGTATACTTGATTGTGGTGATAAATAATTCATAATTTGTGCGTTACTATGATTATTATTGATTTGAAATATTGTATACGTTTGGATATTCTTGAATTATGTTATTCATTATAAAGAACTACATGCAGTAGTTCTATGCAAGTATACGTTTGGAATATTCGCAAATTATGTAATCCATGTTGAAGCTACATGTATGTAGTTGATTGAAATTCATGCAAGTTTGGGGCTTTGCTACTATGCCATCATAATATGTATTTTTATACAAAAATCATTTTTGTGAGTAATTGGAATAAGTTTGGGTTATTATAATCCATATGAAATTATGTTGAGAATTTGGCATCATGTATTAAGCCATGCTTTTGTATTAGAACACCTATTTGCAAACTTATGAATATGACTAGGCTATGATTGATAATTTGCATAATTGAAATTGTCAACAAGAATTATATGATGACATATGTGGTACATAGCTAGGTTAGGTTCAAAAATCCCTTTTTGCAAGTTTGCATGACTAAAGTAAAAATCCTGATTTCATTTATGCCATGGTTATGTGAACAAATACTTATGCCATGCTTATGTTTGACATTATGCCATGCTTATGTTCGACATTATGCCATGCTTATGTTAGAAATATTTGTGCCATGCTTATGTTTGACATTATGCCTAAATAAAATATAGGTTCATGTTGTAGTTATGACTATGTGTCAATAATGATACCCAATTTAGATTCTTATCTCAACTACAAGTTTACATGGCTTGATTCATGTCACCTATGCTTTATGACCAAAGTATATGTTACCACTATGCAAGTACACCAGTTTCTATTTTGTATTTCCAACGTCATATTGCAAGTTCATGCGCTCACCTTCCCCTTTTTGTGTATGTAATCACGCTTTAAGCCTCCCCTTTTCGCATGGCTAAGTTGGGCTTAAAAAGGCTAAGCCCAACATATACATAATAAACGGACGTGTTAAACGGGGGAAAATAACGTTGGGTTAAAATTACTAATGAATGAAAACATAAAATAGAAGGGCCCAAATTCAAGTATGGGTTGGGCCCATGATTGGTGTAACCTTTACACCATTAACTTAATGGGCCACAAATATTTACATATAAGAAAATAAAGAAGAAAGACAAAATATGTAAATGTAGAACATACGATGTGTTTAACCCGAGGTTGGATTGAGTTGTGATGTAAACCTGCCCGGAACCGCCCGGCTGTCCAGTAGTCACAACAATACCTATCCAATGTGAGAGGTTAAACATGGAGCCCAATAAGGACCCGAGGTTAGACTGAGTTGTGGCGTAAGACTGCCCGGAACCAACCGGCAACAGGCAGCCACAACAATACCTGTCTAATGTGAGAGGTCAGGGCCTTAATAAGACAATTAAGGCTGAGTCAGGATTGTTAGGATTAAGTGAACTAAAGACTTAATCAAAATAGAACATGCTAAATTAAACGGACTGGTGGGGGTTAGGTTAGAAAACACTTAACCAACTTAGCATGTTGGCTAGAGATAGAAAACCTAGTAACGGGGGACCCTTTTCAGCAGTAACCCTAGAAGGTGTATCAGGATACCCTGAAACTAGGCAGGGTGGGGCACGATTACTGGGCTGATTGTAAGAGGTCAAATCGACGGCGGTGGTGTAGCAGTGTAGGTTCTAACGGGGTGCGGGCGTGCACACACTCCGGCGCAGAAAAATAAAGCACTGGGCACCAGTAGCATACCTGTGCATTCTAAGGTTGTGTCGGGCCGCTGCCATGGGACTTGATACACCCCATGGTGGGACCAGCATAGGTAACTACAACATCGGGGGCCGTAAGACACATGTAACTATGCGTGTAGGAGCCGATCATCGTAGAATGGATCACATCACCCTGATTATGGGGTGCCAGTTGGAAACTAGTTTATATGGGTTCAGAGATTTATATGGGGTACGATAGTATATTCGACCCTAGACAACTTAACTAAGTTTAGAGTGCTTTCCCACTTCTTGTTTATACTTATCATACCCAGTTGTTTATTCATAGACAAAATAGTACTAGACTTACTCAGGCTTTATGTCTGACTCTACTTTTCTTTCGTCTTCTTTTCTTCCGTTCCCCCCCCCCCAGGTCCACAGGGAGGGAACACTGCAGCTTGACCAGCCTTAACATCCAGCTTGAAGAAGAGAAATGTATTTGCTTGGACCCTTTTCGTTTGAAACTATGGCTTTGGACAAACTCTATGGGGCTTTTGCAGTTTATCTATGTTTTATTTATGCTTCTTTAAATAATGTAATCAAGACAGATTATGAAAGTGTTATGTTATGTTTTGGAAAAGATGTAAGACAATTATGGTGATATTGTTGTAGCACGTATTTGCTTTCATGAAATAAAAGTTTGTTGATTTTCCGCTGTTTACAAATATGTGTTCTTATATCTGTCTTGTATATCTGTGACTTATACTTATAAACCTCCACCAAAATTAGGGCATTCCCTTTGAGAGTGACCCTAACGGAGGTGGGGTGTTTCAGAATTAGTTCTAAGTGAGTAAAAGGATATATCGTGCTTAACTTAAATGCTAAAGAGAATGAACATTTCTATAGAAGATCTACTAAGAAGAGATAAGGTTCATGGCCCTTAAAAACTGCTGACAGGGATATAAATGTGGAAAAAGATTCAAAAGATAGGATAGATTATATGACCTTAAATGTCTCTATACTTGGAAAACACCTTTCAGAGAAAATGCAAATTTGGCAAGAATAGCTCCAATATCAAATCCCTCTGAAGGATCTGCGCGAATATTACGAAGTCCATCATTGGTTTCACGGGCAACCTATGCAGATGAAGCATGGCATTTTGTGAACATGCTCCTGTCATAAAATTTTGTACCTATGAGTCAATAAAAAGGTATCATGTGTACCACTCTGATTTTCTCTTCATTGTCAGATATGCAAGGTAAGATGGCACCTAATACATCTGAACTGTATAGAGTAAGCTGGTCTCCCCCAAGTTTGACACACTCATTTATTTGCATAAATTGAGAAGAAATAGTCTGTTTTATTAGAAGGAGAAATGAAAGAGATCAGATACCCTCTTGCTAATTTTTATTCTCGCAAAGAAGTCAAAGTAAGATCAAAAAAGATTTTTCATTAAAAAAAAATAGTTGCAACACAATCTGGTGTCTTACCTATGTGATGGATGTCAAACGAGTACATGCGTCAGGCAAACCGGCCCTTTGAACTAGTATTTCAGCCATACGACCATAATCAGCAGTCTTCAGCTGAATGCCAGTTTAATAAGAAATGTTAGAAGTAATCGTAAGACTGTAAACATTAGTTCATGAAAATGCCAGATAATTTTCTAATATCAAGTCCGCACATAGCCTAGATATTACACATGCAAAGAAATCACAAAAATAAAATGAAATAGAACACTTACACGAGAGTTCTTTATCTCTTGGAGGAGCTCAGAAAGTGCGGAATCAGCTTGCTGTCATATTTCATTACTGGAGTCGCTTAACATGTTAAATAAATGTATAAATCATAAGGTACAGTAAATTAAAATGAAACAAGCCCGCACTTTAAAAGATTGACATGAAACAGATTTTCAAATTTAGTACTCTAGAAAAATCACCGTCAAGAAAATCAGGAAGGAAACCAAGCATATCGATATCAGGAACACTATCCAATACAGTTATCCACCCCACCAAAAATTGTCGTACATAAGGATTGAGTACGTTCATTCGCTCCCTTAAAAGTGGTATGAACTCTTCTATGCTTTAACAATGCATGGAAGTATTATATGGTTAAGTTTGATTTTCAGACAATGGTGATATATGCAATTAAATAACATCAAATGAACCACAAACTGTGCACCTGAACTGGTCACTTTCGGTCACAATATCCTGGTTAATAAAAAATTAATACATGTTACAACTTGAACAAGCTATTTCAATAATGGAAGAGAAAACTGGATTTCTGACCTTCACAAGTCGGTCAAGCAAATGATCAGCACTTTGCACACTATGATCTGAATCTGTAGAGAGACTGCAAAGTGCATCAAATATCTTGTTGAAATACACAATGAAATCTCCTCTTACAACCTGCAATTAGGAAAGTAATCTTAGAAACATTATACATCAGTATCATATTGACTGGTGTGAGGTATGTTACATGTCTAAGTTAGTTCGTTTCTTTTACTAAGAATCTTTAATTAGTTCGTAAATAAAACTATTGACAATCAACTTCTTTCATCGTTTGCATGGCAATACCATTTGATATAACTCTATTTAACTACGTTACTGAATTAGAGCATTAAAAATAATATTTGGCTGAATTTTATTTATTTGATTTTGAATCATGTTTAAAATAGGGAATATATCTTATCATAATTTAAAATACAACGAAATTCTGTTCATATTGTTGATATTTATGTGTTTAAAACATGAACTTCTTGTTTATGCATTAGAAATAAAAATATATACAAATAAGTTCACTGTTTACCCAATAACAAGTGGATAATCTAAATTATTTCAAATAAATTAGCTCACTTTAAAACTATATTGCTATTCCAAAAAAATTGTGGACACAACTTGCACCTAGTCAATTCATTTGATATTAACACAAAATGATGGTTTGGCTGATAACCTATGGTCTGAGCTGGCTAAAATGAGAAAATTTACTTCTTTAACAATTCACTTAAATTCATTATTTACTATTCACTTCCATAAGATATATAAGTTGCAGTAGAAAATTTATTGCTATGATGATTTGTTCGAAAATAATATACCGACCACGTTATCTTTTGCACAGTGGAAAGAGAACCAATGCATATAACATGCACAACACCAATTTCAAATCTAATTACAATTATATGTTTAAACGATAATATTCAATTCCTCAAATGAACATGCATTTTTGTCAATAGGCAAACCAATCTTTTACATTTAGTTTAGTTAGATTCCCCTCTATTCTTTTTTGGATATCCTGACACTACTCATGATGGTTTCAGCCGCAACAAAGTGCTCCCTGGTGATCTAAATTAATGAGCCTTCTTACCCACCATTAGTGTGCAAAATTCCAATTTCCATAATGGAGACTGAACTACTACTAATTGTAGCTGGTCCGCGTGAGGTTAAATCTGTGCAAATATTGTATTTTTGCTTTGTTAATCGAAGACTGTCAGTAGAATGGAAGAGAGTTAAGGCAAGCTTACGTTTAAATGACTTTTATCTTCATTGTTGGTGCATCCATCTACCTTTACCAACTCCTTGATATATTTTATGAGGTAGCAACCACATAAATAAAGTATGTGATATAGTACCGATTACTCAATCGTAAAATAGCTTGTTTACGGCGAATAGGACTCCATGTTAGATGGTCAAGTTTTTAAATTGTGAACTATTTCTTTTGTAAATTGCTTTAGGAAAATGAGATAACGTGACTTTTGTGCATCTGTATTACATTGACAAAAAAGATAGCTTATAGTTCATCAAAGTAGGTCGCTTGACATCAATTAAAGTATACATATCCATGCTAAAAGTAACACACACTCGACATTGGTAATATCAAATCTGAAACAAATAGACAACTCAAAATAATGATATTTCAGAAAATTTGGAGTTATCAGGGCTGCCAGTACATCAGCTAAGCATAAACTATTGGGTAAATATTGAAAGATCAAATTAAAAAGGGTCGAAACCAAAGAATTTACTTTGATAAATTCAAATGGGATGAAAATTAATAGAAGAGAGAAAGGGAAATGAACATGAGTATGAAATTTTATATGTTGTAATTTGGATTCTGCTGTAAAGACATAGACAGGCTTGAAGCAGGTCATTAAGAAAACTAAAATTCTGACAGATACTTAATTTCCAGATAGAAATAAATAGTGTATTGTTTCAATGGTGTATATTTTGTAAACTTAAATAAACAACCGATAATAAAAAAATAGAAATCTGAACACTAATTAATTTGATAGATAAAGGTGCTCTAAAATCATAGTTGAAAAGGTAAAAAATAAGTTAGATATAAATTGATTGGAACTTATTTTCAGATGAACAAAATATAGAATACTCAAGTTTGACTGAAATTTATTCTAGATCGTTTCCATGACCTTTATACATGTTTAATTTTCAATTAACATATTATTTATATCCACTAATATACATTCGACGGACTTAAACACACAAATGTCCCTCTGCTTTTGTCCTTGTAGTGGCGCCGATGGTAATTCCCACCATCTCCGTAGGATAATATGAAATTAAAGGTGCTTAACTGATCTCTATAGATTGCATATTTATATGATAAATTATTCTAGCTATCAACCAAAAACTAATTTCAGTTAGCCAAGAAAATGCATATACTTAACATGTGCAATGTCATTGAACTAAAAAAAATTGAATAAAGAATATGAACTTAACAGAATAAATGTTATGCTTGCATGAACCATTAACATAACGAAGAAACTACTCATAGAAGACATGTCATTAGATGAAATAAATAGTATATATGTATTTAATCTGAAATGGAACACATCATTAATGTATAGCTATATTACCAACATGCAAGATTTAAAATAACATTCGGTATTTCTATAGTGGTTGTTGGATTTTATCAAACTTGGCTTCTTTGGCGGTTGATGGATTTAAAAATCATTCGTTTAACTGAAAGTTCAAAACATACAAAATAAGGGATTTAACTTCATTTTTTCAATGTTAGTTGTCAACCCATTCATTTTAGGTTTTGTAAATGTATCAAATTCTATAGCCGTTGTTTAATAATTGCTATTTATCAGATCATAAAAAGTCATATTTCAGCCCTAGCGCACAATATGTAGTCTAATTTCATAACAATATGCCATCAGTCTATTTTATGCGAATATTATACAAAAACATGATATTGAAAGTAAGCTTCGAAAAATTTAACTTCAAATTTGCAATAATTATTGCAATGATTATAAATTTGACTTTCAGTTCAAAATTCTCAACCAAATTCCCAAATAATGTATCCAAATGCAATTTGTTCAGTCGTTTAGGATATTTCATACTGTTCATTTTTAAGGTAATATCCAATGTTGAGGCCTATATGATCCTTTTTCAAATGGATATAGCATTAAAGTAATAAATTAAAGAATACAAACAAACTATAAATTATATTCAACATTGCACTAAGGCACAAATGTCAGTAGAAACTCGAATGCAATTGTATAATAAACTTTTATGCGTTTTCTACTTGGTAATGATAAAAACAATATAACAATACCTAAAAGGCAGAGGGTATCACTAAACTTTTTCAAAAAAATTGGCCTAATATTTTTGTTTCAGAGGCAAGCATAGAACGACAATCATAGTTGCATATTGGTATTGTAGTACAGTAATTTTGTTTATAGTTGAAACATACCTTTGTAATTAACATGCTAATGAGAACATAAGGTTATCAGAGGCCAAAGTGTCCTATACTAATTAGTGATGAAAAACCCCTTCGATTAACTATAATATCAAGTTGTTTTTTTCACTTTACTGACAACCAGTGACACCATTATATCATAGAGTCAGGGTATATTTGGTGATGAGACACTCCTACCTCGTGTAACATGTTAAGGTACGATTGAATTTAGAAAGAGCGAACTGGTACATGCATACATTTGTCTCCAGCGTGCAAGTTTTGAATTTATGTGTTTATCGATTAAGCATATTGAGTACTATTGACAATAAATAACCTCAATGTATTACTGATTTACATTAAAAACTGATATATCAGGCTGTCATTTAATCAGTTCACCTACAGGAAACTTGAAACTTAATTACTTCCTCAAAACATAAGTACACTTACCTAAACATGTTATTCTTGAACATGAAAAATCAACCTATTTCGTAGTATCCAAAGATGCTAAACAAACCTCAAGATGTTGTGCTGCATCATTTGTTAAACCAACTGTAGCAGCAGCAAGCCCAATCAATCCACCCTACATACAAAATTCAACATTTAAGATTAAAAAAAAAATGCCCAACACAATAAACATATCACTTCCTCATCCCTCCAAATGAATTAAACACCTTTCTATGATTAGAATGTGGTGATTTTGTAAAGTCTTCTATAAGCAAAGTAATGACAGAAGATATCTTTTCATGCTCCCTAACTTGTTCAAGCTGCTTCACTAACCCTTCAAACTAAATTGCAATCAAGGAACAAATCGAAATCACAAAAACTAGTAATAAGCAAACATGATTAACAAATCGATTTGTTACCTCTAATGCTGCATTTTTTCGCTTCTCGTAAAGCTTGTCCGTCTAATTCCGCAAAACGCCGCCAAATCCATCGCTTGAGAAAGATGAGATGATGGAAGCCTGCAGGTGGTTGAGAGAGATTATTTGAGCGCTGTCTTCGTAAATTTAGGGATTCGCCTTTTTTCATTTCGCAATTCTTTTTGGTTCGGCCGAAATAGAAAAGAGGAGTGGAGGAAACCAAAAAAGAACGACACGGAAAGGGGAAATTCCAATTCGAATTTGATACGGGTTGAAGCATAATAAAAAAGAACAGATCTGAACCCTTCAAGATCTAGGGTGAGATTTCAAACAGTGGAGATGATGCGGATTGCAATAGAAAGTTTGATACAGCTTATCAGATTTGATACAGCTATAAACCCTATCAAATTTGATATGGCTTAAAACCGTATCAAATATCTGCATCCTAGTGCGCCAAATTAGCTGTTTTGGTGTAGTGCCAGTTAACGATTAAAACTAAGTAGAGTTTTAATGAATCTTTAATTAGATTGAAATGATCGAGAATGGAGTATCACCAGTTTTGCTCCAGGCGATAGTTAAATCTTTAATTAGATTTGAACGTGAAATGGTAATTGAATTTACCGATAACACCGTAGTGTTAGATATGAAGTATTACTAGTTTTACTTCATGGGATGAATAGATTGGGATTGGGAAATTAAAACAAATGATTACTTCGGTAAAGTTCGTTAATCCCGACTAGTTTGAATTGATATTCAAAAGTAGATTAAAGAATAAATCCAAGGAATTTATCTTTGATAAAATTAATGGGAACCTTTCCCGATGAATGTGAAATTTAGAAACTAACTGTCGGTTAGCTAAGCAGAATGGTTTTCTGGATATTGATCTGATGTTGGTTTCGGCCTTCGGGGTTAATATTTGGGAAATTATTCTCTTGATTAATTTACGGTTAGTGACTGATAAATTGGAATGAGGCGTATGTTGCGTTTGTGTAACACTTATTTAAAATATACGCGAGTTATTCGGAAAGACCGGGTTTACCCCATTCTGAATAACTGATACGACGATAAGTCGAAGATGAAGACGGTGGTTGAAGACCGGAAGTCTTCACATCGTTTGGGTGATTACTGATGATCTTGATTGGGTTGTACACCCAAGATGAGGGAATCAATCGGTGGTCGTCCAGATGTGCTTGGAGATCGATGGATATGCGAGGAAAGTGCCTCCGGTTTCGTTCAGACCCAGAACGGACTTGTAAATGGACTGTGTGTCTGACATTGGATTTCATTCTGTGTGACTGATATCGGTTGCATAGAGTGGTTTGCCTGTGTGGCATGCTAAGATGCAATTGATCGAGGCTTCTATTGAAAAGCAAAGTCTTGTGGTGATGATCAAAGCACAGCCTATGTGGCACAGCTTTGTGTAACGTGAATTCGCGAGCCTCGCACCCCGGTTGTGAACCAAAAACGGGAGAAGGACCTCAGGGAGGGCATGCGTTTCTTTCTAGCTAGGGTGGTGTCAGTGACCTACCAGCCCTGACATTTATATACTTTTCACCTGTGTGGTTGTTGCTGTTGCGAGGCGCCTCGGTTTGATCGGACGATCCGGGTCTGATGGAGTCATTCGTTGGCTCATTTACGCCCCAAAGGGCGGGGAAATGTAGTGTTTAGGAATTTTAATCCACATCGGTGGACCGGCCCTGACAATCCAAGGGTCGATGCGCTCTGACCCTGAGGCTCGGGCTAGAGAGTCTCGAAGACGGTGAGGACGATCCCTAGCCTCAGTTCACAGATGGAAATCCAACTTCCAAATACGTGACATTTGCGGTTTTATTTGTAGAGCCTAGTATGGCGACATAGTGGGATGGGGCGCTTATGCCGTCTATGATTGATACTTATGATTTGAAGTTGTTTTATACACTATGCACTTATAATAGTATCAAATGATTTGTTTTAAACGTATCAAGCATTCTTGGCTATTATAAGGTAAAAACCCTATCCTCCGGCTTGCGTTGCATTGTGTGATGGGAACTAGGTCTTATAATAGCTTCATTTTTCCTTATTTAGCATTGCGTTGTTTGTTTTATGCACTGGTGTTCTTGGGAGGAAACCCGTTCCGCGTTAGCGGCGTGGTCCCTTGATTTACCAAACTTTAAAATAAAGATTAATAACTGTTTTAGTTCTCACACCAGTCCCATGACTGACCTGGAGTTTATTGTTTTGACCTAAACTCTGGGTGCCCCTATTTTGACACGGGCAGCTAGTAGTTTTGGTTTTGCAGATTTATATTCACAGGATCCTGGTTTACAGCTGGAACGATATCCGGAAAGCTTTGTATCCGTATATCTCTTCAAGTTGTGTATTGTATTATTTTCCGCTGCTATGTATTTAAATGTAATTTAAATCTCTGATATTTCTGTGTAATATTCATTTATACTCTGTATATTCTTGTAATCTGATGGCATTGTTGTAATATACAATGAAATGTTCTTCCGTCTGCGTTCTGTTGTGGCTTGTTCTCGAACTATCCGCTCTTTCCTTTACGGGGAAGTTACGGGTTTTCACACGCCATTTTGACGTGAACGATATTTATATCGATTTTATTCATTTTTCAATGAATATTGAAAGTGATTTCAAAATTCGGATTAAATTGAAATGAATTGAAATTCGAATTTAATTGAAATGAATTGAAATTCGAATTAAATTGAAATGAATTGAAATTCGAATTAAATTGAAATGAATTGAAATTCGAATTAAATTGAAATTGAATTGAAATCGATTTGAAATGAAATTAAAACGAATCTATATTGAAAAATTAAATTTTGATTTGAATTTGAAAATGAAGTTGAAATCATTTTGAAAACGAATTTAAATGATTTATAAAATACGTTTTGAAAGGAAATCGAGGAAATATATATTATATATATAGAATGGCCTGAATAGAACGCGCCGTGCCGCGGCAGTTCACAAATTTCGACCATTGACTTCGAATGGTTATTACGGGAGATCCGACCGTCGGATTCTCCTAAAACCGGAACCATTGGGTTCGTATCGAAAAGAGCTTTCTAACGAATATTAGAGATTTGAAATCTAACGGTTGGATTTGGAATTATGTCCAAATCTAATTTGGAAAAGGTCGTTGTAAGTGCAGTTCGATGGCCGTTGATGGAAATCGACTGTACGGGCCTTGATAAAATTATTAAAAATAGTGATAATTTGTGTAAAATCATAAGAAATAATTTGGGAATGGGATGAAATTTTCCATATTTGAAAAGATAAAAATAGATTTTTATCGAAATGAACTAGTTTTGAACTAGAATAATAATTTATTTATTTTTAAATAAATAAATTGGATTTGAAAGGGTTTTAAAAGTAACCAGAAGTTTCAATAATTGGATTTGAATGAATTTGAATCGAAATTGTCTTCGAAATATTTCGATGTTGGATTTCGTGATGATACGGATATTATTATGGGAATTTGAAAGATATATTAATATCATTATTTCCAATACGATATTTGTTGGTCGTAGAATTTGATGTTGAATATAAGCCGGTATATTTTCTATTCAGAGCCTTGTATTTAATGTCAAATGGGAATTGGGTTTGTCGTGAATGGTGTCTTCATTAACACTGTTCTTAAACCCAGTAAAGGAAAAGATTAAATCTTTTTATTTGGATTTAATGAAGTATGCCAATTAAATAATATTTAATTGGAATTGAATTGAAATTGATTTTTGGGTTTATCGTGAACGGTGTTTGAAATAACATTTGTTCTTTAACCCGATAATTGATGAAATGTGATTTGGGGTGTAGTGAATGGTATCTTTAATAATACTGTTCTTAGACCCAACGGTGTTAAGAAAATCAGAAAATAACTGGAGATTAGTTAAGTTGAATGGTTTCCTGGGTATTGATCTGATGTTGGTTTCGGCCTTCGGGGTTATTACTTAGGGAATTGTTCACTTGCTAATTTACGGTTAAAGGCTGATGGAATAGAACGTGATTTTGGGTTTATCGTGAACCGTGTTTTAAATGACATTGGTTCTTTAACCCAGGTAAAGACAGGATATTGATTTCTGTGAAGATTAAAACTAAGTGGAG
Source organism: Allium sativum (assembly GCA_030737875.1). Taxonomy (NCBI): domain Eukaryota; kingdom Viridiplantae; phylum Streptophyta; class Magnoliopsida; order Asparagales; family Amaryllidaceae; genus Allium; species Allium sativum. The sequence goes on along the minus strand of CM060923.1, from coordinate 223,652,308 downwards.
TTTTAATGAATCTTTAATTAGATTGAAATGATCGAGAATGGAGTATCACCAGTTTTGCTCCAGGCGATACTTAAATCTTTAATTAGATTTAAACGTGAAATGGTAATTGAATTTACCGATAACACCGTGGTGTTAGATATGAAGTATGACCAGTTTTACTTCATGGGATGAATAGATTGGGATTGGGAAATTAAAACAAATGATTACTTCGGTAAGGTTCGTTAATCCCGACTAGTTTGAAGTGATATTCAAAGGAAGATTAAAGAATAAATTTAAAAGAATTTATCGTTGATAAAATTAATGGGAACCTTTCCCTAAGAATGTGAAATTTAGAAACTAACTGTAGGTTAGCTAAGCAGAATGGTTTCCTGGGTATTGATCTGATGTTGGTTTCGGCCTTCGGGATTAATATTTGGGGAATTATTCTCTTGTTAATTTACGGTTAGTGACTGATGAATTGGAATGAGGCGTATGTTGTGTTTGTGTAACACTTGTTTAATATATACGCGAGTTATTCAGAGAGATCGGGTTTATCCCATTCTGAGTAACAGATTCGATGTGGTGTCGATGATGAAGACGATGGTTGAAGACCGTAGGTCTTTACATCGTTTGGGTGATTACTGATGATCTTGATTGGGCTGTACACCCAAGAGGAGGGAATCAGTTAGTGATCGTCCAGACGTACTTGGAGATCGATGGATATGCGAGGTACTAGGTGCCTCCGGTTTCGTTCAGACCCAGAACGGACTTGCAAATGGACTGCGTGTCTGACATTGGATTTTATTCTGTGTGATTGATTTCTATTAAATATATATCTGTTTGGCGGCGGAGAATTTATTCTCTTGCTTAACGCCCTTCTCTGAGACGTACGAGCTCATGGGTTATATATTGATGGATATCAAACGCATGGAGTGAATTGCCCATGTGGCATGCCTAAGTGGCAATATGATCAAGGCTTCTGTTGAAAAGCAAAGTCTTGTGGTTGATGATCAAAGCACGGCCTGTGTGGCGTAGCTTTGTGTAGCGTTGATTCGCGAGCCTCACACCCCGGTAATGAAATAGAAATGGGAGAGGACCTCAGGGAGGACATGCGTTTCCTTCTAGCTAGAAGTGGCGTCAGTGGTTTTACACGCCCTGACGAGCTTAACTTATGTGGTTGTTGGTTTGCGAGGCGCCTCAGATATATCGGTGACTATGTGAAGCTGATGGAGTCATTCGTTGGCTCATTTACGCCCCATAGGGCGGGGAGACGTATTGTTCAGGCACTATAATCCACTCCGTGTGGACCGGCCCTGACGATCCATGGTGCAGTTGCGGTTGTTCCTGAGACATGGGCTAGATTGTCTCGAATTAGCACAGGACGATCCCTTTGCCTTGGTTCACAGATGGAAATCCAGCTTCCAATACGTGACATTTGCGGTTTTGATTGTAGAGCCTAGTATTAGCGACATGATATATGGTACCCATGCCGTCTATGATTGATATTTATGATTGAAATTGTTTTAACACTATACACTTATAGTAATAATAAAACATGAAATTTAGCGTATCAAACATTCTTTGGCTATTATAAGGTAAAACCCTATCCTCCGGCTTGCGTTGCATTGTGTGATGGGACCTGGGTCTTATAATAGCTTCATTTTTCTTTATTTGCATTGTGTTGTTGTTTTATGCACTGGTGTTCTTAGGAGGAAACCCATTCCGTGTTATACGGCGTGGTCCCTTGATTTACCTACCTTTAAAAATAAAGATTAATAACTGTTTTAATTTTCACACCAGTCCCATGACTGACCTGGAGTTTATTGTTTTAACCTAAACTCTGGGTGCCCCTATTTTGACACGGGCAGCTAGTAGTTTTGGTTTTGCAGATTTATATTCGTAGGAACCTGGTTTACAGCTGGAATGATATCTGGAAAGATCTGTATTCGTATATCTCTTTCAGTTGTGTATTATATTATTTTCCGCTGCTATGTAATTTATAGTAACATCTGATATTTTCTGTTGAATAATATTTATTCATACTCTGTGTATTCTTGTATTATGGTGGAATTGTTGTAATAAGCAGTGAAATGTTCTTCTGTTTGCTTTCTTTTGTGTGTTGTTCTCAGAGTATCCGGGGTTTCCTTACCGGGGAAGTTACGGGTTATCACCATGAAGCTATTATAAGACCCAGATCCCATCACACAATGCAACGCAAGCCGGAGGATAGGGTTTTACCTTATAATAGCCAAATAATGCTTGGTACGCGAAATTTAATCTTTTATTATTACTATAAGTGAAGAAATCAACTTGAAATATAAATGTGTCAATCATAGACGGCATGGCATCCCATGCTACTATGTCGCCATACTAATTCTACAATTAAAACCGCATGATGTCGTATTGGAAATTGGATTCCATCTATGAACCGAGGCAAGGGATCATCCTTACCGCTTCGAGACTGTCTAGCCCGAGCCTCAGGACTCATACTCAGTCAAGCCCTTAGGAAAATGTAGGGCCTGTCCACATATTAAGTGGATTATTATGCCTGAACACACGTTTCCCCGCCCTATGGGGTGTAAACTAGTCATATATCGACTAAACCATCCATCGGCACCGTAGTGACCGATATAACCAAGGCGCCTCGCTTTCCATCATCCACATAAGTAAAATGTCAGGGCTTGTAAACGTTGACACCACCTCTAGCTAGAAAGAAACGTGTCGTCCTGCCTACCGTCTGTCATCCCATTTCTGGTTCATACGGGTGTGTGAAACTCGCGAATTAACGCTATACATAAAGCGATGCTATATTAAAGCTACGTTTTGATCATCAACCGCTAGACTTTGCTTTTCAACAAAAGCCTTGATCCATGCAACTTAGCAAGATACACAGGCAATTCATGCCATGCGATTGATATCCATCAATATATAACCTCTGAGCTCGTATGTCTCAGAGAAGGGCGTTAAGCAAGAGAATAAATTCTCCGCCGCCAAACAGATATATATTTAATAGAAATCAATCACACGAAATAAAATCCAATGTCAGACACACATCCATTTACAAGTTCATTCTGGGTCCGAACGAAACCGGAGGCACCTTATTCCTCGTCCCATATGTCCAATACAGGAGAGAGGCCCTCGCATATCCGTCGATCTCCAAGTACGTCTGGACGATCACCACTTATTACCTCATCTTGGGTGTACAGCCCAATCAAGACATCAGTAATAATCCAAACGATGTGAAGACCTCCAGTCTTCAACCACCGTCTTCATCGTCGACTTATCGTTGTTCAGTTATTCAGAATGGGTATAAACTCGGCCTTTCCGAATAACTCACGTATATTATAAACAAGTGCTATAAAAACACAACATACGCCTCATTCCAATCCAGAATATTCTTTATTCATATATTCACATTCTTAGGGAAAGGTTCCCATTAATTTTATTGAAGATAAATTCTTTTAAATTTATTCTTGAATCTTCCTTTGGATATCATTTCAAACCGTATTAAGGTTTTCCAAACTAGTCGGGATTAGCGAACCACACCGAAGTAATCATTTATTTTATTTTCCAATCCCAACCTATTCATCCAATGGAGAAAACTGGTAATACTCCATATCTAACACCACAGTGTTATCGCTAAATATTAATTACCATTTCACGTTCAAATCTAGTTAAAGATTTAACAATCGCTTGGAGCAAAACTGGTGATACTCCATTCTCGATCATTTCAATCTAATTAAAGATCCATTAAAACTCCACTTAGTTTTAATCTTTCCAAAAATCAATATCAATGATTATATAACTAGGGAAATAATATCCTGTCTTTAACTGGGTTAAAGAACCAATGTCATTTAAAACACGGTTCACGATAAACCCACAATCAGATTCCATTTTATTCCAATTACTAAATATAACTGGAAATTCTAATAATCTTAATTAAAAGGTTTATTCTTTTCACACGGGGTTTAAGAATAGTGTTACTGAAGAAACCATTCCATCAGTCTCTAACCATAAACTAGTAAGAGAACAATTCTCTCAGTATTAATCCCAAAGGCCGAAACAAACATCGGATCGATTCCCAGAAAACCATTCAACTTAGCTAATCTCCAGTTAGTTTCTAATTTTCTTAATTCCATTGGGTTTAAGAACAGCATTTTTAAAGATACCATTCAAGAAAAACCCTAAATTCAATTCAATTCCAATTAAATATTAATTAATTGGTAAACTTCATTAAATCTTGATAAAAGATTTAATCTTTTCTCAACTGGGTTTAGGAACAGTGCTAAGTAAGACACTGTTCACAACAAACCCAAAATCCTATTTGATATCAAATACAAGGCTCTGAATAGAAAATATATCGTCTTATATTCAATATCAACTTCTGAAATCAACAAATATCGTATTGGAATACGATATATATATATCTTCCAAATTCCTCCACAATGTCTGTATAATCACGGAATCCAATATCGAAATATTCCGAAGATAATTTCGATTCAAATCCATTCCAATTAATATATTGGAAATTCCGGTTATTTTAAAAACCATTTCAAATCCAATTTATTTATTTAAAAATATTGGATTATAATTCTAGTTCATAACTAGTTCATGTCGATAAAAATATATTATTATCTTTTCAAATATGGAATTTTTTATCCCAATTCTTTCCAAATCATTTATTATGATTTTACACAAATTATTAATATTTCTAATAATTTTATCAAAGCCCGTACAGTCGATTTCCATAAACGGTCGTCGAACTGCACTTACAGCGACTTTTTCCAAATTTTATTTGGACATGATTCCAAATCCAACTGTTAGATTTCAAATCTCTCATATTCGTTGAAAGCTCTTTTCGATACGAACCCAACAGTTCCAGTTTTACGAGAATCCGACGGTCGAATCTCCCGTGACGTCAATTCGAAGTCAATGGTCGAAATTCGCGAACTACCACGGCACGGCGCGTTCTATTCAGGCCATTTAATATATAATATATATATTACATATATTTCGTCGATTTCTATTCAAATCGTATTTTATAAATCGTTTTAAAACGATTCTAACTTCATTTTCAATTTTAAATCAAAATTGAATATTCCCTATCATTAATATATAAATGATAATATTTTCAAAACATTAGATTTTGAAATCATTTCCTTTTCGATATTCATTATAAAAATGAATAAAATCGATATAAATATCGTTCATGTCAAAATGGCATTAATCTAATCAACACGGCTGTATATATTTCAATAATTCGTGTCTATCCAAAATCAGACATCAAAATCAGATTTTAATCATTTATTAAATATTATTTTGAAATATTCGTTATTTTAAATTATTCGTTCGTTTTGAATTGGAATCAGACACAATCAATTACCATATAATGTGATTTATATGGATTTCATACAACACATGTGTATCACAACAATGATAAATAATCAACCATCATCCAGAGTGCATTCTACACTATATAAGCATTAAATATAAATAATTCACGCTTACACAGTCTGTCAACCAAACGATCGATATACCACTAAACAATTGGGATTAGTGTACGTCAAATATCATCCCAACACCCGTGTGGGGTTTCAATCAACAAACACATATTTTATTTGTGTTGTTGGCCGATGTGTAAAATTTATCGTCCCAATCAATATCAGTCAAATGGGTGTACATAAACAAATCGTTCGATTTGTAAATGAATATTTATTTTATTCATACACACGTTAAAAATTATATTTTTAACGATAAAATATTTATTTCAACACATGAATAATTTACATTCTATTCCACATCACAATCACAAACTATTTTCACAACACGTTATAATCAAACAAGTCGTCCATGGTCTGTGGACGACGGGTGTCGGGTGCTGCTAAGCACCGTCCGCATCCTAGTATATATTTTAACTAGAAAACAAATCAAAGTGAGAAGTTCTCACCTTGGGGTTCCACTCCACCATTCTTTAATTTAACAGTTTGGATTTTGTTCGCTGCTCGTCAGTTCCATCCCATCTGTTTCACGCGGTATATATATTAAAAATCATATTTTTAATAAGATGCTATATATAATTAAAAATCACATTTTTATTTAAGACATTTCTTTATAATATTACATTTTTCTAACAATGTCATTATATTCAAAATTCACATTTTAAACATTGCTTTATATTTTAAAAATCATATTTTTATATTTTTAAAACCATGTTATTTTATATTTTCAGAAACAATGAAAAACAATACTCTTTTTATATTTTTCAAAAATAATGCTCTTTTCAAATTTTTAAAACAATGTATAATTTCAAACAATGTATACTTTTAGATTTTCAAACAATGTATATTTTTATTTTTTCAAACAATGTATATTTTTATATTTTCAAACAATGTATATTTTTATATTTTCATAAAACCATATGTTTATTTTGCTATTTCTATTTTTAAAACAACATATTTATATTTTTAAATCAGAGATTTTTATTTACAAAAACAATTTTTCTTTTTCACTTATAATTTCATATTTTTAACTAAATTAAATTAATTAAATTTCTCATTAAACACTAATTACTAGGGTTAAGGATTTACCATGTTTTAAAGCGTTGTTGTTTCTTCTATATGACGCCTGGAGCCAAAACGAACTGCTTCAAAACTAGGGTTCATCCTCATCGCCGCCTGGAGCTGTCGGAGGTGGATCGGCTAGCACCACCTTGTCCGGCATCGAGAGCACCACCAGCGCGCCCCACGCTGATGAACTCAATGAGCCATAGCGGCCAGGAAATGACTTCGAGCGCGCCGCCTTTGACTTGCAATTTCCAGCGATTCGAGATTTCAGAGAAGATCATCACCGTTGGATGTGTTGGCCTCGAGGAGCTCTTTAATTTCATCTTCAGGAGTTCTGAAATCATTGCAAGGATAGAGCGAAAATTGAAGAGGAAGCGGGGAACGATTATCGCCATCAATTAACTCTGTGGCGGCTAGGGTTTCTAAAAGGGCTGAGGGTGTTATGGGGTGGGGTATTTATAATTAATATTTTATTTAATTTAATTCCTTTAATTCCAAATTTACTTGCTCGTTGATACTAACTCCAAATCGAATCCAACGACTATCGCCCCTAGCCAAATACCCCCATTTCAGACACAATGGAGTATGTTTGGTAAGCCAATTCGACTGTTACGATTAATTTTTCTTTAAATTAAAATATAAATCAATATATATTTAATTTGAACGCACATTTTAATTTATCGGGGCCACATACTAACTCTGAAAATTCCCGAAAAATAAATCCAGCTATGTTTTGACGATACGGTCCTAACAAAACTAATTTCGTCAAATTTGAAGACCGTTTGAAAAATGGCCATTTTCTAGTTGATCCAAATTGACTTAAACTGTTAAAACTCATTTTCCTTTGCCACGCTCACATATTAATCTCAAAATTTATAAATATTGGATTCTAGCAATAATTCGACATTCCGGATCCAACAAAAGTGGTTTCGTCGAAAACGGAGGTTGTTTGCAAAATGGCTATTTTTAAGGGCTTTATATATATATTAAAATATATATAAATTCCACAACGACTTTTCTGAATTTTAAACTGGACGTAACTTACAACTTATAAAACAAAATCTTAGTTTCTTACATCTGTTAGAAAGATATCGTTAAACAGATTCAAATATTTCTTTTTTCGTTCCATTCTGACTTATATTAAATTCTGTATATTCAGTTGAAATTAGAAATCGAATTTTCAAACTACCGCGCCATTTCAGGCTCGTTATATAATTAAAATATAAAATAAATTTATACATTCGAACTTCGTCGAAAATAAATTTATCATCGTTATTATTTAAAATAATTCATTTTAAATATTCAAAATCCATTAAAATCGCCAAAATAAAAATTTTAAATTGGTTCTAATTTTCCGGGTTGTTACACAAATAAAATGGACTTCTCTTCATTAGTTTGCCTTAGATATTAAGTATAAAAAGTTACCACCTCTTTCCTGCATATAAAGTAATTAAATTTTATTTTTAATGTCCTCACTAGTTATATAACAAACATATTTTATATTTAAATGTATTAAGAACAAATTTTAATACAACAAAATGTTACCACAACCCTTACATATGTGTATATATGTATATAACAAGCGAAAATATGCATATAGGACTTTATTATTCTAATTTTATTACTATAATATTCAAAAATCCAATATTATCTATTTTTACACAAATTTAAAACAATTTAACAAAACACAACTTACCCATTTTCATGCACATATATACATTGTTTAAATAATCATAAACTATCAATATATATATATATATATGTTTGTAATACTTCCTCAATTTATTATTTTAATTAAGATGAATTACTTAATTAATCCATATTAAAATGTATTACAAACTTAGTCAAAAACCAGGACATTACAATTTACCCCCTTAAAAGAATTTCGTCCCCGAAATTAAAGTGTAACTAAGAGATTTCACTTATATTTCAAATCATATACTTATAATAAAAACACATACATGAGTCATCCCCTAATGATCACAACAAATAAGGCATCCAAAAATACAGGTTACCTACCAAAATATTCCATGGCAATCAAAACATTCAATACACACATTAGCAATTTGCTATCTATCACGATTATTTTTATAACTAGAAATATTTGTTACTACGGTTCAGAAACATTTCCATTTATTGCTCTTCCTCAACATTCATCAGTCCCTGACCGTAAATCGGTAAGAAAATAATCTTCTAAGCATCAACCCCGAAGACCAAAATCAACATCAGATCAGTACTCAGAAAATCATTTAACTTACCCAATCTCTAGTTAGGTTCCAATTTCTTAATTCCAAAACTTAATTTCTTCTCAATCCATATTACCCCATTTTACATACAAAACTTTTGAATCTTCAAAAGAAATTGTTTTACTTAAACAATTTTCCAACTTTCTAGTATTTCAAATTCCATTTCTGGTTTGTCTTATTTATATATTTCATTCATACACAAATTCTAATTTGATTATATATATATAACTATTTAAAATTTTATAATCTTGTTTGATTATAATAATAACAATCAACACATCCATATATAATAATTTCAAAAAAAATATTTTTTTATAATATAATATAATTTTAGGAAAATTTATTTCATTTACCCAACTTTTAAAACAATACTGTGTCGAAGTACACTATTCAAGAGTTTAGAAAATCTTTTTGATGCAGTGTTCGACTACTGTATTGACTATAATTTTTAAACCAATCAACACAATATAAAACAGTTTTTGTATCAATAAAAAAATATGCGCTCATATATATATATATAATTAAACTAAATCTAGGGTATTACTAACCCTATCTCTATCGAGTTACACTACGAGCCAAGGTTATTACTGTAACGACCCGGCTTTTTTGCCCGGTTTTCGCCGGTAATTAAACCAACTTAAATCGTTCATAAAGACGGATTGTTAGGGGTACTTACACATTTGCACAAAAAAAAGAACTTTTCCGTTATTATTATAATATTATATCAGAGTTACAAGAGAAACAACAGAGTACAGCGGAAGAACTATATATGCTTAGCGGAAATAAACTCTCCAACGGAATAAGAGACATCCAAATCATAACTCCAGGTTCAAACCTGAATCCAGCTCTGAGATCTAAATTTGCAAACCAAACTTCTGACTGCCCATGTAAAAATATGGGCACCCAGAGTTTAGGTGTAGGAAACAATAAAATCTAGGTCAGTTGTGGGACGGGTGTGAGATTTCAAAAATAGTTTCTTATTTAGGATTCATTTTAAAATTGGGAACTTCAGTAGACCACGCCGCTAACACGGAATGGGTTTACTCCATGTGAATACCCGTGCATCCAAATTCGCAATGACTTTTGAAAATGAAACTACCATAAGGTCTCGCGGCACACACACAATGCAAACGCACACATGGGCGAGGTTTCTCCTTATGATAGTCAAAAATGCTTGATACGTGAAAATCCTTTGATATTATTATTAGTGCAAACTGTGAAAACAATTTTGCAAATAAATGTATTAATCATAGCCAACATAATGCTCCATCCCATTATACTGACAACCCTGCTGGTAGCAGGCTATACAACTAAAATCGTATGGGCTCGTAGTGGGAATTAGATTTCCAACAAATGACCATGCAAAGGAACTTCCTTACTGAACCGATGGGTACGCCTCTAGAGGGATGCCCCGGGAACCAAATCAGGCTCTTTGCCAACACGAGGTCGGGTTACCTCTTAACTAGGTAACTTAGAACACGCTTGAGTATATCACTTCCCGGTCGTTACCAACCTTTAAACCGGGTACCCGCAACATCAACATCCACAAAGTAGAAGTTATCCACATAAGTTAATACCTGGGCTCCATACCATAGTACACCTTTTATCTAGAAGGAAATGACTACCCATAACCTCGCTGCATCTTTTCTGTTTCAGCCATTTACCGGGTTGTGAGGCTTGCCGAGGTCACGATATATACAAAGCTACGCTTAAATAAGCCATGTTTTAATCATCCATAGCTCATCACATATCTTAAGTATGCCACATTGTCCATTAACAAACGCATCATTGATTTTCGATATATAACCTCTAAGCTCATACGTCTTAGAGAAGGGTGTTAAGCAAGAGAATAATTCTCCGCCACCAAACAGATATATATATATATATATATTGATAAAACAGTGCTACGCAGTTAATTACAATGTCAGACACACAATCCATATATGTTCGTTCTGGGTCTGAACGAAACATCATCCAAAAATCTCCAAATACATTCAAATATCATGCCACTTATAACTTCGTTTGGTTGTGCGGATCAATCCGAGACATCAGCATTAAAAATACAAAGGATTCAAAAATTCCCATGCTTCATTCGTCGGTTTCCATGTTTTAAATTGCTTTATAATGTCATATTATTATTTGGATGGTTTTCGGACCTATATCTGATTCCGGACTTTCCAAGTAATAAGCGTACTTTACAATCAATAGCGATGGTCTATACAGATTTCCAATTCAAATCTCCTTCCCAAACGTTATTACTTTACTTTAATTCAAGGTTGGATTTATTCAATTTCCTTAAAACCCCGTTATCGTCTTAATTCTTTCCTTGAAATTCATTATTCATTTCCAACCTTATATTTCAAAAACCAAATCCATTTATTCGTCGTTATCTTTTCCATAAGTTTCAAAACCATCAAATCGTAATTTGGATTTAAATCTCCATTTATGGTAATTGATATTTCAAATATAAGTTTTAAACAAAATTTAATTGACTTATATTTGATATTTATTCACAAACCCATTAGAATTTGGGTATATGGTTTACTATTTTTGATTGTATTTGTCCGATGCTGGGATTCCATATCGAATATCCAACGACTTAGTCTATTCAAAACTCATTTCCTTTTTTTATTCAAATTTCCCAAATCTTACTTACAATAAATTTCATACATGCATTTTAAATTCTTTTAACATATAAACAAATCCTTTTCCCATAATTTAAACAATGGTTCATGGTTTATAATCTTCAAATTCCAATCATTTCCAAAGAAATAGTATAATAACGTTAAAAGCGTTGCTAACGGTGCTGCGAAATGGTTATTTAACCAAATCTATCTAGGATCATTCATATATTCTAACTCAAATCACTTTTAAATAATAAAATATGATTTATTATATTTTTGTGGATTTTGAAATAATTTTTATAAGCCCATTTTATTCGATTTTCCATTACGGTCGCCGAACTGCACGCATAGCGACCTTTTCATATTTTGATTTAAACATAACTTGGAAACCATACGTTGGAATTTGAAAATTTATCTTCTATTCAAAAACATCGTTAATAGAAATCCGACGTTTTTCGTTTTACGTCAATCCGATTCAAAACGTTCAAGTTATAACCATTTGAAATTTAAAATCGATATTATCGAACTTTTGTTACCGACGCGTTTGATTCGCGCTATATGACATTTTAAATAAAATTCGTCCAATTCTTTCCTTTATCGAAATAAACTACATTTCCATACTTAGATCCAAAACCATATTTCAAATCCTGTTTTCCCGAAATGACATCTTTATATTCCAACTTTAGTTTAAAACCATTTAAATTCAAAATTTCCATTTCAAATCAAATTGAATAATATTTAATTTAAAATCATTTGATTATTTTTTCGAAATCCTTTTTGGAAACATTAATTCGCACAGAAACCATTATTCCAATTCCCAATGTCTTCATACTATGTTTGATTGAACATTTGATGATAATATTTCAATCATTTCCAAAAGAACTATCATTTCATATTCCAACTTTCATTTCGAATTAAATCAAAATGATAATATCTTTACCAAAACTCGGTTAGTTGATTACAAATAACCGTTAAATCACTTGCACAAAACCAATATTGGATACATATTCAAAATCATTCTTCGAACAAATTTTCAAACATTTCCACTCATTTCAACGATATTTGCTTAATTTAATTTCTAAACAGTTTTAAAAATTAATTTAAAACTATATTCTCTATTCTATTTTCATAATTAAATTTTCATTTAAATGGAAGGAGAATTTAAACCGATTAACCGTATAATTACACAGCTACGGTGTGAATTCATGCAATCAAATTTTACCAAATAATTTAATCAAATAAATCAGCACAATTTCATCCATCACAACCACAACAACTAAAATAAACAATTAACTGTGCGCAGAGCGTTACAGTCAATAACGCTTAGTGTTAGGGTGTTTTTAACTGCATGAACATAAATTGAACAACCAATAGCAATTAGTCATAACAATTTATGATCATGAACCAATTATTAAAATTAACAACTAATTTTAATTAACCATAATAACTAATTTAAAATAAATTTAAATTATAATCTCACCTGCATTACTTTCAAACTTTTCTTTACTGACTGAATCTTCTCAGTGCTACGAATGAATCACCAATAATGGTATGCGCTCAATATTCCTTCGGTTACGAACTAAATGGATATATATGTATATATAAATATTTACTTTCAACACACGTCAACCTTTTTTTCTACACCCGAGGAGGCCAGAGTTAGGATCATGAATGGCTGAGAAGGAGTATGGGGTGGAGGTGGCGTTGCTATCGCGGCTTATGGGGGGAAAGGAGAGAGAAACGGTGGTGAGAAGGCTTTGCGTGTGGAGTAAAGAGGGAGACATTAGCTGTTAGGGGAAGATGCGGTTTTAAGAAGGGAGGGGAGAGCGAAGGTGGACTGGGTTGCTGTCGTTGGTACGTCAGAGGGTCGGTGGGTACTCGGAGTGCGGCGGTGTCAGGCAGGCAGAGGTCGTAGGGCTATAGTACCTATATAGGAGAAGGAGGCGGTGAGTAGGCTATTTTGAGAAGGGTCAGAGACTATTCGGTGGACTAGGGATTTCCGGAGGTAGCGACGGAGGTGCTGCAGTCGGCGATGGTGCAAGGCGTTTGAAGCTGACGTCGGAAGTGGCGGAGGAGTTAAGGGCAGTGGAGGTTGATATGAAGGCCGGACAGAGTGGAAGGGAAAGAAAAAGTGTGACCGACTATCTTGAAGAATGAAAGTTGTGGGGAGAAGGGAGAGGTGAAGGCGGAGTGCGGAGGAGCGGTTGTTGATGGATGAGGCGATAGTGGTGGAGCGAGGTTTGTAGTACTGGCGGTGGACTTGCAGAGGAGAAAGCCGTGAGAGGAAAAATGAATAAGGGGGGAAGCTGCTATTTAACGGTGGGGATTTGGGTTTTCTTTTTTAATGCATGTGTTCCCATAACCAACCACATGTCCACTGATCTCACAGATGTCACCCGCAAGCCTTTCCATTTTTACACGTATATTATATATATATATATATAACCTCACACACGTGAACTTCTGCTATCATGAATCCCTAGCATGCGTTAGCCTCATACGAGAAACCTATTCCCCTTTTCAATTGGAATTTGTACACCATAATATGTTTTTGATTTCTTTTTATTTCTAGTTATCTATTAGCAAACAACAGCAACTGACGATATATTCGTACTCAAAAATGTGTATGGATCTCAAAATAAAAATAAAATAGACTGGTTGATTAATTCTGTAATGTGTCTAAAGGACCACGGTTGCCCTAAAATACATTAAAAAAACTGTTTAATTTCCAAATAAAAAATTATAGTATAATTCTAAAAAATATTTTAAGACTGCGTGTACAGAAACTGAACGAATATATTAAACTGATATTTAATTATAATTTATTTAACCAAGCAACTTTAAAATATAAAATCCATATACATAATAATTTACATTTTAATATATTAAACATACGTCCAAAATAAGTTTTCTATTACAAAATCATACTTATAAAATAGAACAAAATATTTATTCAACTAATATAAAAAGAATTATAAATCAATATTTATTTTTAAACCTTATTTAAATTCAAAATATATTCAGAAAAAATCCAAAATCTATTTTAAACTTAATTACAAATTCAGGAGTATTACAATTACTCAACCTTCAGCTCTGATACCAAGTGTGACGACCTAGATTTCGGTACCATTTGAATTGACCAAATGCAACACAAGTCCAACCCAAATAATACTAAAACCCAGATGTCAAAGAAATAAATCAGAGGGTGAGAATATATAAGATAGAAAATTTAGAATAGATGAAAAAGAATAACTCAATAACAGAATCAGAGCAAACACGAATCTCACAGCAGAATAAATAAAATATATTATATAACATAACTTTTGAAATACAAAATGCATTTGAACTTACATACATTATTAGAGTACATCACATATACAACACAGTGGAAATTACACTCTAAATATCTATCATTGAAGCCACCTGCTCCAAGCTCCTTTAGAAAATCTATAAAATCCTGAACTACTTGACTGCCCATACAAATTTGGGCACCCAAGAGTTTAGGGAAAATATAGTAAAATAATCTCTGGGTTAGTCATGAGACTGGTGTGAGTAAACGATTTTAAAACAGCTTGATTTTATCTTTCAAAAGCCTTTTGAAAGAAAAGATAATCGTAAGACCGATCCACACATAAATACGCATGGTTTTTACCTTACGATAACCCAAAGCATTCTATGAAAACAAAATTATTCTAATATTATAATAGTGTCTAAATACAAATAAATAGCAATATAGCAAAACGCTTGCATCTAACGCTCCATATACATAGTATGCCATCAAAACCGCATGTGCACGTTGGATAATGCATTTCCATGGCAAGGCATGGGCAACCACCTTTCCGACAATATATGAAACACCCCATGTCCATTAATGTCACTCACAAAGGGAATGCATTAACTTCAGTGAAGCGTTATAGGTAAAAGATGCAGATAAATTACAAGACAGACAAATAAAGCAACGGAAAAGAATAAAAACTTTACTTCATTTATAAAACAGCAGCTTGGTAAAACAGCTTGTATAAAGATTGTTTTCTAACACCAAAACACCAATACCCAGTATAACAAAGTATCTGTCTTGTGTAGTAAAATAAAGAAGCATAAAATGACAACGATATTCCCCAATAAATCATGAGCCAGCCATAGCAGTGGAAAAGAGAGTCCAAAGCAATACGTCGACTATCTTCGAGCTTGGAAAGAGAAACGGTCCAAACTAAGCTGAGTTATTCCCTCCCTGACTACCTGGGGGGAAACGGAAGAAAAGAGGCGAAACAAAACTAGGTCAGACATAAGTCTAGTAAGTCCAGTGATTTTCAGTATGTAAACAGGTAATAGAAACATGACATGAATAAACTGAATATAAGACAATACCGTGATAACAGGGATAACAAGATAACCTAAGATTTGCATAAGATATGATAAGGCAAGATAAACTGAATGCGCTTCTACTCTTTCTCTGCTTCGCTACTACCCTGTTATTCTGATTTCTATATCTCTGTACTAACTAACTAGTATCCTAACTAGTGTCTTTTGTAGAATGATTCGTATTCCCTACTAGTGTCCCAACTAGTATCCTGTGAAAAAGGATCTGTATCCCCTACTAGTGTCCCAACTAGTATCCTATGTTATAAAATAAGGTGATCGCAACCCCGCAATTGTGGTAGCCTTCAGGTGTACATCTAGTATGAGGATCTTACCTCAATCAGCCTAATTGCCAAGAAGACCCTTACTACCCTATCGATCGGCTCCCTACCTGTATTAATTTTCCTTGTGTCTGTGTCAGTCAGCCCTCTCTTGCGTGTAGATACCCTGTGCTAGCCCCACCATAAGGTGTATCAATCCCTATGATAGCAACCTGACATGATTCAAGATGCACAGTGTATAACTACTGATGCCCAGTGTCTGCTTTGTCCATGCCGGAGCATGTGCACGCCCATACTCCGTCGGAACCCACGCTGCTGCACCCCCTGCCGCTATTTTGACCGCTTATAATCAGCCCAGTAATCGTGCCCCACCCTTCCTAGTTCAGGGTACCATGATACATCTATGTGGGTTACTGCTGAAATGGGTCCCCGTTACTAGGGTTTCCTACTGGTTAAGGTTGTGGGCCTATATATACAAATATTACCCACCTACCGAGATGTACTTAACCCTCCCACTGATTCAAACATGTTTATTTAATGGTTAAGTTTGTGGGCCTATATATACTAATATTACCCACCTACACGAGATGTACTTAACCCTCTCACTGATCAAGTCAATAGGTTTTATTGGTTAAGCTTGCCTTAACCCTATCCACTTTGTTCATGTAATATTGGTTAAGTGTTGTCCATTCATGTTAACTTAACCCACCTACACATCATGTTGTATTGGTTAAGTGTTTCCAATTAACTTAACCCTGTTCATTCATCGTGTTATATTGGTCAAGTGTTTCCCATTAACTTAACCCCACTCGTTCATCATGTTATATTGGTTAAGTGTTTCTTATTAACTTAACCCCACTCGTTCATCATGTTACATTGGTTAAATGTTTCTTATTAACTTAACCCCTACTCATTTATCATGCTATATTGGTTAACTGTTTCTTATTAACCTAACCCTACTCATTCATCATACCATATTGGTAAAGTGTTTCTAAATTTACTTAACCCCACCTTCTTGTCTAATTAACATGTTATAACAGTTAAGTGTTCTAAATTTACTTAACCCCACCTTCTTGTCTAATTAACATGTATAACGGTTAAGTGTTCTAAATTTATTTAACCCCACCCACTTGTCTAATTAACAAATTATATTGGTTAAGTATCGCCTATTCATATGTTACTTAACCTTACCATTCTTAGCATTTTGTTTATTAGCATTAATTAATTTATTAATGCCCCAACCTCTCACATTAAAACTGTTGTTTGCGGTTGCTGGATGTACCGGGTGGTTCCGGGCAGACTTCTACCGCAAACTCATTCTAACCTCGGGTTTTGGGCTAAATGCGCTAACCTCTCACATTAGATCTGTGTTGTTGCGGTTATTGGATGTGCCGGGCGGTTCCGGGCAGTTTTACAACGCAACTCAATCTAACCTCGGGTTAGGCATGTTCATCTTTTAGCCAAATTACATATTTACCATACATGTCCAAGTCTAGATTTTTCATGCTAATTATCCCAATTTTATAAAACTAGTCATGTTTCAATTCTCAAGTTATGCCCCACAAATTCAATTACGAGTTATTAATCAAAATAGGCAACACCTAATCTTCCCAAATTTACAATAATAGGCATGCTCCAAAATCACAATATACATTCTGCTCGGCGTCTCAACCATTAGTTATGCCCAATCTAGATTCAATATTCCAGTTTGTAGTTTATGCCCAAAACTTGGTTTACATGCCAATTAACCCAAACTTGTAGTTATAATAATAATGCCCTAATATCTATTACAAGTTTTATGCCACATTCGCATGTTATGCCCAAAATTTACTAAATTAAATTATACCCAATTTTCCCTGCGTTATAATCACACGTACAACGAGATTCAATCTAAGTTCCGAATGAACTTGTATTCATAAAAGCAGGTAAAAAGGGAAAAATAGAAAAGGAGCATAAGAATTGACATAAGGAAAAATAGGCATGTAAAGATGCACCCAATTCAAGAATCATGTTTCAATGTTGTACATTAACAATATATGTGAACAAGCTAAGCAACTTATACCATAGGTATAAAGATTAGATAGAATAGGACTTAAGAGAATCACTCATTTTTATGTACAACATGATAAGTTCTATCATATCAACCACAATAGTCTCATAGGCTGTTAGGTTTCATTTTGTCAGTCACAATAGTCTCATAGGCATGATAGATGTCATTACATTAACCACAATAATCTTATAGGCATAGGCAACTCAGAATTGACAAAAGGATAGGCACGAATAGAATTAGGCATAATTCTAAATCCAGTTATTACAGTCATGATTTCTTATTAGGTGTTCACATCTAAATAATAATTGTACTTACAGAAAAAGGACGGATCTTGATTTTTGGGATCTGATTTCTGAATTTGAAAAGCTATCCTTTGATGTAGACGTTTGATTCTCTAGTTCTTCTAATTGATTCCTAGTTTGAATTTGATTCTCTAGTTTAGAGAAAAATGGAGGCTATGCTAGGTTGGCCATGGACAGCATGACTGCTTCTTAGAGCAAGATTATGAGGTTTAGGGTTGGGGTTTAGGTTGATTATATAGAAGTTTGGATAAATGTGAGTCGTTAGATCAACCTAGGAGTAATCAAAGCCATCCAGACCAAATAGAGCCAACCAGAAGTCGCCACATATGCCCTAATAACTCAAAAATCGACCATCAGGCCATACAGTGAAGGTCACATCAGCTCAGGGCTTAGAAAAATCGTCACAGGAACCAAATCAAAAAGGGGTCGACTCCCTACAGGGGGGGTCGACACCTGTGTCGACTCCCTTATAGGGGGGTCGACACCTATGTCGACTCCCCTTGGGGGGGTCGACACCTTGAGCGGGAAATTTCTGGCTCATCCTGATTTCTTCCAAATTTGAAATTTGAACTGGTTTTTAATTATTATTTAATTTCTGATTAGACTTGGAATCTTCTAACCTCCATAACTTCCTCACACGGAGTCCAATTCATGCAAACACGGACTTTACCTCAAGCATAATTCTGAGACGAATGCAATGGCGTAACCCGTTTTACTTAGTTCACTTTTAAAATTAAGTATTCTTTAATTCGTTACTTAACATTCACAGAAAATACGGGCTGTTACAATATACTTCCAGAGATGAATACATTGGGGTTCAACAAGAACATCTTGCAACCCATGCTAAACATGACCGACCTTCACTTCGCTTGAGAGTACCGAATATATCATTCCATGGATGGGGGCAGCTAATCGAACCGATAGCAAAAAAATAAAGGAACAACCGAAGGCATTTTATTTCTCCAGATCAGGTAATGATACACCCTTTTGATGGGAGCGACTCATATAGCCATGCGACCTATCCGATTTTATACCATTTCCTGGTTGATGAGGCTTGAGGTCTGAACATACCATTAGACATATCACATTTTCATTCACTTCGAATGCCACATCGTCAAACCCATCAAATCACAAATTGATTTCCCCAATACCACAGTTATAAATCTAAGAGAAATGAGTTCCGCCGCCACCAAACATAGTTGAAGAGGTCAACTGTATGATCTGTTAAGTATACTCTGTCAGACATTCGTCCATACAAGTTGTACTGGGACTGGACAAACCGAAGGCACTATCCTATAAATCCATCTTAGGCAATTGCTACCTAGGATTAACATAACAGCCCTCGTATAAACTTCGTCTTCAATAATCTTTAACTTGAAACGTATAAATCGAAGTGCAATTAAATTCTGGACTTTTCGAAATGACAACGTAAAAGGTCAAGGTTTAATAGTTGGTGATTTAACTATCAAATATAAAATAAAATGAATAGATTTATTTCCATTGGATCTGCTAAGCTTTACTTAAATAATCTTCAATTATTTAAATTGAAATTTTAACTTTATTTATACTTATCTGAAAACATAAGCATTTCTTTTTAACTTCGGAAATTTCTAATAAAAATCTTACATGATAATCTCACTCTTGAATATACGTTTCATAATTTAAAGCGATATTCAACTCTAAAACTCATTTCGAACACAAACTAATACCATCTTATCTGATAATAGTGAAATCATTCAAGTTAGGTTATTTTTAATTACCTCTCAGTCCTTGAGTTGAAATCATTTTTATCGTTAAGATTCGTAGAAGTTTGATATTCAAAATATCTGACAAAGCAGACTTTGTAAATCCATTTGATATTCAAATCTGAAACCATTTCCAAAACCACGTTGTTGTCTGAAACATTCATCAAGTTAACTTGATTAACTAAAATATTTAAAACCAAGGAATTTTATTGAATAAAACGACTTAATTTCCTTTTCCTTTTATAATTAAATTATCTTTTAAAATAAATACTTAATTAAGAGATTAATTAAGTTAATAACATCATCTTGAATAATTTATCAAATTTCAATTTCTCTATTTAACGGCACAATTACCTTACCACATTCTGTTAATTAAAATATTAATTAGCTTTTTAATAAAATAATTCCATGTTTAACAATTACCTATTAAAAACTATTTTATTAAATTAATTGGAAAGGTTTAATTAAATAATCAATTTTCGAGTAAAACAGTGGTGTAATCAACCTAAAAATAATCTGATTAACTGGTTACAGTTAATCTTTCCTTTTTAAATTAATTAATAATACGATTAATTTAAAATATTCACCTTTAATTGTTTCTTAAAAACAATTATTCAAACTATTGACAACTTATGTAAATTTCTGATTTACATTACAGAAATTATAACTTTGCAGTCCCAATAACATATAGCAGTTCTTATAACGACCACTTTCACATCGTTAATCCAATTTACCCAAACAGCTGTGTAAATGTAACTTAGTATTATCAATTGATAATATAATCACACAACAACATATATTTACTGAATAAATATGTCAAATTAACATGTTAGCAGAATGGTGTTTGTTTCTACTAGCAGGGTGTCCACACAATTCAGTCAATTTAATTATAGTGGAACAGTGTTTATTTCCACTAACAGATGTTAATATATATATATAATTACGATTTACGTAATTAAGCACAACTCAATTAATAAATCAATTAATTTACCAACCAATTCAGAATTTACTAGATTTACAGATCAATAGTTACGTGTTAATTTAGTTTAGCGACTAAATTTACGTTCGATAGGTTTTAAATAATATTTAGTATTAAATATATTTTTAATTACTTAATAAATCCATTTATTTTAAATTGAGTTGTTAGCTACGTTGAGTTATACACTATTGTTCAACTCGACTACACATACGTGAATCAAAATTTGTTCAACCATTGGTTCTTGATCTAACTTATATCTATTTATATTGTTATATATCATATATCTATATCCTATTTGTGTTTAACTTAGAATATTTTGTTTGCTTTTTGTTTATTATAATGGGTCAGGCCCAATTAAAACAGCCTGTACACATTACGTATTTATATTTAACAATATATATTATTATACATAATATTATTTAAACTTAACTTTAATTTAAACTTCCCTTTTTTCTTTTTCTTTTTTTTGTGGGCCAAGCCCAACATCATGCACTAAGAATGATGCAACAACCTTCTTCCATTTAAACATACCAGGAAAACAAAGGTGCCAATTCTTCTTTTCCTTATCATTTCCTTTCTTTCTTCTTTACCCAGTTTTCTTCTCTTCCTTCCTTCGTTTGTTTTATAATTTTTTTGTTGTTTTTTTATAAAATGAAACTGGGTCGAGCCCAAGCCCAATATTACTCATGCATATAATCCCAAAGCACCAACTCCTCCTTATCTTCCTTCCTGCTCTCCTTTCTTTTCTGCTGCCCGCTTCCTTCTTTGCCCAGGCGTGGCTTCTGGAGCTCCACAAACTCGGTCACACTATTTCCAACAGATGCACCATTCCAGGTTAGCCAAAAGGGTATGATTCAAAATGGTTGGCCATGAAAATTCATAGCAAAACAAGGATCGATCCATCCAAGCTTCAGCTATTCCTTCCCCTCTTCTTTCTCTTCTACTGTTTTCAACATGACCATGCACTATATATCCCGTGCTCATGCACACACATCCCCACAGCTATCTCGCCACCACTACCATCGCCGCATACCACATTTACCTAACTGAATCCAATTTCATCATCATAATTCTCCCCGTCCTCTTCATTCAAAATCTAGTACATCAGTAGCACCTTCAACATTTATACCTCCTCAACAAATCGCCACGCCAAACCATTGCAGTCCATTTATCACCCTCAAACTCCATCAGCACGAACCTAACACAAGGTCCGACATCCTTGGTTCCACTCGATGCTCCCATTGTTGCGCAGTTCGACATCGAAATTCATAGTAACAATGTGAGCCAAAAACCTAAGTTGAGTTAAAAATCTAAATTTAGTCATTTGAAAAATTATCTCATATTTTTCCCGGTTTGCCGAGATCATCACGCTCCTCCACACCAATTTTCAACATCAACAATTTCTTTGATCGTCAGGATCGGCCATGGTTATCAATTCCGGCCAAACCTATGTAACTCACTCATCTCAACGATAAAAATCTTGATTTTTGTTTCTAAATTCATAGTTTACTGTCATGAAAATGTTTGGATACCTGAATTTCAAAACAAAGCTAGTCGAAAACTTTGATTTTTCACTTCCTTTTTCTGTGTACATTTTAAACTAGGTATAAATGGATTATTTTGTAGTGGGCTTATTTTTAATATGAACTAGGAATCTAAATGAACCATTTGCAAGAAGAAACCAAAGTCTGCTTGTAACGACCCTCCCTCTCGGTCGATCCAAATTGATCATTAAACCGACTTAAATTGAAACAAAACGGCGGATACGCTAACTTTGGGTGCACAACACATCAGAACAAAGAGTAGAAGACGTTTATAACATCATAATAATGTTACATCAGAGTACAGAATATCAGACTATCAAAAATAATACAGCGGAAAATTAATTTACAATAAATGTAATACAATACAGCGGAAACAAATAAACTAACACAGCGGAAGACTATCAATGCTCTAGACATAGCTTTAAGCTTCGATCCAGAATCCTGCTAAATGAAATAATCTGCAAAAACAAAACTATCGACTGACCATGTGGAAAATATGGGCACCCAAAGTTTAGGCGAAAACAATAAACTCAAGGTCAATCGTGGGACTGGTGTGAGAACTCAAAACAGTTATTAAACTTTTACTTTAAAATAGGGTAATCACGGGCCACGCCGTATAACACGGAACAGGCTAACCCCCATGAATACCAGTGCATAAACAACAACAAATAATAGTCGTATGGATCTATAATGCATCACACAACATGCAAATTTCCAATTTACCCATTTAGGCTTAAACCCCAAACTTAGTTTTTTGAAATCCAATTCACTTTACAGAAATTATTCCTCTGGACTTTATTCCCGATTTCTTATTTCAAATCATTTGAAATACATATCTAGCTTTTATATCAAAGTAAATTTCACTTTGGGATCTCAAACCAAAATCTTTGGAAATATGAATTCCAAAACATCACACTGCATACAAACAAGTATGCAACCAAATATCGAGCTCCTCGTCGACAAGGCAAAGGGTACGTACCTAAGCAACTCGATATATATATATGTGCACCTCCCACTCTGGAGCAGGCTACACTGACGATGCTCCATTCCACACTCTGGGGAACTACACCGCCATCTCACCCATAATTTTAGTCCCTGGGTTACCCGAATCTTTAGCCACATACTAAATCATTTCATATCCCGAAGTAGGGAAAGTCATTTCACAACATAATAATCACAAGTACTTTCAAACTATAGTACTTCACATCAGTAATTCACACATATGATCAGTCACTATTAATCACATAACCTTTGAGCTCGTACATCTCAAAGAAGGGTGTTAAGAAAGAGAATAAATTCTCCGCCACCAAACAGATACATCATCAATAGCAACTAATCGGTTACATGATGAACCACAATGTCAAACACATAATACATTTCGAAATCATTTCGACAATATTGAATTTAGGCCTCGAAATCCTTTCTGTTTTATAAAACATTTTTATAAAACATTCCCTGTCCAAAATCGGGAATACATTTCTTTTCACTTAAGAAAAATATCATTTCAAAACCATTCATTAAATTTGAAATGAACTCAACAACATCGCTACACATCTTATAGTCAAATCGTGAAGTGTTTCACAAGATGTTAGCATACAAATATTTCTACCCAACCCAATGCTAAATGTAAAAGCATAGTTTGCTCATGAGCTGGTCGAGCATAATCCAAACAGTCAATCAATCACGATTAATATCAACAACCAAGTATATTTGGTTTATACCACATCTCATGTTTTGGTAAATTTAATCACCATTCATTCATTCAAACCTAATTAAAGAATTAATAAAACTCCAGTTCAGTTTTAATCTTAAAAATCATTATTTAATGGTTGTTCAACTTTCTGGAAATTAATCCTGCTTTTAATTGGGTTAAAGAACAAATGTTATTTAAAATACAATTCACGATAAACTCCAAAATCATCTTCCACCAAAATGGAATCTTCATGGAAATCATAACAGTATATAATCGATATAAATTTCCGTATCAAATCAATACTATAAATGGAATAACTGTAATAACCCGTAAATCTGAGCCAACTTAAAATTTTTATTTTGGCAATTTTATTGAATTTTGAATATTTAAAATGAATTATTTTAAATAATAACAACGAGAAATTTATTTTGAATAGAATTAGAACGTATATATTTATTTGAATCGTCGTTAGAATATAAATATTTTATTTTAAATATAAAAGGAATTGGAAATGGCACGGTAGTTTGAAAATTCGATTTCAAATTTCAAATGAATGTACAGGATTCAAAATAAACCGGATTTTAGCAAAACCAAAAACATTAGAATCTATTTGAGAATATCTTTCCAACGAATCCGAAAAATTGAAATTTCATAGCAGGAATAAAAAGTTATGTCCAGTTGAAAATTCGGAATAGTCGCTATGGAAATATAAAGGCCCTTGAAAATGGAAATTTTGCAAACGACCTCGGTTTTCGTCGAAACCACTTTTGTTGGATCCGTGATGTCAAGTTATTGCTAGATTCCAAAATTCATAATTTTTCGAATCAATATGTGAGCGTGTCAAAGGAAAACGCGTTTGACCAGTTTTAGTTGATTTTAATCGACTGGAAAATGGCCATTTTTCAAACGGTCTCAGAATTTGACAAAATTAGTTTTGTTAGGACCGTATCGTCAATACGAAGCTAGAAATAATTTTTTTGGAATTTTTAGAGTTAGTATATGGTCCCGGTAAATTAAAATGTACATTCAAATTCAATATATACTGATTTATATTTTGAATTTGATAAAAACTGATCGTAACAGCTAAATTGGCTAACGGGACATATCCTATTGAGTTAGAAAAGGGGGTAATTAGCTAGGGGCGACAGTCGTTGGTCTCGTTTGGGGTTCGAAATAAAAATTTACTTTTTGGGAGAATTATATTATTATATATATATTATTAGCTTGGTCAACACCCCTCCCTTATATCCTTTCTCTCTCCACGTTATTCTCAAAACAGAAAAAAAAAAACAATGATGGAGACCTAGCTCCGCCGCCACCGATGGAGCGCCCCCCCTGGCGCCAAGCGCCGCCGGCGAGATTCTCCCTTCCCTTCGGCTCTCCCTCTCCCCCCTCGACCGCGTGAAACCCCCTGAGCATCCGAACCCAACCCCCTGAACCCATTGAAACCAGCGTGCGCCCTTATCAGCAACCGCCACCCCCCCTGCATCGAATTCCGACGCCAAGCCCCCCTTCAGCAGCGCCGACCACCGCAAGAAAACCCCCTCTCTCCCTTGTTCGCTGCAAGCTCATACCCCTCCCCCCCTGTGCAATGCTACAGCGAACGCCGCCATCCCCTTCGACCGAAAACGCTAGAAAATCAATGTAAGTTTTTATGACTTTGTTTTCTAATTTCTTTGAGATCAAGCGAGATTTTTAGTTTATGAAAGACGAGATTTTTAGTTTATGAAAGGCGAGATTTTTAGTTTATGAAAGACGAGGTTTTTAGTATATGAAAGGTGAGATTTTTAGTTTATGAAAGCGAAGAAAGAATTGATTTTTAACATGAGAAAGGCAAGATTTTTAATTTAAAAGGGTTTGTTTTTTTTAAAGTTAAAAAGATTTGATTTTTATTCATATGAACAACGTATAAAGAAGTGATTTTTATTTTTATAACTAACATATAAAAATGATATTTTTTTTATCATGAGAGTGAAGTAAAAATACGATTTTTATATATACAGTAGCGATATAAAAATATGATTTTTATATATGTATGAAGATAAAAATTCGATTTTTATATATATGAAGTGAAGATAAAAATTCGATTTTTATATATATGATTTTTATATATACGAAGTGAAGATAAAAATTCGATTTTTATATATATGAAGTGAAGATAAAAAATTTGATTTTTATGTACATGTAGTGATAATAAAAATGTGATTTTTATATATGAACAGCGTGAAAAGGACTGCATTGGAATTTCAAACCAATCCAAACGGTTTAGAAGCTCAGAAGTAAAACACGGCGGAGTGGAACCCTTTGTGAGAACTCCTCACTTTTATTTTATTTTCGAGTTAAAATATATAGTAGGATGCAGACGGTGCTTAGCAGCACCCGACACCCATCGTCCACAGGCCATGGATGACTTGTTAGTTTGATTGTCGTGTTGTGAAAATTGATTGTGTGATGGAATAAATATTTTATAGTTAAAAATATAATTTTTAATGTGTATATAAAATAAAGATTTATAAACAAATCGAATGATTTGTTTATATGCACACATTTGATTGATATAGATTGGGATGATAAATTTTACACATCGCCCAACTGCACAAATAAAAACTGTGTTTGATTGTTTGAAACCCCACACGGGTATTGGGATGATATTGGACATACACTAATCCCAATAGTCAGCTTATATCAATCGATTGATTGACAGGCTGTTATAAGCGTTAAATATTGATATTTGATGCTTATGTAGTGTAGAATGCACTCTGAATGATGGATTGATGTTTTCATTGTTGTGATACACATTTGTTGTGTGAAATCCATATAATCAAATTATATGGTAATTGACTGTGTCTGATTCCAGTTAAGAAAGAATGAATATTTTAAAATAATGATTGTTTTAAAATAACGAATATTTTCAAATAATATTCAGTAAAAGAATCAAAATATGATTTTGATGTCCGATTTGGGAGGGACACGAATATATTTAAATATATAAAGCCGTGTCGATTAGATTGACGTCATTTTGACCTGAACGATATTTATATCGATTTTATTCATTTTTATAATGAATATCGAAAAGGAATTGATTTCAAAATATAATGTTTTGAAGATATTATCATTTATATATCGATGATATGGAATATTCAATTTTGATTTGAAATTGAATATGAAGTTGAAATCGTTTTGAAAACGAATTTAAAACGATTTATAAAATACGTTTTTAAAGGAAATCGACGAAATATATATTATATATATTATATATATAATATAATGGCATGAATAGAACGTGCCGCGCTGCGGCAGTTCGCGAATTTCGACCATTGACTTTGAACGGGCATTACGGGGACCGACAGATACTCCTAAAATTGGAACCGTTGGGTTCGTATCGAAAAGAGCTTTCTAACGAATATTGAAAATTGGAAATCTAACGGTTGGATGTGGAATTATGTCCAAATCAAATTTGGAAAAGGTCGATGTAAGTGCAGTTCGATGGTCGTTGATGGAAATCGACTATACGGGCCTTGATGAAATTTATTTAAAATATCAATAATTTGTGTAAAATCATAAGAAATGATCTGGGAAGAATTGGGATGAAAAATTCCATATTTGAAAGAATAAGAATATATTTTTATCGAAATGAACTAGTTTTGAACTAGAATTATAATCCCATTTATTTTTAAAATAAATAAAGTGGATTTGAAATGGTTTTAAAAATAACCAGAATTTCCAATATATAGTTTGGAATGGATTTGAATCGAAATTGTCTTCGGAATATTTCGAGGTTGGATTTCGTGATTATACAGATATTGTTATGGGAATTTAAAAGATATATTTATATCGTTGTTTTCAATACGATATTTATTGGTCGTAGAATTTGATATTGAATATAAGCCGATATATTTTCTATTCAGAGCCTTATATTTAATATCAAATGGGATTTGGGTTTGTCGTGAATGGTGTCTTTATTAACACTGTTCTTAAACCCAGTTGAGAAAAGATTAAATCTTTTTATTTAGTTTTAATGAAGTATACCAATTAATTGATATTTAATTAGAATTGGAATTTGGGTTTATCGTGAACTGTGTTTTTAATGACATTCGTTCTTTAACCCGATTTACAGTGAAATGTGATTTGGAATTTATAAATCTTTTGTTAAGGTTTAAAGGAGATTTTCCAAAGTAAAGTTTTCCAATTTAATAATATAAATTGGAATGGAATGGAATTCGATTTGGTAATAATCGAAGTGAATTTCTGTGGAGGAAGACTGCTAATATATATGGAATTTAAAAGGCTTTGCCGTTATTCCATTTATATTATTAGTCGGATATGGAAGTTTATATCGATTATATATATTGATCTGTCTTCCGTGAAAATTCCATTGTTAATGGAATGTGATTTTGGGTTTATCGTGAGCTGTGTCTTAAATGACATTAGTTCTTTAACCCAGTTAAAGATAGGATTTATTTCCTGGATTTGAATAATCCTTAAGTAATGATTTTTGGAAATTAAAACAAAAAGCGAATTTGATAATTAAAATTATCAAATTCAAGAAATTATCGAAAATGGAGTATTACCAGTTTTACTCCAGAGGGTAGTTAAATCTTTAATTAGATTTGAACGTGAAATGGTAATTGAATTTACCGATAACACCGTGGTGTTAGATATGAAGTATTACCAATTTTACTTTATGGGATGAATAGGTTGGGGTTAGGAAATTTAACAATTGATTACTTCGGTAAGGTTCGTTAATCCCGACTAGTTTGGATAAACCATAATTTGGTTTGAAATGATATCCAAAGGAAGATTAAAGAATAAATTTTAAAGAATTTATCTTTGATAAAATTAATGGGAACCTTTCCCTAATAATGTGAGTATTTGAATAAAAGAATATTCTTAATTGGAATGAGGCGTATGTTGAGTTTGTGTAACACTTGTTTATAAAATACGCGAGTTATTCGGATATGCGAGGTATAAGGTGCCTCCGGTTTCGTTCAGACCTAGAACGGACTTGTAAATGGTTATGTGTCTGACATCGGATTTCATTCTGTGTGATTGATATACATCGGTTGCATAGCATGAATTGCCTATGTGGCATGCTGAGATGCAAATGATCAAGGCTGTTGTTGAAAAGCAAAGTCTTATGGTTGATGATCAAAGCACGGCCTGCGTGGCGTAGCTTTATGTAGCGTTAATCCGCGAGCCTCACGCCCCGGTGTGAACCAGAAACGGGAGAGGACTGTAGGGAGGGCATGCGTTTCCTTCCAGCTAGGAGTGGTGCCAGTGTTTTTACACGGCCTGACATTTTACTTATGTGGATAATGGATTGCGAGGCGCCTCGGTTAGATTGGACGATCCGGGTCCGATGGAGTCATTTGGCTCATTTACGCCCCATAGGGCGGGGAAACGCATTGTTTGGGGTTTAAGTTTAATCCACATCGGTGGACCGGCCCTGAAGATCCAAAGGTCACTCGAACTCTGACCTGAGACATGGGCTAGATTGTGTCGAAGCGGTGAGGACAATCTCTTGTCTCGGTTCACAGATGGAAATCCAACTTCCAAATACGTGACATTTCGGTTTTGATTGTAGAGCCTAGTATGGCGACATGATATATGGTACCCATGCCGTCTAGGATTGATACATTTATGTTTGAAGTTGTTTTGACACTATACACTTGTTATAGTATCAAATGATTTGTTTTAAACGTATCAAGCATGCTTTGGCTATTATAAGGGAAAACCCTATCCTCTGGTTTGTGTTGCATTGTGTGATGGGACCTGGGTCTCATAATAGATTCATTTTTCTTTATTTGGCATTGCGCTGTTTGTTATATGCACTGGTATTCTTGGGGTTAAACCCATTCCGCGTTAGTGGCGTTGTCCCCTGATTTACCTAACTTTAAAATAAAGATTAATAACTGTTTTAGTTCTCACACCAGTCACATGACTGACCTGGAGTTTATTGTTTTAACCTAAACTCTGTGTGCCCTTATTTTCGACACGGGCAGCTAGTAGTTTTGGTTTTGCAGATTTATATTCACAGGATCCTGGTTTACAGCTGGAATGATATTCGGAAAGCTTTGTATCCGTATATCTCCTTCAGTTGTGTTTTGTATTATTTTCCGTTGTTATGTAATGTATTGTAATCTCTGATATTTTATGATGTGTAATTTTGATTCATACTCTGTATATTCTTGTATTCTGACGGAATTGATGTAATAAGCAATGAAATGTTCTTCTGTTTGTATTCTGATTCGTCTTGTTCTCAAGGTAATCCGTTCTTTCCTTACCGGGGAAGTTATGGGTCCTTGCATTTGGTATCAGAGCTTTGGTTTACAGAGCTCGAGAACAAGACACGTTAGAACCAAACGAAAGAATTCATCAGAGATATGATTAGTAATATCCAATGAGAATGACTCATTAGAGATAGGATCAGTAGTATCCTAGAATGAGGGTGAAGAGTGATGTTTTTAAAATAAAATTGAAAACAATTTTTGTTTTGAAAATTTAAACCTTATTCAACATATTTGAATATTTATTTGTATTGAATTTGGACAATCAAGTATATATAGATTTTGCATATACGTCTGATCCACGTGTATTCGAAGTTTTAATATACTGGATAGATATAGAATCACACTCTAGTCGCCCGGGCATGATTCTACTTGTAACACCCCGCAAATTCTATAACTGTGAAATTAGCAAATTAAAGTATAATTAATCTGAAATCAAAGAACTATGGGAAACGGGATACGCCATTGCGTTCGTCTCGGAAAAATACGCGAAATAGAGTCCGAGTTTTCGAAAAACGGAGTCCGTATGAAGAAGATATGGCCTTCGGAAGTTTGAGAATCAAGTTTAAATTCAAACAGAATAAATCAGGTTTAAATTCGAAAGTGGGGCCCAATGGGCCAGGGCGGATAAACACCCGCCAAGGCCACCCAGGTCGACTGGGCTGTCGACCTGGGCTACCCATGTCGACAGGGCTGTCGACAGCCCTGTCGACAGGGGTATCGACCTGGTCGAGCCCAGTCAACCTGGCTGGCCAGGTCTGTGTTCCTCCGATTTTCTGTGGTCTGCTTTGTCACTAGGGCTAGGTGGCAAGTTTTAATTGGTCTCTCTATCGAATGAATGGCTATGATCAATCCAAGCAACATCAAGGGTCCTAATCAGTTCCTAACCTCTATATAAACAACCCTAGACTAAACCCTAATCTATTCATTCAAAATTAAGAACATAGCCGCCATGTTGCTGAGGAACGACTAGAGGTAGCCGCCAACTAGAGAGAGGATTAGGAGGAAAATTCTAAAGCCTAAAGCAACCTAAAGCCAATCAATTCAACAAAGGAATCATATTTCTTAATTAGAGAATTCGCCGCAACCATTGTAAGTAGGGTATTACTTTGGTATGAATAAGCAACTGTATTGATTTGTATGCTTGAATTGGGATAATAAAGTAATTCATATTTGTGCAAAATTATGTTATTCATTATAAAGAACTACATGCGGTAGTTCTATGCAAGTATACGTTTGGAATATTACGCAAATTATGTAATTTATGTTGAAGCTACATGTATGTAGTTGATTGAAATTCATGCAAGTTTGGGGCTTTGTTATTATGCCATCATGATGTATATTTTTGTGCATAAATCATTTTGCAAGTAATTGAAACAAGTTTGGTTGTTATAGTTCATATGAAACTATGTTGGAATTTTGACACCATAATCCATGTATTAAGTCATGCTTTTGCAAAACTTCTGAATATGGCTAGGCTATGAATGATATTTGGTATAATTGAAATCCATGATTAAGCCTATCTTGTTTAAAAGAATTATATGATGACATATGTGAGACATGGCTAGGTTAGACTCAAAAATCCCTTTTTGCAAGTTTAAAGCAAACACCATGTTTAGGAATATTTATGCATAAGTATGTTTATACCATCGTTATGTGATTAGACTTAAATCATGATTAAGTTGAACTATGCTTTTGTGTTAGTAACAAAGTATCCCCTTTGTAAACATGTAGAAACCTTATGAACATGACTTGTTTATATTTATGCCATGAACAAATTTAACTATACCTATGCCATGCTTATGTTTGACATTATGCCATGTTTATGCTAGAAGTATTTATGCCATGCTTATGTTTGACATTATGCTATGCTTATGCTAGAAATATTTATGCCATGCTTATGTTTGACATTATGCCTAAATAAAAATATAGGTTCATGTGTCAATAATGATATCTCAATTACAAGTTCACATGCTTTGATTCATGTCACCTATGTTTTATGACCAAAGTATATATATGCAAGTACACCAGTTTCTATTATGTATTTCCAACGTCATATGCAAGTTCATACGCTCACCTTCCCCTCTTTGTGTATGTAATCACGCTTTAAGCCTCCCCTTTTCGCATGGCTAAATTGGGCTTTAAAAGGCTAAGCCCAATATATATAAACGGACGTGTAAAACGGGGGAAAATAACGTTGGGTTACAATTAATTAATGAATGAAAATATAAAATAGAAGGGCCCAAATTCAAGTATGGGTTGGGCCCGTGATTGGTGTAACCTTTACACCATTAACTTAATAATGGGCCGCAAATATTTACATATAAGAAATAAAGAAGAATGACAAAATGTGTAAATGTAGAACATACGATGTGTTTAACCCGAGGTTGGATTGAGTTGTGATGTAAACCTGCCCGGAACCGCCCGGCTGTCCAGTAGTCACAACAATACCTATCCAATGTAGGAGGTTAAACATGGAGCCCAATAAGGACCCGAGGTTAGACTGAGTTGTGGCGTAAGACTGCCCGGAACCAACCGGCAACAGGCAGCCACAACAATACCTGTCTAATGTGAGAGGTCAGGGCCTTAATAAGACAATTAAGGCTGAGTCAGGATTGTTAGGATTAAGTGAACTAAAGACTTAATCAAAATGGAACATGCTAAACTAAACGGACTGGTGGGGGTTAGGTAGGAAACACTTAACCAACTTAGCATGTTGGCTAGAGATAGAAAACCTAGTAACGGGGGACCCTTTTCAGCAGTAACCCTAAAAGGTGTATCAGGATACCCTGAAACTAGGCAGGGTGGGGCACGATTACTGGGCTGATTGTAAGAGGTCAAAAGCGACGGCGGTGGTGTAGCAGTGTAGGTTCTAACGGAGTGCGGGCGTGCACACACTCCGGCGCAGAAAAATAAGGCACTGGACACCAGTAGCATACCTGTGCACTCTAAGGTTGTGTCGGGTTGCCACTATGGGACTTGATACACCCCATGGTGGGACCAGCATAGGTAACTACAGACATCGGGGGCTGTAAGACACATGTAACTATGCGAGTAGGAGCTGATCATCATCGAATGGATCACATCACCCTGATTACGGGTGCCAGTTGGAAACTAGTTTATATGGGTTCAGAGATCAACATGGGGTATGATAGTATATTCGACCCTAGACAACTTAACTAAGTTTATAGTGCATGCCCATTTCTTGTTTATACTTATCATACCCAGTTCTTTATTCATAGACAAAATAGTACTAGACTTACTCAGGCTTTATGTCTGACTCTACTTTTCTTTCGTCTTCTTTCTTCCGTTTCCCCCCCCCCCCAGGTCCTCAGGGAGGGAACACAGCAGCTTGACCAACCTTAGCATCCAGCTTGAAGAAGAGAAATGTATTGCTTGGACTTTCCTGTTTTGAACTATGGCTTTGGACAATCCACTATGGGGCTTTTGCAGTTTATCTATGTTTTATTTATGCTTCTTTAAATAATGTACTCAAGACAGATTATGAAAGTGTTATGTTATGTTTTTGGAAAGGATGTTGTTGTAACACGTATTTGACTTTATGAAATAAAAGTTTGTTGTTCTTCCGCTGTTTACAAATATGTGTTCTTATATCTGTCTTGTATATCTGTGACTTGTACTTATAAACCTCCACCAAAATTAGGGCATTCCCTTTGAGAGTGACCCTAACGGAGGTGGGGTGTTTCACTACTGATGACGTATGGCATCAGTAGTCTGTTTTCGAGTTTCGAAAGTGGGATATCTATATATTTCCAATTGACTGGTGTGAGAACCAAAACTAGATAGAATTATTTGTTGTGATTTGGCACCAAAAATGTGATTTTTGACTATATATCAAAGTTATGAATTTGAAATGATAATCAACAAATTGATTGCTGATTGTGTTGTTTGATTATTGTTCGATTAATTAAATGTTGAACCTTTAGCCAAATTGAACCAAATAGTGAGTTGTAATGAAAATTAGTCGCATTTGCATGCATATACATGTACTTACAATGAACAGGTTATAGCAAGGAGGCTAGAGAAGAGGAATAAAATTGTTTGCCCGACAAATAGGTACATGTTTATTGTATTTCTTTGGGTTTTTGATGATTTTATGAGCCGATTAGCTTTTTTTTCTTTTGGATTGGTGAGGGCCATGGGAGGCTATTTGAAATATCCCGAAGCTCCCGGTGCAGAGGAGGTTATGGCGAAATTTTTCTAAAATTTAGGGTGATAGCCAAATTTTTTGAAAAATTTGAAAAGTTCTTAGAAACTGAAAAGTTGAAGAACTTAGGCCATAATGAAAGTTGAGTTGATTTGTAGAACAACTTTCAGCTTCGTTCCTTTTCGGGGACGAAAAGTTTTAAGTGGGGGAGATTGTAATAACCCGGAAATCTGAGCCAATTTAAATTTTTTATTTTGGCAATTTTATTGAATTTTGAATATTTAAAATGAATTATTTTAAATAATAACGACGAGAAATTTATTTTGAATAGAATTAGAACGTACATATTTATTTGAATCGTCGTTAGAATATAAATATTTTATTTTAAATATAAAAGGAATTGGAAATGGCGCGGTAGTTTGAAAATTCGATTTCAAATTTCAAATGAATGTACAAGATTCAAAATAAACCGGATTTTAGCGAAACCAAAAATATTAGAATCTATTTGAGAATATCTTTCCAACGAATCCGAAAAATTGAAATTAAATAGTGAGAATAAAAAGTTATGTCCAGTTGAAAATTCAGAATAGTCGCTATGGAAATATAAAGGCCCTTGAAAATGGAAATTTTGCAAACGACATCGGTTTTCGATGAAACCACTTTTGTTGGATCCGTGATGTCAAGTTATTGCTAGTTTCCAAAATTCATAATTTTTCGAATCAATATGTGAGCGTGGAAAAGGAAAACGCGTTTGACCAGTTTTAGTTGATTTTAATCGACTGGAAAATGGCCATTTTTCAAACGGTCTCAGAATTTGACAAAATTAGTTTTGTTAGGACCGTATCGTCAATACGATGCTAGAAATAATTTTTCTGGAATTTTTAAAGTCAGTATGTGGTCCCGGTAAATTAAAATGTACGTTCAAATTCAATATATACTGATTTATATTTTCAATTTGATAAAAACTGATTGTAACAGCTGAATTGGCTAACGGGACATATCCCATTGAGTTTGAAAAGGGGGTAATTAGCCAGGGGCGATAGTCGTTGGGTCTCATTTGGGGTTCGAAATAAAAAGTTACTTTTTGGGAGAATTAAATTAAATTATTATATATATATTATTAGCTTGGTCAACACCCTTCCCTTATATCCTTTCTCTCTCTTCGTTATTCTCAAAACAGAAATCGAAAAAAAAATAGCAGCGATGGAGACCTAGCTCCGATGGAGTGCCGCCCCCCTCCCCCTCTCGCGCCAGGCGCCGCCGACGAGATACTTCCTTCGCCTCTCCCCCCTCGACCGTGTGAAACCCCCTGAGCATCCGAACCCAACCCCCTGAACCCATTGAAACCAGCGCGCGCCCTTATCAGCAAATGCCACCCCCCTGCATCGAATTCCGATTCCAAGTCCCCCTTCAGCAACGCCGAGCACCGCAAGAAAACCCTCTCTCTCTCCTGTTCGCTGCAAGCTCAGACCCCTCCCCCTCCGTGCAATGCAACAGCGAACGCCGCCATCCCCTTCAACCAAAAATGCTAGAAAATCAATGTAAGTTTTTATGACTTTGTTTTCTAATTTCTTTGAGATCAAGCGAGATTTTTAGTTTATGAAAGACGAGATTTTTAGTTTATGAAAGGCGAGATTTTTAGTTTATGAAAGATGAGGTTTTTAGTTTATGAAAGGCGAGATTTTTAGTTTATGAAAGCGAAGAAAGAATTGATTTTTAACATGAGAAAGGCAAGATTTTTAATTTAAAAGGGTTCTTTTTTTTAAGTTAAAAAGATTTGGTTTTTATTCATATGAACAACGTATAAAGAAGTGATTTTTATTTTTATAACTAACATATAAAAATGAGATTTTTATTATCATGAGAGCGAAGTAAAAATACGATTTTTATATATACAGTAGCGATATAAAAATACGATTTTTATATATGTATGATAGTAAAAATATGATTTTGATATATGTATGAAGATAAAGATTCGATTTTTATATATATATGAAGTGAAGATAAAAATTCAACTTTTATATATATGAAGTGAAGATAAAAATTCGATTTTTTTGTATATGAAGTGAAGATAAAAATTCGATTTTTATATATATGAAGTGAATATAAAAAATTCTATTTTTATGTACATGTAGTGATAATAAAAATGTGAATTTATATATGAACAGCGTGAAAAGGACTGCATTGGAATTTCAAACCAATCCAAACGGTTCAGAAGCTCAGAAGTAAAACACAGCGGAGTGGAACCCTCTGTGAGAACTCCTCACTTTTATTTTATTTTTTAGTAAAAATATATACTAGGATGCAGACGGTGCTTAGCAGCACCCGACACCTGTCGTCCACGGACCATGGATTACTTGTTTGTTTGATTGTCATGTTGTGAAAATTGATTGTGTGATGGAATAAATATTTTATAGTTAAAAATATAATTTTTAACATGTATATAAAATAAAGATTTATAAACAAATCGAATGATTTGTTTATATACACACATTTGACTGATATAGATTGGGACGATAAATTTTACACATCGCCCAACTGCACAAATAAAACCTGTGTTTGATTGTTTGAAACCCCACACGGGTATTGGGATGCTATTGGACATACACTAATCCCAATAATTAGTTGTATGTCAAACGATTGATTAACAGGCTGTTATAAGCGTTAAATATTGATATTCGATGCTTATGCAGTGTAGAATGCACTCTGAATGATGGGTTGCTGTTTTCATTGTTGTAATAGTGTGACGGCCCGCCCCGCACCAGCCGGCATTTCCTCCGAAAGTGCGCTGTACACATGCCCGACTAACACAGAACGGTCGCCAAAGAAAGGAAAGAAGAGAATGAACTAATCAAGAACCTGTAGAATGTCTCACAGCGCATGGAACAAAATATAATAATAATATACTTGACATAAAACAGGTGAGACAGTGCATAAGCTGATAACTAAAACCAACATCAACATCATCATCAGAGCAGCGGAAATCCAAATACAGCTTATTACAACTTTCCAAATTACTGTCTCTAGAACAAAAGAAAGCAAAAGTAGAAGATACACTGCTAATGCCCAAGCAGTGATCTTCAACAATACAGGGAGGATATCTATATATATATCTCATACGTGGAAGCCTCCGGCTCGTCTCCGGATCAGCTACTCGTGCATACCCAGCTAACCTGTCTCTAGTCTGCTCGTGAGAGCACCCAGAGTAATAAGAAGAGACATAAAACTCTGGGTCAGACAAAAAGTCTGGTATGAGCGATAAGCAGCTAAACAGAACAATAATAGGTATACTAAACCATACCTGAACCTGGACCTGCAACCAAAGAGTTAGCACTACATACCGTACAATACTCTAAGGTGTCATTAAGTAAATGGTGTAAAGATAACGGGGTGGGGGTGTGCATGTCGTAATGATGGCAAACAAATCAAGCATAGCAACCATCCTCACATCTCTCACTCAGTGCGTAAAGCATACGATATCCACCACTGTCAATCACTAGACCCATCGAAGTAGTGACGGAGTTCGACTTGTACAACTACTGCTACTACCAAGCTTACCACATGGAGTCATGACCAAACCTTTACAAATGACCCCACTTCATTGGTCTTTAGCTCTTTAGTCGTACCTAGGCCACTGTGGCCCTAAATCCGTTCACGTACTCCCTACACATAGTGATCCAAAGTTACAGACATCGACAACCCCTTAGCACACGTCCCGCAGCAAAGCACAACTCACGAAGTTCCCTCCTTGGTTCCCATCTGGATATTGAGGTACAACTCCTCATTTGGACTTCCTTTGCATCTCGAGTTTAGGCCTACTTGGTGTTCGATCCTCCGGTTCGGTTCGGTTCACCCCCTCCTGCTTGGTTCGGCTCAAATGCTCCTTTCTAGTTCAGTTCGGGTGCTCGGATGCTCTTATTTGGTTCGGGTCGGATGCCCCTATCCGGTTTGGATCGGATGCCCCTATCCGGTTCGGATCGGATGCCCCTATCTGGTTGCTCCTATCTGAATGCTCCAATCTGGATGCTCCTATCCGAATGCTCCTATCCGGTTTGCTGCAAGTTTTTCCAGCAAGCTATTTTCGCCAAACGACGACGTTTTCAACCATTCTAACTTTTCTACGCAATCACAAAACATACCATATAGTCAAAGCAACATGTATAATCATCCACAAACACTAAAATAACAATATGACATGTTTATAAGGATCAAACATACCCAAAAACCCATGTTTTCCCCTTAATCATGTTTAACAACAACTAATGATAGGATTAACAAAACTTAACCAAATTAACCCAAATTTCTATCAGAGCCCTAGAATATCATTGTAGAATTTATAAATATTTTTCTAGAATTTTACCAAGTCTAATTTCGTTAAACTTTACTAATTACTCTTAATTAACCGTAATTAGTGTCAAAACAATGCTAATCACTCACCTTGGCCACAAATAAAATTTTCATAACTGAAACCTGGCTGATTTGAGCGAATGCTGATGTCTAACAGCAGCCCTAATACTGATTTGGTGAAGATCTTCTTTGATTTGGTGTTGCTAAGCCTAATCCTTGATTAAACGGTGATTAGAGATGATTCTAGATGTTGGAGGCCATTGTTAGGGTTCCAAGGATGAAAGTGGCGGCTGAAAAATGAAAATAAGATTGTCCTCTAGCTGATTTCAGCCTCCTCATAACCCTAATCCCAAAATGGGTTATGGGCCCTCTTGCTAATCACCCTAATTAGGCCCGGTTAAACTGTTTTTCACCTTCTAAACCTTGTTTCAGCCATATCTCCCAAACGGTGAGTCTGTTTGGCTATTATGACCACTCTATGGAAAGGTAAACCATCAAACAAATCTAATGGAAGTGGTTTCAGGTCAAAATTCCTTTTGAGTCAAAAGTTATGGTCAAAACAAGATCAGCTAGGGGCAAAACGGTCATTTAAAAATCAACAAAAATCATGAACATGGGAAATGACCCCGATAGTCGTCTCCTAAAGTTACATGGCCATATGACTTCGTATATGAAAGAAAGAAATATTCTACGATCCTTCGATGCGTAGAATGCGGGTCGTTACACTCTCCCCCCCCCCCCCCCCCCCTAAAAAATTTCGTCCCCGAAATTCCATATTCCAAAACATACAAAGGATGCTGCATGCCTACCAACCATATACAACAATCAACCATGCAAAACAAGCTTATCCTAGCATGCGGAAAGACTGAATCGAAGTTAAAATCTTACCAGGCGAAGAGTTCTGGATACGTCTTCCTAATGCTCTCCTCTGTCTCCCAAGTACAGTCAGTCTCATTCTCGCCCCCCTGAACTTTGACTAGATTCACCGCTTTCCTTCGAAGTTGCTTCGTATCGTTCCCAACAATACGCATAGGCTTGCGGTTCCCAACCGCCTCGGGTTCAACTTCGATATCATACAACTGATCAGGTGAAATAGTCACATCTGGGCCGTGTACGAACTTTCTTAACTGGGAAACATGAAATACGTTGTGAACTCCTGCCATCTTCTCTGGTAATTCAACTTTATATGCTAAATTCCCAATTTGCTCAAGAACTTGGAATGGACCAACAAATCTTGGTGCTAACTTGCCTCTCCTGCCAAATCGTATCACGCTCTTCAACGGAGATATCTTGACAAATACCAAGTCGCCAATGGAGAACTTTAAATCTCTTCTCCTCTTATCAGCATAACTTTTCTGTCTATCTTGGGCAGCCTTCATTTGCTGTTGAATGATCTTGATCTTTTCTGAAGTTTCTCTTATCACATCTGGTCCAAGCACAAACTTCTCACCAGTTTCTAGCCAACATGACGGTGAGTTGCACGGTATTCCGTACAAAGCTTCAAATGGAGCCATACCAATACTGGATTGATAACCATTATTGTATGCAAACTCTACTAGATGCAAGTGGTCATCCCATGATCCACCAAAATCCAATACACAAGCTCTCAAGAGGTCTTCTAATATACGATTCACCCTCTCTGTCTGTCCGTCGGTTTGAGGATGATACGCGGTACTGAGGTGTAATTCTAATCCTAACGCCTCTTGTAATCTTTTCCAAAATCCACTAGTGAACAACGGATATCGGTCACTCACAATGCCTTTGGGTATTCCATGAAATCTCACTACCCACTTTATATACAGTTCCGCTAACTTAGTTGCCATCCTGTTTGACTTGACGGGTATAAACCTTGCACTCTTAGTCAATCGGTCCACAATCACTCAAATGCTATCATGGCCCGATCTAGTCCTTGGTAACCCATCAATGAAATCCATTGACACTTGTTCCCATTTCCATTTTGGAATTTCTAATGGTTGTAGCAAACCATTAGGCTTCTTTTGCTCAGCTTTAACTAGCTAGCAGTTCAT
Source organism: Allium sativum (assembly GCA_030737875.1). Taxonomy (NCBI): domain Eukaryota; kingdom Viridiplantae; phylum Streptophyta; class Magnoliopsida; order Asparagales; family Amaryllidaceae; genus Allium; species Allium sativum. Next base: position 223,611,114 of record CM060923.1, on the reverse strand, counting down.
GCATTTGGATATAAACTTCCCAATGTCTCTTTTCATCCCTTCCCAGCAGTAGGTATGCTTCATGTCTTGGTACAACTTGTTACCACTGGGGTGTATAGTCAGTTTTGAGTGATGACATTCTCTAAGCACTTCATCTCTTAATCCATTGACACTGGGCACAACAAGTCTTCCATTCTTTTTAAGCCATCCATCTCGATCAAGCCCATACTTGTTCATCTCTCCGTCGATTCCCATCTCTAACTTTGAGATGATTTCCAATAGGTTCGGATCGCTCCTCTGACCGGAACCAATCCGCTCAATCAAGGTGGGTCTGATCATCAAACTTACTAACATTTCTGGATCCAATTTGCACTTTGGTCTGAAATCATACCCAGCGATGTACTCCAGTTGCTTCCATTCTAGAAACATAGCCCCTAAACTGGCATGTCTTCTACTCAATGCATCAGCCACCGCATTGCCTTTTCCTGGTGTATATGCGATGTCGAAATCATAGGAAGCCAAGAATTCTAACCATCTTTGCTCTCGGAGATTTAGATCCTTCTGAGGGAAGAGATACTTTAACGATTTATGATCGGTAAACAACTCGAATCTTTCTCCCAAGAGATAATGTCTCCACGTCTTTAGTGCGAATACGATTGCTGCTAATTCCAAGTCATGGGTAGGGTATCTTTTCTCGTGCGATTTCAGTTTCCGACTTGCATAAGCTACAACCCTACCTCCTTACATCAATACAGCACCTAGTCCGGTACTACATGCATCCGTATATACTGTCATCTCTTCATTCCCCTTAGGAATGAATAACACCGGTGCACATGTCAACTTTTCCTTTAGACTCTTGAATGAATTCTCGCACTTTTCATCCCAGATGAAAGCTTGATTCTTCTTGGTCAACTGAGTCAACAGTGTTGCTATCTAGGAGAAGTCTTGGATAAACTTACGATAATATCCAGCTAATCCCAAGAAACTTCTTATGTCCGTTGCATTCTTGGGCGTAGACCAATCTTGTACCGTAGCCACCTTCGCAGGGTCCACGGCAATACCATTCTCTGAAACAACATGGCCCAAGAATCTCACTTCCCTCCTCCAGAAGTGACACTTAGAGAATTTTGCTTTCAACTGGTGTTTTCTCAACACCTCCATCACTATCCTCAAATGTTCCTTGTGTTCTTCCTCTATCCTCGAATAGACCAAAATATCATCCACGAACACAAGGACAAACTTATTCAACTGATCTCTGAATACCCTATTCATAAGATCCACAAAGTATGCTGGGGCATTGGTCAGCCCGAATGGCATGACCAACCACTCATAAAATCCAAACGGCATCTGAAATGTCGTTTTAGCTATACTCTCAGCTTCCACTCTAAGCTAATGGAAACATGTCGCGAGATCTAACTGAGAGAATACTCTGGCGCCACTCAACTGATCAAACAAATCATCTATCCGCGGTAGAGGATACTTATTCTTCCTCGTCACTTTATTCAACTCGCGGTAGTCTACACACAAACGAAGGGAACCATCCGCCTTGGTAGCAAACACAACTGGTGCTCCCATTCAGAAACACTCCTTCTGATAAATCCCTTCTTCAAAAGATTGCTGACTTGCACCCCGAGCTCTCGCTGCTCCCTTGGTGCCATATGACGAGGTGGCATCACTATAGGTCTGGCATCTTTCACTAAATCAATACGGAACTCAATCTCTCGATGTGGTGGAAGCCCGGTCACTTCTTCGAAGACGTCCAGATACTGGCCAACCATGGGCAAACCTGACAACTCACTATGCGGGATGTCGAGGGAATTTAGAAAACTAGCCATTACCCCATCACTAGGTAGACCACCAAACACTACCCTATGCCCATCATCCGCTCTAGCTATCACCAAAAAGGCCTCACAGTCTACCACCACCCTGTATCTTTGGAGCCAATCGACTCCCAAAATAATGCCATACCCAGTAAAGCCCAAAGCAAAGCAATCACAAACAAACATGCATCCATGACTCGATAAGACCACATTACGACAAATCATGTTAAGGTTAGTCGAACCACCAATCGGGTTCGTCACTACTAAAGGTCTATCGACGATCTCGGGCTCCAATCCCAATCTATCTACCAGGTCAATAGATATGAAGGAACTGGAAGCTCCGGTATCAAACAAAACTCTAACAGGAACATCAGAAACAGAAAGCATACCTTGAATAACGACATTCTTTCCCTTCTCCGCCGCAGTTGGGGCATTCGACGAAGAAGGAACATGTAACGACCCGGATTTTGCCCGACCCCAATCGATCGCAAGACTGATCAAGACCATTCAAATTCCGCATACGTTAACTTTGGGCATACAACACATCAGAACAACAACACAGACTTTTATAACATCAATAATAAATGTTACATCAGAGTACAGAATATATCAGAGTACATTGAAATAAAATTACAGCGGAAGATAAATTACAATACATTAACACATTGCAGCGGAACTAATCTCAGCGGAAGGCCATCAATATTCTGGACCCAGCTCCAGGCTTCAATCCAGGATCCTGCTTAACTATATATGCAAAAAGCTACTCGACTGCCCGTGTGGAAAAAGGGCACCCGAGTTTGCAAAGTGAAACAAACTACAGGTCAGTCGTGGGACTGGTGTGAGAAATCTTAACTTAACTTATCTAATAATAAGGCTAATCACAGGACCATGCCGCTAATGCGGAACGGGTTTACTCCATTGGATTGCCAGTGCATAAATAAAGTAAATCGTCAAATAACGCAATGCTTTTTAGAAAAATGAAACCATTATAAGACCCAGGTCCCATCACACAATGCAACGCAAACCGGAGGATAGGGTTTTACCTTATAATGGTCAAAAGATGCTTGATACGTAAAAACGATATTATTAGTGTGTATATATATATATATATATTTAAAACATTTCAAATATAATATCAATCCTAGACGGCATAGCTACCATCTACTATGTCGCCATACTAGTTATACAATCAAAACCGCAAGGGCGTATTGGAAATTGGGTTTCCATCATGAGTCAAGGCTAGGGAGGGGCTCCTGACCGATTCGAAACACTCTAGCAAAGCCTCAGGATTCGGACGCTGGCTAACCCTTGGATACAGCAGGGCCGGTCCACAAATACTTTAGTGGATTAGTTATGCCTGAACACACGCTCCCCGATCTTATTGGATCTACAAATCAGCCGAGGGCGACCGATAAGAATAAACCGAGGCCTCGCAAAAATTCCAACAACCACATAAGCAAATGTCAGCCAGTTTAAGCACTAACACCACTTCTAGCTAGAAAGAAACGTGTGCACTCCCTGCGTTCCCTTCTCCCGTTTTAGACTCAACCGGTGTGTGAGGCTCGCGAAGTCACGATATACACAAAGCTATGCCTAAATAGACTGTGCTTTGATCATCAACCACAAGGCCTGCTTTTCAACAAAGCCTCGATCATTTGCATCTTAGCATGCCACATTGTCAGACCCTACCATATTATTGATCATCTACCAATATATATAACCTCTGAGCTCATACGTCTTAGAGAAGGGTGTAAAGTAAAGAATAAATTCTTCACCACCAAACATAAATATATAATTAGTAGTGTTCAACGAATACAGTAGAAAGGAATACAATGTCAGACACACAATCCATTTATAAGCTTATGCTCTGGGTCTGAGCGAAAACCAAATCCGTACAAATCGACACTACGTCCGGATAACTACCATCTTGGCCCTATCTTAGGAGCAAATCAATCTAGGGCCTCAACACTAGTTACCCATTCGATGTGAAGATCGCCGGTCTTCGACCACCGTCTTCATCTTCGACTCTTCATCGTCATAATCATTATTCGAAATGGGTTAAACCCGGTCTTTTCGAATAACTTACGTATTTTATAATTGAAAATCAAGTGTTATAAAACACATCCAACGTCTCATTCCAATTCAGAATATTGTTTAATAGAATATTCATAATAAAGGGAAAGATCCCACATAAATTAAATCAAAGATAAATTCTGATAAATTTATTCATTAAAACTCCAATTTGATTTTAACATCAAAAATCATTATTAATTGATTATTTAACTCTTAATGTGTCTTTAATTTGGGTTAAAAAATCAATGTCATTTAGAAACATTATTCACGATAAACCCCAAAGATCATCTTCCATTAAATATGGAATTTTCATAGAAATCAAGCCAATAAATCATCACTATAAATTTCTGTATCGGACCGATATTATAAATGGAATAACGGCAAAGCCCCTTTAAATTCCATATATAGTATCAGTCTTCCTTCACAGAAACCTATCTCGTTTTTTTTTTTATCAAATCGGATTTCCACTCAATTCCAATTTAATTTGTTAAATTGGAAAATTTTACTTTAGAGAATTTCTTTTTAAATCTTTAATAAAAGATTTATAATTTCTAAAACATATTATCACTGTAAATTGGGTCAAAGAACAAATGTCATTTAAAACATAGTTCACGGTAAACCCAATTCACATAACATTTTATTTCAATTACAAAATATAATTGAAACTCTAAAAATCTTAATTAGAAGATTGATTCTAGTTAATAACTAATTTAATTTAATAGAAATATCTTTTTATCTTTTGTCCATTCAAGAACGGGCAAAGAAATCATATTTTTATCCTTCTTTGTAAATATTATTTAAAATATTTATTTTTTTAAAATATTGATTTTTTTTATATAAACAGATTCTTAATATAAAATATTCTTTATTTTAAAAGATATTTATTTTGCAATGTTCTTTATTCTAAATATTCTTATTTTAAAAGATATCCTTTGTTTAAAGAAATTCTGAACTGGAATGTGACTCAATCAGTTACCATATACTTTGGTTATATGGATTTCACACATTGTATGTATATGACAACAAATGATAAATAAACATCCATTCTCAACCAGAGTGAACTTTATAACTGTGCGAGTATTAAAATGAAATAATAATACTCATCGCAGCATGTCAATCTATCGATCGACATACAACTAAATATTGGGACTAGTGTATGTCGATTCATCCTAACACCCGTGTGGGGTTTTCAGCCAACAACATTTCATGAAAATAAATGATTGGTTAAAGAATTTAACCAATTTAATACTACTAACATGTTGATGATAATGAACTAACATGTTAATTATTTCTAATGCCAAATAAAAATGTATTTTTATTCGTATAATCTCCCAATACATTTCTAAGGTCTAATAAAATATAATTTACTCATATGACATTATTGCGGATGACAAATAAAAGATAATTTTCTTTTATTTGTATGCAAATATTTTTACTTTAACACATAAAAGAAATAATTTATGTGTATGTGTTTAAATGTATAACCTAAATATAAAAGTGTCTATTTATATTGCATACAAATTCTGATGTATGCATAAACACATAAAGATATCACTTTACTTACCTATATAATCTAATGTATGTTTTGACCAATAATATGATTCTTATATTTAAATATATTTACTAATATAAATTGGAAAATAAAAGAAATGATTTTCATATTTGCTTATAAATTCTACTACATGTTATGCAAATAAAATGATTGTATATTTGCGTCTAAATTATATTTCAACAAAATGTATAAAAAGTGATACATCCATTTTGTTGATAATTTCATTTTATCAAAATGAACATTTTGTCATAACACAAATAAAAATGCTATTTGTGCTTAATTCTTTTATATAACAAAAATGTCCCTTTTGTTTTCAACCATCTTAATTCGACAAGATGTACATTTTTGTCTCAACTAATATAATTGACAAAAATGCATATTTTGTTTTAACTAGTGTAGATTAACAAAAGTGAATAATTTGTTTTAACTAGTGAAAATAGACAAAAGTGAATAATTTGTTTTAACTAATGAAAATTGACAAAAGTGTTTATTTTGTGTTAACTAATGTAAATTGACAAAAGTGTATATTTTGGGTAAGTGAATATAAAAAGAAAGAAAGAAACTTTATTTTCAAAATATGTTTGCATTTGTGAATGCAAATAAAATATCAAAACTTTATTTCCAATATGTGTTTGCATTTGTGAAGGCAAATAAGAGATCAAAACTTTATTTTCAATATGTGCTTGCATTTGTGAATGCAAATAAAAGAACAATTTTTCTTTTTTAATGTATATTTGCATCGGTGAATGCAAATAAAAGTGCAAACTTTATTTTCAATGTATATTTACATTTGTGAATGTAAATAAAAGAATAAACTTTAATTTCAAGGCATATTTACATTAGAGGATACAAGTAAAAGATGCATTTTTATTTCTTTGTCATATTTGGGTTAAAAACACAAATAAAAGATGTGATTATTTTCTAGCTTATATTTGTGTTAGAGGACACAAATAAAAGATGTGATTATTTTCTATGTCCTATTTGTGTTAAGAAAAAAAAAAGGACATTTCATTTCACTAGTTTATATTTGTGTTAAGAACACAAATAAAAAGGACATTTCTTTTTCTATGTTTATATTTGTGTTGAAATCACAAATAAAAAAGATAATCCTTTACTTCAATGTCATATTTGTATTGAGAAATACAAATAAAAATATGAACTTAATTTCTATGTTATAATTGTATTGAAAAATATGAACAAAATGTAAACTTCATGTTTATGTTTCGTGTGCATTATGGAATGCAAAGATGTTCCTTTGTTTTCTATTTTTCATTTGCATTTTGGAATGCAAATAAAAATACAAAGTTTATTTCTAATGTTTTGCTCGCATTGTGAATACGAACAAAAATGTAAATTTTATTTTTATATGTTTTGTTTGCATTGTGAATGCGAACAACGTAAATCTTATTTTTAATGTTTTGTTCGCATTGTGAATGCGAACAAAAAATGTAAATTTTATTTTCATATTATATCTGCATTGTAAAGTGCAAACCGAAAAGTAACCTTTTTATTTTCATGTCAGTTTACATTGTAAATTGCATATAAAAAGTAAGTTTTATTCTCATGTTATATTTGCATTATAAAATGCAAATAAAAAGGTAAGTTTTATTTTCATGTTGTATTTGCATTATAAAATGCAAATAAGAAAAGTAAGTTTTATTTCCAAGTTATATTTGTGTTTGAGAAGGCAACTAAAAGTGATCATTCATTTTTCTATAATGTATTTGTCTTTGGGAACACAAATAAAAATGGTGTTTATTTTTCTATTCCAATCCAACCACATAAACAATGTCGATAATATTGAATTGACAATCCAACAAGGTGACAAAATAATACTATATATTGGATTGGCAAAATAATGTTAAACAATCAAATTGACAATTTAGATTAATTTAACACAATGATCCAAATAGTATTCCTATCTTGAATTGACAAATAAATTTAATTCAACAAAAACGACAATTTTTAATCTTTATATTTTAAGTTGAATCGATACTCTAAATTAATTCAAGCAAAGTGACAACATATGAATTGATAAGCTAAACCAATCCCACAAAAGAGTCAAACTACATATTTTGATACTGAATTGAAAATCTAAATCAATTCAATAGACTAAAGGATGAATAGTAATATTTATCTAAAACATATGAATTTATAATTATTTATCTAGATCTTAAATTGGCCGTGTAAACCAATCCAATAAAATAAAGGTGTAAGTAATCATATTTATTCAACACATATGAATCTTATAATTATCCATCACAACCATAGAACAATCACATACAATATCAACATAACAGATCTAAAATATATATGACTATAAACAAAAATAGATAAATTCATTAATTATTTTAAAATGAGAGATTTCTCACCAAAGTTTTAATTCAGATCTGCAATTTTGTAAATTTTCCAACGTCCTCTGTTTACGCTCTAGTCAGCTTCATCTCGTAAATATCCTCATTGTGGTTCCAACGCACTTTGTCTTGCTTGATTCCGAGTTGGTATGACAAAGATATGATCGTTATTCCATTTGATAATTAAACAATTAATTAATTAATACATATGCTTAAACTAATTACCCTCCAATCCAAAAAAGGGCCGTAACCTCATCTTCTACTTCCAGGTTTTGTCGATGCACCAAACCCATTCGTTCATCACCCAAAGTCCACCGTCGCCGCCTTGACATCGCCACCCAGCGTCGAGATCTAAATGTGCTCTTTGATTTCATGTTTTTATATTTAAATTTTGTTTTGTGGATTAGAAGATTGAAGAGGAAGAAGATTGGAGAATCGATGGCCATTGAAATGTTAGGGGCGACTACTGTATGCTAATTAGAATTAGGATTTTCTAAATCTTAGAGTATATGTATATATTAATACTATTTTATTAATTCCTTTTTTATTTCATCTTATTTACTACTTAAATTTATTTAGAGATGAAATTTCTCATTTCCTTATGTTTAATGTAATCAATTAATGAGGGGGAGAGAAAAACGTTCCATTTCCTTTCTTTAAATTATTTAATCAATGAGGGTAGTTAGAGAAGGAAAGCTTTCATTTCCCTTCTTTAAATTATTTAATTAACAGGGAGAATATTATTTGTATAAAGAGAGAAACCTTTCATTTATTAGTTTATTATCCATTTGATTTAACAATCATGTGACATAGATGTGTGTACAAACAAATGTGTGATAATGTAATGTGTGTATGTATGTGTGTGTGTGTATATATATATATATATGTATGTATGTATGTATGTATGTATGTATGTATGTATGTATGTATATGTATATGTATATGTATATTTTTATAAGTGCAACATGTGGTACGTGCTATAAAGTGAACGAAAGGTATAGACATTTATTTAACATAACATTTATACTAATTAAATGACACACCTAATTTAGCATAACATTTATGCTAATTAAATGACACCTCTAATTTAACATGACATATATACTAATTAAATGACACCTCTAACTTAACATAACATTTATACTAATTAAATGACACATCTAAATTAACATGACATTTATACTAATTAAATGACACATCTAATTTAACATGACATTTATACTAATTAAATGACATCTTTATCTTTTTTTTTTCAATTTTCAAAAGTAGATAACAATGAAAGAGAGAGAGGATAAAATGGAAAGAATGAATGCTAGATTAATGCTATTTGTTAGAAATTCGAACTAACACTTCAGTGTTAGATATTTATTGTTCGAAATGAATGTTTGCAACTTTTCACATTATTTTCAATTAATATTCCAAAGATTCAATAATTACAATAGAACCCAATTTATAACTATATTTACAATCCATGCATATATCCATTGTACAAACAATGGATTATATATTATTACTGTATTCAATACATTAAAGTTTTCCCATATACATGGAATTTCAAAATTATTTAATCCATCATATTTTGTAAATTCAATATTAACTTCTTATTTCAACATGATTATATTATCAAATAAGTCAAGTTCATAAACAGCTATTGAGATACATTATTTAATAAGACAAGTAAAATTCCATACCTTTTACATTTACAACATAAAACATTTGTTCTCATATTTAAACCAACATTGTTTTAAATCAAATAGTTGGTTAAAACTATTTTTAAAGTTATTCACAAAATTCATTAAAATTTTCTAAAATAAAAAATTAAATTGGTTCAGAATTTCCGGGTTGTTACAATCTCCCCCACTTAAAATCTTTTCGTCCTCGAAAAGGAAATGAGCTCAAAGTTGTTTATTTTACTAATTTTATTTTCTTATTCCTTTATTGTTTTCAATAATTTATTAGTTGAACTAATATTCACACAACACAATCATCAATCAATTAGTTGATTAAATTTTCAAAAATATATAGCTTTTATATATTAAAAATCATATTTTCTAAAATCTAGTTATATATAATTACAAGTACGTTAATTATAAAAATTTCACTCTGAACTCATTCTAGGGCATTACTAACCCCATCTCTAATGAGTTTTCTCATTCTAGGATACTGCTGATCCTATCTCTAATGAGCATCCTTATTGGATATTACTAATCCAATCTCTGATGAGTCCTTTGTTCAGTTCTAACGAGTTGTACCCCAAAGATTTGAGCTAACCAGAGCTCTGATACCAACTGTAACGACCCGGATTTTGCCCGACCCCAATCGATCGCAAGACCGATCAAGACCGTTCAAATTCCGCATACGTTAACTTTGGGCATACAACACATCAGAACAACAACACAGACTTTTATAACATCAATAATAAATGTAACATCAGAGTACAGAATATATCAGAGTACATCAAAAGAAAATTACAGCGGAAGATAAATTACAATACATTAACACATTGTAGCGGCACTAACCTCAGCGGAAGGCCATCAATATTCAGGACCCAGCTCCAGGCTTCAATCCAGGATCCTTCTTAACTATATCTGCAAAAAGCTACTCAACTGGCCGTGTGGAAAGAGGGCACCCAAGTTTGCAAAGTGAAACAAACTAAAGGTCAGTCGTGGGACTGGTGTGAGAAATCTTAACTTAACTTATCTAATAATAAGGCTAATCACAGGACCACGCCGCTAACGCGGAACGGGTTTACTCCATTGGATTGCCAGTGCATAAATAAAGTAAATCGTCAAATAACGCAATGCTATTTAGAAAAATGAAACCATTATAAGACCCAGGTCCCATCACACAATGCAACGCAAACCGGAGGATAGGGTTTTACCTTATAATGGTCAAAAGATGCTTGATACGTAAAAACGATATTATTAGTGTGTGTATATATATATTTAAAACATTTCAAATATAATATCAATCCTAGACGGCATAGCTACCATCTACTATGTCGCCATACTAGTTATACAATCAAAAACACAAGGGCGTATTGGAAATTGGGTTTCCATCATGAGTCAAGGCTAGGGAGGAGCTCCTGACCGATTCGAGACACTCTAGCAATGCCTCAGGATTCGGACGCTGGCGAACCCTTGGATACAGCAGGGCCGGTCCACAAATACTTTAGTGGATTAGTTATGCCTGAACACACGCTCCCCGATCCTATTGGATCTACAAATCAGCCGAGGGCGACCGATAAGAATAAACCGAGGCCTCGCAAAAATTCCAACAACCACATAAGCAAATGTCAGCCAGTTTAAGCACTGACACCACTTCTAGCTAGAAAGAAACATGTGCACTCCCTGCGTTCCCTTCTCCCGTTTTAGACTCAACCGGTGTGTGAGGCTCGCGAAATCACGATATACACAAAGCTATGCCTAAATAGACTGTGCTTTGATCATCAACCACAAGGCCTGCTTTTCAACAAAGCCTCGATCATTTGCATCTTAGCATGCCACATTGTCAGACCCTACCATATTATTGATCATCTACCAATATATATATAACCTCTAAGCTCATACGTCTTAGAGAAGGGTGTAAAGTAAAGAATAAATTCTTCACCACCAAACAGAAATATATAATTAGTAGTGTTCAATGAATACAGTAGACAGGAATACAATGTCAGACACACAATCCATTTATAAGCTTATGCTCTGGGTCTGAGCGAAAACCAAATCCGTACAAATCGACACTACGTCCGGATAACTACCATCTTGGCCCTATCTTGGGAGCAAATCAATCTAGGGCCTCAACACTAGTTACCCATTCGATGTGAAGATCGCCGGTCTTCGACCACCGACTTCGTCTTTGACTCTTCATCGTCGTAATCATTATTCGAATTGGGTTAAACCCGATATTTCCGAATAACTTACATATTTTATAATTGAAAATCAAGTGTTATAAAACACATCCAACGTCTCATTCCAATTCAGAATATTCTTTAATAGAATATTCATAATAAAGGGAAAGATCCCACATAAATTAAATCAAAGATAAATTCTGATAAATTTATTCATTAAAACTCCAATTTGATTTTAACATCAAAAATCATTATTAATTGATTATTTAACTCTTAATGTGTCTTTAATTTGGGTTAAAGAATCAATGTCATTTATAAGCATTATTCACGATAAACCCCAAAGATCATCTTCCATTAAATATGGAATTTTCATAGAAATCAAGCCAATAAATAATCGCTATAAATTTCTGTATCGGACCGATATTATAAATGGAATAACGGCAAAGCCCCTTTAAATTCCATATATAGTATCAGTCTTCCTTCACAGAAACCTATCTCGTTTTGTTTTTATCAAATCGGATTTTTACTCAATTCCAATTTAATTTGTTGAATTGGAAAATTTTACTTTAGATAATTTCTTTTTAAATCTTTAATAAAAGATTTATAATTTCTAAATCATATTATCACTGTAAATTGGGTCAAAGAACAAATGTCATTTAAAACATAGTTCACGGTAAACCCAATTCACATAACATTTTATTTCAATTACAAAATATAATTGAAACTCTAAAAATCTTAATTAGAAGATTGATTCTAGTTAATAACTAATTTACTTTAATAGAAATATCTTTTTATCTTTTGTCCATTCAAGAACGGGCAAAGAAATCATATTTTTATCCTTCTTTGTAAATATTATTTAAAATGTTTATTTTTTTAAAATATTGATTTTTTTATATAAACAGATTCTTAATATAAAATATTCTTTATTTTAAAAGATATTTATTTTGCAATGTTCTTTATTCTAAATATTCTTATTTTAAAAGATATTCTTTATTTAAAGAAATTCTGAACTGGAATGTGACTCAATCAGTTACCATATACTTTGGTTATATGGATTTCACACATTGTATGTATATGACAACAAATGATAAATAAACATCCTTTCTCAACCAGAGTGAAGTTTATAATTGTGCGAGTATTAAAATGAAATAATAATACTCATCGCAGCCTGTCAATCTATCGATCGACATATAACTAAATATTGGGACTAGTGTATGTCGATTCATCCCAACACCCGTGTGGGGTTTTCAGCCAACAACAGTTCATGAAAATAAATGATTGGTTAAAGAATTTAACCAATTTAATACTACAAACATGTTGATGATAATGAACTAACATGTTAATTATTTCTAATGCCAAATAAAAATGTATTTTTATTCGTATAATTTCCCTATACATTTCTAAGGTCGAATAAAATATAATTTACTCATATGACATTATTGCGGATGACAAATAAAAGATAATTTTCTTTTATTTGTATGCAAATATTTTTACTTTAACACATAAAAGAAATAATTTATGTGTATGTGTCTAAATGTATAACCTAAATATAAAAGTGTCTATTTATATTGCATACAAATTCTGATGTATGCATAAACACATAAAGATATCACTTTACTTACCTATATAATCTAATGTATGTTTTGACCAATAATATGATTCTTATATTTAAATATATTTACTAATGTAAATTGGCAAATAAAAGAAATGATTTTCATATTTGCTTATAAATTCTACTACATGTTATGTGTGACGATCCCAAAATCCGAGGGGCGGTATTAAGGATAATCATTTGAATATAACACATTAATCATCATAGCAGAGTACAGATAATAGCAGAAACAATAAATAGAATAATTTTACATGGATATGACAGCGGAATCACAGCATGTAACAATATCAGAATAGCACAGCGTAGGATATAACTTAGTAAATAAAAAGGAAAGTGATCAGTCATCATCGCCAGAGGCGGAATACATACATGCAGTGAGACATAATAAGGGTATCAGTCTACATCACCGAAGGCGGTACATATACATACGGTAATAAGTACGGAAAGTTAATCAGTCTGCATCGCCTGTGGCGGAATCATAATATAAGTACAGTAATGGCGGAAAATGTCAAAGTCGTCTCTGTGAAGTCAGCCTCGCCATGAGCCAAAATGCACTCTATGCAACAGTGCAGAGCCAAAAACAACCTGTCACCTATGAACTAGGCTGCCCGTGTGAAAATAAGGGCACCCGCGTTTGCAAAGTGAAACAAACAACGAGTCAGTCATGGGGACTGGTATGAGGAATCTATTTAACAGTTTAAACAACAGTAATAAGCAAATCACAAGACCACGCCACTTTCGCGGAACGGGTTTACTCCAGTGATTGCTAGTGCATTTAAAACAAAGTAAATTCTTTTAAAACAACGCAATGCTTTTTAAAAAGAATGAAGCCAATATAAGACTCAGGTCCCATCACACAATGCAACGCAAGCCGGAGGATAGAGTTTTACCTTATAATGGCCAAATATGCTTGATACGTATAAAGCAAAATCAATTGATATTATTACTAGTGCATATATGTTTCAAAAGCGAATAGCATCATAAATATCAATCATAGGCGGCATAGCTACCATCTACTATGTCGCCATACTAGTTCTACAATCGAGTCTGTTATTTCGTATTGTAAATTGGATTTCCGTCATGAGTCGAGGCAAGGGGCAAGCTCCTCTCCGCTTCGATACACTCTAGCAAATGTCTCAGGACTACACACTCTGGGTAACCCTGGATCGACTGGGCCGGTCCTCTCTTACGTTTGAGGATTATTTATTCCTGAACACACGTTTCCCGGTCCTTACAGACCTATAATCGAGGCGCCTCGCATTCCAACAACCACATAGGTGAAAAATAGATATAAATGTCAGGGCTGGTAAGTCACTGACACCACCATAGCTAGAAAGAAACGTCGTGCTCTCCCAGCGGTCCGTATCCCGTTTTTAACTCATACCGAGGTGTGAGGCTCGCGAATCCACGCTATACACAAAGCCAGGCCATGTAGACCGTGCTTTGATCATCATCCACAAGACTTTGCTTTGCAACAGAAGCCTTGATCACAGCATCTTGGCATGCCACATAGGCAGTCCACTCCATACAATTGATTTCCATCGATATATAACCTCTGAGCTCGTATGTCTCAGAGAAGGGCGTTAAGCAAAAGAATAAATTCTCCACCGCCAAACAGATATATATTTAATAGAGATCAATCAGTATAGAACAAAATCCAATGTCAAACACACAGTCCATTTACAAGTCCGTTCTGGGTCTGAACGAAACCGGAGGCGTCAAATTCCTCGTATATCCGTCCAATCCACACATACGTTCAGACGGCTACTACTTCCGTCCCTTCACGTTAGCTACTCCGGTCAGGAACCTCAACAGCACCCATCCAACCGATACGAAGATCGTCGGTCTTGAATCGTCTTTGCATTTTCCAATTTGAATCGCTCGATAAATTATTTGAAATGAGGGTTAGCTCGGCCTTTTCAAATAATTCACGTAATTAGAATTTAAATCGATTCTTTCCATGGTTATATTATTCGACATCCATCTTTCAGTTCTTTAGTGTTATTTTCATGTCAAGCACATACAACCATCAAATATCAAACAATTCAAGCCCAATTGGTCTATTTGCAATCTATGTTGCTTATAATATTTTATAACGATTTTTCGCCATTTTATTTATTTAAAAATGGCCATATTTAATTAAACGACGTTTCAGGTAGTGTCGTGGCACTGGCGCTGTTTTTCCCCTAATTTGTTTTACACATATCTGAAAATCTAACCGTTGGATTTCTACAAAGTCTATATCAGTGGGAAGATATTCCCAAAGCGAACCCAACGGTTCCAGTTTCGTGAAAATCCGACGGTCGGATCTTCCACACTAGTCGTTTGAAGTTACGGTTTCAAAATTCGAACTGCAGCGTCGTTATTCGATTTAATTTAATTATATTTATATTTATATATAAATATAAACGATTCTGGCGTTGTTTTTCTTCAGATTTGAATTAAACATTCCGGACAATCCAACCGTTGGATTTTTGCAAGGTTGGTGCCGTTGGGAAGATATTTCCAAGGCGAACCCAGCGGCTGCGGTTTCGGGAAAATCCGATGGTCGGATTTCTCGTACTAATCGTTTCAAATTACGATTTTGAAACACGAACTGCACGGCTTCGATTCCTTTTAATTATATTTATATATATATATAAAAATATAGTTCATTCTATAATTCCAACTATAGTTCATTCTATATTTTCAACTTCGTTTTCACTTCAAATATTTCACTAATGCCTTAATATTTCGAAAATTTTCGCCATAACCTCCTTTGTACGGGGAGGGGTTTGGAAATTTATTGGGCCGTGTTAGGTACCCAATAAATCCTAAAAAGCATCCACATATTTATAGTGATATATTCTGGTGTTTACGGGGGAGCATGTATAGATAATCACTCCAGAGAATAAATTCTCGTCACCCCGTTTCCTTATGGAAATAAATAGTCCATGTGCCGTATCTAATAACTAGAGCGACGTGATTATTGTCAACTCCAGACCCGTGTGGGGTTTTTATTAATCTGGCAATTTATCGTTAAATTTTATATAGTCCATATCAGTCATCAGTTCAACCTGTAGTATAAAATCATCGCCATACAAGCCTCTCGCTCATATGGTAAATCTTCCACCTCGTCACACAAGCTCCCATTGCTTATGTGGAATATGATGAAGTATGCCTATCGTCAAGAAGTATGCCATGTAGTGTAGTTCAAAATTAATTGTTACTATCCTATGGCGACGTTTATTATTTCACACAGAATAACCAGCACTCCGCATCCAATGACATTCACAGGAGTTGATATAAAAATAAAATTGCGCAGCCAACTCATCAAGGCTTACCTATTTGTCGGGCACGCAAATAATTTCTTTACTCTACAGCTAATCCATTTTTCCTGTTCAACACATGTATATATATGCAGAACAAAGCTAATAGTAATATTCTAGCAAACTATTATTTATTTCAACACGTGTGTATTTTTATCAAAGCGTATACATGATAAAAGAAATATTTTTATCATCAAAAATATTTATTCAACACGTGAATGTTTTTAACACTTCAAATTCACAATAAAAATGTAGTTTTTATTGTCTATTCATTTTATTTTAAAATACGATAACATTCAACACATGAATTTCAACTCGACGAACGAATTTCAATTCAACACATGAATATTCTCTATAGTTTGTATATATATAAAAATGTGATTTTTATCGCTAAAACTATTTGTTTAAATTCAAATAATATTCAACACATGAATTTCAACTCAACGAATGAATTGCAACTCAACACATGAATATTCTCTATAGTTTGTATATATCTAAAAATGCGATTTCTATTGCTAAAACTATTTTTTTAAATTCAAATAATATTCAACACATGAATTTCAACTCAACGAATGAATTGCAACTCAACACATGAATATTCTCTATAGTTTGTATATATCTAAAAATGTGATTTTTATCGCTAAAACTATATGTTTAAATTCAAATAATATTCAACACATGAATTTCAACTCAACGAATGAATTGCAACTCAACACATGAATATTCTCTACAGTTTGTATATATCTAAAAATGTGATTTTTATCGCTAAAACTATTTGTTTAAATTCAAATAATATTCAACACATGAATTTCAACTCAACGAAAGAATTGCAATTCAACACATGAATATTGGTTTCAATATATGTAATTTATTTCAACGAATGAAAATTATTCTAACACATGTATATTTCAGAAAATTTCGGCAGCATAACGGCAGGGTAGTTAAAACCGGGACCGTCCCAAGTACGGCTCCTCGCTCTACCTTAAAACCTCGCGGTTTTTGACAATGGGGATCATGCATCTAGTTTGCACGCAGGCGGCATGTTTTATTTTCAATTCCACAATCCTATTCTAATTTTTTTCAACCACAAGAGGGTATTTTTCAACCACAAAGGTATTTTTAACCACAATATCAACCACAAACAATTATTTCCAACCATTCGTCATACCATATAATATCACGTCAATCACAAGCAATAAATATCGTCCATGGTCTGTGGACGAGGGGAGTATATATATATATTATATTATAATTCACTTGCATTTCATCACAATTTAAAGCATATATGTTTCATACAACGCTGGTATAATTTATACATCGCTAATATAACTTATACAACACATGTACATGAGGTATACAATGCGTATACAATTTACGCTTCGCTTATATAATTTATACAACGCGATTCCATTCACACAATTTAGTTTAGATTCCTCACATTGGTTATTGCAGTGCTAAAAATCGTAGGAAGATCAGAAAAATCAGCGGCTTCTTCTAGATGGTAGAAAGCCTCCTTGCGGTCACGGTGTCTCCTGTTTCATCGAATTTCGTTAACGAACGAAAAAGATATTATTTTTCAAAGTTTTGCAACGCTTTATAGTGTAAAAACAGTTCAAAATTACATAACCCGTTAGTTTTCAAACCTGCTCAAATTTAGGTTTTGATTTTTCTCTTGATTCGTTGCTCGATAGGTCGATCAGATTGTTGGACGTCGACGAGGGAGGGAAGGGCTTTCTGGCGCCACCAGTCTCTTCCAGTTCGACGTCGAGATGAACCCTGGGCGGCGACTTAGATGCGCCCACTTTGGAGCATCAGAACTCGATGGCGGCGCTTCTGATGGTGGCGAGACTGGGTCGGATGTGAAGAGGGGACGAAGGCGAGTGGAGTGGTGGTGGTGGCGCGGCCTAGCTTCGCCTGTGGCGGTCAGAAAATGGAAGAGAAGCACGGAGCAACGAGGAACGTCCAAATCGCCTGGCGGCTAGGGTTTCTTGCGATATTTTTTTTATATATATATATAAAGGGAAAATCCTATTGGTCGAAGCTTTATAGGAAATTTTAAATAGTGTTTTTACAAACGAACTCGAAATCAAACCCAACGACTGTCGCCCCTAGCTAAATACCCCCATTCCGGACACAATGGGATATGTTTCGTTGGCCAATTCGACTGTTACGGTCAGTTATTTTTTGAATTAAAATATAAAACATTCAATATTTAATTTGAACGTACATTTCAATTTGCCAGGGCCACCAACTGAATCGAAAAATTCCAGAAAAATAAATCTAACTTTGTTTTGACGATACGGTCCTAACAAAACCATTTTCGTCGAATTCTGAGCTCGTTTGAAAAACGGCCATTTTTAGGTCGACCCATTTTAACAGAAATTGACCAAATCACATTTTCTTTTGCCCCGCTCACACACTAGCTTCAAAAATTATGAAATTTGAAACCTAGCAATAATTTGACATCCCGGACCCAACAAAAGTGCTTTCGTCTAATTTCGAGGTCGTATGCAAAATATAAATTTTCAGGGGCTATATATGCTATATAGCGACCTTTTTGAAAATTCAATCGGCCATAACTTTTGATTCCCGTTATGAAACTTCGATTTTTCAGATTCGTTAGAAAGGTATTCATAAACAGATTTAAATATTTTTAGTTTCACTAAAATCCGTTATGTTTTCCACCCGGTACAGTCAGACAAAGTTTGTATTCAAAATTTCAAACTGCAATACTATACCTAATTCTTTATTTTATTGAAATATGCTATTTCAATTATTCAAATTCTTTGGTAATAACCTAATTTAAAATTTTTAAATTGGTTCACATTTTCTAGGTTATTACCATCTCCCCCACTTAAAACTTTTCGTCCTTGAAAAGGAAATAACAGCTAAGTAGGAAACAAAATGTAAAGGCAAAGTATTGTAAAGGTACCTTGCACCGGAGTTAGTCAGAGATGTCCACTCTACATTTTGGGTTGGCTTGTTTAATGCTTTCCTCAGTCTCCCAAGTACAGTCTCTAGGATCACTACTCCACTGCACTTTGACTAAATTAATCTTTTTGTTCCTTAACTCTCTAGTTTCTTTGCCAACAATCTTTAATGGCTCTCTTCTGAGCGCTAATTCTGGAGTTATGTCTATATCCTGTTGCGCTGCTTCTTCCACAACAAGATCGGGATCATGAACATGTTTTCTGAGTTGAGACACGTGGAACACATCATGTACACCAGGCAACCAATCAGGTAATAAAACCCTATATGCAAGAGTTCCAATCCGTTCAAGTATAGGAAAGGGACCAATAAATCTCGGTACCAACTTCCCAGTCTTGCCAAATCTGATTACTCCCCACATTGGAGAAACTCTTAAATAAACATAATCGCCAACGGCAAATGATAAGTCTCTTCTTCTCGCATCAGCATAACTTTTCTGTCGGCTCTGTGCAGTTTTCAATCGCTTCTTAATGAAATCGACTTTATCCGATGCTTCTCGAATCATATCGGGCCCTAACACAAGTCTGTTGCCAGGTTCTACCCAACATGCGGGAGATCTGCACGGTCTACCGTATAATGCTTCAAATGGGGACATTCCCAGACTTGCTTGATAGATATTGTTATAAGAGAATTCGGCTAAATGTAAGTGATCTTCCCATGGGCCTCCAAAATCAATAACGCAAGCCCGTAGTAAATCTTCTAGAATTCTATTCACCCGCTCAGTTTGGTCGTCTGTCTGTGGGTGATAAGCGGTGCTTAAATTTAATTTGGATCCCAATTCTGTCTGGAATGATTCCCAGAATTTGCTAGTAAACAGGGGATCTCTATCACTGACTATATTGAGCGGCACTCCATGTAGTTTAACTATTTCTTTGAAGTAAATCTGTGCTAAACTTTGAGCCGTTCTGTTGGATCGGACGGGTATGAAATGGGCAGTCTTCGTGAAGCGATCTACGATTACCCATATACTGTCGTTTCCTTTCTTTGTTCGAGGCAAGCCATCAAAGAAGTCCATCGAAATTTGCTCCCACTTCCATCCTGGAATTTCTAATGGTTGTAATAATCTAGCCAATTTCTGCTGATCGCTCTTAACTAGTTGACAAGTGGGGCATCTACTAACATATAATGAAATATCTCTTTTCAAAGCTCTCCACCAGAATGTGCGTTTGATATCATTATACATTTTGCTCACACCGGGATGGATACTTAATTTGGACTTGTGGCACTCATCAAGTATTTCTCTTCGAAGCTCTGGAAGGTTTGGGATGCAAATTCTGCCCTTCAATCTTAGAACTCCTTTGTCATCGAGTCGGAAACTTGTGGATTCACCTCCCTTGACTCTCTGACTGATTCTTTGAATAAATTCATCGTCTTTCTGTAGAGTCGAGATCCTGTCAATTAATGAAGACGTGATGACAAAACTGGCGATGATTTCATTCTTTCTGCTGAGCGCATCTGCTACAATATTGGCTTTCCCTGGAGTGTATAGAATTTCAAAATCATATGCCGCAAGGAATTCTAACCAACGCTGTTGTCTCAAATTTAGATCTTTCTGAGTGAATAGATATTTCAAGGATTGATGATCGGTAAATAGTTCGAACTTCTCACCTAATAAATAATGCCTCCAGATTCTTAAAGCAAACGCGATAGCTAATAACTCAAGATCATGAGTTGCATAGTTTCTTTCATGCGGCTTCAGCTGACGGCTGGCATAAGCGACCACTTGGCCTTTTTGCATTAATACTGCGCCTAGCCCTCTAATAGAAGCGTCTGTCCATACAGTCAAGTCTTGGTTGCCTTCTATAATTGTCAATACTGGAGCGGTTGTCAACTTCAGTTTCAGCTCCTGGAAAGCTTCTTCACATTCGGGAGTCCATTTGAATTTCTCATGCTTCTTTGTAAGCTTTTTCAAAACACCCGATATCTTGGAAAAATCCTGAATGAATTTCCGATAGTAACTAGCCAATCCAAGGAAACTTCAAACTTCTGTGGGGGTAGTAGGTTGTTTCCAGTTCCGAATCGCTGTAATTTTGCTTGGATCTACAGCAAACCCTTCTTTTGATACGACATGGCCTAGGAACTTAACTTCATCCTTCCAGAAGACACACTTAGAAAATTTAGCTTTCAAGACATTTCTCCTTAGAATTTTCAACACTTGTTCTAAATGTTTTGCATGTTCGTCTGCTGACTTGGAGTAGATTAAAATGTCATCGATGAAGACTAGAACAAATTTATTCAATACACCACGGAACACTCTGTTCATAAGATCGACGAAGTATGCCGGAGCGTTACACAAGCCGAACGGCATTACTAACCATTCGTAGAATAAATCGGGACCCCTGAAGGCTGTCAAAGGAACACAGTCTTCTGCTATACGTAATTGGTGGAAACCTGTAGCTAGGTCCATTCTGGAGAATACTATCGCTCCATTTAATTGATCTAACAGATCGTCTATACGTGGCAAGGGATATTTGTTCTTCAGTGTCTGTTTATTGAGATCTCGGTAATCAACACAAAGTCTAAGAGTACCGTCTGATTTCGGGACAAATACTACTGCTGCTCCCCAAGCTGAAAAGCTCGGTCTGATCAGACCTTTCCAAAGCAATTCTCTGGTTTGACTACCTAACTCTTCTTTTTCTTTCGGGGCCATTCTTCTAATTGGATGTACTATTGGTCGGGCGTTAGGAATTAGATCTATTCTAAATTCAATTTCTCTTTGCGGCGGTAAGTTTTCTACTTCTTCAAACACATCCGCATAGTCTTTAACGACCGGTGTCTTTTCTAATGAAGGGGGAGTAACTTCTAAAGAAGACCAAAATTCTGTTCTATTTATTGCTGAACCGTGGCATGGTATAGTGATATGCCCAAATTTTGTTTTAACTTTCACGATTCTTTCGGCACATCTAACTTTGGCCTTATATTTTGTCAACCAGTCTAGCCCCAGTATAATATCAAATTCGGAAAGGTCCATAACAATCACTTTAAAAGAGAACTGGTATCGAGAGAAGGAAATAGGTACTTTACAATATGTACTAAGACTAACAGAACCTCCTATCGGGTTTTGAACTTTAATTGGTTCTTTAAGTTTTCCTTGTTTCAATTTTAACTTGTGAACGATGTTACCAGAAATGAAGCTACGTGATGCACCAGTATCAAAAAGTACAGAAACAGGAATATTTTTAATGGTAAGGGTACCTCCCAAGACGTCGGGTTTACCTGATCCATCCGTGATAGCTGGCGGGGCCCCCCGTCATACACATGAGCCACTTTTGCATTCTGCTTCAGAGGACAATTCCTGCTATAGTGCCCTTTCTTATGGCAGTTGTAGCATTCGGCGGAGTCTGGATTTGCCTTTGGTTTCCTCGGGGCTTTGCACCCATTAGAAAAATGTCCTGGCTTCCCGCAGTTGTAGCAATTGCCTTTCGGTATCTTTCCAGGTTTCTGAGTAGCGGCCGCTGTAATGCTAGACTCGGGCTGATTTGCTGAAGCCTTGCGCTTATTTCCAGCTTGGCTTTTGGCGCGGTCTTGGCTGGCGTGTCTTTCATCCATATCTTCGTAATTGCAAGCCATTTCTACCAATTCTGAGAAGGAGAGTTTGATGTTGCTCATAGCTCTGTCATGGTACTTGCGCTTTAGCCCAAATATAAATCTCTTGTTCTTTGCTTTGTTAGTCATAATAAGCTCTGGAGCATAGCGCGACAACTGAGTGAATTTATTGAGGTAATCCTGGATAGAGAGATCTCCTTGCTGGAGATTAGCAAACTGCTCTCGCATCCTCTCTAAAGCCTGTTCAGGTACAAACTTCTCGTTGAACATGGTTTTGAATTGCTCCCAGGTTCTGACAGTACCTGCTGCATCCTCTGAGGTGATGGCATCCCACCACAGCTCTGCTTCCTCCTGTAGGAGCCAAATACCTAGTCGTGCTTTGTTGTTGGTTCCCAAACCCATGCCTTCAAAGATCTTTTCACAGGTCTTCAACCAAGCTATAGCCTCTGTCACTGTACCAGTGCCAGAAAAGGGTTTTCCCCCAAGGTTCCTATACCTCTTCGCTACTCTGTCTAGCTCGAAGTCCTCGGGTGCTGTGGCTGAACAATAGGGCCTCCCTCGACTACGGGGATATTCCCCCGTCCTCCTACTACTCCTGCTCGGCCTCCACGGCCTCCTCTAGCTGCTGCTGCTCGTGTAGCCATCAGAGAGAGTACTGTATAAGCAAGAAAAGAGTCAAACTCACAGATTTGATAATTTTCATATATGATAAAGCAGGGGAACATAAGGAAAGATAATGATGTACTGATCAAATTGTTTTGCTATTCTGCTTAGCTCATTCTAGGACATTGCTAATCCTATCTCTAATAAGCTACTCGCCTTAGAACGCTACTGATTCTATTCTGACGAGGTGTTTAATGTGTTAGATCCCGGAACTAAGGTTAACCAAAGCTCTGATACCAACTATGACAATCCCAAGATCCGAGGGGCGGTATTAAGGATAATCATTAGAATATAACACATTAATCATCATAGCAGAGTACAGATAATAGCAGAAACAATAAATAGAATAATTTTACATGGATATGACAGCGGAATCATAGCATGTAACAATATCAGAATAGCACAGCGTAGGATATAACTTAGTAAATAAAAAGGAAAGTGATCAGTCATCATCGCTAGAGGCGGAATACATACATGCAGTGAGACATAATAAGGGTATCAGTCTACATCGCCGAAGGCGGTACATATACATACGATAATAAGTACGGAAAGTAAATCAGTCTGCATCGCCTGTGGCGGAATCATAATATAAGTACAGTAATGGCGGAAAATGTCAAAGTCGTCTCTGTGAAGTCAGCCTCGCCATGAGCCAAAATGCACTCTATGCAACAGTGCAGAGCCAAAAACAACCTATCACCTGTGAACTAGGCTGCCCGTGTGAAAATAAGGGCACCCGCGTTTGCAAAGTGAAACAAACAACGAGTCAGTCATGGGGACTGGTATGAGGAATCTATTTAACAGTTTAAACAACAGTAATAAGCAAATCACAGGACCACGCCACTTTCACGGAACGGGTTTACTCCAGTGATTGCTAGTGCATTTAAAACAAAGTAAATTCTTTTAAAACAACGCAATGCTTTTTAAAAAGAATGAAGCCAATATAAGACTCAGGTCCCATCACACAATGCAACGCAAGCCGGAGGATAGAGTTTTACCTTATAATGGCCAAATATGCTTGATACGTATAAAGAAAAATTAATTGATATTATTACTAGTGCATATATGTTTCAAAAGCGAATAGCATCATAAATATCAATCATAGGCGGCATAGCTACCATCTACTATGTCGCCATACTAGTTCTACAATCGAGTCCGTTATTTCGTATTGGAAATTGGATTTCCATCATGAGTCGAGGCAAGGGGCAAGCTCCTCTCCGCTTCGAGACAATCTAGCAAATGTCTCAGGACTACACACTCTGGGTAACCCTGGATCGGCTGGGTCGGTCCTCTCTTACGTTTGAGGATTATTTATTCCTGAACACACGTTTCCCGGTCCTTATAGACCTATAATCGAGGCGCCTCGCATTCCAACAACCACATAGGTGAAAAATAGATATAAATGTCAGGGCTGGTAAGTCACTGACACCACCATAGCTAGAAAGAAACATCGTGCTCTCCCAGCGGTCCGTATCCCGTTTTTAACTCATACCGAGGTGTGAGACTCGCGAATCCACGCTATACACAAAGCCAGGCCATGTAGACCGTGCTTTGATCATCATCCACAAGACTTTGCTTTGCAACAGAAGCCTTGATCACAGCATCTTGGCATGCCACATAGGCAGTCCACTCCATACGATTGATTTCCATCGATATATAACCTCTAAGCTCGTACGTCTCAGAGAAGGGCGTTAAGCAAAAGAATAAATTCTCCGCCGCCAAACAGATATATATTTAACAGAGATCAATCAGTATAGAACAAAATCCAATGTCAAACACACAGTCCATTTACAAGTCCGTTCTGGGTCTGAACGAAACCGGAGGCGTAAAATTCCTCGTATATCCGTCCAATCCACACATACGTTCAGACGGCTACTACTTCCGTCCCTTCACGGTAGCTACTCCGGTCAGGAACCTCAGCAGCACCCATCCAACCGATACGAAGATCGTCGGTCTTGAATCGTCTTTGCATTTTCCAATTCGAATCGCTCGATAAATTATTTGAAATGAGGGTTAGCTCGGCCTTTTCAAATAATTCACGTAATTAGAATTTAAATCGATTCTTTCCATGGTTATATTATTCGACATCCATCTTTCAGTTCTTTAGTGTTATTTTCATGTCTAGCACATACAACCATCAAATATCAAAAAATTCAAGCCCAATTGGTCTATTTGCAATCTATGTTGCTTATAATATTTTATAACGATTTTTCACCATTTTATTTATTCAAAAATGGCCATATTTAATTAAACGACGTTTCAGGTCGTGTCGTGGCACTGGCGCTGTTTTTCCCCTAATTTGTTTTACACATATCTGAAAATCTAACCGTTGGATTTCTACAAAGTCTATATCAGTGGGAAGATATTCCCAAAGCGAACCCAACGGTTCCAGTTTCATGAAAATCCGACGGTCGGATCTTCCACACTAGTCGTTTGAAGTTACGGTTTCAAAATTCGAACTGCAACGTCGTTATTCGATTTAATTTAATTATATTTACATTTATATATAAATATAAACGATTCTGGCGTTGTTTTTCTTCAGATTTGAATTAAACATTCCGGACAATCCAACCGTTGGATTTTTACAAGGTTGGTGCCGTTGGGAAGATATTTCCAAGGCGAACCCTGCGGTTGCGGTTTCGGGATAATCCGATGGTCGGATTTCTCGTACTAATCATTTCAAATTACGATTCCGAAACACGAACTGCACGGCTTCGATTCCTTTTAATTATATTTATATTTATATATATAAATATAGTTCATTCTATAATTCCAACTATAGTTCATTCTATATTTTCAACTTCGTTTTCACTTCAAATATTTCACTAACGCCTTAATATTTCGAAAAATTTCGCCATAACCTCCTTTGTACGGGGAGGGGTTTGGAAATTTATTGGGCCGTGTTAGGTACCCAATAAATCCTAAAAAGTATCCACATATTTATAGTGATATATTCTGGTGTTTACGGGGGAGCATGTATAGATAATCACTCCAGAGAATAAATTCTCGTCACCCCCGTTTCCGTGTGGAAATAAATAGTCCATGTGTCGTATCTAATAACTAGAGCGACGTGATTATTGTCAACTCCAGACCCGTGTGGGTTTTTTTATTAATCTGGCAATTTATCGTTAAATTTTATATAGTCCATATCAGTCATCAGTTCAACCTGTAGTATAAAATCATCGCCATACAAGCCTCTCGCTCGTATGGTAAATCTTCCACCTCGTCACACAAGCTCCCATTGCTTATGTGGAATATGATGAAGTATGCCTATAGTCAAGAAGTATGCCATGTAGTGTAGTTCAAAATTAATTGTTACTATCCTATGGCGACGTTTATTATTTCACACAGAATAACCAGCACTCCGCATCCAATGGCATTCACAGGAGTTGATATAAAAATAAAATTGCGCAGCCAACTCATCAAGGCTTACCAATTTGTCGGGCACGCAAATAATTTCTTTACTCTACAGCTAATCCATTTTTCCTGTTCAACACATGTATATATATGCAGAACAAAACTAATAATAATATTTCTAGCAAACTATTATTTATTTCAACACGTGTGTATTTTTATCAAAGCGTATACATGATAAAAGAAATATTTTTATCATCAAAAATATTTATTCAACACGTGAATGTTTTTAACACTTCAAATTCACAATAAAAATGTAGTTTTTATTGTCTATTCATTTTATTTTAAAAAACGATAACATTCAACACATGAATTTCAACTCGACGAACGAATTTCAATTCAACACATGAATATTCTCTATAGTTTGTATATATATAAAAATGTGATTTTTATCGCTAAAACTATTTGTTTAAATTCAAATAATATTCAACACATGAATTTCAACTCAACGAATGAATTGCAACTCAACACATGAATATTCTCTATAGTTTGTATTTATCTAAAAATGTGATTTCTATCGCTAAAACTATTTGTTTAAATTCAGATAATATTCAACACATGAATTTCAACTCAACGAATGAATTGCAACTCAACACATGAATATTCTCTATAGTTTGTATATATCTAAAAATGTGATTTTTATCGTTAAAACTATTTGTTTAAATTCAAATAATATTCAACACATGAATTTCAACTCAACGAATGAATTGCAACTCAACACATGAATATTCTCTATAGTTTGTATATATCTAAAAATGTGATTTTTATCGCTAAAACTATTTGTTTAAATTCAAATAATATTCAACACATGAATTTCAACTCAACGAATGAATTGCAATTCAACACATGAATATTGGTTTCAATATATGTAATTTATTTCAATGAATGAAAATTATTCTAACACATGTATATTTCAGAAAATTTCGGCAGCATAACGGCAGGGTAGTTAAAACCGGGACCGTCCCTAGTACGGCTCCTCACTCTACCTTAAAACCTCGCGGTTTTTGACAATGGGGATCATGCATCTAGTTCGCAGGCGGCATGTTTTATTTTCAATTCCACAATCCTATTCTAATTTGTTTCAACCACAAGAGGGTATTTTTCAACCACAAAGGTATTTTCAACCACAATATCAACGACAAACAATTATTTCCAACCATTCGTCATACCATATAATATCACGTCAATCACAAGCAATAAATATCGTCCATGGTCTGTGGACGAGGGGAGTATATATATATATATTATAATTCACTTGCATTTCACCACAATTTAAAGCATATATGTTTCATACAACGCTGGTATAATTTATACATCGCTAATATAACTTATACAACACATGTACATGAGGTATACAATGCGTATATAATTTACACTTCGCTTATATAATTTATACAACGCGATTCAATTCACACAATTTAGTTTAGATTCCTCACATTGGTTATTGCAGTGCTAAAAATCGTAGGAAGATCAGAAAAATCCGCGGCTTCTTCTAGATGGTAGAGAGCCTCCTTGCGGTCACGGTGTCTCCTGTTTCATCGAATTTCGTTAACGAACGAAAAAGATATTATTTTTCAAAGTTTTGCAACGCTTTATAGTGTAAAAACAGTTCAAAATTACATAACCCGTTAGTTTTCAAACCTGCTCAAATTTAGGTTTTGATTTTTCTCTCGATTCGTTGCTCGATAGGTCGATCAGATTGTTGGACGTCGACGAGGGAGGGAAGGGCTTTCTGGCACCACCAGTCTCTTCCAGTTCGACGTCGAGATGAACCCTGGGCGGCGACTTAGATACGCCCACTTTGGAGCATCAGAACTCGATGGTGGCGAGACTGGGTCGGATGTGAAGAGGGGACGAAGGCGAGTGGAGTGGTGGTGGTGGCGCGGCCTAGCTTCGCCTGTGGCGGTCGGAAAATGGAAGAGAAGCACGGAGCAATGAGGAACGTCTAAATCGCCTGGCGGCTAAGGTTTCTTCCGATATTTTTTTTTATATATATAAAGGGAAAATCCTATTGGTCGAAGCTTTATAGGAAATTTTAAATAGTGTTTTTACAAACGAACTCGAAATCAAACCCAACGACTGTCGCCCCTAGCTAAATACCCCCATTCCGGACACAATGGGATATGTTTCGTTGGCCAATTCGACTGTTACGGTCAGTTATTTTTCGAATTAAAATATAAAACATCAATATTTAATTTGAACGTACATTTCAATTTGCCAGGGCCACCAACTGAATCGAAAAATTCCAGAAAAATAAATCTAGCTTTGTTTTGACGATACAGTCCTAACAAAACCAGTTTCATGGAATTCTGAGCTCGTTTGAAAAATGGCCATTTTTAGGTCGACCCATTTTAACAGAAATTGACCAAATCACATTTTCTTTTGCCCCGCTCACACACTAGCTTCAAAAATTATGAAATTTGAAACCTAGCAATAATTTGACATCCCGGACCCAACAAAAGTGGTTTCGTCTAATACCGAGGTCGTATGCAAAATATAAATTTTCAGGGGCTATATATGCTATATAGCGACCTTTCTGAAAATTCAATCGGCCATAACTTTTGATTCCCGTTATGAAACTTCGATTTTTCAGATTCGTTAGAAAGGTATTCATAAACAGATTTAAATATTTTCAGTTTCGCTAAAATCCGTTATGTTTTCCACCCGGTACAGTCAGACAATGTTTGTATTCAAAATTTCAAACTGCAATACTATACCTAATTCTTTATTTTATTTAAATATGCTATTTCAATTATTCAAATTCTTTGGTAATAACCAAATTTAAAATTTTTAAATTGGTTCACATTTTCCAGGTTATTACATTACGCAAATAAAATGATTGTTATATTTGCGTCTAAATTATATTTCAACAAAATGTATAAAAAGTGATACATCCATTTTGTTGATAATTTCATTTTATCAAAATGAACATTTTGTCATAACACAAATAAAAATGCTATTTGTGCTTAATTCTTTTATATAACAAAAATGTCCCTTTTGTTTTCAACCATCTTAATTCGACAAGATGTACATTTTTGTCTCAACTAATATAATTGACAAAAATGCATATTTTGTTTTAACTAGTGTAGATTGACAAAAGTGAATAATTTGTTTTAACTAGTGAAAATTGACAAAAGTGAATAATCTGTTTTAACTAATGAAAATTGACAAAAGTGTTTATTTTGTGTTAACTAATGTAAATTGACAAAAGTGTATATTTTGGGTAAGTGAATATAAAAAGAAAGAAACAAACTTTATTTTCAAAATATGTTTGCATTTGTGAATGCAAATAAAATACCAAAACTTTATTTCCAATATGTGTTTGCATTTGTGAAGGCAAATAAGAGATCAAAACTTTATTTTCAATATGTGCTTGCATTTGTGAATGCAAATAAAAGAACAATTTTTCTTTTTTAATGTATATTTGCATCGGTGAATGCAAATAAAAGTGCAAACTTTATTTTCAATGTATATTTACATTTGTGAATGTAAATAAAAGAATAAACTTTAATTTCAAGGCATATTTACATTAGAGGATAGAAGTAAAAGATGCATTTTTATTTCTATGTCATATTTGGGTTAAAGAACACAAATAAAAGATGTGATTATTTTCAAGCTTATATTTGTGTTAGAGGACACAAATAAAAGATGTGATTATTTTCTATGTCCTATTTGTGTTAAGAAAAAAAAGGACATTTCATTTCACTAGTTTATATTTGTGTTAAGAACACAAATAAAAAGGACATTTCTTTTTCTATGTTTATATTTGTGTTGAAATCACAAATAAAAAAGATAATCCTTTACTTCTATGTCATATTTGTATTGAGAAATACAAATAAAAATATGAACTTAATTTCTATGTTATAATTGTATTGAAAAATATGAACAAAATGTAAACTTCATGTTTATGTTTCGTGTGCATTATGGAATGCAAAGATGTTCCTTTGTTTTCTATTTTTCATTTGCATTTTGGAATGCAAATAAAAATACAAATTTTATTTCTAATGTTTTGCTCGCATTGTGAATACGAACAAAAATGTAAATTTTATTTTTATATGTTTTGTTTGCATTGTGAATGCGAACAAAAACGTAAATCTTATTTTTAATGTTTTGTTCGCATTGTAAATGCGAACAAAAAATGTAAATTTTCTTTTCATATTATATCTGCATTGTAAAGTGCAAACCGAAAAGTAACCTTTTTATTTTCATGTCAGTTTACATTGTAAATTGCATATAAAAAGTAAGTTTTATTCTCATGTTATATTTGCATTATAAAATGCAAATAAAAAGGTAAGTTTTATTTTCATGTTGTATTTGCATTATAAAATGCAAATAAGAAAAGTAAGTTTTATTTCCAAGTTATATTTGTGTTTGAGAAGGCAACTAAAAGTGATCATTCATTTTTCTATAATGTATTTGTGTTTGAGAACACAAATAAAAATGGTGTTTATTTTTCTATTCCAATCCAACCACATAAACAATGTCGATAATATTGAATTGACAATCCAACAAGGTGACAAAATAATACTATATATTGGATTGGCAAAATAATGTTAAACAATCAAATTGACAATTTAGATTAATTTAACACAATGATCCAAATAGTATTCCTATCTTGAATTGACAAATAAATTTAATTCAACAAAAACGACAATTTTTAATCTTTATATTTTAAGTTGAATCGATACTCTAAATTAATTCAAGCAAAGTGACAACATATGAATTGATAAGCTAAACCAATCCCACAAAAGAGTCAAACTACATATTTTGATACTGAATAGAAAATCTAAATCAATTCAATAGACTAAAGGATGAATAGTAATATTTATCTAAAACATATGAATTTATAATTATTTATCTAGATCTTAAATTGGCCGTCTAAACCAATTCAATAAAATAAAGGGGTAAGTAATCATATTTAATCAACACATATGAATCTTATAATTATCCATCACAACCATAGAACAATCACATACAATATCAACACAACAGATCTAAAATATATATGACTATAAATAAAAATAGATAAATTCATTAATTATTTTAAAACGAGAGATTTCTCACCAAAGTTTTAATTCAGATCTGCAATTTTGTAAATTTTCCAACGTCCTCTGTTTACGCTCTAGTCAGCTTCATCTCGTAAATCTCCTCATTGTGGTTCCAACGCACTTCGTCTTGCTTGATTCCGAGTTGGTATGACAAAGATATGATCGTTATTCCATTTGATAATTAAAAAATTAATTAATATATATGCTTAAGCTAATTACCCTCCAATCTAAAAAAGGGTCGTAACCTCATCTTCTACTTCCAGGTTTTGTCGATGCACCAAACCCATTCGTTCATCACCCAAAGTCCACCGTCGCCGCCTTGACATCGCCACCCAGCATCGAGATCTAAATGTGCTATTTGATTTCATGTTTTTATATTTAAATTTTGTTGTGTGGATTAGAAGATTGAAGAGGAAGAAGATTGGAGCATCGATGGCCATTGAAATGTTAGGGGCGGCTACTGTATGAATTAGGATTTTCTAAATCTTAGAGTATATGTATATATTAATACTATTTTATTAATTCCTTTTTTATTTCATCTTATTTACTACTTAAATTTATTTAGAGATGAAATTTCTCATTTCCTTATGTTTAATGTAATCAATTGATGAGGGGGAGAGAAAAACGTTCCATTTCCTTTCTTTAAATTATTTAATCAATGAGGGTAGTTAGAGAAGGAAAGCTTTCATTTCCCTTCTTTAAATTATTTAATTAACAGGGAGAATATTATTTGTATAAAGAGGGAAACCTTTCATTTATTAGTTTATTATCCATTTGATTTAACAATCATGTGACATAGACGTGTGTACAAACAAATGTGTGATAATGTAATATGTGTGTGTATGCATATATATGTGTGTGTGTGTGTGTGTGTGTGTGTGTGTGTGTATTTTTATAAGTGCAACATGTGGTACGTGCTATAAAGTGAAAGAAAGGTATAGACATTTATTTAACATAACATTTATACTAATTAAATGACACACCTAATTTAGCATAACATTTATGCTAATTAAATGACACCTCTAATTTAACATGACATATATACTAATTAAATGACACCTCTAACTTAACATATCATTTATACTAATTAAATGACACATCTAAACTAACATGACATTTATACTAATTAAATGACACATCTAATTTAACATGACATTTATACTAATTAAATGACATCTTTATCTTTATTTTCAATTTTCAAAAGTAGATAACAATGAAAGAGAGAGAGGATAAAATGGAAAGAATGAATGCTAGATTAATGCTATTTGTTTGAAATTCGAACTAACACTTCAGTGTTAAATATTTATTGTTCGAAATGAATGTTTGCAACTTTTCACATTATTTTCAATTAATATTCCAAAGATTCAATAATTACAATAGAACCCAATTTATAACTATATTTACAATCCATGCATATATCCATTGTACAAACAATGGATTATATATTATTACTGTATTCAATACATTAAAGTTTTCCCATATACATGGAATTTCAAAATTATTTAATCCATCATATTTTGTAAATTCAATATTAACTTCTTATTTCAACATGATTATATTATCAAACAAGTCAAGTTCATAAATAGCTATTGAGATACATTATTTAATAAGACAAGTAAAATTACATACCTTTTAAATTTACAACATAAAACATTTGTTCTCATATTTAAACCAACATTGTTTTAAATCAAATAGTTGGTTAAAACTATTTTTAAAGTTACTCACAAAATTCATTAAAATTTTCTAAAAAAAAAATAAATTGGTTCAGAATTTCCGGGTTGTTACAGAACAGCATTAAGGGCATATGCTTTCACCATCTGCTTTTCTTTAGGGGGTTGCGGACACTTGTCCTTGTGATGTCCCACTTGGACACAGTTGAAGCACTTCCTATCCGCTGGCTTGGCCTGACAATTACTAGCATAATGACCCTTCTTACCACAGCTGAAGCACTCAACATCCTTGTTATCCTTTTTCCTCTGTCCATTCTTAGTCTGATTCTTCTTTCTCTTATTTTGAGAACCATTTTTTCCTCCACCGCTTGCTTGCGGCTTTGGCTCCTCTGCAGATGCAACCTCAATCTTTGACTTAGGGTAAAGACTTTCCGATCTTAAAGCTTTCCCCACAATCGATTCAAACGTCTCATCGATGTGGTTAACAAGCCTTTTCCCCAAGTATCCATCCAAGCCAGTTATGAACTTCTCATTCTTCTTCTCGGTAGTATCTATTAGGGATAACCCATATTTCGACAAAGTATCGAATTCGGCAATATACTCTGAGACAGCTCTGCCATTCTGCTTGAGTTCGAAGAATTTCTTAAACAACACTGACTTCTGAGCAGCCGGAATGAACTTATCGCTAAAGCGAGCCTTAAACTGATCCCAAGTAATCTGATCCTCGGAAGTAGCTGCCTTTATAGCATTCCAACAATTCATTGCCTGTCCTTGCAGCTGACGGGATGCTAGCCTTCTCTTCATCGCATCCTCGATACCCAAATCTTCGAATATACGCTCGCAGCTATCCAACCAATCCTGAACATCCGTAGCCGACTCCGTTCCGTAGAACGGCTTCCCACCAAGACTCGTATAATCCTTATTCAGCTTGGCGAAATCAGCCCTAGGTGCCTGCATTATTGGACCACCACCATTACCAGCATTGGGAGATGCCCTCTGAACATCTCTAAGCATCTCTCTCATGAGGTCAGTAAACATCGTCCTCATGTCAGCAGCATTCCCATTATTGGCTCCTCTACCGGCACCTCTTGCGTATCGGCTCATCGTTCAATCTGTAAATAGAAAACAATTAACCATCCTCTTTGTGGTGTCAATGCAACGCGACTTCATCCTTAGATATACTAATAGTAAATATATAGCTTTTGAAAACCAAAATAATCACAAATACGCGCTCTCCTATACATATTATCTCTCGCTGGTGTCTTTCCCTAGGTTAACTACGCAACCTAGAGCTCTGATACCAAGTGTGACGGCCCGCCCCGCACCAGCCGGCATTTCCTCCGAAAGTGCGCTATACACATGCCCGACTAACACAGAACGGTCGCCAAAGAAAGGAAAGAAGAGAATGAACTAATCAAGAACCTGTAGAATGTCTCACAGCGCATGGAACAAAATATAATAATAATATACTTGACACAAAACAGGTGAGATAGTGCATAAGCTGATAACTAAAATCAACATCAACATCATCATCAGAGCAGCAGAAATCCAAATACAGCTTATTACAACTTTCCTAATTACTGTCTCTAGAACAAAAGAAAGCAAAAGTAGAAGATACACTACTAATGCCCACGCAGTGATCTTCAGCAATACAGGGAGGATAAATATATATATCATACGTGGAAGCCTCCTGCTCGTCTCCGGATCAGCTACTCGTGCATACCCAGCTAACCTGTCTCTAGTCTGCTCGTGAGAGCACCCAGAGTAATAAGAAGAGACATAAAACTCTGGGTCAGACAAAAAGTCTGGTATGAGCGATAAGCAGCTAAACAGAGCAATAACAGGTATACTAAACCATACCTGAACCTGGACCTGCAACCAAAGAGTTAACACTACATACCGTACAATACTCTAAGGTGCCATTAAGTAAATGGTGTAAAGATAACGGGGGTGGGGGTGTGCATGTCGTAATGATGGCAAATAAATCAAGCATAGCAACCATCCTCACATCTCTCACTCAGTGCGTAAAGCATACGATGTCCACCACTGTCAATCACTAGACCCATCGAAGTAGTGACGGAGTTCGACTTGTACAACTACTGCTATTACCAAGCTTACCACATGGAGTCATGAACAAACCTTTACAAATGACCCCACTTCATTGGTCTTTAGCTCTTTAGTCGTACCTAGGCCACTGTGGCCTTGAATCCATTCACGTACTCCCTACACATAGTGATCCAAAGTTACAGACATCGACAACCCCTTAGCACACGTCCTGCAGCAAAGCCCAACTCATGAAGTTCCCTCCTTGGTTCCCATCTGGATCCTGAGGTACAACTCCTCATTTGGACTTCCTTTGCATCTCGGGTTTAGGTCTACTTGGTGTTCGATCCTCTTGTTCGGTTCGGTTCGCCCCCTCCTGCTTGGTTCGGCTCGATGCTCCTTTCTAGTTCAGTTCGGGTGCTCGGATGCTCTTATTTGGTTCGGGTCGGATGCCCCTATCCGGTTCGGATCGGATGCCCCTATCTGGTTGCTCCTATCCGAATGCTCCTATCCGGTTTGCTGCAAGTTTTTCCAGCAAGCTATTTTCGCCAAACGACGGCGTTTTCAACCATTCTAACTTTTCTATGCAATCACAAAACATACCATACAGTCATAGCAACATGTATAATCATCCAC
Source organism: Allium sativum (assembly GCA_030737875.1). NCBI lineage: Eukaryota > Viridiplantae > Streptophyta > Magnoliopsida > Asparagales > Amaryllidaceae > Allium > Allium sativum. The sequence continues at coordinate 223,574,564 of CM060923.1, read as the reverse complement.
AAACACTAAAACAACAATATGACATGTTTATAAGGATCAAACATACCCAAAAACCCATGTTTTCCCCTTAATCATGTTTAACAACAACTAATGATAGGATTAGCAAAACTTAACCAAATTAACCCAAATTTTTGTTTGAGCCCTAGAATATCATTTTAGAATTTATAAATATTTTTCCAGAATTTTACCAAGTCTAATTTAGTTAAACTTTACTAATTACCCTTAATTAACCGTAATTAGTGTCAAAACATTGCTAATCACTCACCTTGGCCACAAATAAAATTTTCAAAACTGAAACCTGGCTGATTTGAGCGAATACTGATGTCTAACAGCAGCTCTAATACTGATTTGGTGAAGATCTTCTTTGATTTGGTGTTGCTAAGCCTAATCCTTGATTAAACGGTGATTAGAGATGATTCTAGATGTTGGAGGCCATTGTTAGGGTTCCAAGGACGAAAGTGGCAGCTGAAAAATGAAAATAAGATCGTCCTCTAACTGATTTCAGCCTCCTCATAACCCTAATCCCGAAATGGGTTATGGGCCCTCTTGCTAATCACCCTAATTAGGCCCGGTTAAGCTGTTTTTCACCTTCTAAACCTTGTTTCAGCCATATCTCCCAAACAGTGAATCTGTTTGGCTATTATGACCACTCTACGGAAAGGTAAACCATCAAACGAATCTAATGGAAGTGGTTTCAGGTCAAAATTCATTTTCAGTCAAAAGTTATGGTCAAAACAAGATCAGCTAGGGGCAAAACAGTCATTTAAAAATCGACAAAAATCATGAACATGGGAAATGACCCCAATAGTCGTCTCCCAAAGTTACATGACCATACGACTTCGTATCTGAAAGAAATAAATATTCTACGATCCTTCGATGTGTAGAATGCGGGTCGTTACAGATACACATTTGTTGTGTGAAATCCATATAATCAAATTATATGGTAATTGATTATGTCTGATTCCAGTTCGGAGAGAATGAATATTTTAAAATAATGACTATTTTAAAATAATGAATATTTTCAAATAATATTCAGTAAAAGAATCAAAATATGATTTTGATGTCCGATTTGGGAGGGACACGAATATATTTAAATATATAAAGCCGTGTCGATTAGATTGACGCCATTTTGACGTGAACGATATTTATATCGATTTTATTCATTTTTATAATGAATATCGAAAAGGAATTGATTTCAAAATATAATGTTTGAAGATATTATCATTTATATATCGATGATATGGAATATTCAATTTTGATTTGAAATTGAATATGAAGTTGAAATCATTTTGAAAACGAATTCAAAGCGATGCATAAAATATGTTTTAAAAGGAAATCGACGAAATATATATTATATATATAATATAATGGCCTGAATAGAACGCGCCGCGCTGCGGTAGTTCGCAAATTTCGACCATTGACTTCGAACGGACATTACGGGAGATCCGACCGTCGGATTCTCCTAAAATTGGAACTGTTGGGTTCATATCGAAAAGAGCTTTCTAACGAATATTAGAAATTGGAAATCTAATGGTTGGATTTAGAATTATGTCCAAATCAAATTTGGAAAAGGTCGATGTAAGTGCAGTTCGATGGCCGTTGATGGAAATCGACTGTACGGGCCTTGATGAAATTTATTAAAAATAACAATAATTTGTGTAAAATCATAAGAAATGATTTGGGAAGAATTGGGATGAAAAATTCCATATTTGAAAGGATAAGAATAGATTTTTATCGAAATGAACTAGTTTTGAACTAGAATTATAATCCCATTTATTTTTAAAATAAATAAAGTGGGTTTGAAATGGTTTTAAAAATAACCAGAATTTCCAATATATAGATTGGAATGGATTTGAATCGAAATTGTCTTTGGAATATTTCGAGGTTGGATTTCGTGATTATACAGATATTGTTATGGGAATTTGAAAGATATATTTATATCGTTATTTTCAATACGATATTTATTGGTCGTAGAATTTGATATTGAATATAAGCCGATATATTTTCTATTCAGAGCCTTGTATTTAATATCAAATGGGATTTGGGTTTATCGTGAATGGTGTCTTCATTAACACTGTTCTTAAACCTAATTGAGAAAAGATTAAATCTTTTTATTTAGATTTAATGAAGTATACCAATTAATTGATATTTAATTGGAATTTGGGTTTATCGTGAACTGTGTTTTTAATGACATTCGTTCTTTAACCCAATTTACAGTGAAATGTGATTTGGAATTTATAAATCTTTTGTTAAGGTTTAAAGGAGATTTTCCAAAGTAAAGTTTTCCAATTTAACAAAATAAATTGGAATGGAATGGAATGGAATTCGATTTGGTAATAATCGAAGTGAATTTATGTGGAGGAAGACTGCTAATATATATGGAATTTAAAAGGCGTTGCCGTTATTCCATTTATATTATTAGTCGAATATGGATGTTTATATCGATTATATATATTGATCTGTCTACTGTGAAAATTCCATTGTTAATGGAATGTGATTTTGGGTTTATCACGAGCTGTGTTTTAAATGACATTAGTTCTTTAACCCAGTTAAAGATAGGACTTATTTCCTGGATTTGAATAATCCTTAAGTAATGATTTTTGGAAATTAAAACTGAATAAGAGTTTTAATGAATCTTTAATTAGATTGAAAAGTGAATTTGATAACTAAAATTATCAAATTCAAGAAATGATCGAAAATGGAGTATTACCAGTTTTACTCCAGACGACAGTTAAATCTTTAATTTGATTTGAACGTGAAATGGTAATTGAATTTACCGATAACACCGTGGTGTTAGATATGGATTACTTCATGGGATGAATAGGTTGGGGTTGGGAAATTTAACAATTGATTACTTTGGTAAGGTTCGTTAATCCCGACTAGTTTGGATAAACCATAATTTAGTTTGAAATGATATCCAAAGGAAGATTAAAGAATAAATTTTGAAGAATTTATCTTTGATAAAATTAATGGGAACCTTTCCCTAATAATGTGAATATTTGAATAAAAGAATATTCTGAATTGGAATGAGGCGTATGTTGAGTTTGTGTAACATTTGTTTATAAAATACGCGAGTTATTCGGAAAGACCGGGTTTATCCCATTCTGAATAGACGATATGTCGAGGATGAAGACGGTGGTCGAAGACCGGAGGTCTTCACATCGTTTGGATAGTTACTGATGATCTTGATTGGGCTGTACACCCAAGACGAGGGAATTAGTTGGTGATTGTCCAGACGTACTTGGAGATCGATGGATATGCGAGGTATAAGGTGCCTCCGGTTTCGTTCAGACCCAGAACGGACTTGCAAATGGATATGTGTCTGACATCGGATTTCATTCTGTGTGATTGATATACATCGGTTGCATAGCGTGAATTGTCTGTGTGGCATGCTGAGATGCAAATGATCAAGGCTGTTGTTGAAAAGCAGAGTCTTTGTAATAACCCGAAAATCTGGGCCAGTTTAAAAATTTTATTTTGGAAATTTTAGCGAATTTTGAACATTTAAAAGAGATTATTTTAAATAATATCGACGAGAAATTTATTTTGAATAGAATTCGAACGTATATATTATATACGTCGTCGTTAGAATATAAATAATTATATATAATTATAAATAGAATTGAAAATGGCGCGGTAGTTCGATAATTCGATTTCAAACTTCAATTGAATGTACCGGGTGCAAAACAAACCGGATTTTAGTGAAACCAAAAATAATAGGATCTAATTGAGAATATCTTTCCAACGAATCCGAAAAATCGAAATTTCATAGCGGGAATCAAAAGATATGTCTAGTTGAAAATTCTGAATAATCGCTATGGAATTCAGACCCTTAAAAATGGAGATTTTGCAAACGACCTCGGATTTCGACGAAACCACTTTTGTTGGATCAGTGATGTCAAATTATTGCTAGATTCCAAATTTCATAATTTTTCAAATCAATATGTGAGCGTGGCAAAGGAAAACGCGTTTGACCAGTTTCAGTTGATTTTAATTGACTGGAAAATGGCCATTTTTCCAACGGTCTCGGAATTCGACGAAACTAGTTTTGTTAGGACCGTATCGTCAATACGAAGATAGAAAATATTTTTTGGTAATTTTTCGAGCTAGTATGAGACCCCAGTAAATTGAAATGCGCGTTCAAATTCAATATATAGAGTTATATGTTGATTTCAACGAAAACTGATCGAAACGATCGAATCAGCCTACGATACATATCCCATTGTGTTCGGAATGGGGGTGAAATGCTATGGATGACAGGCTGTGGGCCTCGTTTCGAGGTCGAAATAAAAAGTCAACTTTTTGAAATTAAAATAATTAAATAATTAAATATAAAATTCCTCTCTCTCTTCCCTTATTCCTTTATCTGCCCCCCCCCCCCTTCAAAATCGATTCAGTGAAAAAGAAAAAAATCGATCGCAGCCGCTCCGCCCCACCGACCCGCCGCATTCGCCACCACCTCCTCCACGACGTCGCCCCCTCTCCTTCTCCTTCCCCCTACCTGCGCTCGAACCCCCTCAGCCCCGCTCCCTTCTGCTCGCCCTCCTCCTCTGACCTAGGCCAGAAACTACCGCGCGCCGCCCAGGGCAACCCCGACCCCCTCCGACCTCCCCTAGCCTCGTCAGCACCTGGCGCCCCTCCCTAAACCCTCATCCGCCCTCTCTCCCTCTTCTGCAACCAAAACCCGACGCCGATCCTCCACCCACCTCGCCTTCGAGAGCCGCGATTTCTTCCCTCCCCCTCTCTCTCAGTTCGTCGAACTTTTCCCCCTTCTGTAAGTTTTAAAATTTTATTTATTTTATTTACTCCTATTTATATGAATGTGATTTCTCCGTTAGAATGGTATGAATTCGTTGGCTAGAAAAATATGATTTTTATTTACTTAGCGAAGTAAAAATATAATTTTTATTATATTGTAGAAGTATAAAAATATAATCTTTTATAAAGTAGAAATATTAAAAATATGATTTTTATATTTTAGAAAGAATAAAAATTCGATCTTTAATTCATAGAAGAGATAAAGGAATGATTTTTGTAATGAAATAGCGAAAAGATTACATCTTTGAAGTAGGAAAGATATTATTTTTATATTATAAAAATATGACCTTTATTATATGAACACCGTTGTAAAAATAGAATTTTTATCTATATAGTAGTGGTGTAAAAATAGAATTTTTATCTATGTAGTAGCGGTGTAAAAATAGAATTTTTATCTATATAGTAGCGGTGTAAAAATGAGATTTTTATATATTGAATAGCGGTGTAAAAATGGGATTTTTATATATTGAATAACGAAGTAAAAATTTGATTTTTATATATTGAATAGCGAAGTAAAAAATCGATTTTTATATATTGAATAGCGAAGTAAAAATTCGATTTTTATATATGTAGTGAATACGGATGACGAAAGTGACGAAAAAGAAACGGCGGAGATTTTCTACATATGAAGAGTCGAGACGTTTGGATTAGCTATTGGTGAGAACTTCTCACTTTAGATTTCTTTTTCTAGTTATATATATATATATATATATATATATATATATATACTAGGATGCAGACGGTGCTTAGCAGCACCCGACACCCGTCATCCACAGACCATGGATGGCTTGTTTGTTTGATTGATGTGTTGTGAAAATTGTTTGTGATGTTGATGTGAAATCGATAATAAAATGTAGATGGTTGAAATAAATAAATTATCGTTAAAAATATAATTTTTAACGTGAATGTGAATAAATGAATATTTATAAACAAATCGGCCGATTTGTTTATATACACTGATTTGACTGATATTGATTGGGTCGATAAATTTTGCACATCGCCCAACTGCACCAACAAAAATCTGTGTTTGTTGATTTGAAACCCCACACGGGTGTTGGGATGATATTTGGCGTACACTAATCCCAATTATTTAATTGTATGTCGATCGATTGGTCGACAGGCTGTGTAAGCATTAATTATTTATATTTGATGCTTATGCAGTTGTGTGGTGCACCTTGGATGATGGTTGATTGTTTATCATTGCTATTATATATATGTGGTGTATGGAATCCATATAATTAACATTATATGGTGATTGATTGGGCCTCATTCCAATCGGAAAAATAATGAATATTTTAAAAGAAAATTCATGTGTTGAATATAAAAATAGTCATGTGTTGACGATGTTCATGTGTTGAGAATATTCGTGTGTTGAATAAAATATTTTAATAATAGAATTTACATCTTTATCATATTTAAAATTAGAACTACTTCACGGTGGAGTCTAATTAAAAATCAACGATAGATACCATAATTTTATAAAATATTTTACATAACAAAAATAGTTGTGTGTGGACAGTACTCATGTGTTGAGATTAGTCGTGTGTTGAAAGAAATATAGATTCATGTGTTGAATGGAATAAATATTCATTTGTTGAATAGAATAACGAATTTATTGAAATATATAAAGCCGTGTTGATTAGAGTTGCGCTATTTTGACGTGAACGATATTTATATCGATTATATTCGTTTTTATAATGAATATTAAAAGAGTAGTGATTTCAAAATATAACGTTTTGAATATATTATCATTTATATAGTAATGATATGAAATATTCAATTTTGATTTGAAATTGAATATAGAGTTGAAATGGTTTTGAAAACGAATTTAAAACGATTTATAAAATACGTTTTAAAAAGGAAATCGACGAAATATATATAATATATATTATATATATAATGGCCTGAATAGAACGCGTCGCGCCGCGGCAGTTCGTGAATTTCGACCATTGACTTCAAATTGACGTTGCGGGAGATCCGACCGTCGGATTCTCCTAAAACCGGAACCGTTGGGTTCGTATCGAAAAGAGCTTTCCAATGAATGTTAGAAATTTGAAATCTAACGGTTGGATTTGGAATTATGTCCAAATCAAATTTAGAAAAGGTCGTTGTAAGTGCAGTTCGATGACCGTTGGTGGAAATCGACTGTACGGGCCTTGATAAAATTATTAAAAATATTAATAATTTGTGTAAAATCATAATTTGTGTATTGGGAAAAATTAGGCTGAAAAATTCCACATTTGAAAGGAGAAAAATATATTTTTGTCGAAATGAACTAGTTTTGAACTAGAATTAAAATCAATTTATTTTTGAAATAAATAAATTGAATTTGAAAGTGATTTTAAAAATAACCAATATTCCCAATACGTGAATTGGACTGGAGTTGAATCGAAATTATCTTCCGAATATTTCGATGTTGGATTTCGTGACTATACAGATATTGTTATGGGAATTTGAAAGATATATTTTATATCGTTATTCCCAATACGATATATGTTGGTTTCAGAATTTGATATTGAATATAAGCCGGTATATTTTCTATTCAGAGCCTTGTATTTAATATCAAATGTGATTTGGGTTTATCGTGAATCGTGTTTTAGATGACATTGGTTCTTTAACCCAGTTAAATGCAGGATATTGATTTTTGAAAAGATTGAAACTAAGTGGAGTTTTAATGAATCTTTAATTAGATTAAAAGGTGAATTGATAATTTAAATTATCAAATCTGGAAGGTGATCGAGAATGGAGTACCACCAGTTTTGCTCCAATGCGATAGTTAAATCTTTAATTAGATTTGAACGTGAAATGGTAATTAATTTTACCGATAACATCGTGGTGTTAGATATGGAGTATTACCAGTTTTGCTCCATGGGATAAATAGGTTGGGATTGGGAAATAAAATAAATAATTACTTCGGTGTGGTTCGCTAATCCCGACTAGTTTGAAATGATATCCATAGGAAGATTAAAGAATAAATTTAGAAAAATTTATCTTGGATAAAATTAATGGGGACCTTTCCCTAAGAATGTGATGTTGTGAATAAAAGAATATTCTGAATTGGAATGAGGCGTTTGTTGTGTTTGTGTAACATTTGTTTATCATATACGTGGGTTATTCAGAAAGGCCGGGTTATACCCATTCTGAATAACCGATTCGACGAGATGTCGAAGATGAAGATGGTGGTTGAAGACCGGAAGTCTTCACATCGTTTGGGTGATTACTGATGATCTTGATTGGGCTGTACACCTAAGATGAGGGAAACAGTCGGTGATCGTCCAGACGTACTTGGAGATGGATGGATATGCGAGGAAAGTGCCTCCGGTTTCGTTCAGACCCAGAGCGAACTTGTAAATGGATTGTGTGTCTGACATTGGATTTTATTCTGTGATTGATTGATCTCTATTAAATATACATCTGTTTGGCGACGGAGAGTTTATTCTCTTGCTTAACGCCCTTCTCTGAGACGTACGAGCTTAGAGGTTGTAAATCGATGGACATCAGTCGCATGGAGTGAATTGCCAGTGTGGCACGCGTAAGTGGCAATTGATCAAGGCTTCTGTTGAAAAGCAAAGTCTTGGTGTTGATGATCAAAGCACGGCCTGTGTGGTGCAGCTTTGTGTGTAGCATGAATTCGCGAGCCTCACACCTCGGTATGAGTCAAAAACGGGATAGTGACTGCAGGGAGAGCACGACGTTTCTTTCTAGCTAGGGTGGTGTCAGTGACCTACCAGCCCTGAAATTTATATACTTTTCACCTGTGTGGTTGTTGGATACGAGGCGCCTCGGATATAGGTCTGTAAGGACCGGGAAACGTGTGCTGAGGAATAACTAATCCTCAAAAGTAAGAGAGGACCGGCCCTGAAGATCCAAGGATCATAGTGGGGTCCTGGGACATTTGCTAGAGTGTCTTGAATCGGAGAGGAGCTTGCCCCTTGCCTCGACTCATGATGGAATCCAATTTCCAATACGTGATAATTCGGTTTTATTTGTAGAACCTAATATGGCGAAATAGTGGTATGGGTCATTCATGCCGCCTATGATTGATATTTATGATTGAAATTGTTTTGACACTATACACCTATAATAGTATCAAATAATATGTTTTAAACGTATCAAGCATGTTTTGGCTGTTATAAGGTAAAAACCCTATCCTCCGGCTTGCGTTGCATTGTGTGATGGGACATGGGTCTTATAACAGCTTCATTTTTCTTTATTTAGCATTGCGCTGTTTGTTCTATGCACTGGTATTCTTGGGAGGAAACCCGTTCCGTGTTATACGGCGTGGTCCCTTGATTTACCAAACTTTAAAATAAAGATTAATAACTGTTTTAATTCTCGCACCAGTCACATGACTGACCTGGAGTTTATTGTTTTAACCTAAACTCTGGGTGCCCCTATTTTCCACACGGGCAGCTAGTAGTTTTGGTCTTGCAGATTTATATTCACAGGATCCTGATTTACAGCTGGAACGATGCTCGGAAAGCTCTGTATCCGTGCATTACTTCTAGCTGTGCTTTTGTATTATTTTCCGCTACGATGTATTTAAATGTAATTTAAATCTCTGATATTTGTTGAATGTAATTTATTCATTTATACTCTGTATATTCTTGTATTCTGATGGAATTGTTGTAATAACAATGAAATGTTCTTCTGTCTGCGTTCTATTTTGTCCTGTTCTCAAAGTATCCGCTCTTTCCTTCACGGGGAAGTTTCGGGTTCTTACAGTCTTGTGGTTGATGATCAAAGCACGGCTTGTGTGGCGTAGCTTTGTGTAGCGTTAATTCGCGAGCCTCACGCCCCGGTGTGAACCAGAAACGGGAGAGGACTGTAGGGAGGGCATGCGTTTCCTTCTAGCTAGGAGTGGTGTCAGTGTTTTTACACGGCCTGACATTTTACTTATGTGGATGATGGATTGCGAGGCGCCTCGGTTAGATCGGAAGATCCGGGTCCGATGGAGTCATTTGGCTCATTTACGCCCCCCCCATAGGACGGGGAAACGCATTGTTCAAGGTTTAAGTTTAATCCACATCGGTGGACCGGCCATGAAGATCCAAAGGTCACTCGAGCTCTGACCTGAGACATGGGCTAGATTGTCTCGAAGCGGTGAGGACGATCCCTTGCCTCGGTTCACAGATGGAAATCCAACTTCCAAATACGTGACATTTCAGTTTTGATTGTAGAGCCTAATATGGCGACATGATATATGGTACCCATGCCGTCTAGGATTGATACATTTATATTTGAAGTTGTTTTGACACTATACACTTATTATAGTATCAAATGATTTGTTTTAAACGTATCAAGCATGCTTTGGCTATTTTAAGGGAAAACTCTATCCTCTGGTTTGTGTTGCATTGTGTGATGGGACCTGGGTCTTATAATAGCTTCATTTTTCTTTATTTAGCATTGCATTGTTTGTTATATGCACTGATATTCTTGGGGTTAAACCCGTTCCGCGTTAGCGGCGTGGTCCCTTGATTTACCTAACTTTAAAATAAAGATTAATAACTATTTTAGTTCTCACACCAGTCACATGACTGACCTGGAGTTTATTGCTTTAACCTAAACTCTGGGTGCCCTTATTTTCGACACGGGTAGCTAGTAGTTTTGGTTTTGCAGATTTATATTCACAGGATCCTGGTTTACAGCTGGAATGATATTCGGAAAGCTTTGTATTCGTATATCTCCTTCAGTTATGTTTGTATTATTTTCCGCTGCTATGTAATGTATTGTAATCTCTGATATTTTATGATGTGTAATTTTGATTCATACTCTGTATATTATTGTATTCTGACAGAATTGTTGTAATAAGCAATGAAATGTTCTTCTGTTTATGTTCTGATTCGTCTTGTTCTCAAGGTAATTCGTTCTTTCCTTACCGGGGAAGTTACGGGTCCTTACAATAATGGCAAAGCCTTTTAAATTCCATATATAGTAACGCTCTTCCTTTACAGAAGCTCACCTCGATTATTACCAAATTGAATTCCATTCTATTCCGATTTAATGTATTAAATTGGAAAACTTTACTTTGGAAATTTTCCATTAAATCTAAATAAAAAGATTTATAAATTCCAAATCTTAACTTCACTATTAATCGGGTTAAAGAACTCATGTTATTTAAAACATAGTTCATGACAAACCCAAAATCCAATTTGATATTAAATATAAGGCTCTGAATAGAAATAATATCAGCTTATATTCAATACCAAATTCTGAAACCACCAGATATCTTATTGGGAATAACGATATACATATCTTCCAAATTTCTCAACAATATCTGTATAATCACGGAATCCAATATTGAAATATTCCGAAGATTATTTCCATTCAAATCCATTTCAACTCTTATGTTGGAAATTTCTGGTTATTTAAAAACCCGTTCGCAAATCCAATTTATTTATTTAAAAACATTGGTTATTATTCTTCTAGTTAATAACTAGTTCATTTCGATAAAAATATATTTTTATCTCTTCAAAACTGGATTTTTTTCATCCAAATCATTTATTATGATTTTACACAAATTATTGATATTTTTAATAATTTTATCAAGGCCCGTACAGTCGGTTTCCAATAACGGCCACCGAACTACATCCATAGCGACCTTTTCTGAAATTGATTTGGACATATTTTAAAATCCAACCATTCAAATTTAAATCTCTTATATTCATTGGAAAGATCTTTTCGATACGAACCCAATGGTTCCGGTTTTAGGAGAATCCGACGGTCGGATCTCCCGTTACATCGATTCGAAGTTAATGGTTGAAATTCGCGGACGGTCGCTGCGCGACGCTTTCTATTCAAGCCATTATATATATATAATATATATATATATATCTTCGATTTCTATTTAAAATGTATTTTATAAATCGTTTATAAATTCGTTTTAAAAACGATTCCAACTTCCATTTGGATTTTAAATCAAAATTGAATATTCCATTACATGACAATTTTATATATCTCATATATATGCTTAAAATAATATTTTTAGCCAACCGATAATTATTTCAATCCATGACAATTTTATACAGTATATATACATGTTAAAAATTATATTTTTAACGAATAAATAATTATTTCAATCCATGACAATTTTATATATTGAATATATAATTTTATACAACGCATATGTATATTTTACTTCACAATGCATGTATATAATTTCACAACGCATTTATATTTTAATACAATGCATATATAATTTTCACATCGCATATATATATTTCACAACGCAGATATATATTTTTTACATCGCATATATATTTTATTCACATCACATATATATATATATATATTTTATTCACATCGCATATATATATATATATATTATTTACATCACATATATATATATTTTATTCGCACCGCATATATGTATATTATTCACATCGCATATATGTTTTATTTACATCACATATATATTTTATTCACATCACATATATATATATATATATATGTATTTTATTCGCATCGCATATATATATTATTTCATTTCACATCACAATCACAATCCAAACAAACAATCAACCATGGTTTATACAAAAAAGTAGTGTCATGAGCTACTAAGCCCCATCTGCAACCTATTATATAATAACTGTAAATAATTTGAGTGAGAAAAAGTTTTCACATTGATCGGTTTCAGGATTCGATAAAATGATTATTTTAATCAAATTAAACAGGACGTTTAATTTGATCAAAAATATCAACTAGCTCCAAAATCCTTCTGGTCAGTACCGTGTTGTTGTGTTCATTGAGACGATCGCGTTGCAATTGAAATCGCTGCATTCGGATGTTGTATGATCGAGTTATGGCAATTTACACATTTTACATTAACTAAAATAATTAAATGATAATTAAATTCCATAATTACATCATTATCCCTGTTTAACGATAATCCCTTTCTTTCACTGGACGTCGTCTTCTTCCTGGAGCATTCCATGAAATAGCTCAGCCACTAGGGCTTCCTGGCGCCGCCACCACGGTGGTCCAGACCATCATCGCCTCGCGTCACCTCGTAGCCGCTTCCGCCGTGCTCCATTCGCCAGTGACTGGCTTGAACTCGGTTTCCCCGCCAGATCGGAAAATGCCTGCGAGCACGCCAACTTTGAGCGCGAAAATTCATCCAACCACCGCACCATCGATAACCACGACCGTATGGTTTTAAAGAGCTGAAGAAGATCTTCGACTTTTATTTATAAATCATGTTGTAATTCAGCCTGAGTTGAGGTGGACTGAGGAATTTCTTCGTGAGAATTCTCGCCGTTCAAATTGAAGAGGGAGACAGTTTTGATCGCGTGTTGGGAATGCTTAGGGTTTTGACCAAGTTTTGGCCCTTTATATATATATATATATATATATATTAATTTAATTCGTTCTAAAAGTCCAAACCATCACGAACTCCAAATCAAACCCAACGACTATCGCCCCTAGCTAATTACCTCCATTCCGAACACAATGGGATATGTTTCGTAAGTCAATTCGACTGTTTCGCAGTTTTTATCAAAATTAAAATATAAATCAATATATATTGAATTTGAACATACATTTTAATTTATCGGGCCCACATACTGACTCCGAAAATTACAGAAAAAATATTTCTAACTATGTTTTGACGATATGGTCCTAACAAAACTAATTTCATCGAATTTGGAGACAGTTTGAAAAGTGGCCATTTTCCAGTTAATTAAATTCAAACTGAAATTAACCAAACGCGTTTAAATTCACCACGCTCACATGCTAACCGCGCCATTTCAGGCTCGTTACATAATTAAAATAAATTCTTACGCTCTAACTTCGATTTAAATAAATTTTAAATCTCTATTATTTAAAATAAACCATTTTAAATATTCGAAATCCATTAAAATAGCTAAAATAAACATTTTAAATTGGTTCTGAAAATTTTGGTTGTTACAATCTCCCCCACTTAAAATCTTTTCGTCCTCGAAAAGGAACGGAGCTGAAAGTTGTTTAACTAACCAACTCAACTTTCATTCTTCAACTTTTCAGTTTCTAAGAATTTTCTGATTTCCAAAAATTTGGCTAACACCCTAAATTTTCAAAAAAATTCGCCATAACCTCCTTTGTACAGGTTGATATTTAAAACCATAACTTGCCTCACAGGCCCTTATCAATCCAAAATAAAAAGAAAAAGTCAAGCGGTTAGCCAATCGGCTCACAGAATCATCAAAACCCAAGAAAATAGTAAACATGTACCTATTTATCGGGCACACAATTTTATTCCTCTTCTTAGCTTCCATGCTATGACCTGTTCATTATATATACATGTACATATATGCAATTTTCAATTCAGTTCAATATTAAATGCGATTTGGCTAAATTTACCTTTCATTCTCTTGTTGGTTTTGTTATTCCAATATTTTTAATTAGTTGAACTAATAATCAAACATCACAACCAGCAATCAATTGTAATGACCCGACGAAATTCGGTAGGCTTTGCAACCATCCCTTCATCCCCTAAGGTAACAGGCTAACCTCCCACCGTGGCGTACACTAATCCCCCAGACACCTTGTTTCACGACGAGCCTCTCGACTTTTAAACCAACCCTCAAAAGGGACATGTAGGGGTAAGAGCCCACTGTTCACCACCAAACGACATGGTGAGAACCCCCTATCATGCGTACCAAGCACACAACAAGCAACAAACAAGGACTGGTGTGAGAACTCAAAACAATTATTAAACTTTTACTTTAAAATAGGGTAAATCACGGGACCACGCCGTATAACATGAAACGGGCTTACCCCCATGAATACTAGTGCATAAACAACAACAAATAATAGTCGTATGGATCTACAATGCATCACACAACATGCAAATTTCCAATCTACCCGTTTAGGCTTAAACCCCGAACTTATATTTTTGAAATCCAGTTCACTTTACAGAAATTATTCCTTTGGACTTTATTCCCGATCTCTTATTTCAAATCATTTGAAATACATATTTATCTTTTATATCAAAGTAGATTTCACTTCGGGATCTCAAACCAAAATCTTTGGAAATATGAATTCCAAAACATCACACTGCATACAAACAAGTATGCAACCAAATATCGAGCTCCCCGTCGACAAGGCAAAGGGTACGTACCTAAGCAACTCGATATATATATATATATATATATATATGCACCTCCCACTATGGAGCAGGCTACACTGACGATGCTCCATTCCACACTCTGGGGAACTACACTGCCATCTCACCCATACTTTTAGTCCCTGGGTTACCCGAATCTTTAGCTACATACTAAACCATTTCATATCCCGAAGTAGGGAAAATCATTTCACAACATAATAATCACAAGTAATTTCAAACTATAGTACTTCACATCAGCAGTTCACACATATGATCAGTCACTATTAATCACATAACCTTTGAGCTCGTACGTCTCAAAGAAGGGTGTTAAGCAAGAGAGTATTGGTTACATGATGAACCACAATGTCAAACACATAATACATTTCGAAATCATTTCGACAATATTGGGTTTAGGCCTCGAAATCCTTTCTGTTTTATAAAACATTCCCTGTCCAAAATCAGGAATACATTTCTTTTCACTTAAGAAAAATATCATTTCAAAACCATTCATTAAATTTGAAATGAACTCAACAACATCGCTACACATCTCATAGTCAAATCGTGAAGTGTTTCACAAGATGTTAGCATACAAATATTTCTACCCAACCTAATGCTAAATGTAAAAGCATATTTTGCTCATAAACTGCTCGAGCACAATCCAAACAGTTAATCAATCATGATCAATATCAACAATCAAGTATATTTGGTTTATACCACATCTCATGTTTTGGTAAATTTAATCACTATTCATTCATTCAAATCTAATTAAAGATTTATTAAAACTCCTGTTCAGTTTTAATCTCAAAAATCATTATTTAATGGTTGTTCAACTTTCTGGAAATTAATCCTGCTTTTAATTAGGTTACAGAACCAATGTTATTTAAAACACAGTTTACGATAAACTCCAAAATCATCTTCCATCAAAATGGAATCTTCATGGAAATCATAACAGTATATAATCGATATAAATTTTCGTAACAATACTATAAATGGAATAACGGCATAGCCTTTTAAATTCCACATATTGTAACGGTCTTTCTTTAGAGAAGCTCACCTCTATTATTACCAAATCGAATTCCATTCTATTTTGATTTAATGTATTAAATTGGAAAACTTTACTTTGGAAAATTTCCATTAAATCTAAATAAAAAGATTTATAAATTCCAAATCTTAACTTCATTGTAAATCGGGTTAAAGAACTGATGTTATTTAAAACATAGTTCACGACAAACCCAAAATCCGATTTGATATTAAATATAAGGCTCTAAATAGAAATAATATCGGCTTATATTCAATATCAAATTATGAAACCACCAGATATTGTATTGGGAATAACGATAAACATATCTCCCAAATTCCTCAACAATATCCGTATAATCACGGAATCTGATATCAAAATATTCCGAAGATTGTTTCCATTCAAATCCATTCCAATTCATACGTTGGAAAGTTCAGGTTATTTAAAAACCCATTCGCAAATCCAATTTATTTATTTAAAAACATTGGATTATTCTTCTAGTTAATAACTAGTTCATTTCGATAAAAATATATTTTTATCTCTTCAAAACTGGAATTTTTCATCCAAATCATTATTATGATTTTACACAAATTATTGATATTTTTAATAATTTTATCAAGGCCCGTACAGTCGGTTTCCAATAATGGCCACCGAACTACATCCATAGTGACCTTTTCTGAAATTGATTTGGACATATTTTAAAATCCAAACATTCAAATTTTAATCCCTTATATTCATTGGAAATATCTTTTCGATACGAACCCAACGGTTCCGGTTTTAGGAGAATCCGACGGTCGAATCTCCCGTTACATCGATTCGAAGTTAATGGTTGAAATTCGCGAACGGTCACTGCGCGACACGTTCTATTCAAGCCATTATATATATATATAATATCATCGATTTCAATTTAAAACGTATTTTATAAATCGTTTATAAATTCGTTTTAAAAACGATTCCAACTTCCATTTCAATTTTAAATCAAAATTGAATATTCCATTACATGACAATTTTATATATCTCATATATATGCTAAAATTAATATTTTTAGCCAACCGATAATTATTTCAATCCATGACAATTTTATACAGTCCATATACATGTTAAAAGTTATATTTTTAATGAATAAATAATTATTTCAATCCATGACAATTTTATATATTGCATATATAATTTTATACAACACATATGTATATTTTACTTCACAACGCATATGTATAATTTCACAACGCATTTATCTTTTAATACAGTGCATATATAATTTTCACATCACATATATATATATATATATATATTTCACAACGCATATATATATTTGTCACATCGCATATATATTTTATTCACATCACATATATATATTTTATTCACATCGCATATATATATATATATATATATATTATTCACATCGCATATATATATATTATTCACATCGCATATATATTTTATTTACATCACATATATATTTTATTCACAACACATATATATATTTTATACGCATCGCATATATATATTATTTCATTATACATCACAATCACAATCCAAACAAATAATCAACCATGGTTTGTACAAAAAGTTAGTGTCAGGAGCTACTAAGCCCCATCTGCAACCTATTATATAGTAACTGTAAAATAATTTGAGTGAGAAAGAGTCCTCACATTGATCGATTTTAGAAATCGATAAAATGATTATTTTAATCAAATTAAGCAAGACGTTTAATTTGATCAAAAGTATCAACTAGCTCCAAAATCCTTCTAGTCAGTTCCATGTTGTTGTGTTCGTTGAGACAATCGCGTTGCAACTGCATTCGGATGCAGTATGATCGAGTTATGGCAATTTATACATTTTACATTAATTAAAATAATTGAACGATAATTAAATTCCATAATTACATCATTATCCCTGTTTAACGTTAATCCCTTTCTTTCACTTGACGTCGTCTTCTTCCTGGAGCATTCCACAAAATAGCTCAGCCACTAGGGCTTCCTTACGCCGCCACCACGGTGGTCCAGACCACTATCGACTCACGTCACCTCGAAGCCGCTTCCGCCGCGTGCCATTCGCCAGTGAATGGCTTGAACTCGGTTCCCCCGCCATATCTGAAAATGCCTGCAAGGGCGCCAACTTTGAGCGCGAAAATCCAGCCAACCACCGCACCATCGACAATCACGACCATATGGTTTTAAAGAGCTGGAGAAGCTCTTCAATTTTTGTTTATAAATCATGTTGTAATTCGGCCTCAGTTGAGGAGGATTGAGGAATTTCTTCATGATAATTTTTGTCGTTCGAATTGAAGGGGGAGGCGCAGTTTTGACCGCGGGTTGAGAATGCTTAGGGTTTTGACAAAGTTTTGACCCTTTATATATATATATATATATATATATATATATTTTAATTTAATTCGTTTTAAAAGTCCAAACCATCACGAACTCCAAATCGAACCCAACAACTGTCACCCTTAGCTAATTACCCCCATTCCGAACACAATGGGATATGTTACGTAAGCCAATTCGACTGTTTCGATCAGTTTTTATCAAAATTAAAATATAAATCAATACATATTGAATTTGAACATACATTTTAATTTACCGGGCCCACATACTGACTCCGAAAATTACAAACAAATTATTTCTAGCTATGTTTTGACGATGTAGTCCTAACAAAACTAATTTCGTCGAATTTGGAGACCGTTTGAAAAATGGCCACTTTCCAGTAAATTAAATTCAAACTGAAAATAACCAAACGCATTTAAATTCACCACGCTCACATACTAATTCCAAAAATTATGAAAATTGTAATCTAGCAATAATTTGACATTCTGAATCCAACAAAAGTGGTTTCGTCGAAAACGGAGGTCGTTTGCAAAATGGCTATTTTTAAGGGCTATATATAATTTAAAATGTAATTAAATTCCACAGCGACTATATTGAATTTTAAACTGGGAATAACTTTCAATTTATATTATGAAATCTCAATTTTTCACATTCGTTAGAAAGATATAATTAAACAGATTCAAATGTTTCTGGTTTTACTGAAATCCGATTTATATAGAATTTTGTACATTCATTTAAAGTTTAAAATTGAATTTTCAAACTACCGCACCATTTCAGGCTCGTTATATAATTAGAATAAATTCTTACACTCTAACTTCGATTTAAATAAATTTTAAATCTCTATTATTTAAAACAAAACATTTTAAATATTCAAAATCCATTAAAATAGCTAAAATAAACATTTTAAATTGGTTCTGAAAATCCGGGTTGTTACACTACTATACCCTAGAAACTAAGGTATGGGATTTTTAATGTAAACAGAGTAGTATATATATATATAGTTTTTAGCTAACATGAAGATCTCAGTGGTTTTGATCAACAAATATTTGTTCAACAACATAGGTTTGGAATATATTCATGAACAGTTTCGGTATATATATAAGTATCAATGATCATGGCATGGGTTAAAAGAATAAACAGTAAGTGTTTACTCACCAAAAGTTTGTCCATTGTTTAATGCAAATAAATATTCAGGTTCCAGGTTTGGTTTATTTTAGTTTTAGTCAGCATGAATATTAACTCAACCCAATCAACACATTCATATATGTATATCTGTATGTACTTGCAAAATCAGTAAACAAATGGGTAATTTACTCGCATATATACACAGTTTCAGGTTTCTAGATTTAGTTCTACTTGATATGAATGTTTAAATTAACTATACATATGCAGAATAATATATGAACATATATTTGTTTGTATCATAACTTAATTAGTGATTACTTTACTCATTGTTCTTAGCTTTTGGTTCCCGATTTCTAATTCTCTATTTGGTTTTGATTTCCAGGTTTCAACTCCCCGATTTGTAGCCATGTTTACTTATAGGTTTTAGTTCGATTTCACTGATGTGTGAATGAATGGTCTGCTATGTATTTATATATGCAAGAAAATATAAAGTAATGGGGAAGCAGATGAGCGTATGGGAATGCAATGTATTGGTGATGGAATGCTCCTAGCTGTGCCTAGATTAATGGAATGTTATATGCTTGATTGATTGAAGACTACAGGAATGTTTATAGCTACGTAAAGGTGATTGAAAAGAAAAATTAGTTGGGTGGTATTTTAATTGAAATAACAATGCAAAATAAAGTACACACATGTGCAAAATAGGTTGTAGCTAGTCTATCTTCTTTACTTCAGTTATAGATGTATGGCAGCCTACTAGAAATGAAGTACAAATATACATGTACATTCATGTTTCAAATAGAAGATATAGAGTAGGATGTAATGGTTTCTAGCTAGTTCAGTCTTGCTTCCCTAGAAAAGAAATGCACGGCTAATGTGCAGAATGAGGTACAATACATGTGCAACTTATGTACTAATTATTTAAAAAGTAAACTTGGTTGCTAAGTATAAAATAAACAAATAAAATGGACATCTCTTCATTAATTTGCCTTAGATCTTAAGTATAAAAAATTACAACCTCTTTCCTGCATATGAAGTAATTAATTTTTTTTATAATGTCCTCACTAGTTATGCAACAAACCAATTTTAAATTTAAATGTATTAAGAACAAATTTTAATACAACAAAATGTTACCACAACCCTTGCATATGTGTGTATATATATAACAAGTGCAAATATGCATATAGGATTTTATTATTCTAATTTTATTACTATAATATTCAAAAATCCAATATTATCTATTTTTACACAAATATAAAAATATAAAACAATTTAACAAAACATTATTTACCCATTTTCATGCACATATATACATTGATTAAATAATCATAAACTATCTATCTCTATATATATATAGATATGTGTGTGTGTGTGTGTGTGTTTGTAATATTTCCTCAATTTATTATTTTAATTAAGATAAATTACTTAATTAATCCATATTAAACTGTATTACAAACTTAGTCAAAAACCGGGACATTACAAATTACTTGGGTATGTGACACTTAAAAACCAATAATGTTGACTTGGGAACTAATTGACCCTTAAATGATCTTGGGAAAGTAATTCAATAATTTTTTATTAATGGACATTTATATGAACCCTATTTGGTTATTGAATGATGACTGATTGACATTGGTTGATACTGCGGTTAATCTGTTGATTGAGAAACCCATGTAAGTGTTAATGGTTAAGGCTTATATGGCGTATTCCATATATGTGGATTGGATGTTGTTTGGTGGTTGATATAGTGTTATATGATACACTGATTAGATATGACCAATAGATGTGATTATTGGTCCATTGGTTAAGTCTCCATCCAATAAAATGGTTTGATAGATATTTTATTAATATAGCAATAGGCTAAAAGTAAAATTTAGAATTTGATGCCCGATTTTGGATGGACACAAAGTTTGTAAAATTACGACGAATATTTGTAACTGAAACGAATTGATTTGAATTAATTTCCATATAGTTATGGCTAGTTCAAGTTTATTTTTAAAATGAATAGTAAGCAGTAAAAGTGAAGTTCGATTAGAATATCTAAGAAACGTTTTATAAAGAATTCCTTTACAAAACATTCTTATTTATTTTTATAGCGAATTTCAAGAGAATTTGGTTTCAAATTTGAAAAATAATATTATTTTAATGATTTAAATAATATTATAATACTTAAATATTTTAGTAATTGATTTTGAAGTTGTAAATTGAAAATGTAGCTTCTGAAAATTATTATATATATGTTATATAATAAATAAAATGTTTTTGAAGCTATTCGACATATTTTATATTATACGTCGAATTATGGCCAGAATACAACTCGTCGTGCAATGGTAGTTTGTGAACTTCGACCCGTAACTTCAAACTAATGTGCTGGGATATCCGGCCGTCGGATTTTCTCGAAATTGGAACGGTTTAGTTCATAATGAAACGAGCTTTCAAATGATAATAAAAGTTTTAAAATCCAACAGTGTTCAAATCAAATTTGAATAAAAACAGCGTCATAACCAATAGTGACATGTGATCAAGATTTAGAGAAATGAACTATTTTTATACATATAAAAATAGGGAAAAATCATTATAAATTATTATAAATGATTTAAAAAAGGTTTGAACCATTTATATGGTTTTGAATGTTTAAATTGGTTAAGTGGATTTTGGCTATTACAGGTAACGCCTTTTATAAACAAGTTTTGGGTAATATTTTGAAATAAGGATTTTAATTCGTAAATCAAATCTAATCCTTAAGTAAACCATTTTATAAGGTTAAAAGATGATTTACTGAAGCCAGATAACTTAACCAAGTTAGAGAATAAGATTTAAATCTTACTAAATGACTACCAATTAGGGAAGACTTAATTGGTGGGTTGATAATCCAATAAGGATTTTTGTTTTCACTCTAATTATTCGAAAAGACTGGGTTTAACCCATTTCGAATAATTATACAGTGAATTGAAGTCGAAGACATTGAAGATGGTGGAAGACTAGAAATCTTCACATCGAATGAACTGCTTACTGATGCCCTGGATATGGGTATCTTCCTTAAAGTGGCAGTGGTCCGAACATACTTGTTGATTGTCCGGATATGTAAGGGCCTCTCTCCTTAATTGGAAAGGGAATAAGGTGCCTTCGGTTTCGATCAGACCCGGAACAAACTTGTAAATGGATGTATGTCTGACGTTGTATTTCATAACATAACCGACTAGTTTTTATTGATGATATATCTGTGGTGGCGGAGAATTTATTCTCCTAGCTTAACATCCTTCTTCAAAGGTTATATTATTAATAGAAACTTATCATATGAGTGAACTGAAAATGTGGCATGCCAAGTGTTGTTGCCAAATAAATTAAAGCTTTTGTTGAAAAGCAGAGCTTTATGGGAAGTTAACTCTAGGGCCTCACATCCTGGAATGAGCCAAAAACAGGAAGAAAGACTGTAGAATTAGGACATACGTCTCCTTCTAGCTAAAATTTATGACATGTTATGGAGCCCAGGTAGATTTACTTATGTAGATGATGGAATCGAAGCGCCTCGGATGACGGTCAATCAACGACCAGGATGGCTGTCAGTCATGACTGGGGAACGTTACATTCAGGAGTAACCCGAACTCACCGGGTATTGGTGGATCGGCTATGCCGATCTAAAGGACTTTGTGTTGAGTCCTGGATATCTTGCTAAGGATGATCCGACCGGATAAGGAAGATCCTTTGCCTTGGTTCATGATTGAATCCACTTTCCAATATGAGCTTTGCGTTTTCAGTTGTAAACTAATACGACGACATAATAGATAGAGGTATTATGCTGTCTAAGATTGATACATTTATTTTCAAAATTATTTTCAACACTTAGAAAATAATAATAATATCAAATGGTTTTCTCGTATCAAGCATGTCTGGCCATTATAAGGTAAAACTCTATCCTTCGGTTTGCGTTGCATTGTGTGATGGGACTTGAGTCTTATAAAGGCTTCATTTTTCTAAAAAGCATTACGTGGTTTTGTGCACTGGCATTTGTGTGGAGAAAACTCATTCCATGTTATACGGCGTGGTCCCGTGATATGGCTCACTTTAAAACAAGTTAAGAATAACTGTAGAGTTTCTCATACCAGTCCCATGACTGACTGGTAGTTTGTTTTTCCCTTGCAAACTCGGGTGCCCATATTTTCGCACGGGCAGCCTAGTATATAGGCTGCTAGCTTAGTTCTTTTTGGAGTCGTGTATGGAAGCTATGGATGTTGGTTTTGGACTTAAAGCTGGAGCAGGATTTAGATATTTCTTTTGGACCCTCCAAGACTCTATTATGTTGATTATCGTTAATCCCTTTGTGTACATATTTGTTTGTTGAAACTGCTATGTAAAATTATGATCCTATGATATATATTTAACTCTGATGTCAACTCCTGATGTGATTGATGTACAATATCTGATGCAATGCAATGTTTTATCTTCTTCTGTTATCGTAATGTGTTATGTTCCAATGACTATATGTTCTTCTGGGGATTAGGAGAATGGGTAGTCACAGCGTGGTATCAGAAGTAAGGGTTAACCTTAGTTCTAGAGTATAACATATTGAAGGACTCGTCAGAGATATAATCAGTAGTATTCTAGGTTGAGTGACTCATTGGAGATAGGGTTAGCAATACCCTAGAGTGAGTACAGCAGAATAACACACACTTACTAGACACATTTCTGTTCATATATGTCTTTATGCTCTTACAATTTCCTTAAGATATCTTTTCTGCTTGCCTAACTCTTTTTTGGCTATTTACAGATATAGTAGAAAATGAGTGGCAGAAGAGGTTGAGGAAGAGGAAGGGGTAATATTGAAGCTGAAGCTCAGCAGTCGAACCCCATAGGAGCCGCAAATGAGCCAGTTGTGCCCCTACATCCAGAACTAGATTTGGAAGCTCTAGCAAAGAAATATAAGAATTTGGGTGGGGTACAATTCTTGGAAAAAGAATATGTGATAGAAGCACAAGCATGGTTGCACTCTTGCGAAAATATTTTCATTGGATTAAGATTTAATGGAGATCAGAAAAGATATAAGTCTTCTTGGTTACTTAAAAGTGAAGCTTTGATTCGGTGGGAAATAATTACCATGATAAATCTAGAAGGAAATTTTACATGGGATCGTTTCAAAGAGGTATTTGAAGAGAGATTCATGCCATCTGAAGCAATAGACCACTTGTATTACATATTCTTGAATCTAAAACAAGGAGACATGGCCATTCAGGAGTATCTAAACAAATTCAACAAGCTTTCCCGCTTTGGCCTAGAGTTAATTCAAGTTCTGATAAAGAAGAATATGAGATTCATTGATGGTCTTCAAAGAAGGTACAGAAGTAGAGTAACTGCGCATGTGAGGCTTCCATTTGCTAAAATAGTGGAAATGGCATGCCGCTATGAATCTATGGATAAATGGAATGCTTTGGAAGACAAAAAGAAAGGAAATTCTGACAAAAGGAGGAAGTTTGCAAATAAGAAACCTGAAGCAAGTAAGGAAGGAAAGAAGCCCAGGGAGGAATGGTTAAAGACTGTTACATGCTTCAATTGCAACAAGAAAAGGCACTTGTCAACCGACTATAGATCTCCGAAGAAGCAAAAGAAGAATGAATCCGAGTCCAGCAAGAAATTTCAAGAGAGCAGGAAATGCTACAATTGTTATAGGATTGGTCATCTTACAAAGAATAGCCCACTATCGAAGAAGTCTAAAGTGGCTCATGTCCATAATGTGGCAGATGCTCCAACACCATCAGCTGAAAGAGGAGGGTCAAATGTTAGGTACGCTTACCGTTAAAAATATTCCAGTTAAAGTGTTGTTTGACACTAATGCATCACATAGTTTTATCTTGAGTAATATGGCTAAGAAACTTAATCTAGACATCAAATATTTTGAAGAACCCATTTGTGTTAGGAATCTGATAAGAGGCTCCATCGACCTTTGTTTGTATTGTAAAGTGTCTATCTCTTATTCTCATGACCTACTTCACTTCAAGTTGATTGTCATGGATTTCACTGAGTTTGATATTATACTTGAATTGGATTGGTTGACCCTGTATGAGGCCGATATTAAATGCATAAAAAGAATCGTTTGGGTAAAGACCAAAATTGAATATTTTATGGAAATACCCTTTGAAGGCCCAAGTCTGAATAGGGATGAATTTTGGTATGTTTTCGATGTTTCCTTCACTTCCCTATAAACCATTCCAGTTGTTAAGGAATATATGAATGTGTTCGAAGAAGTAAAGAATCTTCATCCATGAAGGGAGATTGACTTCAGGATTGATTTGGTTCCGAATGCTAGATCATTTGTGCATGCAATACGAAGAATGTCGATAGAGGAAAAGGAAGAGTTGAGCAATCAAACTCAGCAACTTTTATGGAAAGGTCTGATCAGACCTAGTTTCTCAAGCAGGGGAGCAGCTATGGTATTTTTTCCGAAGTCCAATGGTACCCTTAGACTATGTGTTGGCTATTGAGACCTCAACAAGCAAACTCTCAAGAGTAAGTACCATCTTCCTCGCATTGATGATTTGTTGGATCGCTTGAATGGAGCTCGGGTATTCTACAAGATGGACCTAGCTACAGGGTTTCATCGGCTAAGAATTGCAGGAGAGTGCGTTCCTTTAACTGCTTTCAGGGGGTGGACTTATTTTAATAATGGTTAGTAATTTCATTTGAACTGTGCAACGCCCCTGCCTACTTTGTGGACTTGAAGAACCAGGTGTTTCGAGAGGTATTAAACAAATTCGTTCTAGTCTTTATTGATGATATCATTATCTTCTCTAAGACAAAGGAAGAGCACGTGAAGCATTTGGTAAAGGTACTGGAGATTTTATTTCAATCTTTAAATCACTCATAAGTTATATTAATTTTGGTGTAATTTGTAATCTAACTCTTCTATATTGCATATAGAAGATTAACTTAGAAATGCTTTAGAATATATATAAGTTATTAAGTGTGTTTTACCAGGCATGAAGCTGCTTTAAGAACACATTTCCCTTCCAAAAATAAGCTTGGTTCTATCGCCAAGAACTCAAGAAAAAATCTGGGCATAATTAATATTAGCATGTTTCCCTTTTCATCAAAATAAAGTAAGGCCCTTAAGTCATCTTATATTTTTAAATACAAAAATACTGGATTTACTTGGAAAATAAACAAGAGATTTTTCTTGATACATGTGCCTCAAATGTCAACCTCTACTATGGATAAGTATAGCTCGCATTTGAGTGAAAATGCATGTTGTTTGTACCATGCTTGTGCAGCATGCACAAAGCCACTTAAACTGTAACAACCCGGGATTTCAGAACCAATTTAAAATTTTTATTTTAGCTATTTTAATGTATTTTGAATATTTAAAATGAATTATTTTAAATAATAACGACTAAAAAAATATTTTAAATGAAGTTAGAATGTATAAATTTATTTTAATTATAAATAGAGTTTGAAATGGGCGATAGTTTGAAAATTCGATTTTAAATTTCAATTGAATGTACAAAATTCAAAATAAATCGGATTTCAGCAAAACAAGAAACATTTGAATCTGTTTAATAATATCTTTCTAACGAATGTGAAAAATTGAGATTTCATAATATAAATTGAAAGTTATGTCCAGCTTAAAATTTAAAATACTCGCTATGAAATTTATATATATTTTTAATATATATACAGCCCTTAAAAATAGTCATTTTGCAAACGACCTCCATTTTCGACGAAACCACTTTTGTTGGATCCAAAATATCAAATTATTGTTAGGTTTCAAATTTCATAATTTTTGGAATCAATACGTGAGCGTAGTGAGTTCAAACGTGTTTTGTAATTTCAGTTTGAATTTAATCGACTGGAAAAAGGGCCATTTTTCAAATGGCCTCCAAATTTGACGAAATTAGTTTTATTAGGATCGTATCGTCAAAACATAGCTAAATTTATTTTTCTGTAATTTTTGGAGTCAGTCGTTGGGTTTGATTTGGAGTTCGTAACAATATACTAGTAATTTTGGAATTTAAATAATATAAAAATATTTATATATATATTAACTAAACCCTAACCCTACCCTCATATCTCAGACCCGCAGCCCTCTTTTAAAATCTAAGGCCAGAAAACGCGGAAATTCAATCCCTGATTTCTCCCTTCCTACTTGGAATTAAAAGTTGAATTCAAAACAAAAATCAAAGAGTGATTTGAGAGCTTTAAATCCGTATGGATTTGATGAGGTGTTGTCGCGTGTGCTGTTCGAAGTGGAGTGGTTTGAGGTTGATTTCCGGTGTGAGGGGGATATCGAGTGTGGGGGCGCTCCTGCCGTGGGTGGAGGCTTCGACGGCGTTCAGTATGGAGGTGGGCGATCGTGCCCTAAGGCCTCGTGGTGCGTGCGGTTTCGAGCCCTAGAGGCTAATGTTTTTCCGCAACCTGGAATTCAAACGAAGAAGCGGTGTTTCCTTAAATGTTATGAATTAGGTTAATTATTAAATTAGTTTATTTAATTAATTAATTTATGCAATTAAAGTATATAACACAATATCTTTTTCATACGAGGTTCGATTCCAACGATTTCAGTTGCATTGGAATCGTGTCGAAGAATACTTCGCAATGGAGAAGACTTGAACTGAAACGGAGCAGTTAGAATTTTTGACTAAATTAAACCGTCCGGTTTAATTTAGTTAAGATCATCTTCGAATAAAGAATGACGGAGTGGAACCCAATGTGAGAATTCTCTCACTAAAATTTTGTACAGTTATTTAATTTATTTTATAACTGTAAATGTATAAAAATTGTCAGTATTGATTTTTATTTGTTGTGTGGAGTTCAACACACGAATTCACACAAATCACATAAATTGGAAGCGGTCTACGGACATTACCGACACTCAGATTTCATACTCCGCGAATGGCCACGTATGGCGCCGTAAATGACATTGGGTAGTTGAGTATTTATTTATATGGATGATTTGATGATTTGTGTGGTGATTGTAATGATTAACATATTAAAAATAATGTTAACAATAAAGTGATAGTTGAAATTAAAATTATATATATCCATTTATAATTTAAACAGTAAAAATTGGTAAATTAGAAAATAATTAAAACCGAATTTGAATTAGTTAAATTTATTAATCAATAATTTATTTAAATAGACTACTGTTGTTTGAAAACCCCACACGGGTATTGGGATGATATTTGACATACACTAATCCCAATATTTAGTTGTATGTCAATCGATGGGTTGACAGACTGTATAAGCGTTATTTATTTATTTTAATGATTATACAGTTGCAAAATGCACTCTGGATGTTGTATGAATTTTTAATGATTGTTTATCATAATTGTTGTATACATGCGATGTATGAAATCCATATAACTGAAATTATATGGTAATTGATTGAGTCTGATTCCAGTTCGGAATTAACGAATATTTTAAAATAATATTCAGTGAATAATCAAAATGTGATTTTGATGTCCAATTTTGAATAAACACGAAAATATTGAAATGGGAAGCCGTGCTAAGTAGTTAAACGTCATTTTAACACGAACGGGATTTTCTATCGATTTTATACATTTTATAATGAATATCGAAAAGTGATTTCAAAATCTGATATTTTGAAAATATTATCATTTTAATATTATAATGATATAGAATATTCAATTTTGATTTAAAATTTAAATAGAAGTGGGGATCATTTTAAAATGAATATATAAATATTTTTTAAAATACATTTCGAACGGAAATCGATTAAATATATATATTATATATATATATATATATATATATATATATATATATATTAATGGTTTGAATAGAACGTATCGCGCCGCGACGTTTGTGAATTTCAACCATTAACTTCGAATCGGCATTACGGGAGATCCGACCGTCAAATTCTCCTAAAACCGGAACCGTTGGGTTCGTATCTAAAAGAGCTTTCCGATGAATATAAGAGATCTGAAATCTAACGGTTGGATTTTAAGATATGTCCAAATCAGTTTTGGAAAAGGTCGTTATGAATGCAGTTCGGTGACCGTTATTGGAAACCGACTGTACGGGCCTTATTAAAATTATTAAAAATATGGAAAAATTGTGTAAAATCATAATCAATGGTTTGGAAAGATTTTGGATGAAAAATTCCAGTTTTGAAAAGATAAAAATATATTTTTATCAAAAGGAACCAGTTAATAAATAGAATAATAATCCAATGTTTTTAAATAAATAAATTGGATTAAGAATGGGTTTTAATATAACCAGAATATCCAATATATGAATTGGACTGGAGTTGAATAGAAATAATCTTCGGAATATTTTGATATTTCGATATTGGATTCCGTGATTATACGAATATGGTTGAGGAATTTGGAAAATATATATATCGTTATTTCCAATACGATATTTGTTGGTTTCAGAATTTGATATTGAATATAAGCCAATATAATTTCTATTCAGAGCCTTATATTAATATCAAATTGGATTTTGGGTTTGTCGTGAATAATGTTTTAAACAACATTCGTTCTTTAACCTAATTAACAGTGAAGATATGATTTGAAATTTATAAATCTTTTAATTAAGATTAATGGAATTTTCAAAAGTAAAGTTTTTTCCAATTTAATATATTAAATTGGAATTGAATGGAATTCGATTTGGTGATAATAGAGATGAGCTTCTGTGAAAGAAGACCGTTATTATATATGGAATTTAAAAGGCTTTGCCGTTATTCCATTTATATTATTAGTCTGATACGAAAATTTATATCAATTATATATTGATATGTTTTCCGTGAAAGTTCCAGTTTGATGGAATATGATTTTGGATTTATCGTGAACTGTGTTTTAAAGGACATTCGTTCTTTAATCCTATTAAAGACAGGATTTCATGTCTGGCATTGTATTTCGAGCTATATTCGTTGATCTCTGCTAAATATATATCTGTTTGATAGCGCAGAATTTATTCTCTTGCTTAACACCCTTCTCTGAGACGTACGATCTTAGAGGTTATATATTGGTAGAAACCAATGGTGTATATACATATATATATATACATATATAAATATATAGGGCAGCAGTTTGAGTACAAAATTAAACACAAACAGAGAGACACAAAGTCCCAACCGTTGGATTTTTGTCTGTACACGGAAATGTGGAATTCATGGGATGATCCAACGATGCAACTCATTTGTGCCTAAATAGACCTTTTCATATATATATATATATCACACAATTTGAATAATATATGTAAACCTTAATAGTAAACTTAATATACGATACATATATCTTGATAAATTTATCGTAAATTGAAGAAATCAATTTTAACTCCAAATACTTGCATTTAACATTTTTATAATTATTTATTAAACCTTCTCAAATTTTTCATGATATTTTATATTTAAATCCATATACTTGTTTAAACTACTCATTAAATCTTAAATGCTAATTATTTAAATAACCTAAGTGAATATTTAGGCTTTTTTTAGCTCTTAGAAATATACGCTAACTTTATTTTATATATTCATACTAAAAATGATACTCTTCCATTCAATTATAATAACGTATAAATCACAAAACATAAATTATGCATATCAACAACGATAACAAAATTAATTTGTAAATCATTTCTAATTCGTTTATACCAAGAATTTACCAAATATTTTACAAAATTCCATTTTGATGGCAATAACTCGACAATAAATTTATATATTTTTTACAAATTTATTTTCAATTTTCATGTAGTGACATAGTTATATCAAGTTCATAATTTCACATTTTATGTATTTAAACAAATTCTATTAAATGTTAATTCATCACATAAATTACCAACGTATATCAATTTCAACATGTATATCATGTTCATATCAACAAAATAATTAAAAAAATCTCTTATACAAACCACCCCCACCCCACCCCACCCCCACCCCCCACATACATACACGCACGCATCATGCATGCATACATAACCTATAAAATGAAAATTACATAAACAAAAATAATAATTTTTATTAACAATTTATATATTTCACATCATAATTTATCATATATTACATAACAAAGTTCTCATTTTATCATTAAAAAACTAAATATTATTCTAATAATATTGTCTGTCGTTACCATAAAAGCTCATACTCACTGGAGTACTTCCCAAACATGTTAATATAACCATGCAATACTATAAAAAAGATCAACCAACTTCTAGACATAACGAGAATCGAAACACACATGTCCACGACAACGAAAAAGGAACAGCGGAGACAATCAACATTCTTACCAAAAGCACTGCAATGTGCAAAGCAATAAATCTATCAAATTTCTACTTAGTTTCATGGCTATACGTTTTGTCAAATTCAACTTACCCGGTCTATTCTAGCAGTAAAACTAATCATCAGCACAGGCCAATCGAAAATGGATAAGCTTGAACACAACTAATACAATTCTTGCAGTAAATACCCAAGTAACATGAACAACCAAGACCAGACTAGTAAGAAATATGCAACTAAATCTTTTTAACTTTCCACTCCAAACAAAGTTAAGTAGATATATACAAGATGTTATAAAACGTGCAACTTCTAGGATTGGCATTTTCAACCTTCACCTGACACCACTTGTATCTGCATTTGTAAATGCAACGATTAGAATTCCGGCTAGGACAACCACATAATGATGAAAAACCAACCGCTTGATTGGCAAACACATATTTCTCTAGAGTTTACAAGAGAAGTATGGCTATATAGGTAATTCAAAAGAAAAAAATTGTGGCTTTCACTAATTTTAGTTAAAAATCAAATGATAATATACTTAAAAAAAATAGGATAAGAAATATGAAAACAATTGTGGAAGAACAAAATAA
Source organism: Allium sativum (assembly GCA_030737875.1). Lineage (NCBI taxonomy): Eukaryota > Viridiplantae > Streptophyta > Magnoliopsida > Asparagales > Amaryllidaceae > Allium > Allium sativum. The sequence goes on along the minus strand of CM060923.1, from coordinate 223,542,379 downwards.
ATAGTACTGGGAAGATTGAAGACACATGTTAAAAACATTTTTCTTATTTTTGTGGCCTGACACTACTTGATATGCAGTAGAAAAACTTTTATATCGATTGGATTGATCAAAAAAAAAAAAAAAAACATATGCCGGATGGGTTTGCTCTTTTAATGTCGAGTTTTCCTTTGAACAAAAATGTACGCTGTACGTATATTTTGGGAATACAAAACAGAAAGCAAATTTATTTTGATTTTCATTCTAAAAAATAACAAAAGCATGGAAAACAATCTCCAGCATTCCTTCATCGTAATGACATAGATTTTTGAAATTTCCGCTGCGCTCTCCCGACATTTTGTAAGTATGTAGAAAATGCTAACAAAAAACTCAAAATAAAACCAAACAGGGCAATAAATCTCACTTCAGATCAACTCTTCCTTTACAATTCAACTCGACATTCTAATTCAAACATAGTCAAAACGACAATTGAAAAAATCCATTCAATCCATACTGACATATTCAATGTTATCTACTTGGGTCCACAATTCCAACTCCATCGTTGTATAAAAAAGATGAAGCAAATGAGATAATTGAGTTATAAGTTTAGATGTTGAAGTTCAAACACCAAAATCTAACTTCAAAAGTGTATAAAAAGCTTGAAAATCTTTTGAATCTACGATTTTAACTTCGTTTCAATTTGATGTATGAAATTTACGACTTAAATTTAGTGTTTGAATACTGTTTTTAAAACCTCAACTAGAATCTTCATGGAACATTACCCGAGCAAAAATGATCAGCTAAAAGGTCAAGGGCAATTTCGAGGAGATTTTAGAAATGTGGACCTCTGAAATCAAATTAACCCATTTACGGAAGCAAATGCATAGCTCATAATTCAACGCACAGATGGTTAAGTTACAAATAATATTTCCGCTATGTCAAATGTTATCTTGCTATGTGTTAGAAACTTGATAGTGAAAACATACTATATGATGTCAGGGATCCACTGTTTTCCCCGTAAAAATACTTTAAAAGCAATTCCTTTTAAGTTAAAAACGGAATTCTTCACGTATACTGAAAACCACACCATTTCGGAAACAATATGGTGTCAACTTCTGGAATTCAAGGACAATCAAAATAGGGGAAAATGAGAAACACTTACACTACATTTGCATGAGGATGATGCTAAACATGCGCAAAGCTTGAAAGTTTATGTAGTGCATCTTTGATAGGTGCCTCATTCTTATATCTGTTAGACTGTGGAATAAAAAAATAAATAAAAAAGATTGACACATAAGTTATATTAAAAATGAAAAAAGAAAGATAATATAAAGATTTACCATCTGAAACTTGATTTTATAATTGTGTATTATTATTATGAAATGATGAGATTATGTAAGCATAAATGCATATAGCAGACACAAGTGCAGATATTAAGTATAACAAGGTACTGATTGCACATTGCAAACTGTAAGGCAGTATACAATACAAAATATATATTAAGCCATTCGGTAATTATGATTATTCATTCACAATTCCCATTTGATAATTGATCTTCCAGTTATGTACTAGACATGTATGAGTTTAATTTTCTGTCCAACTCAATTCTTACAGGCTTATAGTTATAGCTGAATCAAACAACCATACTTCATTCACTAATCAAATACCCAAAGAAAGTGTGAAACAAAATATACAACCAGGGATATTGTTACAAGTTTATGACATGTAAACATCATACAAAATAAATTGACTGCCACACTAGTAAGTTTATGAAAATAAACATACCTGAAATTAAAACAGAATGTCTACCATGCTTAAAATAAACATGATGCCTTAAACACAAAACAGTACAAATAAAATAAATCAAATAAATAATCTTGGCAAACTTTTGATGCAATAATTTTTTTTTAGACTATTGGGTAGATTATCCGGTACTGTTGCAAAATTATTGCATGCACATTGGAGAACATAATATATAGACTAGTGTTATAGGTACACACATAAACATAAAATCCTCGCCAATCCCAACCTACCCCAGATACGATGTTTTAGCAAGGACCAACGTCATGCTAAAATGTTAACACAATTTAAAAAAAAAAAAAAAAAAAATCACATATTTACTATTTTGGTATATAAACTAAGTTCTCAACCGATGTCCAGTCCTTCTGAACGGTTCACAACCTGGAAAATGGCACCCGAAACAGTGCAGCACCCCTAAATCCCCTAATTTCCACCACACATTCTATTTCTCTCTCCCTCCACTACTTCTCCCTCCTTCCACTAGCTTAATTTATATTAAATGAGAGGATAAGTGAGGGGGGCAAATGGGGTGCTCTCTGTTTGGGGTGCCATTGAACGCTCCTTATATACATATAAATTTATATGTGTGTATGTATATAAGCAACATTTGACCTTTCGATTCTGGTTTCAACCTTCATTAAAAAATTAAAATTTTCAGTTTAAAATAATTAAACTGATGTAGAATTTAAACCAGGATTTTGGGTTATGAGCGAAACACTGATTCCGAGTTCCATTTCGTTTCATCAGATACCAACACAAAACCAAATTGAGCTTCTTAGGCGCTATGAATGTTGTAATCTCTGTTGTAAAAATCCTTCTAGCCTCTTAGGCGCTAGGCCAGCTAGAGGTGTCAAAATGGTAAGGTATGATCGTACAAGGGTCAAGTAAAATTTGACTCGACCCTTTTAATACAGAGGTCCGTCCAGCCCAACCTAGGGCTGAAATCCGATATTCGTCTGCATTCGTGTCCGAAAAGCGGATAAATATCCGATATCTGGAAAAAACGGATGCGGATATAGATACGTAGATATCCGCATCCGAAAATTATCCGTCCGATTTGTTTTCAACATTATGCTCAAAATTATATGTATTTTAGTACAACGAATCAAATTTGTTTATTGCTTTATTAAGTCGAAGGTTTATATTAAATGCATATTAGCTACTCAATCCTATTTAATTTCATCATATATGTTTATTTTTAACATTTTAGTGATCATTGGAATTGAAAAAAGATTTATGTTGAATTGGAAATTTTCATTTATATTTCTTGATTTATCGATCGTTGGTGGATAAGATAATTATCCGATATTCGTCCGTATCCGCGGATACATATCCGATATCCGGATACGGATATACCAATATTCATATCCGAAAGTTTCCGTTGACAGCCCTAGCCCAACCTACATACTAAGTGGGTTACCCATTTAACTTGGCTACATGTTTAAATTTTCCAAGTACAGGCATTATCATCATGGGGAGCTACAATATAAAATAACAAAATGAAGTATTCGAGTGTTGCATATCATCCAGAATTTACGTGAGAGTTTATCGATCGAAGTCTCACCTTATTCTGAGGTGGTATCAAAAAGTTACTGCAGTGCAAACAAGAAAAATAGCGGATTCTTGCCTAGGTGGAGTTCAAATATGCGAATGTACCATATTATTTTCTTTGTAAAACTATTAGTCATCATTTAGAACTACATCGTTCGTTCACAAGACGAACTATTCAAGGGTTGCATACTATCTGTAATTTATATGGGAGTTCATCGGCCAAGGTCTTGCCGGTTACGAGATAGTATGAAGAAGTTACAACGGTCTAAACAAAAAAAAATAGCAACTTTGTACCTAGACGGAGTTCAAATTTGCAGTATGAAGTTACTGTAGTGCAAACAAGAAAAATAGTGGATTCGTGCCTAGGTGGAGTTTAAGTATGCGAATGTACCATATTATTTTCTTTGTAAAACTATTAGTCATCATTGAAAACTACATTGTTCATTCACAAGACGAACTATTCAAGGGTTGCATACTATCTATAATTTATATGGGAGTTCATCGGCCATCGCCTCGCCCGGTTCCGAGATAGTATGAAGAAGTTACAATTTAAACAAAAAAATAGCAACTTCGTACCTAGATGGTGTTCAAATTTGGGAATGTAGCTATTTATTTTTTAAGTATTACCACTAGTCAACATTGAGAACTACGGTCTTCGATTTCAAGATGAAGTATCCAAGTGTTTTATACTGTCCGTAATTTGGGTGAGAGTTAATCGGTCGAACCCTCGTCCGGTTTCGAAGCAGTGTGAAGAAATTACTGTAGTCTGAATAAAAAAAATAACGATTTCGTGTTTAGGCAGAATTCAAATACGAGAACGTAGCATATTATTTTCTAAGTACAACCGTTAGTCATCATGAAGAACTACATCGTTCGTTTTCAAGACGAAATATCCCAGTGTTTCATAATTCGTACTATCCATAATTTAGGTGGCAGTTCATTGATCGAAGCCTCGTCCGATCTAGAAGTAGTATGAAGAAGCTATTGCAATATGGACAAGAAATAAAAATCTCACTCTTCTCGCCTGAGACAGAAATCCTAGATTTTACAACATTTTTAGTTATGTATTTTAAATACCACCCATTTTGACCGAGATCTAAAACCTTGCATGTTCCGAGGCAACATGAAGAAACTACCAGAGTCTGAATAAAAATAGAGACTACGAACATAGGCGGAGTTCAAATATGGAAATATAACATATTATTCTTTAAGTTCAACTGTAAGTCACCATGGAGAATACAATTTTAGTTAGTTAAAACTAAGGCCGCACAAAGTATGGGTTGGGTCGGATCAGACCAAATACTTCATCCGACCCGCATAAGTATGGGTATAAGGTAGTTCAACCCGTATCCGACTCTATATGAGGTTGGATATGAGTGGGTTGAAGTATGGGTTGTGTCGGGTTTAGTAAGGTTGGGTTGGGTTGCTTGAATGTAATAAAAATTGAGAATATAAGGGAATTTAAAAAAAATGAAATATTCAGCATAATATATTAGATTTTAGCTAGCATAATGCATTTAAAGTAACTGATTCATTATAAGACATATCTTATTAAATTTTCATTGTAAAGCACATTATATGAAATTAATTTACTACATAGTAGAACAAGTGATTCACTTTAAAATACATTAAAATGCTCTGTAAAATATATCTGCTAAATCTATCTAGTTTGGATTGACATGAAATATGCTTTTTTGTATATTTACTATAGAATATATAAACATTATTCTAGGATTATACTATTCAACTTTTAAGTGGACTGAATTTTTTTAATATAGGGTTGGGTTGGGTTAAAATAAAGTTGGGTTGAACAAAATATCAAACCCGACCCGTATATAGTATGGGTTACAAATTGTAACTCATATCCGACCCAAACTAAGACGGGTTGGGTCGGGTTGGTGGGTTGGGTTGGATTTGATATGGGTTGTGTGCAGCCCTAGTTAAAACTCTCACTCGACTTTAGTTTAATTTGATTGAGTAAAATTAGAATTAATTCTTTTGCCGCAGATCGATCTGCACTCGCCACGTACTAGAATTGTACGTCGTGCGCTTGTGGTAATTATTTCTATATTCGCGTGGCGGATTTCTAATTCGATAGAAATTTCCGTGGCGTCGAACAAGTTTTTGGCTTATTTTATAATTCAATAGAAATTCGTCAGAGTTCATTGGTCGAAGTCTCGTTTAATTCCAAGTTAGTATGAAAAAGTTATTATGTCTGAACAAAAAGATAGCGGATTCTACCTAATCGGAGTTAAATGGATAAGCGGGTTCCATTTATAACCTTTTTAAAATTAGATCAATTTTTTATGGCTTATTTTATAAAAGTTCATAGATGAGTTGATCCAACACTGGTTGTAAGTAGGGTAAATTGATTGGATAAATAGGTTGTGTCATATTATGATAGGTTAAGGCTAGCCTTACCGCCTAACGATTTGACCAATACCAATCTGTTTAGACGAGACTTGCTACATTATCTAATATCTATGCATATAAATCAGTTTGGATGAGACCAATTTGTTGGTTCTTCTTATAAGCATCATTTTTGGTTAAGGGGTTTTTCCTCTATAGTTGCTTCCGAAAATATCGAATACTTATAAATCTCATTTTAGATCAGTAAATTCTAAGCAAAGTACTAAAATTTTACCCAAAATGCCTGATTTATCAAAAAACACTATTTTGATCAATCCCTGAATTATCCTCGCCTAGGCAATTGGATCCATGTTCCATGCTTTATTCCTAGGAACCGCCTAGTGATTTTAACAACCTTGGTTGTAACTTAGAAGGTTGGACATGAACTAACAAATAAAATTAATCAATGCTTTTTTCTTATAATTTTTTTTGAAGGATAAACTTTCCATTTTGTCTTGATAAATCACACATGTATCAACTAATCATACAGGAAAAAAAAAAGAAACCGCAATTTATGAACTGAATCGAAATTCCTATAATTACAATAGACTGAAATCAAAACCTCGAACCTTGAGTTAAAACCTAAATGTATTTACAATTACATCATACATACACATACACTTTAATGCTCAGGTGTAACAACATATGACTGTTATTCTCTGGCTGAAGTACAAAAACCTAATTCTGGAACCGACATTCATCGTTACCTCTTTCAGTTCCTACTTTCTACTTCCACATCGCATTTCTAGAAAGAAAAAGAAAAATGCATTGCCCTTAAATTTGCAAAGAATCGATAATTTCAAAAGGCAATTTCAAAATTAAACTGTTCCAGAAACCAGTTACAGAATTAAATCAGATTTCTGAATCCAAAATTGGAAATATATTGTCTTCTAACTCAATATCAAAAGCAAGTTGAAGATTGAAGCTTAAAATAAAATCCTTGTTTCCTATCTTATATATTTTGCATTTCAGTCTTTTTCTTTTGGATTAAAGATCTACTGGTGCATGGCATGATGTAAAGACGCCATAGGATACAAAATATTGAAATTGTATCTATGCAAGTTTGACTATGGCTGAAACGGCAAACATTGATGAACCTTATGTAGTTATTTCCTTTTACCGATATGAGAGATTTGGCGAGGGCACGAACAGGAGCAGCCTATTGACCGTGAATGTAATAACTGCAATATTTTGTTGACAGGTTTGAACATTTTGTTAATTGTTTGGAACCGTCTATTGATTAGAAGTGATTTTTTTCCCCGCAAGTGAGAATAAAATGAAAAGTTGGAAAGCATGTAAGAATGGAGGGTAATTTTGAGTTTTCTTTTTCTTCTTGGTTAAAGATTCACCAGTGAACAAGCACCAGTGTTCAAGTGGTTAAGACACTCTGATTCACCAGTGAACAAGCCACTAGTGTTCAAGTGGTTAAGACACTCCGATTCACCAGTGAACAAGCACTAGTGTTCAAGTGGTTACGAAACTCCCACACAGTGCAAGATGTCACGGATCCGAATCCGAATCTCACTTCAGGGGACTTAACCCTCTTGCCATGTAGTATGGTATATACTACTTAGACACGTATATAAATTACCCAAATTCAAAAAAAAAAAAAAAAAAGAACCACTAGTGTATGACGCATGCACATGATGTAAAGATGTGATAGAATATGAAATATTGAAATAGCATATACAACTTTGACAATGGTGTAAACAACGTACATCAATAAATCTTTTCCAGTCAATTCCTTCAATTGACAGTAAAGTTTTGGTGAGGGCACAAAAAAGTTTACGGTTAATGTCATAACTGTGGCTATTTCATTGACGGTTCGGTGATGTCTGTTGATTAGGTTTTTTTTCCTACAACTGATAATAAAAATGAAAAGTTGGAAAGTGTGATAGCATAGAGGGTATTTAAGGAACTTTAAAAGGGCGTCTATCTTCTACAAATAGTGATTTATGGAACTTTCAAGGAGCATGTTTGGTTTAATTTTGTTCTGGAGGTGGCCCGAACCATCCAAAACTTCAAGGTTCTGGCCGAAACTACGAACATTGTCTAAAAGTCAACTGTCAACTACCGCAAATCTTACATAATATATAGAAATGCACCATAAGCATTAAATGCACAATGTGAACAAGTAGCAAGGGCACACACCAAGAATATATCCCCTCTATATAATCTATTGAACTAGCATACCTTTAATGAAGGTATAAGAGCGTACACCTCGTCAATAGTCTCAGGGCAAACATTACCAATCATGCATATCTGTGCATCACCAAGCAAATTATCAATAGATCATACGTACATACAATAAAACAATATGCAAAATAACTAGATTTGAAGATCAAAACCTCTCCATCTGTAACACCATATTCCTTGAGAGATCTAAAAATTAGTTAAGATATAATCTGATGAATTGTAAAAAGCATGACAATATAACAACATAACAGACATTCAATATAAAGCAAGGATACTCCAAGATTTTTCTGACAGATTCAATGTCAGTATAGCCGTTGCAAGCTTTGCAGTACTCCAGTGCCTTGTTGAATGAGCTGGAGAATATAAATAGTGTAGATTAGTTTCAATCGCAGGAGCCTTTAAGCAATGCAACTATAAAATGGAACAGCTCAAGCTAGGAAAATAAACATATAAAATACACGCCAATGGAAATATATAAAGCACTATGGTAAATCAAGAACCAAGTTTATAACAGGAAACAACCTAAAGTAGATTATCCATTTAGCTCTGCAAAGAGTGCGTGCGTGTGTATCTCGTGGACCCTATAGGCTCTGAAAATAAATAGATATATTTTCATGTGGAAAGGTATTGAAATTCAAGCAGAAGATACAAGAACAGTTAAGAAGAATTGTGATTCTAAAGAAAGTTTTTGAAGTATGGAACCAGTCGAACAGATATTGTATATAACTGCAGTTGGCAGTAATGTGACAAATTTATATAGAAATTAGTGAATAATTTTTTAAGTATTTAAATATAAAATAATACTTATTAATATTGTTATGAAGTGTTTTAAATACTTCAATTTTTAAGAATTACTAGGCTTAAAGATGTTTGTAAATAGCATCATTTTAGCATACAAGCTATTTTGTCTGTTCCTGATTTAAATACGATGTTTTAATCTCACCTGAGATCCCATTTTCAAACTCGAGCAAAACGAGATTTAACGAAACAGGACATTAAATTTTGTTTTTAATCTTACTTGACACTCGTCCCGGTCAAGATAATTAACCCGTAGGCAAATTTGAGAAAAGATCTCAATGTAAGATGTCATACGAAATTTTGTTTTTTCATTTACATATTTATTTTCCTTCTTATGTAGATTCAAATACAATAGCATTTTAATGACATTTTACCAACCCTCTAATTCTGTTTTCTATGTTTTAAAAAATAAGCTAAAAAAAAATGTTTTATATTTTCTATTTTTAGTATTTAGACGAGTGTCATTCGTGCAAATAAATCGGTTATACTTCTACTCTAAAAGGAAAACATAATACTACTATCTTACATAAATTATGTACGTTAAAATCTTTAAAATGTCGATTTAGAAGATAGCCCTGAGATGGACTCTAAAATTTGAGATGTCAATCCTAGATATACACCCGAGACACACTCATCTCACCTGAGATCGTGTCTGAATTTTTTAAATATAAATATAAATAAATCATCATCATCCTTGCATTTTCCAAAATGAATTGGTCAGCAACACGGATTCTCATTCTCGATAAAATTCTACCTTAAATCATATTTTTAGTCAAGTTTAGGTTTTTAAAATTGTTTTTAACATTTATTTTCCATGTTAGTTTATAATCCATTTATTTATTTTTTATTGTCATGCGTATATTATATTCCCTCCTTATTGATGCATTATCTTAAGTTATTTCCATAATTATCTTTAACATTCTTATTCTTACTTTACTTTATTTTCCTTTAAAAACATCGTGGCAAATTCTATTCAAACACCGCAAATTGTTTTACCTACACCATGTGATTTTAAATAAAATTTCAGACCAAAAAGACCTTATTAAAAAAGAATCAATATTAAAGAATGAAAATACATACAATTCTCCCTTGTTTGCATTATGTATACTCAATATAATTTCTCTTGTAAAGTTAGTACATTATAAATTAATTTTATATTTCTTTTGAGGATTAAAATATATTCATATCGTTACAAGCAACATTTATATACAGTCAATTTTAACAGTTTTCACTTTACTTAAATGTAAAAATTAAAATTTAAAACTAACTACAAAAATTAATGTTATACAGAGTACAAAGTTCTTCAGTCTTTCATTCAAATCTAATCATGTTTAAATTTAACATCAAAATTTAACTAGTTTAACTTTCTAATATTCAAAAAAATAAGTTCAAATTACCATCATCTAAAATATAAATTGATTTTAAAAAAATCAAATAATTTAAGATACTAGTGTTAAAATAAAAGTTTTTTTTTTAGTTTTAGGTAAATATATTGCAATGAATTCTCAGTTTTATGTAATTTAGTTTTAAGGTTAAAGAGACGAAAGGTGATGAAAATATAAAAGGGTAATTTTGTGAAAGACATGGTGTATAAAAAGAAATTTTTTGTGTATGCTATTTTATTTTATTTTATGGTGTATGTTAAGGAATTATAGGTGTATGAATAGAATTAGCCAAACATCGTTCTTCCTACAATATGGTTGATCTAATTGTTGTTTGATAAAAATTTCCATTTGAGATGTTTGTTATTTTCTTACCACCAAATGGAAGCGGCTTGTACGCCTTTTATCCAACCCTCTTCATTCGCTTTGTTATATCCTTTATTTCTCCATTGTGTGGTAATTTTAACCACAAACGATTAATCCTTTTTTTTGTTGATCAGTTAATTTTTTAGGCATGTCATATTATACTTCCCAACTTCTTTAGTAAAACTGCATGACATGTATTCATTTTTAAGTCCTAGGTTTCATCAAGGTTTTCAAAATGAGATTCAAATCATAAATCGTAAAATTCAAATTATGAATCGAAATGGGATTTAAATCGTAAATCGTGGATTTAAAAAACATATATTTTAAAGTTTGCACACGCTCTGAAGTTAATTTTGATGTTCAAACTTCTACATTTTAATCTAAGACATCATTTTCTCTTTTGCTCCAATTTTAATTTGTTTTTAAATGATTAAAATTGGAATTGTATACCCAAATAATTATATTGAATATATTAATATGAATTGAATGATATTTCTAGTGTGTAGTGTTAGCTTGTTTGGAATCAGAATATAAATCAAATTGTAAAGGGAGTGATTCGATTTCAGACGGGATTCAAATCGTAGGATTTCAAGATTTTTGACAACAATGGGTTTCATCCTTTTTGAATCTATCCAATTTTCTAACTTTTTTATGCTTTTTATTTGATGTGTTTACCAGTACAATATCATCTGCAAATATCATGCACAAAGGTATATCCTATTGATTTGTTTTTTTTGATCATTTCATATAAGATATTCAAATAATTAATATTTTAAAATTGATCCTTCCTGTAATCATATCTCACCAAAACTGATTGGTCCCTCTAACCACTATTTTCAAACATAATCAAATTTTGTTGAGCATGTTGAAGTACATTCTGTTACTTAAAATTCACCATATTATGGCTCTTGAAACCATTGTTGTAAAAAAATCTTAAAACGTTACGGTTTAAATCCCGATTCAGATCGAATCTTTTGCTTCACTATTTGATTTACATTCCGATTCAAACATATTTAAAACCACAATTAGAGACACATTCAACTCATACCAACATATTTAATATACTTATTTAGATTTGTCATTCCCATTATAATGTTTTTAAAACAAAATAAAAATGAAGTTAGAGAGAAATTTAAGTATTGAGTTTAACAGTTGAAGTCCAAACATCAAAATCAAATTTGAAGAACACACATAAATCTTGAAATGTAGATATTTCAAATTTATGGTTTACGAGTTAAATCTCATTTTGATTTAAAATTTAAACTTCATGATTTACGATTTAAATCCCAATTTAAAATCCTTGCTTGAAACTTGATCATATGCTTTTTTAAATTCTATACATATAACACATAGAGATTTTTGTTTACCTCTGAACTAGAATATTCTATTAATTGTCTTATGAAATGTGCAGTTTCCATTGTATCATACTAATGTATCTACCAAATATACAACCAAACCGATTATCTCATATTCTATTACTTCGAATTTGAAAGCTTCATACTATAGATCATTAGTTTAACTACTCTGTTATTACCCTAATCTTGTATACCTTAGCTTTCAAATATCGAGTCCAACATGCTATATCGCCACTCGTTGCATTTTCTCAACAATTTATGAATCTCCAAGTTTGTAAGTCATCTATTACCTTTACTTCAAAATGTTGGAGTATAATGTCCTTTTCACATATTTATAATTGCTTTTTCTACTTCACTACCTATTTTGTTTATCATCCTTGTATCGTGTTACCTTCGACATTTTTAATAACTATAGGGTTTCTTTTCCATTAGCAATTGCTCAAAATAATTTCTCTATATATTTATTATGTTAATATATTTTACCAATATTGTCATTTTTGTTTCTAAGGCGTACTATTTCTTTCAAATCATGTATTAATCTTCCTCTAATTCTGGTAATTGATATGTGTGTAGGGGGTGTCGTGTATCAGTGCATATGTCTATGTTATTTTATGCATCTGGGTAATCGTGTTATATATATAGAGAGAGAGAGAGAGAAAGAGAGAGCATGCTAGCGATTTTTTCGTTTCGCATGTTTCCTGCACTTATCTAAATCAACTCGTCGTTTATTGCTTTGCAGTACTTCAAAAGTATTTCTTTGATTGTGTATCTTTTGTCACTAATTCAAAATTCATTTATCTCACTCGAGATCTCGCCCAAATGAGACATTAAATTTTGTGTTTATCTTATTGGACACTCATTTTGTCCATGATATTAAGAACTCAAAACATAGTTTGAAGCATGATCTCAATAGAATGTTCTATATATTGTTTTCGTATACATATTTTACTTCTGATGTGGATCCAAAAAAACTGCACTTCAATGACTTAAACTAACCTTCTACTTTTGCTTTCAATTTTTTAACAAGCAAGTAAAAATAAATAACATTTTATTTGTAATATTCGTATGAATAGAACCCATTCAATTAAATACCAAATCAATCATACTACCACTTTCTTAAAATAAGTAATAAAAATATTATCATCTGAATTACCAAGAGAATCAAGTGTCATTTGTAACTCTAAGAAAAATGTGTCTGCCACACAGTCTGAAAATTGGTTACAAGGTTGACGGCTTCAAAATTTAAACTTGTGACATTTTGCCTCACAGTCCAAACAATCATCCAATTGCGCCAACCCTATTGGCAATAAATCCATATACATGGCGTATGTTAGATTGTTTATATATTTCAATAAGAATTATAACAAAAGTCTTTAAAATGTTAATTTTAGAATCTTAAATTACTTCAAGATAGTACCAAGATCAACTTTATAATTCGATATGTTGATCTACGATATACACCCAAGATACACTCATCTCGTTCGAGATCTTGTCTAATATGAGATATTGTGTGTAAACTCTCATGATAAGACGTGACAGAAATTTGAGATTTAAAATATCGTTGTTGTACCCACTTCCCATAAACTTTTTCCTTTGTAGAAAGAAAAAAGGTTTCTTCATATTCTGAAGTTCCTATGTCATTTTCTTTATTTTTCCATTATTTATTCATTTCATATTCTATTTTATTTCATCATGTGTTTATCAAATATTGTTGTATTGTTCATTTTTTTATATATTTTTTCCCATTAAATAATTATGTATCACTTAATTGTAGTTCTAAAATGCAATTTTTAGTAGATTTCAACTCTCGGTTTTCGAACGGAATCTAGTCTATATCTTGGGTTGAGATTTTAAGATCTCAATGAGACAAACGTCAAATCAAGTCATGTGCACATACGCACACGTTAAAAAAGTGTGTTATAGCTATACCGAATACTGTAACAAAGTCAAAGTGTTTCTTTACACGTTGCGTGTTTCGAAACTAAATCCTTCATGGATGTTATGCACTCGGTCACTAACCTTTATATTCCCACTCAGTGTTATTAATGGCGCACAACACAAAAAGGCGCAAATCCTTTCTGAAGCCTTGGCGCACGACGACGCAAATGGCGCGCGCCTTTTGAATTTAATGTGCATGTTTAATTTTTTTTAATAAATTTAATATGTTAACAAAAAAAAATTAGAAAATTCAGTATTTTTTGCTAAAACATATGCAACAATTTTTTTAGGCATTTTACAAAAGAACATAAAGCATAAAATTTCAAGCATAATAGTTTACAAATCCAAAATAATAATACACATTACTGATAAACTAGAGATTTGAATTTAATAAATTTAATGCTCGATTGTATTTAACAAATACCAAATCAAGAAATATTTTCACGTTGCAGACAAATCGTACAAAAATATTGGACATATTCACACATACAAAAAAAAAATCCAAGGGTATGTTTCAGAGCTAATTATATGTTAATTTTCTGAGGATGCTTTCTTTTTCTTTAAAGTTGCTTCTCTAAATTTATCGTTCACGGGTTCTCAGTCCTATTCATTTGCTTTTGCATCTATGCCATTGTTATCACGACGACGACTAGTCATCGACTAGTCGACCAGTCGTTCGAGAAGATTCGACGATGGTCAACTTTTCGTTTTCGACGATTCCGGGCTTAACTGGCCCAGAAAACCCTAAATCGAGCTCAGAAAACCCTAAATCGAGCCCAAAAACCCTAAATCGACATCGAGAAAACCAAAATACTCCTCGTCGCATAACAAACCAGATCGATATCGCACATCGATTAAAAAAACATAATTATATTATATGGATGTTTGAACTTATGGATGTTTGTTGAATTTGAATCTATTATTATGCATGTTTGTTAAATTTGAACCTATTATTATGTTATCTTTGTTGAATTTGAACCTATTATAAATGAATCTATTATTATGGATGTTTGTTGAATTTGAACCTATTATTATGTTATCTTTGTTGAATTTGAACCTATTATAAATTTATAATTATATCTAATTATATTATATATTTAAGTCTAATAAATATATGTATATAAAAGACTTGTCGACTAGTCGGACGATTTGTCGACTACTCTTTTAGACAGTAGTGGCTCGACTTGGCTCAACTTGGCGTCGTGATAACCTTGATCTATGCTAGGCAATATTTTATGATATTTTATACATTACATTATATATTTCTAACAATATTAAAATGAATCTAAACGATGTTGGATAATAAAACATATGTCGGTTCTAAATGGCGACATACTAAGGTCAACCAATTACATAATTGTAAGGTTATTAACTTGTTGATGATAATCAAATAGGAAATAATAATGATGTGATTATGTTTCCATATGACTGAGTTAATAAAGTTATTCACATTTCATGTTATTATGATAATATTAATAGTACTAGTGATGGTGGTTGTATTTGTAGTAGTAGTTATTGCAGTTTGAAATGCAAAAAAAAAAAACCATAAAATAAGGAAAAGGCGCGCTAGTTTGCGCCGTGCGCCATTTGGCGCGCATTTTCATGTGCACCGTGCCGCAGGCAATAATGGCGTAAACGCCGCACCGTGCGCCATGGCGCATGCCTAGGCGCGTCTTTCACAACTATGTTCCCATTAAAGCCCCCTTACGTAAAGGTTCTCATAGAATGGTATAAAACTATAAATTGTTTAATACCATCTAACAAATCCAAAAGGAAGTTTTATGTTGTTAACTAAACTTATTTATAGTGGGCAAAAGAGTGCATAAGCGCTAATAATTTTTAAGAAATTTGGTCATTTGGTATGATTTTAGTATATGTTAATCTTTCATGTTTTTTACGCCAATTACACCGATTTTTTATATTTTCTTCCAATTTTCTTGTTTTTTCTCTTTATCATTTGGTTTCTTGTAAACAAATTATGTTTATTCTTCTTTTTATTTAGTATTATTGACCAACTCATGACGCTTACTTGTCAAAGTTCATAAATTAAATGTTGCTACTATCATTTTGGTATTAGTGATGTTGTCGACGTTGTTTCTATTAATAATATTAAACTAAATTAAAATTTCATCAAAGAATTTAACATGGTTTTACGGTTGGTTGTCAACCTCAAACTAACTCTCTTTGCTCTTCCATCTGCCATTGGAGGAGTCGATATCATGCATTTATTGAAATTTAATATCCAAGCTATTTTGTTTTTCTAATTAATTTTTTGTACTCGAAATAGCATGTGTTCGAGAGAAAAATGAAATCTAATAAATTATATATATTCGAAATGAATTACATTGTTACAGCGTATGTTTGATAAGTAAATTATGCAAACTAATAAGCTATAGATCGTTAAATAATATATTATGATAGCGGGAAGGATCAAGATCCCCCTTCCGTCTTTTCGTAAAAGAAAATGGATCAAACCAATTGTTTGTATGTATGTTTTATTTGTTAGCAAGATCATTTATATAAAATTTTGAATCATTTAGAAACACATCAAACGTAAAAGAAAATGGATCAAACCAATTGTTTGTATGTATGTTTTATTTGCTAGCAAGATCATTTATATAAAATTTTGAATCATTTAGAAACACATCAAACTCCTTCCAAAATAATTTCTCAAATCGACGATGCAAATAAATATTTTCAAAGGTTCATATTAGTTGAGGTTTTGAAAAATAAATGTTATAAAATGATTCAAAATCATACATAGGTCGTCTTGCTAACACATGAAAAAGATCTAAAATGTTCGTTTCAATTTGCACTTTTTTCACACAAAAAGACATTATGGTGATGGGATTGGAATAACCAAGAGGGAGATATTGATCCTTCTTTTATATACACACATACACACACACATATATCATTCTTTTTGTAATAACATGGAAATAACTCTTGAGCAAACTTCAAATCTTTAAAATAGTTGATCAAACTCATAATTTGTTGTGAACACATGCTCAAAATTACACCAATCTCATACATCAACTACGTATCGATTTAGCATGATGAAAGCAAATTGTTCGAATACAAAATGTAGTGTGTTAATGAAACAATACTAAACCATTTGAATGGCGCCAAAAGATAGATGGATAAACCAACTATGACCGATGTTCTCAAACTAATGGTCAATTCCACAAACAAGTTTGTATTCGGTATTACCGTAGAATACAAACATGAAGGCATCCTTGGTGCCCATATGTTTGATATATAATCCAGAAGTGGATGTAAACAAAAACGACAGATGATAACAAAGAAGAAGAATGCAACATTGGCACCACTAATGGCTTCGAAGAAGACTGCATTATTGGCATCGACAATGAAGGCATTGTAAAGATGAAGACATCATACATCCATCCCTAACTTCTACATCAAACATACATTCATTCCCAAACATCTCACATCTTAGCCACCTTCAAAGAAAGCATTTAACATTTAAAAATATTTTCCTTGATATCGTAGGTGTACCCCGTGAAAAAGGTCAAGTGCCAAATATGATTTTTTGCGTTATTAGAAAAACTTCTGCCTTTTACATTCCAATGATATACACACTTTATTATTTTATTTTGTTCCAGTAAAAGGAACATTCTACCATTTTAGAAGTTCTTTAAGTTTGTGTTAAACAAATATATGGGACTAAGACGCACTATTGTTACATTAACTATTTCAAAAAAAAAAAAAAAAAAAAAAAAAAAAACTACTCGTATTATTTAACATGCCAAAATAATGTTTTCTAGAATTGATATCGATTCCAAGTGTAAATTTTAAATTTAAGGCTATAGTTCCTATTGAGTATGAATTAAATTTTCAGAGGAAATCATAATATTATTAGCATTATTTTCTTACAAATATTAATAACAATTGTATATTACCTTCTATACTGATTTATTATGATATCAGTATATGGTTTCTTATTTTGCTAGAAAACATTTCCTCTAATTCCCAACTTTGACCTTTTACTAAGGTTGCATTTTCTGTTTTTCCTCCCATTCCATGATTTGCTTTAGGCTTCCCCGTCTTCTACATACTTTTCTATTTTATTTTTACAGTTGTATACATGTAGCTTAGCATTGGCTTAGCGTACATATACATGTCGCCTTATATATTTTATTTGATTCACATCCTTGTAGTGAGAATTGTAAATATGTTTACTTCAGGGTCAACACATACAAAAATAGAAAGCAAGTAAAAAAAGATAGGTCTGTAGGTAGGTTCATGGTTAATCATTTTGAAGGACTAACTTGAAATTAGATTTCAAAATGGAAAATTTTATAAGAATTCGATGGAGGTTGCAACATTCAGGAACTCCTACAAAATTATTTTTCCTTTTCATAAGAGAAAATAAATTGTAAAGTCATCGTTAAATAACAATGAAATTGCATTCAGCATTTTAGTACATGAGAACATTGTACTAAAATTATAAACTGATTTCACATCTTTTTTGACTCATCTATCAACATTCTAAAAACGATCTGACAGTTAATCTGAAATAAGGAATTTGTTATACATTAGTACGATCTGAAACATTTCAATCTTGACTGCAAAGCAGAAAATGGATCAACTGTATCAAATGACCCCCAACCTACAAAGCAGGGGTGCTTCAAATGTATGAAGAACTGCGCACCGATACGTATGGGGTGCGGGGGTGCATGGGGGTGCAGCGAGATACGTACGGGGTGCGCCACGTGGAGTATCCCCATATTTGATGGGAGGGGTGCGTTGGAGTGCGGAATTTGGGGTGCATGGAGGACTAAAATGTAAAAAAAAAAAAAAAAAAAAGAGAGAGAGAGAGAGAGACTTACGATACTTACCTGGGCACGTTTTTAAATCAGAAAACACGCAACAGTAATTGATTGAGAATTTCTCGTAGCTCGTCGCTGCTGTTGAAGCCCTAACTCCGTTCTTTTCTCGTCCGTGCTCATCGTTGGTTCGTGCTCGTCGCTGGTTCCTCGTCAGGTAAAACTAAATCGAGTTTCTAGGGTTTTCAATTTTTAAGACATCGATTTTTTTATTTATTTTTTCTATGGAGTCAAATTTTGTTGAGGGCACGAATTGATTTTCGAGGACATCGCATTTTTGTTTGTTGAGGGCATCGAATTTTTTGTTGAGGCTTGAGGGCATCGAATTTTGAACTGCACAGCAGCACAGGGCACGAACTGATTTTTTGATGAGGGCATCAATTTTTTGAACTGCAAAGGTCACGAACTGATTTTTGAGGGCATCAAATTTTTTGTTGAGCCAATTTTTTTTACTGTAGGCATCTATTTTTTTGCCTTACTGTTTTTGTCAAACTGTTTTTTTTTTTTTAGACGCTAATTTTTTTTTTCAGTTAACTCTTTTAGTTATGGAATCTACTTCATCAACAAATTCAACTGCAAATGTGAAAGCTTCTCTAAGTCAACTAAGTGACGTTGAATATAGTTTATGGAAGCATGTTACAAAAGTTGTAAAATTAAAAGAAAGAGGCGGAAATACTAAATTTAGATGCAATTTTTGTAACAATGAATTCACGGGTTCATATTCAAGGGTTGGTTTATGTCCACACCAATCTTCGACTCCTTTCTAGAAAAAGTGACTTATACATGAAAGGTGAGTCAAAATTGTGGGATATTGGAGGTGATCGTTTTGATCCACTTGATGGTGCCGAAGAGCTTGAGATAGCTAGTCTTTCTCTTGATGAGCCGGAGATGGAAGCTGTGATCATTCAAGATGATTGAAGTACTTTAATTATTATGTTTAATGTTGTGTGTTTTAATTAGTAAGATGATGAATTATGTATTTGACTACTTAGGATGTTGAACTTATTTATTTGACTGTTTTGTTTAGTTAAAATTAAAATGCATCTAATGAATTATATGTATATAATATATTTTTAATATTTGCCGTATCCCTCCACAGCCGAATCCTCATATTTTTTAATTTGTCGAATTCACGTATCCCCGTATCACACACCCGCACCCCTGCACCCGTATCCTTGCTTCCTAGCCCCCAACCCAACCGATACTCCCTAGAATGATTTTTTTTTAAAGAAAAAGAAAAGAAAAAAACATTACTCTGGCATTTTGATATCAGGATCGTCTGTCAAAACAGCAACTGAGTCATTGATTCCTTGTAAAATAGATGCTGCTTCCCCATCCATTAGAATTCTAGCATCCTTCGGGATATCTGTAAAGGATGATGAAAGATGTAATAATCGTACAAACAGGTAAACATGTTCTCTGCATCCGATTGTGGTTAAATATTCAATGATAGATTTTAGCCAACGTCGGTACAACACAAAGAACAGAGGCAGCTACACTATGTACCACCAGTATGGATACAGATATGTTGGCATGGTACAGATATTTAGAATCTTCAAAAACTAAGATACCTATGCTCTGATAGAACAACCCTAAATATACTGAAAGTGTAAACAGTGAACAACTGAATACTAAAAAACAATTATGCACCAAACATGTAGCAAACATGCATCATACGGTTTGCATACGTGGTACTCGATACTTTCATTCTTGCAACATGCAAGTACCCATGCAACCCAGTTTGAGCATCACAAAATATAGGGATACCTTATTAATATTGTTCTAGGCTTCTTGTTATTTACCATTTACCAAAGATATAGATATGCCAGGGATAGATTAATAAAATAACTACTAAATAAAAATTTAACAATCAACGCAGAAAACATAACAAAATATTTCCAAAGAAAACACAATCAGACATCAAAACAAGTGATGCATCTTCCATCTACTAACAAATATGTGTTTACCTAAGCACATAATTGAAAGAGCCAATTTCTTTCCCTCTCGAGAATATTACTCAGATACGGATGCCATGGATGCATCACTATGATAACAAAATCTTATCTTAACAATGAATCCTGCTAACGCAATTAAATATTTCCATGAAAATAAAAGCACACATTAAGTCAAAATGATGTATCTTCCACATACTAACTATTATGTGTTTACTTAAGCTAGGGGTGGCAATTAGACCCGACCCGATGGACCCGGACCCGACCCAACGGGTCTCGGTTCTAGGCGGGTCCGGTTTTGTCGGGTCTAAAGTATACATTTCCAAAATCTGGACCCGACCCGACCCGAGCTTCGGTTCGGGTCGGGTCGGGTTGAAGCTCGGGTCGGTTCGGGTCCGATTAAATAATAACACTAAAAATACATATATTTCAATGTTTTTTGGTCGGGTCTATGCGGGTCGGGTCTATGCGGGTCGGGTTTGATCGGGTCTTGATGGTATTTTTCATCACCTAGACCCGACCCGAGACCCATCGGGTTCGGTTCGGGTTCGGGTTTTTTCGGGTCGGGTCGGTTCGGGTTTTCGGTTCCCGGTTCTAATTGCCAGCCCTAACTTAAGCAAATAACCGAAATTTAATTTCTTTCTCCCTCGAGATTACCAACAATGTCAACAAAGTAATACATTTTCATAAACAAACAAAAGTGCCGATGTACTTTGGTACATACAAAAAGTGTAAAAAGTGAAATGTTGAAATATTGATTACACGCTGAACAAATAGCTAACATGCATCGTACTGATCTGTGCACTTGGTACTTGATACTATTGTTCTTGCAGCATGATAGTACACGTGCAATCCAGTTAGAAAATCGCAATATATAAGGAACCTTCGCAATACTACCCTAGGCTTCTCATTATTACTAGTTACTGATGCCAAAGTGGACTCTGGAATATGATTATTAGTTGTTACTTCATTTCAACACTTGTCACACAGCTGATATTAGACTCATTGACACTTCAATTTTCTCAACCTCTGATTTAACACACAGGGAGATAAGCATAATATAATGCATCAGCAACTAAAGTAATTTAATTTAAGTGTAATGCAAAGAAAAACCAGCAACTACTTGTGTATTATATGCTTGTATGAATATTACATACACCTAATGCATTTATATACTAGAATAATGAAAGAGGAAAAAGGCAAAGAAAACATATTGACTTCTATGTAACTTAAAAGTTTGTATTACCATCACTGCAATTAAGTCACATTCAATAGAAATTAACTGGTAATCCATTGCTAAAATATTCAATAAAAGCAACAATTATATGACAGATAACATATTGCAATTGCAAATAAAGTTTAGCCTAACTGCTGACATATTATCTCATTAGTATAGCCTACAACTTCAACCAAATAGAGAAGTTGTTATGCTTGCTTACCCAATTCAAGTTTTAGATCTACTTCAGCAGCTGGAGGCTTGAATGATGAGGGAAAAAGAACACCCTTTCCACCTGAGGCTGTTTTACCTCCTTTGCCAGAATCAACTGAAATATCATGAAAATGGAGTTATACATTTATTCCCCGATATTTATCTAAGCAGCATCCTCAAGCATACAAGCATATACACAAATGTGTAGTCGGTATGGTCCATACCTTTACCAGCAGAGATTGAGGAGGTCTTCCCATTTGCTTTAAGGCTAGATGCTTTTCCCTGTGGTGAATTTCCAATTCCTCCATTTACAAAACCTACATGATGAACGGCTTTTCTTTACCCACTTTGACTATGAGATATTACGGATACCAGATTTCATAAATAATATATGGTAGATGAGACATTGGTTCTTACTACTCATGTGAAGCTATCACGCATGATTATTATAGTTATTAACAATGCATGGCTCACAAAGGCGCAAAAATTTCCAAGTTCCATGACCCAAGACACCAGCATTGCGCCTAGGCGCACCAAAAAACACAAGGCACATGCCTTGCACTTTTTGGTCTTAACTACTTTGCTTGGCATGACAAATTATGTGCATTTTTTGTTTAATGTGCAAGTATTAAAAATAAGTTATATATTTTTTTATACAGATCTTCTCTGATTCTTCAAGTTATTCAACAACCTATTCATTATTGCTCTTTGTTCTCACTTAAAGTTTCTCTTTGTTCTCACTTAAAGTTTCTCTTTGTTTCATGTGTCCCTCATTGGTCAAAAACATTTCAATGAGATGAAACTAACTTGCTATAATATTAATTTTTGTCAAGATTTTAGACCAAGAGGAGTAGCTTGGATCTGTTTAGAAAACATTAGTTAACTGGTCTTATAATTATTATTCACTTAAAATGTAACAGAAAAACAAAATGCAAAACATGCAATATTTGTGGCAACCACAAAATTAAACTATCATTTTCCTAAGTTATCAGAACTAAATGGGAAAATAAAGTGACCTTCAGATTCAGAGTCTGAATCAATTTCAATTGGCCCATCCTGTGTAGGAGAGTCCCTCCGTTCCATAGAAGTAGAGGCTGCATGACAAAAAAACTATTAAACCATTAGGAAAAGAAAAAGGAAAAACCAGAAACCATAAAGACAAAAAGACATTAAGTTCTCTTACGTGGTTAACCATACAGACATATGCATGACATGATAGTAGGAATATACATATACTGTAGCTTCGTAAATTATTAGTAGTAATTAAAATAACAATATGTCAATGTTCCAATTGATTGTATGTATACTAGGTTGCGACATTATTCACCGCATGTGGTGATGCTAATCTACTGTGTTTGCAGGCATGTAAAACTAAATAGAAGAAAAAGAAGATATGGATTCGTTATGCCTGAAGCTACAGTTTTAGCTAACAGCATTCAGATATGTACAAGTTGATCTGATATCTGCATTTACATAGTTTGAAGCTGCCACAGTGAAGCAGGTATAAGATTAGATCCTTCTCTGAAAACTAACTATAAATGCAGCATACATACGCTCAATTAGGAATAGCTCTTATGTCAGTCCGCTACCCAGAAAGTTTCATGATTTACAACACGCAACATACAGTCTACGTTAGACATAGCATGCACCTAAATAACAAAATTATGAAAAATGAACAAGCGACATTTTAGGTTCATAGCTCGCGAGATCGCATAAAATCTCCTGGTAACATAATTCGAACGGCTTCATAATTTTGATACATTATACGACATTAATTAGATTGAGGATAATATATAAAATAAAAACTTCAAAATTCGCAGTAAGCAACTTTTGGAACCAAAATAAGAGCCAAATACCAGCTAATGCACGTACCAAGATGCATATACAGAAGAGTCTAGAACTTGTGGAACTACCCACATTTGCATATGCTTTTTTTTAATTGCAGCGCAACTTAGATTTTTATGGAGAAAGAAAAAACGGTAAGAGTTAAGAAAGTGCCTTGCTTCGCGAAAGCGGCAGGTCTACTTTTGAAGGCGACTTTCTTCCTCGCGATCGGAAATCCCATTCCTCCCTTCTCCGCCATTGTTGCTCGGTGTCTGCTGAAGCTTTATTTTCGACTTTTTATTGATTCCGTTGGCCAAAACCCTAAAGTTCGGGCATCTACTGGGGCCGGATAAAATGCAGCGGCCTTGTTACTAGTAAAGGCTAACTCGACTTGGGCTGGAAAAGCTTCAAGAATCATTTTAGAGAACCACAAACAGATTAACTGATTTCCGTCGAGCAAAGTACTAAACGAAGCGTTTGTTAGAGCATTTTGTAACGATCCGGATTTTTGATCGATTAATTTTAAATATTTAATATCATTTTAAATGTTAAGTTGATAATATAAATGAATTTTAATATTAAGTTATAGATTTAAAAATCGTTTATGATTTAATATCGAATACATTAAATTATCGTAATACGAAATATAATGGAAATCAAAGATAAAACTGAATCAAAACAATTCAGATGATCAATATATATTCTATTTGAATATTGAAATAGAATATAGACAACGATAATAATAATTTATTATCGAAGAATTTATTTGTTTTGAATTTAAATTATATTATATCAATTTAATATGGTTATTTTATATATACGTTCGAATTAAATTTTATAGTCTATTTTGTTGAGTTCAGAATAGTGTAATTACGTTGAAACGTCGGTCGGTTGGTTAAAATAGCGGTTCGTGATGTCGAGTTATGAACCTCGATACATTTTTAGTGGATAGGATCGAAATCAAATCGATATCTATTTAAAAAGAATAAAAATCCCTTTATGTCTAATCGTATTTAATACAAATCAAATCGAAAATTATTATATTGTACTTAACATATCCTACCTTGTACCCGCATACAGGCTATTCCTTCTACCTTAAGTATTCTTCATCTATATAAAATTGCGCAGTCCTCTTTCTAATTTCTTTCTTCTGAAATGAACCAAAAATCAAAGCTTCAATAATTTAAAATACCGCTTCCTTTTATTTCCTCCTACTTTCCTCATTTATATTTTTTACTTCTACAATTCGTGATTTGAACTTGTGACACCCCACGTCCGTTAATGTCACTCATTAAGAGAATGCATTAAGTTTCGTGAAGCGTTATAGGTAAACAGAAACAGAAACATTACAAGACAGATATAAAATAGCAGCGAAATCAAAAACTTTATTAATCATAAAGCATTGTAGTTCAAAATATGGTTACATCATATGTCTGAAATGCATAAAACCCAGTACATCATTAAAACTTTTGTCTTGTACTTAGAATATCAAAGTACAATTATAAAAGAAGCATAATCCCCAAAACATAGCCATAGTAGAGAGACAAGAAATCGAGCAATACATCTAAGCAGCTCCAAGTAGAATGAAAGCAGAATCCTGATCAAGCTTGAGTATTCCCACCATGAGAACCTGGGGGGAAACGGAAGAGAAAGAAAAGGAAACAAAATGAGTCAGACATAAAGTCTGACGAGTCCAGTTACTTTTAGCATATAAATAAGTAAAAGTATCATGACAGGCATATAAAGTGGATAAGAGAGATAACATCATAAAAGGCAGGTATGACTTGGTAAACAGGATAAACATGATGGAATATATTGCACTTCTCTAATGATTTCTCTTTCTCTGCACCAATACTAGTATAACAGATATGTAACAGGATTACATACTCGCTAATTGCTTAACAGAAGCAGGATGATCCCAACAGAAATATAATGGTAGTTTTAGGTATACTCTAGTAATGGGTTTTAACCCAAACAGAATTAACCGGTACCTAAACAGAAATAACGGGTGTTAACCCGAACAGAAATACAGGTACCCTACAGAAACAGACAGGACTAGATGTACCCTAATTACTACCCTTCCCCAATCGATCGGCTCCTTATCCTGTAAATACCATGTGTCGGTCCCACAGTAGGGTGTATTACTTCCTAAAGTGGCAACCTACAGAAGGACACAAACCTATTTACTGGTGCTACAACAGCTTATTTTCCCAGATGCAGGCCGTACTCATGCATGCACATGAGTCCATTGGAACGCTCCAGTACACACCTCCTCTCAGATGAACCTCTTACAATCAGTTCAGTAAGCGTGCCCTGACCCTTACCTAGTGCGGGACCCCCTTTAATACCAAAATGGGTTACTGACTAATATGGGTCTCATACAACAGATGACACAAGCCAACCCTTGCAGATCTTGTGTCCCCAGCTAACTAGGATTTTGACAGGTTATGCCTAACAGATTTAACAGATTCACATAACGCCCTATAGATTTACAGGTTAAACTTTACAAGTTAACGGGTCCATATAACCCCAACGGATTTAACAGGTTAAGTTTTCTAAATTAACAGGTTTGTATAAAGCCACAGATTTAACAGGTTTACTTAACCCCACAGATTTAACAGGTTTACTTAACCCCACCGATTTAACAGGTTTACTTAACCTTATCGATTTAACAGGTTTACTTAACCCCCAGGTTTAACGGGCTTACTTAACCCCACCGATTTAACAAGCTTACTTAACACCACCGATTTAACAGGCTTACTTAACCCCACATATATTTAATAGGTTTACTTAACCCCATAAATTTAACAGGCTCATATAATTCTTATGGATTTAAACAGGCTAAGTATTACAAGTTCATATACATTCATTTATGGTTATAATGCGCTAGACCTCCCACTTTAAGTCTATCACTTGTGGATGTTGGATATGCCGCTCGGGTCCGGGCAGACTTCTACCACAAGTCGGACTTAACCTCGTGTCTTAGCACCGCCACGTGTTTATGCACTTAGACCCCTCACATTAGATTCACCGCTTGTGGTTGCTGGATATGTCGGTTGGGTCCGGGCAGACTTCCACCACAAGTGTAATCTAACCTCATGTCTAAGCGCGGTTACAGTTTTCTAATTACTGTAATTATAGGCATCTTCATTCATTAACAAGTATTCCTATTTCATTATAGGTTTGCATGCCCCTTTCCCAAGTCATATTCATCATGTGTTATATGCCCAAATTAAGATCTTTAATCACAGTTTGGCTTATGCCCCAAATCCATATCCATGCTTTCAATTCAAGTTCTACCCCATATTTCCCAATACAAATTATGCACTAATTTTAACGGATTAAACAAGCTTCACAGATTTTTTTTACAGTTCCAATAACATGTTTCGCTTAATCTTAAATTAAGCCTACAAATTTTAATGTCTCAAACCACAAGTCATAATTTACCATATAAATCATGCCCTAATTTTTAGTCCAATTTCATAATATAGTTTATGCCCCCAGATCCCAATCGTGATTCAAAATACAAGTTATGCCCCCAAATTACCATTTCCAATCATTTCCAATTTAATCCAATTTCGTTCATATGCATATTTCAGCGATATCAGCCTAGGCTCGAGAGTAGCCTGGCTATAAAAATAAAAAAGGAATGAGAAAAAGAAGGACAGAATAGGCATAAAACCAATACTAACAGAAACGGGCATATGATAGTAGAAATAGGCATATAAGAATAGATCCGATGAACAGTTATAAGCATATAAGAACAGATCCGATGAACAGAAATAGGCATATAAGAACAGATCTGATGAACATGTAATAACAGGACTGATTATGCATAGTGTCATGATCATAAACAGTCATCATGTGATCTAATCAGTGAATTAGTTATACAAATATAGCAGATCTAATATGATTCCAATAGTCACAGGCTTAGATCTAATTCATAGGCATGTCAAGATTGCATTTTAATTATTTTTATCTAAAAATAACGTAGACTTACAAAGAATAGATCTAAGAGATAGAAGAATAGTTGCAGATGTTGAATCACAAATCTCTAAACTTGAATAACTCTAGTTGATTGTTGAAGAAGAAAAGACTTGATTTATTCTGGGCAGAGGCAGCATCTAGTTCTCCATTGTTTTAGGTGTGGAGAAACAAGACAAACGAGGTCATATTTATAGCCTAGGGTCAAGAAAGGAGTCCACGTGCGAAAATTGAATTCTGCCCAAATCTGTATGGGGTTCGACCCCCCTCCCTTTTGGGTGTCGACCCCGGGGTCGACCCATGTGTCGACCCCAAACACCCTAGGTCGACCCAACGGGTCTCGGGTCGACCCCCAAAATGGGGAGGTTCGGCTATTCCCCCTCCCGATTCGCTGTTTTGATTTTTTTTTTGATTTTTTTGTATATATAGAATTCTCTTGTGCATATATAAACTTCAAACCTTAATAACTTCTTCATACGGTGTCCGTTTTACGCAAACCAGGTGTCTATTTTGACCAGAATTCCAAGATGAACGCAATGGCGTAGTCTATTTCACTTAATTCTGAATATTAAATTAATTATTCTTTAATTTATCATCTTTAGTGTTGTTAAAATTACGGGGTGTTACATTCTCCCCTACTCAAAGGATTTCATCCCCTAAATCTCTATGTTAAGAAGAATGTATATCCTACCATCCATCTACTCATCCACCAATCACAGGCATCCATTGTCCTTAAAAGATTTCTAATGCTTATATGAACATACGCAAAGGTGTGTGTATATGTCTCAACACTAATGCGAAGATCAGACGGTCTACTGATTCAGTCGACCTCCTTAATACAATGTATGTTAGTGCCATGAA
Source organism: Allium sativum (assembly GCA_030737875.1). Lineage (NCBI taxonomy): Eukaryota > Viridiplantae > Streptophyta > Magnoliopsida > Asparagales > Amaryllidaceae > Allium > Allium sativum. Next base: position 223,513,711 of record CM060923.1, on the reverse strand, counting down.
TCCAACATGTGTGCAAATAATACTATTATAACATGTAAGTTTTATATGTGTGCACAATCATCCGTCCAAATACAACATCCATATGATGATACACTCACTTTCATCCATTAAAAAAAGAAAAATGTGCACACACCCATATGCACTATGAGAGTGATTGAGCCGATCTAGTGCCTAATTTGTGTATATGCATCCATGAGCAACCACCAACAAACACTTGCATCCACTTGCATCCATCAAGCATAACATGTCTCAAACACATGTTTGCAACCATGGGATTTCTATCTAAAGGTTGAAGATTCGATCGATAGGATACACACGAATGACATAAGCAAGTACGAATAAAAGCTTGGAAAAAGAAGTTAAGAACATAGTCCCAAAAAGGAAAGGGTATGAAGCGTGATCCTTGTCTTCAATCTCCCAAGTCGCATCCTCGCTGTCTTCTCGTCATTGCACTTTTATTAACCTAACCTATTTGTTGTGCAACTTCTTAACCTCTGATCCAAGTATACGGGTAGGAACTCATCTAATTGTCGCCTCCCGTTCGACCTCTACTTCATCAAGCATGTTCGCTCAACTAGCTCTGTTGTATCGTGCAGACACTTCCATAAATAAGAAACGAGGAAAAACATCATGAATATACACACATATGCGAAGCGAGCTGTACGCCTTAGTTGTGAACACCATAGGAGCACCCCATTCAGATATGCTTCGCCTAATAAATCCTTTCTCAAGCAACTCTCCTACTTGCTTGATAAGCTCCCTCCTTTCCCCTGGATCCATATGGAGCACAGGCAATGCAACTGGCTTTGCATTGTCCACCAAGTATATACGGAAATAAATCTCGCGCCTCGGGGGTAAGCTTCGAACCTCATCAAAAACATCAGGATACTCACAGACTACTAGTACCGATCACAGATCATCAATAGATGCATTAAGTGACTCTAGGAAACTAAGCATGACAAACCCCTTAGGGTCATAGGAAATCTCGAGGGTCCTCCCATGGCAAGTCAAAAAGTCTAACGACCCTACTCTCACAATCCAGAATGGCACACCATACATGGCTAGCCAATCCATCCTTAGAATAAGACAGTATCCCATAAAACCAAGAACATATGTGTCGCATTCAAATTCGACGCCTAACACAGATATTCTCAAACCCCGACAAGTCATAGACAGATGAGCCGTACCCCTAATGGGGTTTGAGGCAACAACGGGATCCAAAACCATACTAGTAGTAAGGTGTAGAGACTCAACTACAGAATCCGATATAAAAGAGTGAGAAGCCCCAGAATAAAAAAGAGTTCTAACAGGATGTTCGGAAAGAGAAATCAAACCTTCAATAGAAATTTTCCTACCTCTATCTGGTACATTAACCACGAGAGCATGTATTTTCCCTCCAGTAGATCCTGCCCTTGCTTCTTCGGGCACTCCCTAGTATAGTGTCTGACTTCATCACAATTGAAGTAAGCATTCTTCCTTTTTCTGCAGTCTTTGACCAAATGACCCACGTTCCCACAACCATGACAATTCTTTTTGCCTTGAGCTTTATCGTGCTTTCTGCCCTCTTGTTGTTGTTCTTTCTTGGGCCACACTCTCTTGTTTTGTGTTTCCTCAACTTAGCCTCTTTATTTTCGTCTTTGTCTTCTTCGTGCATCAAGGCCATATCAACGAGCCTTTCAAAAGTTGCTCCCATCAGAATATGGGACATAACTAACCCATGGAGGGGTTCATTCAGTCCTCTAGCAAACCGCAAAGCTTTCTTATGCGGGGTATCTACTAGCTCCAACCCAAACCTCGTCAGTTTATTAAATTTGTTAACATTCTCTTTGACAGTCATGCCTCTGTGCTTGAGCGCCAAGAACCTTTCCATTTTCATACCTTTCTCAGCTTGAGAAAGAAACTTCATTTCAAACCTCTGTCTAAAATCATTCCAAGTCTCAACTGGACGCCCTGCTTGTGTCTCTTCTCACCAGAACGAAGTTTCATCTTTCAGTAGCCAGGCGACTAACTGAATCTTCCTACGATCGCCCACTTCGAAAATTCCAAACAGATCCTCCGTCTCTTTTAGCCAATTCCTTGCCTCTACAAAAGTCTTAGTTCCATGGAATGGCTTTTCTCCCATAGCACAAAAATCTTTGCATATCTTGGAGAAATTATCTGCACGTAGAGGAGGAGGAGGAACAACGGGTGCAGCTGAGGGAGGAACGTCTGCTTGGCCACCGGCTGGCGCCGTGGCCTCCAGATACCTACGGAACCAACCGGGTATCGTAACGCCCTCGGGAATATTAGGTTCCCCAGACATGCTGAAAAGAAAAGGAAAAAGGATTCAAACAGAGGATCGAAAGATATTACATATGGCTTTGGGGAATATGTTTTTCAAAACAGAATTTTCTTTTGAAAATGCTTTCTTTTAAAACCTTTTTGAAAATAATTTTCATAATCATTTATCCGATCTGGTAATCTTCAACTTTGAACCAAGTGTGACACCCTGCGTTCGTTAATGTCACCCATTAAGAGAATGCATTAAGTTTCGTGAAGCGTTATAAGTAAACAGAAACAGAAACATTACAAGACAGATATAAAATAGCAGTGGAGTTAAAAACTTTATTAATCATAAAGCATCGTAGTTCAAAACATGGTTACATCATATGTCTGAAATGCATAAAACCCAGTACATCATTAATACTTTTGTCTTGTACTTAAAATATCAGAGTGCAATAATAAAAGAAGCATAATCCCCAAAATATAGCTATAGTAGAGAGACAAGAAATCGAGCAATACATCTAAGAAGCTCCAAGCAGAATGAAAGCTGAATCATGATCAAGCTTGAGTATTCCCACCCTGAGAACCTGAGGGGGAAACGGAAGAGAAAGAAGAGGAAACAAAATGGGTCAGACATAAAGTCTGGCGAAACTAGTTACTTTTAGCATATAAATAAGTAAAAGTATCAGGACAGGCATATAAAGTGGATAAGAGAGATAACATCATAAATGGCAGGTATGACAAGGTAAACAGGATAAACATGATGGAATATATTGCGCTTCTCTAATGATTTCTCTTTCTCTGCACCAATACTAGTATAACAGATATGTAACAGGATTACATACTCGCTAATTGCTTAACAGAAGCAGGATGATCCCAATAGAAATATAATGGTAGTTTTAGGTGTACTATAGTAATGGGTTATAACCCAAACAAAATTAACCGGTACCTAAACAGAAATAGCGGGTGTTAACCCAAACAGAAATACAGGTACCCCACAGAAACAGACAGGACTAGATGTACACTAATTACTACCCTTCCCCCAATCGATCGGCTCCATATCCCGTAAATACCCTGTGTCGGCCCCACATTAGGGTGTATTACTTCCTAAAGTGGCAGCCTACAGAAGGACACAGACCTATTTACTGTTGCTACAACGGCTTATTTTCCCAGATGCAGGTCGTACTCATGCACGCACATGAGTCCGTTGGAATGCTCTAGTACACACCTCCTCTCAGATGAACCTATTTGTAATAACCCGGAAAATGTGAACCAGTTTAAAATTTTTAAATTTGGTTATTACCAAAGAATTTGAATTGTTGAAATAGCATATTTCAATAAAATATAGAATTGGGTATGGTATTGCAGTTTGAAATTTTGAATACAAACTTTGTCTGACTGTACCGGGTGGAAAATATAACGGATTTTGACGAAAATGAAAATATTTAAATCTGTTTATCAATATCTTTCTAACGAATTTGAAAAATCGAAGTTTCATAACGGAAATCAAAAGTTATGGCCAAATGAATTTTCAGAAAGGTCGCTATATAGCATATATAGCCCTGGAAAATTGATATTTTGCATACGACCTCGGAATTCAACGAAACAACTTTTGTTGGGTCCGGGATGTCAAATTATTGCTAAGTTTCAAATTTCATAATTTTTGAAGCTAGTATGTGAGCGGGGCAAAAGATAATGTGATTGGTCAAATTCTGTTAAAAAGGGTCGACCTAAAAATGGCCGTTTTTCAAACGAGCTCAGAATTCGACGAAACTGGTTTTGTTAGGACCGTATCGTCAAAACAAAGCTAGATTTATTTTTCTGGAATTTTTCGATTCAGTTTGTGGCCCTGGCAAATTGAAATGTACGTTTAAATTAAATATCGAATGTTTTATATTTTAATTTGAAAAATAACTGACTGTAACAGTCGAATTGGCCAACGAAACATATCCCATTGTGTCCGGAATGGGGGTATTTAGCTGGGGGCGACAGCCGTTGGGTTTAAAAAGGAGTCCGCTTGCAAAAACACTATTTAAAACTTCCTATAAAGCTCTGGCCAATAGGAATTTTTCTTTTAAAAAAAAAATCAGAACGAAACCCTAGCCGCCAGCGATCTGGACGACTCAAAGGGCTCGAATCTTCTCGTCGACTTTGCCGCCGCCTCAGGCGATTTCGCCGCCTCCGCTAGTTAAAGCTTCTGACCGCCGTAGTCCCCTCTCCACATCCGACCCAGTCTCGCCACCATCAGAGCCGCCGCCATCAAGTTCTGGCGCTCCAAAGTCGGCACGTTTAAGCCGCCGCCCAGGGTTCATCTCGACGTCGAACTGGAGGAGACTGGTGGCGCCGGAAAGCTCTTCCCTCCCTCGACGACGTCCGACAGTCTGATCATCCTATAGAGCAACGAATCAAGAGAAAAATCAAAACCTAAATCTGAGCAGGTTTGGAAACTAACGGCTTATATGATTTTAAACTGTTTTAACACTTTTAAGCATTGCAAAACTTTGAAAAATAATATCTTTTTCGTTCTTTAACGAAATTCGATGAAACAGGAGACACCGTGACCGCCTGCGTGCCGCCTGCGTGCGAACTAGATGCATGATCCCCATTGTCAAAAACCGCGAGGTTTTAAGGTAGAGCGAGGAGCCGTACTAGGGACGGTCCCGGTTTTAACTACCCTGCCGTTATGCTGCCGAAATTTTCTGAAATATTTATGTGTAAGAATAATTTTCATTCGTTGAAATAAATTTACATATGCTATATCGAATATTCATGTGTTGAGTTGCAATTCATTCGTTGAGTTGAAATTCATGTGTTGAATATTATTTGAATTTAAACAAATGGCTTTAGCGATAAAAATCACATTTTTATATATATACGAACTATATCGAATATTCATGTGTTGAGTTGCAATTCATTCGTTGAGTTGAAATTCATGTGTTGAATATTATTTGAATTTAAACAAATGGCTTTAGCGATAAAAATCACATTTTTATATATATACGAACTATATCGAATATTCATGTGTTGAGTTGCAATTCATTCGTTGAGTTGAAATTCATGTGTTGAATATTATTTGAATTTAAACAAATGGCTTTAGCAATAAAAATCACATTTTTATATATATACGAACTATATCGAATATTCATGTGTTGAGTTGCAATTCATTCGTTGGGTTGAAATTCATGTGTTGAATGTTATTTGAATTTAAACAAATGGCTTTAGCGATAAAAATCACATTTTTATATATATACAAACTATATCGAATATTCATGTGTTGAGTTGCAATTCATTCGTTGAGTTGAAATTCATGTGTTGAATATTATTTGAATTTAAACAAATAGCCTTTGCGATAAAAATCACATTTTTATATATATACGAACTATATCGAATATTCATGTGTTGAGTTGCAATTCATTCGTTGAGTTGAAATTCATGTGTTGAATATTATTTGAATTTAAACAAATGGCTTTAGCGATAAAAATCACATTTTTATATATATACAAACTATATCGAATATTCATGTGTTGAGTTGCAATTCATTCGTTGAGTCGAAATTCATGTGTTGAATATTATTTGAATTTAAACAAATAGCCTTTGCAATAAAAATCACATTTTTATATATATACAAACTATATTGAATATTCATGTGTTGAGTTGCAATTCATTCGTTGAGTTGAAATTCATGTATTGAATATTATTTGAATTTAAACAAATAGCTTTTGCGATAAAAATCACATTTTTATATATATACAAACTATATAGAATATTCATGTGTTGAATTGCAATTTGTTCGTCGAGTTGAAATTCATGTGTTGAATGTTATCATCTTTTAAAAATAAAATGAATCGACAATAAAAACTACACCTTTATTGTAGATATGAAGTGTTAAAAATACACACGTGTTGAATAAATATTTTTGATGATAAAAATATTTCTTTTATCATGTGTACGCTTAGTTAAAAATACACACGTGTCGAATAAATATTTTTGATGATAAAAATATTTCTTTTATCATGTGTACGCTTAGTTAAAAATACACACGTGTTGAAATAAATAATAGTTTGCTAGAAATATTATTATTAGCTTTGTTCTGCATATATATACATGTGTTGAACAGGAAAAATGGATTAGCTGTAGAGTAAAGAAATTATTTGCGTGCCCGACAAATAGGTAAACCTTGATGAGTTGGCTGCGCAATTTTATTTATATATCAACTCCTGTGAATGACATTGGATGCGGAGTGCTGGTTATTCTGTGTGAAATAATAAATAACGCCGTAGGATAGTAACAATTAATTTTGAACTACACTACATGGCATACTTCTTGACGATAGGCATACTTCATCATATTCCACATAAGCAACCGGAGCTTGTGTGACGAGGTGGAAGATTTACCATACAAGCAAGAGGCTTGTGTGGCGATGACTATTAAGGCGTTAGTGAAATATTTGAAGTGAAAACGAAGTTGAAAATATAGAATGAACTATAGTTGAAATTATGGAATGAACTATATTTATATATATATATAAAATAAATATAATTAAAAGGAATAGAGGCCGTGCAGTTCGCGTTTCGGAATCGTAATTTGAAACGATTAGTACGAGAAATCCGACCATCGGATTTTCCCGAAACCGCAACCGCTGGGTTCGCCTTGGAAATATCTTTCCAACAACACCAACCTTGTAAAAATCCAACGGTTGGATTGTCCGGAATGTTTAATTCAAATCTGAAGAAAAACAGCGCCAGAATCGTTTATATTTATATATAAATATAAATATAATTAAATTAAATCGAGTACGACGCTGCAATTCGAATTTTGAAACCGTAACTTCAAACGACTAGTGTGGAAGATCCGACCGTCGGATTCTCACGAAACTGGAACCGTTGGGTTTGCTTTGGGAATATCTTCCCACTGATATAGACTTTGTAGAAATCCAACGGTTAGATTTTCCGATATGTGTAAAACAAATTAAGGGGAAAACAGTGCCACGGCACGACCTGAAACGTCGTTTAATTAAATATGGCCATTTTTAAATAAATAAAAATGGCGAAAAATCGTTATAAAATATTATAAGCAACATTGATTGAAAATAAACCAATTGGGCTTGAATTGTTTGATATTTGATGGTTGTATGTGTTTGACATGAAAATAACACTAAATAACTGAAAGATGGATGTCGAATAATATAACCATGAAGAAAATCAATTTAAATTCTAAAGACGTGAATTATTTGAAAAGGCCGAGCTAACCCTCATTTCAAATAATTTATCGAGCGATTCGAATTTGAAAATGCAAAGACGATTCGAGACCGACGATCTTCGTATCGGTTGGATGGGCGCTACTGAGGTTCCTGACCGGAGTAGCTACCGGAAAGGGACGGAAGTAGTAGCCGTCTAAACGTATGTGTTGATTGTACGGATATACGAGGAATTTGACGTCTCCGGTTTCGTTCAGACCCAGAACGGACTTGTAAATGGACTGTGTGTCTGACATTGGATTTTGTTCTATACTGATTGATCTCTGTTGAATATATATCTGTTTGGCGGCGGAGAATTTATTCTTTTGCTTAACGCCCTTCTCTGAGACGTACGAGCTCAGGGGTTATATATCGATGGAAATCAATCGTATGGAGTGGACTGCCTATGTGGCATGCCAAGATGCTGTGATCAAGGCTTCTGTTGCAAAAGCAAAGTCTTGTGGTTGATGATCAAAGCACGGTCTACGTGACCTAGCTTTGTGTATTTCGTAGATTCGTGAGCCTCACACCCCGGTATGAGTTAAAAACGGGATACGGACCGCTGGGAGAGCACGACGTTTCTTTCTAGCTATGGTGGTGTCAGTGACTTACCAGCCCTGACATATATATCTACTTTTCACCTTTGTGGTTGTTGGAATGCGAGGCGCCTCGATTATAGGTCTGTAAGGACCGGGAAACGTGTGTTCAGGCATAATTAATCCTCTAACGTAAGTGAGGACCGGCCCAGCCGCATCCAGGGGTTGCCCAGAGTGTGTAGTCCCGAGGCATTTGCTAGAGTGTCTCGAAGCGGAGAGGAGCTTGCCCCTTGCCTCGACTCATGACGGAAATCCAATTTCCAATACGAAATAACGGACTTGATTGTAGAACTAGTATGGCGACATAGTAGATGGTAGTTATGCCGCCTATGATTGATATTTATGATGCTATTTATTTTTGAAACATATATGCACTAGTAATAATATCAAATGATTTTGCTTTATACGTATCAAGCATATTTGGCCATTATAAGGTTAAACTCTATCCTCCGGCTTGCGTTGCATTGTGTGACGGGACCTGAGTCTTATAACGACTTCATTCTTTTTAAAAGCATTGCGTTGTTTTAAAAGAATTTATTTTGTTTTAAATGCACTAGCAATCACTGGAGTAAACCCGTTCCGCGAAAGTGGCGTGGTCCTATGATTTGCTTATTACTGTTGTTTAACTATTAAATAGATTCCTCATACCAGTCCCCATGACTGACTCGTTGTTTGTTTCACTTTGCAAACGCGGGTGCCCTTATTTTCACACGGGCAGCCTAGTACACAGGTGACAGGTTGTTTTTGGCTCTGCACTGCTGCATAGAGTGCATTTTTGGCTCATGGCGAGGCTGACTTCACAGAGATGACTTTGACATTTTTCCGCCATTACTGTACTTATATTATGATTCTGCCACGGGCGATGCAGACTGATTTACTTTCCGTATTTCTTATTGTATGTATATGTACCGCCTTCGGCGATGTAGACTGATACCCTTATTATGTCTCACTGCATGTATGTATTCCGCCTCTGGCGATGATGACTGATCACTTTCCTTTTATTTACTAAGTTATATCCCACGCTATGCTATTTTGATGTTATTACATGTTGTGATTCCGCTGTCATATCCATGTAAAATTATTCTCTTTATTGTTTCTGCTATTATCTGTACTCTGCTATGATGATTAATGTGTTATTTCCCAATGATTATCCTTAATACCGCCCCTCGGATTTTGGGATCGTCACACTATTACAATCAGTTCAGTAAGCGTGCCCTGACCCCTACCTAGTGCGGGGTCCCCCTTTAATACCAGAGTGGGTTACTAACTAATATGGGTCCCGTACAACAGATGACACAAGCCAACCCTTACAGATCTTGTGTCCCCAACTAACTAGGATTTTGACAGGTTATGCCTAACAGATTTAACTGATTCACATAACCCCATACAGATTTACGGGTTAAACTTTACAAGTTAACGGGTCCATATAACAGGTTAAGTTTCTAAATTAATAGGTTCGTATAACCCCACATATTTAACAGGTTTACTTAACCCCACAGATTTAACAGGTTTACTCAACCTCATTGATTTAACAAGTTTACTTAACCCCACCGATTTAACAGGTTTACTTAACCCCACAGATTTAACAGGCTTACTTAACCCAACAAATTTAACAGGCTTACTTAACCCCCACTGATTTAACATGCTTACTTAACCCCACATATTTAATAGGTTCACTTAACCCTACAGATTTAACAGGCTTACTTAACCCCACATATTTAATAGGTTCACTTAACCCTACAGATTTAACAGGCTCATACAATCCTTATGGATTTAAATAGGTTAAATATTACAAGTTCATATACATTCATTTATGGTTATAATGCTCTAGACCTCCTACATTAAGTCTACCACTTGTGGATGCTGGATATGTCGGTCAGGTCTGGGCAGACTTCTTCCATAAGTCGGACTTAACCTCGTGTCTTAGCACCGTCACTTGTTTATGCACTTAGACCCTTCACATTAGATTCACCACTTGTGGTTGCTAGATATTTCGGTCGGATCCGGGCAGACTTCCACCACAAATGTAATCTAACCTCGTGTCTAAGTGCGGTTACAGTTTTCTAATTACTGTAATTCTAGGCATCTTCATTCATTAAAAAGTATTCCTATTTCATTATAGGTTTTCATGCCCCTTTCCCAAGTCATATTCATCATGTGTTATATGCCCAAATTAAGATCTTTAATCACAGTTTGGCTTATGCCCCAAATCCATATCCATGCTTTCAATTCAAGTTTTGCCCTAAATTTCCCAATACAAATTATGCTCCAATTTTAACGGATTAAACAAGCTTCACATATTCTTTACAGTTCCAATAACATGTTTTGCTTAATCTTAAATTAAGCCTACAGATTTTTATGTCCTAAACCACAAGTCATAATTTACCATATAAATCATACCCTAATTTTTAGTCCAATTTAACAATATAATTTATGCCCTCAGATCCTAACCGTTATTCAAAGTACACGTTATGCCCCCAAAATTCCATTTCCAATCATTCCCAATTTAACCCAGTTTTCGTTCGTACGCATATTTCAGCGATTTCGGCCTAGGCTTGAGAGTAGCTTGGCTATAAAAATAAAATGGTAATGAGAGAGAGAAGGATAGAATAGGCATAAAACCAACACTAAAAGAAATGGGCATATGGTAGCAGAAATAGGCATATAAGAACAAATCTGATGAACAGATATAGGCATATAAGAACAGATCTGATGAACAAAAATAGGCATATAAGAACAGATCTGATGAACATGTAATAACACGACTGATTATGCATAGTATCATGATCATAAACAGGCATGATGAGATGTAACGACCCGTGTTTTTCGACCATTTGAATCTGAATATTTAAATTGGTTTTAAATATTTTATTTGGAATATAAATGGATTTTTATATTTAAATCGCTATTTAAACGAAGTTTAAACGATATATATTTATTTAAATATAAAACGAGCTTGAAAATGGCGTGCAGTTCGTAATTTGGAGTTTTGAACTTCAAATAGATATACAGAATCCGATATAAGTCGGATTTCTGTGAAACGAGAAACGTTGGAACCGTAGTGACGATAGTTTTCATATGAAAGAGAAAAATCCAGATTCCGTGTTATAGATTGTTAGATATGGCCAAATCAAATTTTGAAATAGTCGCTGTGAAAAATCGTTAAAGGCCTTTAAAATAGCCGTTTTGCAAACGGACTCAGATTTCGACGAAATCAGTTTCATTGGAACCGTATCATTAAATTATTGTACGATGTTGAATGGCGTGGCAAACAGGTGTCATATGTGACCACGGTAGTTGTAAACGTCCGTTCAATTTATATAGCGCGTTATTAATTCAATAAAGGGTTATTGGGATACAACTAGAGCAGACGATCGAATTAGGCCACGAAACCAGTTCCGTTGAGTTCGTATCGTCGATTAGAGTCAGGATAGGTATATAGTTTGTTATTTTTAGAAACCGGGAAATTTGGTGTTCAGAAGGGCAGTGCGGTGCGCGTTAAAATTGGGCTACCGGAGCAACAGTCTCAGAATGCGACGAAATTAGTGCCGTTGGGTTCGTATCGAAAAGTTATGGTCGATGTTCGCAGTTTCAAGTGGATTTGATTTATCTGGTGACCGTGAAAAAAATTAAATGCGTGTTCATTTCCGGTTCCATAAAGGAAATTTTTTCATACGACCTCGGATTTCGACGAAACTTGTCCCATTGGGTTCGGAATATCTTTTTACACTAAGATTAGCCTTTGTATCAGAAAACAGAAATCGTCTGTAGTGGTTTTTAACATCATTTCTCATGACAAAAGGTTTGGACATTATTTTATTAATAAATCTTCCCACATCCATATGCTCTTCACTGTACAATACTTTGCTCTCACGTTTTATGCTTGCGCCCCACATTTTCAGTTCCTTTGGACGCACGCTGTTTTCAATCCCTTCCAACGCACTACTTCAGTTCCTTCTCTTGCACACTACCTAACCGTGCTCTCCACGTTTACTTGACTCCCACGGTTTGTTTATCTATAAAAATCAGCACCCTTCGTTCAAACGACTTTCACTTCTTCTCTATTATACAGTCAAGCTCTCTCTCTCTCAAGAGAAGAAAAAAGATCGAAACTTAAAAAAAAAAAAATCGAACCTTATATATATAGTAAAGATCACATGCAAGCTTCCCAAGCCAGTACTGTCGGAGGAACTGGAGGGGAGACGAGGCTGAGCTGGGTATTAATGTGATCACGCTGCATGGGGGTAGTTCGCTCCCTGTTGCTACCAATGTTTTGGCAAAACGCGGTAGTGTGATGGACTGAAGAAAAAGAAAAAAAAAGAAAAAAAAAAGAAAGAAGGAGAAGAAGGTGAACGTTAAAAGAAGCAAGGAGAAAGTGGCGTTAGTGCTCGGGCATGGGTCGGCGACAGACCGGAGGTGGAAGGTTAGTGCGGTTGGAAGGGGTGACGTAGTGGACAAGAGATGTTCGGGTTTTTGCTTGAACATGAGCTGTTAGTGGGATTTGGGAAAAAAATAAAACAAGAAAAGGAGAGAAATGTATGGGAGGGAGACACAGCAGATGGGAGCAACAAACGAGACAGAAAGAAATATGAGGATGCTGGCCCTTGTCTTGTTTCCAAAATGGATCTGCCTACTTTAATATGGTTAAGGTGATGACAGCAACTTAGTTGATTTAAACCGATTAAGGAACCAATTATATACTTAAATCATATTAGTGTTCAATGGTACAGAGAGATGGAAGTAACTTTGTTGAGGCAGTGTGGACTTGGGATGCTGAAACGAAACAAACTGGAAGAATGGTTTGACCGATCTGTGTATCCTCTAAAAGCATTAACTTCATCTTTTATTAAGGAAAATAAATTATATTTAGCTAGTTAATTAAAACATATTCATCTGTGTATGGTTATAGGGAAACGAAGAGGAAATGAACCGTGACAAGTTTGGAAGGAAGCCTTGAGCAGAACGGAAACTAAAAGGGACGGATCGACTATTCTTGGGTTTACAAAAGTAATTAACTGACACTTTAATTATGGCCCAATCTAGAATTAAAAGGCCTAATTTAGCTTAATGTGTGCATAATCCAATTTATGATGCGCCAAACCCACTTAATAGCTGATGACCTGCATGTATATTGCACCTAGTTTAGTTAATTATTAAGTAGCTAGGCAAACTTCGAACGTGCCAAGTTTTAAATCATAATATGCATAATCAAATGTTTTCGTACCTGATTAGGTATATAATCAATGCTTTATATAATGGCTTATCTAACCATAATATTAATATATACGGTGGATCAAATTTTAACCTCAATGTAGTGCTTATATTATGAGAACTGTAATGTTATCACTTAGTGGGATTATAACATTACCTACTGTAATGTTAAATATGAATATTGATGAACATTACCTAACGATAAAATAGACCTAAGTTATAAGTTGCCTAAGGTTATAACGTATTAAAATTTACACCGTTGCCATACAGCAACATGATTTGGATGAAATAAGGAACGTCAGAACCATACCAACGAGCGTTACATTTGGAATTCGAACGGACGTAGAGGAACGCAGCTAAAGGCTTGTAAAACGAACCATTTTGCCGGTTGATGGAAAAACCCAAGGTGAGTTAAACTCACTCAGTTTTTCCTATTTATATTTTTATATAAATTGGGTTTTTATTTACTGTGCACTGCCTGCCAATGGTTGACTGTTTGCTTGTTGATTTAACTGATGAAATAAAACCGTCGTTTAATTTCAGTGAAATACTGAATCGTTATTCTAACGATTGGTTCCAATAAAGGTAACTTACCTTGTTGGTCACATTTATAAAATAAACGTGTTTAATTGGTTGAATTGTTTGAATTGTTTATCAGTTAAATGGTTGAATGATTTGATTTGAAATAACCATTTGTATACAGGGAAGGACAGGTTGGAGGAATCCAACCGGATTCCTCAAATATATTATTTATTTTCATATTCTCATATATGAACTGCCCTGTTTGTATTGTTGGATTTGATATTCAACATCTGTTTGGTTTAAACCAATGGGTGATATTGGTTGGGTATTTGGCGGCGTATGGCCTATAAAATCAATCGTGTCATGAATATTGATTCACAGCCAGGTGAACTGAAAGATGAAGTTATAAAATTTATTTTTATAACTGGAGTTGGTTTTTGAATATATTATTTTGAATAAAAGAAAGAAAAAAAAAGAGGAAATAAATAAATATTTTATTTATTTTGATTTGTTAGGAATTTATCTTATAGAATAAATGCTGATATTAGATTGATTTGAAAGTATAAGACGAGAAATAAGGTCGCATAATTACACCTTGGTAATTGTTTTGGTGAAGGAGAAATTTATGGAATTATTTAAATTAATTATATAATTAATTGATTTAAAGTGAGAATTTAATTTGGAATCGGCTAACGAGATAATCAAGTTTGAGGGAATTAAATCAACCAATTTGAATTTGAATTGATTATCAAATTAATTTGTTTTTGGGTTAAATATCGTTTAAACTTAGATAAGGTTTTAAAAGGGTTTAAGATAAACCAGAATATATAAATGAGTTTCAAGATGTAAATCATTAATATTGAACTAACGTTATTTGAAAATGAGATCAAGTAAAAAGGGAAATTTGAAATAAGATTTCAAGAGTGGGGAATGGTCGAACAGATTTGAAAGAAGATTGGAAATAAATGAATCTGGTTAAAGAAGTGGGTTATAGGATTGTATAACTAAACCCAAGTTATAATAGAATGTATTTCGATATGGAAATGGGAATATTGATTTTGTGATTCCAACTGATATTCATTTGAGGATAAGAACGTTGCTTGATCAAGGTCTGAGAGGTAATTAAAATACCCCAACTTGAACAACATCGGGATTATCTGAAGCTGATATTAGTTGGCGATCGTAAAAGAGATTCATGTTAATACAATGAATGTTTGAAAGGGGAATGGAGTGGAAATTGTATATGGTTATAAAGTATTTTACTAAAGGATTATAACATAATGGTTCTGAGGTCATTAGTATATAAGAATATAGTGATTCAAGTTAGAGTTGGTCAAACATAATTATGCAGGACGAGTTGCCATTTCGTACGACTGCTAGCGTAATTCGCAGGGCTGCTGACAGCCTACGGCGGTCGGATGTTTCTTGAGGGAATCAGGCGTAACCATTGTGATCGCTGCGATCTAAAGTCAAGCGAATGGAATTAAGTCGAATATCAGTTAATCAATTGGAGTTAATCAATTAGAGATAAATCGAATTAGAGTTATTCAAATATCGTATTTTGAATATTAAAAGAGTTGGAGTTTGTAATGTAACAAAAGTAAACCAGTTTGTTAAAGGCCAGGTGATGCTGAATACTTAATCAGTGAACTCATTGGAGTGTCATGATTGAAACACTATTTATTTTGATAGTTAAAACACCGACTATCAAATCTGTCCAATACGATGATTGGTACGGAAAGACCGGGATCGAATTTATATTCGAAAACCATCCCGACCAACAAATACGTGGAGATAACAGAAGATGATCAAGATGGAGCATTGAAGACCGTGGATCTTCATAAGCGGAAGGATTACTTATAATCTCTGGCTTAGCGGCCAGAGATAAAACTGTGATTCTGTCGTGGTTTGAATCCACGGGTTGCAAGGACTTCTCGTTACTGATCCATGGGGTGATTCCTATATGAGATGCAGTAGGAGAGTACCTTCGGTTCATCCTGTTCCTGGATGACTTGTATGGACGAGTGTCTGACAGAGTATTTCCAAAGGGATCGCGTACGTTGATTTCTTCAAACGTGCCATAGTTGGTTAGCTCCCAACTAGAGTATTTTTGTGGACGTCAATTAGTGATATCTGGAGGATCTGACAATGTGGCATTCAAAGTGAATGGTGGCCAGGTGTCCAGAAGATAATGCTGACCTCAAGCCTCATCAACCAGGAAATGACAAAAATCGGGCAGGCAGCATGGCTATGTGGGTCGCTCCCATTAGGGTGTATAATCACCTATCTAGAGAAATTCCTTTTGTTTCTTATTCTATCGATTCTGCCCATTCGGGAACGGTGGTTTGAGTCCAACCGTTGGTGATATACATTCGATACACTCAAGTGAAATGAGTGGTCGGTCATGTGAGGGCCGGGTTGCAAGACGTTCTTGTTGAACCCTGTGTATTCGCCTCTAGAGATACACGAGCGGCAGGTGGTCCCATACCTTGTCAAGGTCGGAATCCAATCTCCAATAAGCGCCTGCGGTTTTGATTGTATACTATATATGTAGAGCGTGAGATGCAAGCGTTCTACTAGATTCTATTTACTTGTATTTAGACACTATGATAATATCAGAAAAGATATTGATTTCGAAACTGGTTTGGGTTATCGTAAGGTAAAAACCGTCCGTATTTATGTGTGGATTTGGTCTTGCGATTATCTTTTTCTTTCGAAAGGATTTTAACTTTAAAATCAAGTTGTGTGATACCTTAATGCTGTGCGAGTTTTTCTCACTCTGGTCCACCAGACTGACCCGGTGTTTTGTAAATACTCGGGTTAGACCGAGGTGTACAGGTTCGGATTTCCAGATACTGAGAAGTCCAGAGACGAGTTGAAGATGTTCAGACGAGTAATATTCCGCTGTGTGATTATATATATGAGGGCAGATAATTATAACTGTCCAGATGTGTGTTGTACTCTGATGCTGTAAGTATTTTCAAAAGCTCTCAATAAAGATTATTTCTGTATTATATTTTGTTCCGCTGCGATGCGAGGCTCTGTGTTGTGGTTGTTTCTTCTCCTTCTACTATTCTAATATTTCTTTCTTTCTTATCTCACCCTCTAATTTCTTTCTGATACTATCCAGTGTTTTCGGTATTGGAAGGTCGGCATGAGTTACAGTAAAGGTATTTATGTCGATTTTCCGGGGCCGAAATCAGCTGGTCGTTACAGTGGTATCAGAGCTATTGGTTTAGTAATAACCTTGGCTCTGTGGTGTAACTCGATAGAGATTGGGTTAGTAATACCCTAGATCGAGATTGAGTGTATATATATATGAGAGCGTAATTGTAGATTTCATAAACAAATGTTTGTATTGTGTTATTTGATCGGTTCAAGTGTTGAAAAGTGTTGGACTGACAAATAGATACAGTATTGTTTTAAAAAGAGGGTAAATGAAATAATTTTACCCAAATTATATTTTTGTATAGAAAGGAAATAATTTTATCAAATTATTGAGATATTTGGGTGTTTGGTTGATTGGAATAGAATCCAAATCGAATTGAAAATTTGAATTGAAACTTAACTTAGTTAAGTGTAATTAAATCAAGAAAGATACCGAAGCCGAATAAAACAGAATTGGAAATAAAAAAAAATTTAATGAATGAATAATAATCAAATATGGGAAACCAAAATAAACGTTAATATTGAATGTGAGTTCAATAAATTTGGCTGATTTGGTTGTGTATTGATTATGAATTGGTTGTATGGGATGATAGGTTGTTTGATAGAAATAATCAACAGTTAACTGGAACTGAATAAATTATAAACTTAAGAATAATTTCTGGTATAATTTAACTGGAATCAATGTGAATATGAATTGGAATTTATAATTTAAACCTATGTTTGATAATGAATTTATGTTGTGTGTTTGATTCTAGAATTGGTATAGTTATACCAGTGATTAGTGAAATATTATCTCAGAAATTCATATATTTATTACTTATATGTGAACTGAGTTAAGTACAGGTGCCAGAAGGCTAGACAGATTGATGTTGGATGAATAAATCGCATATACATTGAGCAAATATGCCAATAACGCTCGTAAAAGGTACGCCTACGCGAAAATATAAAATTTTGGGGTTTTGATTTTTGTTTTCCGACCGTTGGTCGATGGATATATATTATCTGTTCCTGCGATATCACAGATGTCACTCCGTGCAGGGGAGACTCTGCCAAATTTTTCCGAGAATCTAAAGTGTTAGAAAATTTTCAATTTTTGAAAATTTATATTAATGGGTTTTCAATTTAAAATAAATGGGATTTGAAAATTAATGAGTTAGTAACGTTCTTTTCTTACCTTAGCAATTTCGAGGACGAAATTATTTTAAGGGGGAAAGAATGTAACGACCCGTGTTTTTCGACCATTTGAATCTGAATATTTAAATTGGTTTTAAATATTTTATTTGGAATATAAATGGATTTTTATATTTAAATCGCTATTTAAACGAAGTTTAAACGATATATATTTATTTAAATATAAAACGAGCTTGAAAATGGCGTGCAGTTCGTAATTTGGAGTTTTGAACTTCAAATAGATATACAGAATCCGATATAAGTCGGATTTCTGTGAAACGAGAAACGTTGGAACCGTAGTGACGATAGTTTTCATATGAAAGAGAAAAATCCAGATTCCGTGTTATAGATTGTTAGATATGGCCAAATCAAATTTTGAAATAGTCGCTGTGAAAAATCGTTAAAGGCCTTTAAAATAGCCGTTTTGCAAACGGACTCAGATTTCGACGAAATCAGTTTCATTGGAACCGTATCATTAAATTATTGTACGATGTTGAATGGCGTGGCAAACAGGTGTCATATGTGACCACGGTAGTTGTAAACGTCCGTTCAATTTATATAGCGCGTTATTAATTCAATAAAGGGTTATTGGGATACAACTAGAGCAGACGATCGAATTAGGCCACGAAACCAGTTCCGTTGAGTTCGTATCGTCGATTAGAGTCAGGATAGGTATATAGTTTGTTATTTTTAGAAACCGGGAAATTTGGTGTTCAGAAGGGCAGTGCGGTGCGCGTTAAAATTGGGCTACCGGAGCAACAGTCTCAGAATGCGACGAAATTAGTGCCGTTGGGTTCGTATCGAAAAGTTATGGTCGATGTTCGCAGTTTCAAGTGGATTTGATTTATCTGGTGACCGTGAAAAAAATTAAATGCGTGTTCATTTCCGGTTCCATAAAGGAAATTTTTTCATACGACCTCGGATTTCGACGAAACTTGTCCCATTGGGTTCGGAATATCTTTTTACACTAAGATTAGCCTTTGTATCAGAAAACAGAAATCGTCTGTAGTGGTTTTTAACATCATTTCTCATGACAAAAGGTTTGGACATTATTTTATTAATAAATCTTCCCACATCCATATGCTCTTCACTGTACAATACTTTGCTCTCACGTTTTATGCTTGCGCCCCACATTTTCAGTTCCTTTGGACGCACGCTGTTTTCAATCCCTTCCAACGCACTACTTCAGTTCCTTCTCTTGCACACTACCTAACCGTGCTCTCCACGTTTACTTGACTCCCACGGTTTGTTTATCTATAAAAATCAGCACCCTTCGTTCAAACGACTTTCACTTCTTCTCTATTATACAGTCAAGCTCTCTCTCTCTCAAGAGAAGAAAAAAGATCGAAACTTAAAAAAAAAAAAATCGAACCTTATATATATAGTAAAGATCACATGCAAGCTTCCCAAGCCAGTACTGTCGGAGGAACTGGAGGGGAGACGAGGCTGAGCTGGGTATTAATGTGATCACGCTGCATGGGGGTAGTTCGCTCCCTGTTGCTACCAATGTTTTGGCAAAACGCGGTAGTGTGATGGACTGAAGAAAAAGAAAAAAAAAGAAAAAAAAAGAAAGAAGGAGAAGAAGGTGAACGTTAAAAGAAGCAAGGAGAAAGTGGCGTTAGTGCTCGGGCATGGGTCGGCGACAGACCGGAGGTGGAAGGTTAGTGCGGTTGGAAGGGGTGACGTAGTGGACAAGAGATGTTCGGGTTTTTGCTTGAACATGAGCTGTTAGTGGGATTTGGGAAAAAAATAAAACAAGAAAAGGAGAGAAATGTATGGGAGGGAGACACAGCAGATGGGAGCAACAAACGAGACAGAAAGAAATATGAGGATGCTGGCCCTTGTCTTGTTTCCAAAATGGATCTGCCTACTTTAATATGGTTAAGGTGATGACAGCAACTTAGTTGATTTAAACCGATTAAGGAACTAATTATATACTTAAATCATATTAGTGTTCAATGGTACAGAGAGATGGAAGTAACTTTGTTGAGGCAGTGTGGACTTGGGATGCTGAAACGAAACAAACTGGAAGAATGGTTTGACCGATCTGTGTATCCTCTAAAAGCATTAACTTCATCTTTTATTAAGGAAAATAAATTATATTTAGCTAGTTAATTAAAACATATTCATCTGTGTATGGTTATAGGGAAACGAAGAGGAAATGAACCGTGACAAGTTTGGAAGGAAGCCTTGAGCAGAACGGAAACTAAAAGGGACGGATCGACTATTCTTGGGTTTACAAAAGTAATTAACTGACACTTTAATTATGGCCCAATCTAGAATTAAAAGGCCTAATTTAGCTTAATGTGTGCATAATCCAATTTATGATGCGCCAAACCCACTTAATAGCTGATGACCTGCATGTATATTGCACCTAGTTTAGTTAATTATTAAGTAGCTAGGCAAACTTCGAACGTGCCAAGTTTTAAATCATAATATGCATAATCAAATGTTTTCGTACCTGATTAGGTATATAATCAATGCTTTATATAATGGCTTATCTAACCATAATATTAATATATACGGTGGATCAAATTTTAACCTCAATGTAGTGCTTATATTATGAGAACTGTAATGTTATCACTTAGTGGGATTATAACATTACCTACTGTAATGTTAAATATGAATATTGATGAACATTACCTAACGATAAAATAGACCTAAGTTATAAGTTGCCTAAGGTTATAACGTATTAAAATTTACACCGTTGCCATACAGCAACATGATTTGGATGAAATAAGGAACGTCAGAACCATACCAACGAGCGTTACATTTGGAATTCGAACGGACGTAGAGGAACGCAGCTAAAGGCTTGTAAAACGAACCATTTTGCCGGTTGATGGAAAAACCCAAGGTGAGTTAAACTCACTCAGTTTTTCCTATTTATATTTTTATATAAATTGGGTTTTTATTTTGTGTGCACTGCCTGCCAATGGTTGACTGTTTGCTTGTTGATTTAACTGATGAAATAAAACCGTCGTTTAATTTCAGTGAAATACTGAATCGTTATTCTAACGATTGGTTCCAATAAAGGTAACTTACCTTGTTGGTCACATTTATAAAATAAACGTGTTTAATTGGTTGAATTGTTTGAATTGTTTATCAGTTAAATGGTTGAATGATTTGATTTGAAATAACCATTTGTATACAGGGAAGGACAGGTTGGAGGAATCCAACCGGATTCCTCAAATATATTATTTATTTTCATATTCTCATATATGAACTGCCCTGTTTGTATTGTTGGATTTGATATTCAACATCTGTTTGGTTTAAACCAATGGGTGATATTGGTTGGGTATTTGGCGGCGTATGGCCTATAAAATCAATCGTGTCATGAATATTGATTCACAGCCAGGTGAACTGAAAGATGAAGTTATAAAATTTATTTTTATAACTGGAGTTGGTTTTTGAATATATTATTTTGAATAAAAGAAAGAAAAAAAAAGAGGAAATAAATAAATATTTTATTTATTTTGATTTGTTAGGAATTTATCTTATAGAATAAATGCTGATATTAGATTGATTTGAAAGTATAAGACGAGAAATAAGGTCGCATAATTACACCTTGGTAATTGTTTTGGTGAAGGAGAAATTTATGGAATTATTTAAATTAATTATATAATTAATTGATTTAAAGTGAGAATTTAATTTGGAATCGGCTAACGAGATAATCAAGTTTGAGGGAATTAAATCAACCAATTTGAATTTGAATTGATTATCAAATTAATTTGTTTTTGGGTTAAATATCGTTTAAACTTAGATAAGGTTTTAAAAGGGTTTAAGATAAACCAGAATATATAAATGAGTTTCAAGATGTAAATCATTAATATTGAACTAACGTTATTTGAAAATGAGATCAAGTAAAAAGGGAAATTTGAAATAAGATTTCAAGAGTGGGGAATGGTCGAACAGATTTGAAAGAAGATTGGAAATAAATGAATCTGGTTAAAGAAGTGGGTTATAGGATTGTATAACTAAACCCAAGTTATAATAGAATGTATTTCGATATGGAAATGGGAATATTGATTTTGTGATTCCAACTGATATTCATTTGAGGATAAGAACGTTGCTTGATCAAGGTCTGAGAGGTAATTAAAATACCCCAACTTGAACAACATCGGGATTATCTGAAGCTGATATTAGTTGGCGATCGTAAAAGAGATTCATGTTAATACAATGAATGTTTGAAAGGGGAATGGAGTGGAAATTGTATATGGTTATAAAGTATTTTACTAAAGGATTATAACATAATGGTTCTGAGGTCATTAGTATATAAGAATATAGTGATTCAAGTTAGAGTTGGTCAAACATAATTATGCAGGACGAGTTGCCATTTCGTACGACTGCTAGCGTAATTCGCAGGGCTGCTGACAGCCTACGGCGGTCGGATGTTTCTTGAGGGAATCAGGCGTAACCATTGTGATCGCTGCGATCTAAAGTCAAGCGAATGGAATTAAGTCGAATATCAGTTAATCAATTGGAGTTAATCAATTAGAGATAAATCGAATTAGAGTTATTCAAATATCGTATTTTGAATATTAAAAGAGTTGGAGTTTGTAATGTAACAAAAGTAAACCAGTTTGTTAAAGGCCAGGTGATGCTGAATACTTAATCAGTGAACTCATTGGAGTGTCATGATTGAAACACTATTTATTTTGATAGTTAAAACACCGACTATCAAATCTGTCCAATACGATGATTGGTACGGAAAGACCGGGATCGAATTTATATTCGAAAACCATCCCGACCAACAAATACGTGGAGATAACAGAAGATGATCAAGATGGAGCATTGAAGACCGTGGATCTTCATAAGCGGAAGGATTACTTATAATCTCTGGCTTAGCGGCCAGAGATAAAACTGTGATTCTGTCGTGGTTTGAATCCACGGGTTGTAAGGACTTCTCGTTACTGATCCATGGGGTGATTCCTATATGAGATGCAGTAGGAGAGTACCTTCGGTTCATCCTGTTCCTGGATGACTTGTATGGACGAGTGTCTGACAGAGTATTTCCAAAGGGATCGCGTACGTTGATTTCTTCAAACGTGCCATAGTTGGTTAGCTCCCAACTAGAGTATTTTTGTGGACGTCAATTAGTGATATCTGGAGGATCTGACAATGTGGCATTCAAAGTGAATGGTGGCCAGGTGTCCAGAAGATAATGCTGACCTCAAGCCTCATCAACCAGGAAATGACAAAAATCGGGCAGGCAGCATGGCTATGTGGGTCGCTCCCATTAGGGTGTATAATCACCTATCTAGAGAAATTCCTTTTGTTTCTTATTCTATCGATTCTGCCCATTCGGGAACGGTGGTTTGAGTCCAACCGTTGGTGATATACATTCGATACACTCAAGTGAAATGAGTGGTCGGTCATGTGAGGGCCGGGTTGCAAGACGTTCTTGTTGAACCCTGTGTATTCGCCTCTAGAGATACACGAGCGGCAGGTGGTCCCATACCTTGTCAAGGTCGGAATCCAATCTCCAATAAGCGCCTGCGGTTTTGATTGTATACTATATATGTAGAGCGTGAGATGCAAGCGTTCTACTAGATTCTATTTACTTGTATTTAGACACTATGATAATATCAGAAAAGATATTGATTTCGAAACTGGTTTGGGTTATCGTAAGGTAAAAACCGTCCGTATTTATGTGTGGATTTGGTCTTGCGATTATCTTTTTCTTTCGAAAGGATTTTAACTTTAAAATCAAGTTGTGTGATACCTTAATGCTGTGCGAGTTTTTCTCACTCTGGTCCACCAGACTGACCCGGTGTTTTGTAAATACTCGGGTTAGACCGAGGTGTACAGGTTCGGATTTCCAGATACTGAGAAGTCCAGAGACGAGTTGAAGATGTTCAGACGAGTAATATTCCGCTGTGTGATTATATATATGAGGGCAGATAATTATAACTGTCCAGATGTGTGTTGTACTCTGATGCTGTAAGTATTTTCAAAAGCTCTCAATAAAGATTATTTCTGTATTATATTTTGTTCCGCTGCGATGCGAGGCTCTGTGTTGTGGTTGTTTCTTCTCCTTCTACTATTCTAATATTTCTTTCTTTCTTATCTCACCCTCTAATTTCTTTCTGATACTATCCAGTGTTTTCGGTATTGGAAGGTCGGCATGAGTTACAGTAAAGGTATTTATGTCGATTTTCCGGGGCCGAAATCAGCTGGTCGTTACATGAGATCTAATCAGTGAATTAGTTATACAAATATAGCAGATCTGATATGATTCCAATAGTCACAGGCTTAGATCTAATTCATAGGCATGTCAAGATTGCATTTTAATTATTTTTATCTAAAAATAACGTAGATCTAAGAAACAGAAGAATAGTTATAGATGGTGAATCACAGATCTCTAAACTTGAATAACTTTAGTTGATTGTTGAAGAAAAGACTTGATTTATTCTGGGGCAAAGGCAGCATCTAGTTCTCCATTGTTTTAGGTGTGGAGAAACAAGAGAAACGGGTCTTAATTATAGCTTAGGGTCAATGAATCTAGTCAAGAAAGGAGTCCATGTGCGAAAACTGAATTCTGCCCAGATCTGAATGGGAGTCGACCCCCCTTTTGGGTGTCGACCCCAAACACCTTGGGTCGACCCCAGTGGGTCTCGGGTCGACCCCGAAAATGGGGCGGTTCGGCTATTCCCCCTCCCGATTCGCTATTTTGATTTTTTATTTTATTTTAATTTGTTTGTATATATATAATTCTCTTGTGCTTATATAAACTTCAAACCTTAATAACTTCTTCATACGGTGTCCGTTTTACGCAAACCAGGTGTCTATTTTGACCAGAATTCCGAGAAAAATGCAATGGCGCAGTCCGTTTCACTTAATTTTGAATATTGAATTAATTATTCTTTAATTTATCATCTTTAGTGTTGTTAAAATTATGGGGTGTTATAGAACTCCAAAACGAAATAGCCGCACTCCATAAGATCCATCGAAATCGTTCAAAAAGAGACCAAAATGGAATTCGAATTTGAATTCATGTCGTAAGTAAGCCTCTGATCTGGTATGTTTTCCAAGGTGAGATCCTTTTTCCAAGCGCGACGAAGAGGATCTCGATATTGTACGCACACGATGGTTTCAGCTTTTTCAAATCAAATCTGCGGATCTAGGATGCTCATAACATTGACTTTCACGTTGTTCAGGAAGTGGCGATACAGTCAAAGGGGATTGGAATCATGATGTGTCTCTGGGGGTCGGAAATAGAAAGAGAGTTCACTAGCAAACTCAGGATGGCGAGGAGGTTAGTGGACGTCGACAAGGGGAGCTCCTATGGTTGAGGAAGGTGGCAGTTGGTGGTTGGAGTTTGAGAGAAGTCAGTTCTTTAGCTGTAATGAGAAAGTCGTGAGTATTTCAAGGAGTCGCAAGTTGATTTTTGTAGTGATAGGAAAATGGTGGTGGAATTTCGATCAGTAGGAGGAAGACTGGTTTTATTTTGAGGTGTTAGTTACTGTGAGAGATGGGAGAAGTTCGACAATGGATGAAGGCTACTGTATTTGAATTTTTGAAGCAAAACTTGATTTGGATTAAAGGTAATCAAATCTAATTATGATATTATAAGTTAATGGTACTTAGTTAACTAAATCAACTATTTTTAATTCGTGATAAAATTTATAACTCGCGCATTTTATTCATATGTGATCAGGATTTCACAAAAAATGAATTACGATGGGGTTGAGAAAATGAATGCCTTGGAATGATATTGGGTTGAGCTAGATTGGTACCAGCTGGAGGTTTCAATTAAATTTAACACAAGTTTAATTTAATTAGAAAATGAATCGCTATTTCGACGAATAATCCCGATGAGTAAATCTCACTTAGATTTTATTTAGAATTATTTTTATTAGTTAAAAATGATTGTTTGTTGGTTGTTTGCATGAATTAAAATATTATTGTGGTTATTATATATATATATTAGTTATTTAGGCTTGGTGTTTGTGGTTATTATTATTATTATTATATATATATATATATTGGTGGTTGGATTCCCGCAATATCATTAACGGATATGACTATAGTATCATTAGCGGATGACCCTATGCACCCCACAATATGATAGTGGATGACCTTCTATACCGCGATATCCTGCCTTGAAGCAGGATGGGTACTATTTATGTTGGCTAACGTTTGTGGATGTAGGAAAAATAGGTTGGAGGGTCCAACTGGATTCCTCAAAAATATTATTATTTGTTTGTTTACATATATATTATTATATATGATGTGTTAGAAAACCTATGATTGATAATTTGGTGTTTTTTGAATATTTAAATATCATTGGGCCTAAATGTTGATTTATAAAAATATCATGATAAGGAAATTTTGAGAGTTAAAATGGAAAATCTATTTTTCTAAAATATAATTTGAATTCGAATAGGCTATAAAGATATTAACTTGTTCTGAATAAATAAAACAAGTGGTGAATTTGTAAACAATGTTTATAAATCAAATAATATAGGAAATTGAAGTATTGAATTTATAAACGATGTTTATAAATTAAATGATGCGGGAAATTTAAGTGATGAATTTATAAACGGTGTTTATAAATTAAATGGAATAATTTTCATTGGATAATGTGGGGAATTGAAATGAATTTATAAACGGTGTTTATAAATGAAATAGAATAAGTTATCATTCAATAATTTAGGGAATGTAAATTCAAATGTGAATTTGAAAAGGGGAATTGAAAATATGTTTCAAAAACGAATGATGGAATTTATTCCATTGGTTGGAATGTAAAGTGAATTAAATTAAATCTGTATGGATTTATGATTTGAATTCGATTATATCAAATTCGTAAAAATAGTCATTTCTAGATAAAATATTGGAATTGTATTAAATAGAAACTAAAATTTAATATTTAATATGTAAATGGATTTTTTGTAAATATATGTTATAATAATAATAATAAAATTCCAAATAGGAATATAATTTCAAAAGGGTTTTGAAATGGGAACTTGTTTTAGTATATACAAAACAAGGAAAGAAATTTATAAATGATGTTTATAAATAAGGGGAGATAATTATCATTAGATAAATTTAGCATTTTAAATTCAAGTATGAATTTAAAAAGGGATTGGAAAACGTTTCAAAAAGGGAACGATGGATTTTTATTCTGGAATTCGGAATAAAAACTGAATTGAGATAATCTAAGAATTTATAATTAGAATTCAATTGTATGAAAAATCGACAATTAGAGATAATCGAAAATATTAACTTGGATTTGAAAACTGGATTTAATATATATTAAAATATATATTAGAATGAGACTGAAATTTTGAATTAAACGAAGTTTAAACGTTTATATTTAAATTTAATTAAAACGAACTTGCCACAGCGCAGTAGTTCGTAATTTGAAGTTCCGAACTTCAATTGAGTATACAGAACTCAATTTAAGTTGGAATTATTTGAAATAAGAACTGTCAGGACCGGTTTGATAATAGTTTTCTAATGGAAGAGAGAATTCTGGATTTTGCCTTATAGATTTTGAGTTATGTCAAAATTAAATTTGCTGAAAAACAGCGCCATAATCGTTTAAAAACCATAACGGTTTATATAAAATTAATATAAGGATATTAAGTAAATAAAATCTGAATTTCCATTAGAAAAATCCAGGTATGAGTTATAAAATAAATATGAACTCAAGGGAAGTAAATGAATTGATTTTTGAAAAAAAAATCAGATTTTTAATTATTAAATAGAATCAACTAAAGTGAGGAATAATTGGTTAATCGAGTCTTGATACAAAATTGGGTTTTGGTTAAGTAAATTGAACCGGTGAATTTATATTCAAAATCGAATATGAAACTTGAATTGAAAATGGAATTTGATCGGTTATAAGCGAGTTAAAAATAAATTTGAACGTGATATGTTCAATTAAAAAGTGAAATGGACAAAAGAGCTAATTAAAGAATAAATTAGCGAATTGAGTTAAAATGACCAGACTGAGTTAGAATAAATTAAAAATGGATGCATATGTGTTAAACAGGTATGGAATGAAGAGAATGAAGATTTAAAATTTAAGTGCCTGACAAAAAGGTACATGTTTAAATTCCATATGGGTTTTATGCGACGAATCGACAAGCCGCTTGGTTTTTTTTCTTTTTGAATGGAAAGAGCTCAAAGAGGCATTTTGTAGTTGTATCGAGTGACCCATACAAAGGGGTTATGGCGAAATTTTCCGAAAATTTAAGGAGTTAGAATATTTTTATAACGACCCGTATTTTTGGTCGGTTTATTTTAAATATTTAATATCATTCTAAATATTTTGTTGATAATATAAATAAATTTTATTTATAAATTTGTAGTAATACGAAATTTGAATCGAAGTTGAAAAACTGAATCAAACAGTTTAGAAGACCGGTACAATTCTATTTGAATATAGTCGATAATAAAAAATAATTTTATTACCAGCGAATTGATTAATTCTGAATTTAAAATTATATTATATTAATTTACTATGGTATATACGTTGAGATTAAATATCAGAATATATTCAGTTCAGATTAAATTAAATAAACACTGTACCAGTTGATCCCTGCCCTTAATAAACCCTGTACTAGCTAAAACCGTTCCCTGATAAATACTACCCTGGTAAATCCTACCTAAGAAGATACCTACCTTCAACTCCTTAACAACCAAGTTTCCCTCTGTATAAAAATCGCGTTCTCTCTTCCCTTTTTGACCATTTACTCTCTCTGTATTCGATCCAAACCTCAGTGGAAAGAAATGAATAAATTCCTTTATATAAAATCATCGAACCATCAAGTCCTCTTCCTTCTTTCATTTTTCCATTTTCTGGATCATGATAAAAATCGAAATGCCAATTCCACAAAATAAAAGGGGATCCAAAATCCCGAATTCAATTCGTGAACGAAAACCCTGGAGCTCGAGACTAGAAAGATGGAAGTCGATTTGAGAGAACGCGTCAGTCGAGCTCGAGGTGTTTTGACAGTGGAGTTGGGATCTGCGCATGGAAGGGCTCGAGTTGAGGGAGCATATCACGATTCGAAGGAGAAAGGAGTTTTGGGTCTGAACAAAACAGCGATGGAGTTGAGGCCAGTATGATGATCGATTAGGGCATTTCGAAGTGGCGTTGGAATTGGGTGCGATGGCGTTTTACTGGGGGTAGCATTCGGAACTCTGTGATGGGTTCTGGGGTGAAGTTGAGGTCACGTTGAAGGCTAGTAGGTAGGCAAGCACGTCAGTGGAGTTGGGATTTGGGTCTGACGTTGAGGTGGAGTGACAGTGGGGAGTTTGATTTTTGAGGGGGTATTTGTGCGATGTTGTTATACTGGTGCGATGTACTGATCTAAGGTGAGGGCCGAAACCGTTGAACTGGGTATTGGAGGATCGACAAGAGGCAACTAAAGTGTTTGTCGATTTGTTTGTAAGGAAGGCGGCTTGCAAAGTTGAAGTGAGGAAGACGTTTAGGGGTTCATTTCTTTTACTGTAGGCAGCATAGGTTCAGATCTGGTGATAAAGATGTCGGAAGTCCGGCGACTAGAGTAGAATGAAGATGATGGGGCCGGGTTCTTGTTGTCCGCAGAATAGGTTTAGGCTTAAAGCTTATAGGGTTTGAGAGGAAGGAAGGTGTTGAAATAATTAAGGTACTTCTTTTTAATTTAGTAATTAAATTTTAATTCCATTTATTTTGTTCGATAACTTAAATAATTAATGTCATGTAAATTTATACAAGATCTCGTCGAACGTAACCAATCATATCATCCGTAGCTGCGGAAATCCCTAATCAGGAATTAAATTGGGAATCAAAATTGGATGAGGGAGAAAAATCAAAGTGAGTAAATCTCACTCACCGCTTTATTTAGAATTATTTTTATTCGTTAAAAATAATTGTTTGTTGCTTGTGTGAATGTTTTCTGGTTGTTTTATATATATTAGTTATTTAGGCTATTATATATATATATATTGGGTGATTTGGTTGGATTCCCGCAGTCTCATTAGCGGATGCCCGCGGTATCATTAGCGGATGATTACCCTATACGCCCCACGTTATGATAGTGGATGACCTTTATACCGCGATATCCTGCCTCGAAGCAGGATGGGTATTATTTATTGTTGGCTAACGTCCGTGGATGCAGGAAAAACAGGTTGGAGGGATCCAACTGGATTCCTCAAAAATAATATTATTATTATTTGTTTGTTTCATATACATTCCC
Source organism: Allium sativum (assembly GCA_030737875.1). Classification (NCBI taxonomy): domain Eukaryota; kingdom Viridiplantae; phylum Streptophyta; class Magnoliopsida; order Asparagales; family Amaryllidaceae; genus Allium; species Allium sativum. The sequence continues at coordinate 223,483,358 of CM060923.1, read as the reverse complement.
ATATATGATGTGCTTGAAACTTGTCACTTATAATTAGTTGAATTGGGTGTTGAAATATCACTGGGCCTAAATGTTGAATTTTATAATATCGTAAAAGGATATTTGAGATTTAAAAGGGAAAGTTCTATTTTTCTAAAATAGAATTTGAGATTTGAATAGAATAGAAAATATTAACTTGTTTGAATAAGTAAAACAAATGTTGAATTTATAAACGTTGTTTATAAATGAATTAATACAGGAAATTGAAGTGATGAATTTATAAACGTTGTTTATAAATAAATAATGCAGAGAAGTGAAATCAGTTTATAAACGGTGTTTATAAATGAAGTGGGAAAAATTTATCATTTGATAATTTGAATTTTTAAATTCAAATATGAATTTAAAAACAGAAATGTGGAATCGTTTAAAGAAGTAAACGATGAGATTTATTCTGATGTTCAGAATATAAATTGAACTGAAAATAAATCCGTATGGATTTATGAATTGAATTCGATTAGCTCGAATTCATTTAAATTAAATATTCCTAGAATAAATATTAGGATATATAAATGTAGATGTTAAATTTAATTATGAAAAATAGATCTATATTTATATAGATAAGTTATATATATAGAAATTTCCAAAATGCGATTTTGGTTTGAAATAGATTTTCAGAATGGACTTGTTTGAATTTAAACAAGTAAATTTATAAACAAATGTTTATAAATTTAGTGAATTAATTATCTGAAGATATGCTGTGATTTTAAATTCAAGTATGAATTTAGATAAAATTTTAAATCATTTGGAAAAAAAGGAAATGATGGTTTTTATTTTGGAATTCAGAATATAAAAAGGGAATTGGATTTCAAATGTTGAATTGGAAAACTCGTTTTAATATAAATATATATATAAGGAAGTTAGATTTATAACAATGTTTATAAATCGAGTAAAATGGATTACCATTTGATAATGTAGAAGTTCATATTCAAATGTGAAATGTAAAAGTGAATTTATAACTGAGTTATGAAAAATCGGCGATTTGAGATAATCGGAAATATTAAGTTGGTTTTGAAAAACTGGATTTTTAACTATATTAAAATATGTCAAAAATGGAGTTGAAATTTATATAAACGAAGTTTAAACGTTTATATATTAAATATAATTAAAACGAACTCGCCGCAGCGCGGTAGTTCGTAATTTGGCGTTTCGAACTTCAATTGAGTATATAGAACTCAATTTAAGTCGGAATCATTTGAAACAAGAACCGTCAGGACCGGTTGAATAATAGTTTTCCAATAGAAGAGAAAAATATGGATTTCGTCGTACAGATTTTGAGTTATGTCAAAATCAAATTTTCAGAAAAACAGCGCCAGAAACCATTTGAAAACCATAATGGTTTATTTAAATATTTAAAGGGATTTTAAGCAAATAAAATCTGAATTTCCATTAGGAAAATCCCAGATTTGAGTTGTAGAATAAATACGGACTCAAGCGGTGTGAATGAAATGATTTTTGGGTATAAAAATCAGATTTTGTTAAATAAGATTTACTAGTCTTGAAGAAAAATTTAGTTAAAGGAAATGGTGAAATCGAATTTGGACTTTGGGTAGTAAAAAGGGATTTGTAAATATATATTCAAAATCGAATGTGGAACCCAAGTTAGAAATGAAACTCGACGTGATTTTAAGCGAATAAAAATATATTTGAATATGACATGTTCAAATAAAACAGTGAAATAGACCAAAGAGCTAATTAACGAATGAATGAGCGATTTGAGTTGAAATGACCCGATTGGGTTGGAATAAAATGGAAATGGACGTTTATAGGTTAAGCAGGTTTGGCATGAAGTGTATGAAGATTAAAATTTGCGTGCTCGACAATAAGGTACATGTTTAATTCATATATGAGATTTTATGCGCCGTATCGGCAAGCCGCTTGGCTTTTTCTTTTTCTTTTTGAGATGAGAAGTTACCGGGAAGCTATTTGAAATTTCCCGATGCTCCTGATACAGGGGAGGTTATGGCGAATTTTTCCGAAAATTTTAGGAGTTAGAATATTTTTAAGAAAATTTGATAACTAGAAATCCATATATCGATATATATAGAGAATTAGATAATGAAACAAATTTAAATAGGATATTTGAAACAAGAAGGAAAACTATAACTTAGATTTGTTAAAAATAACAAGGGAAATGTATACGTGTTTTAAAAATAGATAATTGGTTTGTATAGTATTGATTATTCGAGTAAGTAGTCTTGTCGGTTTTGACGTTATGAATGTTATTCAGTCAAGGTCTGAGAGGTAATTATTTCCCCAACTTGATTGGTTTCATTTACAACCGATAAATAGCAAAACTCAGTCTCGAAAATCAACATTTAAAGAGATTTAGTTGAATGTATATATTTGGGTTGTCGTAACGATGTTTTACACAACATCCGTTTTAACCCAAATAAATGTATACTTGGAAATAAAATAACAAATGTTTTCTAAGTATAGAACTAAATGAGTTCGTGGAAGAGATAAGTGATTGGAATGTTTTCCAATTAAAATCGATAATATTTTCTAACTATAGAAAATAAAAGGAGGCGATACTTGTAAATATTTGGTTAACAAATATTGATAAGGAAATGGAGAAGAGATTTAATTAATGAAATATTAATTAAAGAACCCAGTGATTTGTTTGATATGTTTGGATGAACACTTGTTTTTATTCGATAGTTAAATCACAGACTATCGAAGTTTTGACCATCGTTGTCAATATGGAGAGACCGGTTGGATTATTATCCGAAGAACCACTCCGTATCGGCATAAGCGTTGCGAACCAAGTATGCTGAATATATTGAAGACGGAGTAAAGTGCAAGGACTCTTTCTATTAAATAGAAATAGTGCCTTCGGTTTCGTTCAATCCCAGAACGAACGTAAATGGACGAATGTCTGACAAAGTATTTCCAATGATCTAATGGGTTGGTCTGTGTAAATATATATGGTTGCAACGGATTTATTCCCTTAGCATAATATCCAGAATATTTGTGCAAATCAACTAGTGATTAACGGGTCTGACAATGTGGCATTCAAAGTGATTGTGCTATCAATGGATAGAAAGTTATCGTAGCCTCAGGCCTCAGCAACCGGGGAATGACAAAAATCGGGCAGGCAACATGGCTATGTGGGTCGCTCCCATTAGGATGTATAATCACCTATCTAGAGATTCATTTAATTTCTTATTCTATTCGATGCTGTCCCAGTCGGGAGACGGTTGCTGATCCCAACCGTTGGTGATATACATTCGATACACTCAAGCGAAATGAGTGGTCGGTCATGTGTGGACCGGGTTGCAAGATGTTCTTGTTGAACCCAGTGTATTCCTCTCTAGAGATACACTAGCGGAAGGTGATTCCATACCTTGTCATGTTGGTATTTCAATCTCCAATAAGCGCCAGGTGGTTTTTGATTTTATACTATATATGTAGAGCGTGAGATGCAAGCGTTCTACTATTTGGTTATTTATTTGATGTAGACATTATTATAATATCACTGGATTTTCGTATCAAAGTGTTTTGGATTATAGTAAGGTAAAAACCGTCCATGTTTATGTGTGGGTTGGTCTTACTATTATCTTTCCTTTCGGAAGGGTTTTGAAAATTAAACAATTGGTTGGAGTTTACTCACACCAGTCCCATGACTGACCCAGAGTTTATTTTGTTTGTTTTCCCTAAACTCTTGGGTGCCCAAATTTGTACGGGCAGTCAAGTAGTTCAGGTATTTACAGATACCATTGGAGGAGCTTGGAGCAGGAGGCTTCAGCGTTAGTTATCTAGTGTTATTTCCGTTGTGTTGTAAGTGTTGAACTCTGATTCTAAATGTACATGTATACAGAAATTTTCTATTACAAAAGTATATGATATATTATATTTTATTTGTTCCGCTGTGAGGTTCATGTTTACTCTGACGTTGTGTATTCTTCTTCTTCTATTCTAATATTTCTTTCTTTCTAATTCTCACCCTCTAACTTCCTTCTAATAATGATTCGTATTTCTGTGCAATTTGGGTTGGACGTGTGGTGTATTTAGTCAACTTAAATAGTACGGATTTACGGGTCGTTACAGTTGGTATCAGAGCATAGGTTGAGCGAATACCTAGGCTTTGGTGGAATGTGCTCATTAGAGATAGGGTCAGTAGTACCCTAGAATGAGTTGAGTATATATATATATACGAGAGAGCGTATTTGTAAATTGATATATAAAAAAAATTGTTTTATATTGTGTTGGTTAGTCTGTCGGGGGGTTTATGAATTCTGGTCGAATCGTGGGACGCCACGAAGTCGACAGGAGTTTCTAAATACTTGAACAGAAGATACGACATGGTATTGTTTTAATAATGGGTAAATGAAATAATTTTACCCAAAATTCTATTTTGATATAGAAGAATAATTTCCTGAAATTATTATATTATATGGATGTGTTGATTGTTAGGATTATAATCAAACGAGATTAAAAATAAAAAAAAATAAAAAAAAATGGGAATGGTTATTTATAACCAAAATAGAATTTGTATAGGAATTAAATATACAAATGAGATGAATTAAAATTTAATTCAAACCGGAATTTGGAATTTTAAATCCTGGGAAGTTTGAAAATATTTTTCAAATTATATTAAAGTAATATAGCATTACTTTGAAAAGATTTGAATCAAAATCATATTTGAATGGATTTTGAAAGTGATAAAGCACTGAACTCACTCCAGTGGCTGGAAAATAACTCTGATGATGACTGCAGCATCATCAGTGATCGTTTTCGAGTTTCTAAGGGATGGGTTGCTACCTTAGAAAGGATGTTGATGCAAATTTGTTTGAAAGAAAGCAGGTTTGTTTGGAAATTCAAATGTTTTGAATCTGTGATGGAATATATATATATATATATATATATATGGGATTTCAAAAGGATTTGAAATAAAATCTCAGGAATTTGAATTCTAAAATTTAAATTTAACTTAAACAAGTTAAATGAATCTCGGTGAATAAATTTTATCAGAATCAATTTGAATGAATTAGAATGTATATGAATGGAAACCAAAAGTATTTGGTAGAACTAAAATTGCAGAAGTATTAAGTGTTGAGTTTTAAGTGAGTTTGAAAATAAAGGGGTTTTTGCAAAGTTAATGAGTTTATAGTATTCTTCCTACCTTAGCAATTTCGGGGACGAAATTATTTTAAGGGGGGAAGAATGTAACGACCCGTATTTTTGGTCGGTTTATTTTAAATATTTAATATCATTCTAAATATTTTGTTGATAATATAAATAAATTTTATTTATAAATTTATAGTAATACAAAATTTGAATCGAAGTTGAAAAACTGAATCAAACAGTTTAGAAGACCGGTACAATTCTATTTGAATATAGTCGATAATAAAAAATAATTTTATTACCAGCGAATTGATTAATTCTGAATTTAAAATTATATTATATTAATTTACTATGGTATATACGTTAAGATTAAATATCAGAATATATTCAGTTCAGATTAAATTAAATAAACACTGTACCAGTTGATCCCTGCCCTTAATAAACCCTGTACTAGCTAAAACCGTTCCCTGATAAATACTACCCTGGTAAATCCTACCTAAGAAGATACCTACCTTCAACTCCTTAACAACCAAGTTTCCCTCTGTATAAAAATCGCGTTCTCTCTTCCCTTTTTGACCATTTACTCTCTCTGTATTCGATCCAAACTTCAGTGGAAAGAAATGAATAAATTCCTTTATATAAAATCATCGAACCATCAAGTCCTCTTCCTTCTTTCATTTTTCCATTTTCTTGATCACGATAAAAATCGAAATGCCAATTCCACAAAATAAAAGGGGATCCAAAATCCCGAATTCAATTCATGAACGAAAACCCTGGAGCTCGAGACCAGAAAGATGGAAGTCGATTTGAGAGAACGCGTCAGTCGAGCTCGAGGTGTTTTGATAGTGGAGTTGGGATCTGCGCATGGAAGGGCTCGAGTTGAGGGAGCATATCACGATTCGAAGGAGAAAGGAGTTTTGGGTCTGAACAAAACAGCGATGGAGTTGAGGCCAGTATGATGATCGATTAGGGCATTTCGAAGTGGCGTTGGAATTGGGTGCGATGGCGTTTTACTGGGGGTAGCATTCGGAACTCTGTGATGGGTTCTGGGGTGAAGTTGAGGTCACGTTGAAGGCTAGTAGGTAGGCAAGCACGTCAGTGGAGTTGGGATTTGGGTCTGACGTTGAGGTGGAGTGACAGTGGGGAGTTTGATTTTTGAGGGGGTATTTGTGCGATGTTGTTATACTGGTGCGATGTACTGATCTAAGGTGAGGGCCGAAACCGTTGAACTGGGTATTGGAGGATCGACAAGAGGCAACTAAAGTGTTTGTCGATTTGTTTGTAAGGAAGGCGGCTTGCAAAGTTGAAGTGAGGAAGACGTTTAGGGGTTCATTTCTTTTACTGTAGGCAGCATAGGTTCAGATCTGGTGATAAAGATGTCGGAAGTCCGGCGACTAGAGTAGAATGAAGATGATGGGGCCGGGTTCTTGTTGTCCGCAGAATAGGTTTAGGCTTAAAGCTTATAGGGTTTGAGAGGAAGGAAGGTGTTGAAATAATTAAGGTACTTCTTTTTAATTTAGTAATTAAATTTTAATTCCATTTATTTTGTTCGATAACTTAAATAATTAATGTCATGTAAATTTATACAAGATCTCGTCGAACGTAACCAATCATATCATCCGTAGCTGCGGAAATCCCTAATCAGGAATTAAATTGGGAATCAAAATTGGATGAGGGAGAAAAATCAAAGTGAGTAAATCTCACTCACCGCTTTATTTAGAATTATTTTTATTCGTTAAAAATAATTGTTTGTTGCTTGTGTGAATGTTTTCTGGTTGTTTTATATATATTAGTTATTTAGGCTATTATATATATATATATTGGGTGATTTGGTTGGATTCCCGCAGTCTCATTAGCGGATGCCCGCGGTATCATTAGCGGATGATTACCCTATACGCCCCACGTTATGATAGTGGATGACCTTTATACCGCGATATCCTGCCTCGAAGCAGGATGGGTATTATTTATTGTTGGCTAACGTCCGTGGATGCAGGAAAAACAGGTTGGAGGGATCCAACTGGATTCCTCAAAAATAATATTATTATTATTTGTTTGTTTCATATACATTCCCATATATGATGTGCTTGAAACTTGTCACTTATAATTAGTTGAATTGGGTGTTGAAATATCACTGGGCCTAAATGTTGAATTTTATAATATCGTAAAAGGATATTTGAGATTTAAAAGGGAAAGTTCTATTTTTCTAAAATAGAATTTGAGATTTGAATAGAATAGAAAATATTAACTTGTTTGAATAAGTAAAACAAATGTTGAATTTATAAACGTTGTTTATAAATGAATTAATACAGGAAATTGAAGTGATGAATTTATAAACGTTGTTTATAAATAAATAATGCAGAGAAGTGAAATCAGTTTATAAACGGTGTTTATAAATGAAGTGGGAAAAATTTATCATTTGATAATTTGAATTTTTAAATTCAAATATGAATTTAAAAACAGAAATGTGGAATCGTTTAAAGAAGTAAACGATGAGATTTATTCTGATGTTCAGAATATAAATTGAACTGAAAATAAATCCGTATGGATTTATGAATTGAATTCGATTAGCTCGAATTCATTTAAATTAAATATTCCTAGAATAAATATTAGGATATATAAATGTAGATGTTAAATTTAATTATGAAAAATAGATCTATATTTATATAGATAAGTTATATATATAGAAATTTCCAAAATGCGATTTTGGTTTGAAATAGATTTTCAGAATGGACTTGTTTGAATTTAAACAAGTAAATTTATAAACAAATGTTTATAAATTTAGTGAATTAATTATCTGAAGATATGCTGTGATTTTAAATTCAAGTATGAATTTAGATAAAATTTTAAATCATTTGGAAAAAAAGGAAATGATGGTTTTTATTTTGGAATTCAGAATATAAAAAGGGAATTGGATTTCAAATGTTGAATTGGAAAACTCGTTTTAATATAAATATATATATAAGGAAGTTAGATTTATAACAATGTTTATAAATCGAGTAAAATGGATTACCATTTGATAATGTAGAAGTTCATATTCAAATGTGAAATGTAAAAGTGAATTTATAACTGAGTTATGAAAAATCGGCGATTTGAGATAATCGGAAATATTAAGTTGGTTTTGAAAAACTGGATTTTTAACTATATTAAAATATGTCAAAAATGGAGTTGAAATTTATATAAACGAAGTTTAAACGTTTATATATTAAATATAATTAAAACGAACTCGCCGCAGCGCGGTAGTTCGTAATTTGGCGTTTCGAACTTCAATTGAGTATATAGAACTCAATTTAAGTCGGAATCATTTGAAACAAGAACCGTCAGGACCGGTTGAATAATAGTTTTCCAATAGAAGAGAAAAATATGGATTTCGTCGTACAGATTTTGAGTTATGTCAAAATCAAATTTTCAGAAAAACAGCGCCAGAAACCATTTGAAAACCATAATGGTTTATTTAAATATTTAAAGGGATTTTAAGCAAATAAAATCTGAATTTCCATTAGGAAAATCCCAGATTTGAGTTGTAGAATAAATACGGACTCAAGCGGTGTGAATGAAATGATTTTTGGGTATAAAAATCAGATTTTGTTAAATAAGATTTACTAGTCTTGAAGAAAAATTTAGTTAAAGGAAATGGTGAAATCGAATTTGGACTTTGGGTAGTAAAAAGGGATTTGTAAATATATATTCAAAATCGAATGTGGAACCCAAGTTAGAAATGAAACTCGACGTGATTTTAAGCGAATAAAAATATATTTGAATATGACATGTTCAAATAAAACAGTGAAATAGACCAAAGAGCTAATTAACGAATGAATGAGCGATTTGAGTTGAAATGACCCGATTGGGTTGGAATAAAATGGAAATGGACGTTTATAGGTTAAGCAGGTTTGGCATGAAGTGTATGAAGATTAAAATTTGCGTGCTCGACAATAAGGTACATGTTTAATTCATATATGAGATTTTATGCGCCGTATCGGCAAGCCGCTTGGCTTTTTCTTTTTCTTTTTGAGATGAGAAGTTACCGGGAAGCTATTTGAAATTTCCCGATGCTCCTGATACAGGGGAGGTTATGGCGAATTTTTCCGAAAATTTTAGGAGTTAGAATATTTTTAAGAAAATTTGATAACTAGAAATCCATATATCGATATATATAGAGAATTAGATAATGAAACAAATTTAAATAGGATATTTGAAACAAGAAGGAAAACTATAACTTAGATTTGTTAAAAATAACAAGGGAAATGTATACGTGTTTTAAAAATAGATAATTGGTTTGTATAGTATTGATTATTCGAGTAAGTAGTCTTGTCGGTTTTGACGTTATGAATGTTATTCAGTCAAGGTCTGAGAGGTAATTATTTCCCCAACTTGATTGGTTTCATTTACAACCGATAAATAGCAAAACTCAGTCTCGAAAATCAACATTTAAAGAGATTTAGTTGAATGTATATATTTGGGTTGTCGTAACGATGTTTTACACAACATCCGTTTTAACCCAAATAAATGTATACTTGGAAATAAAATAACAAATGTTTTCTAAGTATAGAACTAAATGAGTTCGTGGAAGAGATAAGTGATTGGAATGTTTTCCAATTAAAATCGATAATATTTTCTAACTATAGAAAATAAAAGGAGGCGATACTTGTAAATATTTGGTTAACAAATATTGATAAGGAAATGGAGAAGAGATTTAATTAATGAAATATTAATTAAAGAACCCAGTGATTTGTTTGATATGTTTGGATGAACACTTGTTTTTATTCGATAGTTAAATCATAGACTATCGAAGTTTTGACCATCGTTGTCAATATGGAGAGACCGGTTGGATTATTATCCGAAGAACCACTCCGTATCGGCATAAGCGTTGCGAACCAAGTATGCTGAATATATTGAAGACGGAGTAAAGTGCAAGGACTCTTTCTATTAAATAGAAATAGTGCCTTCGGTTTCGTTCAATCCCAAAACGAACGTAAATGGACGAATGTCTGACAAAGTATTTCCAATGATCTAATGGGTTGGTCTGTGTAAATATATATGGTTGCAACGGATTTATTCCCTTAGCATAATATCCAGAATATTTGTGCAAATCAACTAGTGATTAACGGGTCTGACAATGTGGCATTCAAAGTGATTGTGCTATCAATGGATAGAAAGTTATCCTAGCCTCAGGCCTCAACAACCGGGGAATGACAAAAATCGGGCAGGCAACATGGCTATGTGGGTCGCTCCCATTTCGGATGTATAATCACCTATCTAGAGATTCATTTAATTTCTTATTCTATTCGATGCTGTCCCAGTCGGGAGACGGTTGCTGATCCCAACCGTTGGTGATATACATTCGATACACTCAAGCGAAATGAGTGGTCGGTCATGTGTGGGCCGGGTTGCAAGATGTTCTTGTTGAACCCAGTGTATTCCTCTCTAGAGATACACTAGCGGAAGGTGATTCCATACCTTGTCATGTTGGTATTTCTATCTCCAATAAGCGCCAGGCGGTTTTTGATTTTATACTATATATGTAGAGCGTGAGATGCAAGCGTTCTACTATTTGGTTATTTATTTGATGTAGACATTATTATAATATCACTGGATTTTCGTATCAAAGTGTTTTGGATTATAGTAAGGTAAAAACCGTCCATGTTTATGTGTGGGCTGGTCTTACTATTATCTTTCCTTTCGGAAGGGTTTTGAAAATTAAACAATTGGTTGGAGTTTACTCACAACAGTCCCATGACTGACCCAGAGTTTATTTTGTTTGTTTTCCCTAAACTCTTGGGTGCCCAAATTTGTACGGGCAGTCAAGTAGTTCAGGTATTTACAGATACCATTGGAGGAGCTTGGAGCAGGAGGCTTCAGCGTTAGTTATCTAGTGTTATTTCTGTTGTGTTGTAAGTGTTGAACTCTGATTCTAAATGTACATGTATACAGAAATTTTGTATTACAAAAGTATATGATATATTATATTTTATTCGTTCCGCTGTGAGGTTCATGTTTACTCTGACGTTGTGTATTCTTCTTCTTCTATTCTAATATTTCTTTCTTTCTAATTCTCACCCTCTAACTTCCTTCTAATAATGATTCGTATTTCTGTGCAATTTGGGTTGGACGTGTGGTGTATTTAGTCAACTCAAATAGTACGGATTTGCGGGTCGTTACAATTTTTAAGAAAACTGGATAACTAGAAAATCAATATATCAATATATATCGAATTCGATAAGGAAACGAATTTAAAATAGAATATTATAAACAAAAAGGAAATCGATAATCTGAAAATAGAAAGAGAAACATATAACGTTTTAGAAATGAATAATTGGTTTTTATGGTGTTGATTATTCGGGAATAATGGTCTTGTCTATTTTGAAGTTAAGGATGTTTTCAGTCAAGGTCTGAGAGGTAATTTTACCTCAACTCGATTGGTTTCATTACTAACCGAAAATAGCAAGATTCAATCTCGAAGATCAACATTTGAATAAGATTGAGTTGAATACAGTATTTTGGGTTGTTGTGATGATGTTTTACACAACATTTGTTTTAACCCAAATAAGTGGAATTTTGGAAATATAATAATAAATATTTCCTGAGTATAGAAATAGAGTCGGGAAAGAGATAAGTAATTGGAATGTTCTCCAATTATAAATAGAAAATATTTTCTAAGTATAGGAAATAAAAGAAGGCGATATATGAAAATGTTTTTTTTTTCAAATAGCGTAAGAGGCCGAAATGATTATTGAAAATATTTGTTTAACAAATGTTGATAAGGAAATGGAGAAGTGATTTAATTAATGAAATATTAATTAAGGGACCCAGTGATTATTTGATGCTTTTAATGGATGTTTGCTTTTCTTCGATAGTTAAATAACTGACTATCGAAGTATTTGCCAATATCGTTGTCAATATGGAGAGGCCGGTTGGATTATTATCCGAGAACCACTCTGCACTACAAGAAAATGTGCCTTTGGTTACAGTAAATAGCGGCTTTTGAACCCTAGATGATACTATTTCACGAATCCAAGATAACCGCAGCGCTTGAAATTTAGACACGTTCAGTAATATTTCGAGGCGGGCTTTATTTTCCCATCCCGCCTACTGTGTCATCTTATTTTCAATATTTGCTTCAAATGAAAACAAAAATTATCGGATTCCGACTCCTCTTCCCAGATGTATAAAATAATTTCTATTGAAGATTGTCAACATCAACAAAAAAGACATATTTCTTGACTGGTGATTGAAGTTGGTGCTTCGCTTATTGACGCTTCTCAGGTATTTACTGATATAATCTGATTTAGGTATTCAGTTAATTAACAAATTCTTTAAATCAAGCCAATTATTTGTTCTTTTTTCATATCTAGCTCAAACTGTTTAGATCTTGTATGAGTCTTTTCCTCTTGAATTATGAATCTGTTCTTGTTATAGATTACGAGTTTTAACATTGAAGTGGTTTCTTAGAAAAAATCATTTGCTCATGATATCTCTCAAATTCTCATGAAATCATTTGTGGGATGCCTTTTTGTTTTATACTGTAATTGCACCCTTCTAAATTCATAATAGTGAAATTGTGTAGCAGTTCATCAGTTATATGCCATGACTGAAAGATATTCCATCCAGGAACCTTTTTCATGTAGTTATTGTTTGAAAGATAGTCAAGTGATCTTGGAGTTTCTGAGCAAGGAGATAGACAAATATCAAGGACCTTAGTTATTACTAGTTGATTTTTAATTACGAGATGACTGTTGAATACGAGAGAGGTGGTATAGCTGTCTCATTTAGTCATTCAAGAAGTTCAAATGAATTTTTAATGTTTGCTGGTCTGGTTGACACTAGATTACAAAGATTTTCTTTTACTTAGAAAGAGAGACGAATGGCTATAAAAACTGATGTGGTACTCATTAATGATTTATTCATAAATCTATTTCCTCTTCTTATTTTAGTTTCCTAATTACTCAAGTAACCATAACCTTATTCTCGTCATAATACGAAAGTGATTAATGCTAAATAAAGACTTTACATTTGGATATTGTAACACGTAGCATTTAGAAAAGGGAAATTTTGGGAAGTTTTGCATCATGCTTCTATTTCTGCAAGTGATAAACCTTTTTTGAATGCTAGCATTGAAAATTCACCCTATTTAAAATCAGTATTTGTGTTTTTCTGTCAATACACCATGCTTAGATTTCAAAATCATGAACGTAGCTTGTTAGGGAAGACTTCTTGGTTTTAAAAATCATGGCTTGACAATGAAAATGCTTGGATTAAAACATGATCATGTCATGTTGAATAATATGAAAATCTAACATTATTAAGATCAATTACTTGTTCACTTGAATTATTATCAAATGTTTCACTGATTTTGCTGTATGAGTTGCTAGGGTGAATTAAAAAAAATCTATTGGTTCAGGTGAAATGGCAATATGCTTTACCGCTACCATTCATTTCGGGCGAACAACAGAGAAACCCGGCTATTATAGTCTTAATGTATGTTTCTTTTTGAGGTAAAATATTACTTGTTAGGAAAATTGGACAAACCAAAAGCTAAATGCTTCTCAGTTCCCATTGTTCAAACAATAATCATCTAACAGTTTGCAAATAATGGTTTGTTGCAATGCAAGTCTCCTTTGATAATTGTTAGTGGACCAACACTTTGACGATTTATTCTTTATGATAATGGATGAGTTTTTATTCAGCAAGTTTCTTAATCTTTATGCATTTCTGTATCTTTATGCACTATGTACTGAGACCCAGCAGATGCTCTAAATACACCATGAAGTGTGCGTTTCTGGGCAAATTTTGGCCAACAGAATAAAACAACTCATTTTTATATCTCCAAATCAGCTCAGTTTCAAAACCTCCACAGACCATAAGACTTAAAGATTTTAGCTGTACTTTGTCAAATACAGGTAGATCCATGAGTTATTTATGTTAAAAACCTCCTTAGACCACAAGACTCTTAAAGAATTTTGTATACTCTTAATAATGATGATTGTTCAATGGTTATTACTCAAAAATTATATATGCCGGACTAATGTACAGATGAAAAGGCTGGAGGCGATTACACTGGTAGCGGCAGATGTAACAGCCTTATGTTTAAGAGACAAGAGACATGCCATGCTCAAAACATAGAGCATGACTAGGCATCGACAAGAAGAATAGAATTTTCAGATTATGCTGGTGGTTGGTTGCGCCCACGATGAAAAATGGAGTTGGGGTTGGTGCTACTCACATCCAAGTGATAGCAAAATTAAATTTTGTAGACTTGGACTTTGGTGCTAGTAAAAGCGAAGTGTGATGATGTTGGTATTTTGGATGGAAATGATGGAATTAGGCACGAAATGTGAAGAATGGCCGGTCGAAGAAAAGAAGCAATGATGTGATGGATTAACTTGCTAAGAAGATATTCATCTTAGTCAGATCGCTTTGGTGAGTGTACTAATTTGGTTTTGAAATACACACACGGATTGATACTTGTGATCCTGCTTTGGATTAATAAGCTATGAATCTGATAGTAAAAGCTTGTATATAAGTTTGTTTGCATAAATGATAATAGTTTGAACTGTCCCCTAAAAAAAATCATGTCATAAAAAATGCTCAACTAAATAATACTCAACGCTAAATGGTCAGAAAAGATGTAGCAATTGATTTTGTTTATAGGTTATGCATGTTTAATGTTTTAATTGACCAGCCAATAAATGATCCTGAAAAATATCCTTCATCCATAATCCATTCATCACATTGTTTAATGGAAAATCATTGTAACCAAATCAATAAATAGCAGCTCTTATCACCCATAGTTAGCTGTAAGAGTAAGCATATGCATCAAAGGCTTGGACAACAACACATGCAAAAGCATTAGATAATAAAGGCATAACATGCAAATAGCAACTCCTAATTAAGCATTTGCATAATTGTCACTGCCTAGTTCAAACCTGTATTTACAATTGTACGAAGCTTTAGTAAAATTAGTTAATTATCAATAATGAACTACCTTTTGATTTGTTTAGAAAATATAGTCAACTCTTATTTGGTATAATGCACTAAGTTATTTACTAGCCATTTGACGTTGGCCCTATTTTTGTACAAACCAAAGCATTTAAGTATTTTCCAATTGGATAGCTAAAATCTAATTATTGGTGTTAACATGAATTTTGTGACACTTTAATTTAATGCTGCAAAATATATCCATTGATTTGGATCTGAGATGAATAATAGTTCAAAATATTAGTGTTTGAGAAGTGAAGTTTCAAGTTAATTTTCCATAGGATTTAAAGTAACTGCTTCTTCTATGTTCAACCGGTATAAATTATATGTTTTTGATTGATTGACAATGATTAATCTTATCTGTGGCTTACCTTTGGAAACCAATATGGCCATAACAGTTGGATACAGTAAAATGGGAAACAGAGCTTATAAACTAACTATTCACGAATATTGATGGTGAAGTTGAATTTGGCTTTGCAGAATGTCAAATTTCACATATTATCACCTGAGATATAGGTCGCGAAGAAATAACTGTATTTATACTTGAATATGTGAGAATGATGAATGCACATGAATATTGTTGGTAATGAAGAAAGAATAATTCACGATTGGACCCCTTGATATACAATGCTTAAATACTATGTGAAAAAGTTGGGTTGATGACAATCTGCATGCAACTCAAAGCTCTACATAATTCTTTGTATGTTAATTTACAGTAAAGGTCAACCCTTTTAGAAAAGGAATCAGCTTTCATCTAATTCTAGTAATAAAATAAGGATGATCATAGTATAGATTTAACAGTTAGAAGGTAAACAAATAACAACAATAGTAATATTTTGCTAAATGCTTGTGTTACACGGTTTGTCCCTAAACTGAGATCCGGTTTTTTCCTAAATGTTTCTTTGAAAATGATACATAGATATACCATGTGCATTATTTTATTAATTGTGATTAAACAAAGTATTGTTAAGCGTACTTATGTAGAGGGAAATTAAAATCAGCAGGACATGTAAAGGTAAAATTCCAATTTTTTAGTGTACCAACCAGATTTTACGAGAATAAAAGATTTCTTTTAATATAGCATCAAAGCAAAGCTCTTTTGGTGTTTCTTAAGCGAATTGGCCACATGAACTCAACGCCACCCACTATGAATAGCTAAATGCTTAGCTGAAGACATACATGTATGTGTATGACATAATCTCATATTGAAAATTAATATCAATGGGACTTTTATATACTAGTAAAAAACTTTCATTACGCCAATTAACTATATGAAAAATGTGTTCTCTAGTCATATTATCCACAATAGATATTTTAAGTCATAAACAACACAAAAGAGAAAACATGAACACCATCATTGAATTGCAGAATTGAACACAATTACTTTCGTCCCATGATTACCCATATCATTGAAATATACATACACAGAAAAGAAAACGAGCCTAGAAGTAAAAATAATGTATAGAAGACAATTTTTTGTCACCGGTAAAGTTAAAAAAAATGATATGAAAAGTTGTATTTTACAAAGCAAATATAAAGGCTAGACTGTAGCAAACAAAATAAAACAAAGAATAATAAGATAAACCAAACTAACAAAGTCTGAAGATTTCAGGCTTTTTGATATCCTTAACTAAAACATGGTCTAATTCAACTGTTGTGCTACCATTAAATAATAGTAGAGATACCATTGTTACAAAAGCATGTCTTGGTGCTCGTATTTTGATAGATTGTATTTATCCTAAAAATATGCATTCGATGAATATAAGATGCATCGATATGAACTAAGATGAAAATAATAAGGTATAAGCAGCAAAATGAAGCTTTATACCCAAAAAAATTACTTGATATAAGTTTGGATTTTTTTTTATTTTATTGTATAGATAAAAATTACAGAATAATGGCTGCAAGTCTGCAATGAACCGCTTGATCAAGATGGTCACCTTCTATACAAAAAGGATACTATTTCAAAAAAGCTAACAAGTTTGAGTGGAACTGATCTTGTCCATGTTTACCAATGGCTTTTTCTCACCTATTTAAGGGTTGATATGATAGTGGACCTTCCATTAGAAGAAATACATGTATTCAATAATAATTGATATATATTCTCAAACAAGATCTATGATAAAAAAATGTACGATGAGTTCAATTACATCGTGGCAGTTTGTTCGCATAAAAAATATATATGAAAGTAAACGAACACCGAGTTATGTCCCTGTGTAAAATGCATAACCAAAAATTCATGAAACTATAGCAATATCAAATGTTAGTCAAAGACTGAACTAAAAGACCAAGAAAATGGTGTGTTACTGGTGGAAACAAAGCGATATACTTCACATGGTCAATTCAGATTGATTACTAGCAGCACGTAGAATGTACCGTCCTCTGTAAAAAATGAGCCATTAATATGGACCAAAACATGGATTCTTTTTTTTTTTTTTGCAAATACAAATTTTTTTCTCTAAACTATTATGTGAAAGGAGGTAGAAAAATATCAAATATAGAAGAAGAAGAAACTGATTACTAACATCACATTTACTGAGGAATCTAGACATAAATAAAAGAGCAAATTAACCTTTTTTTATAAGAAAAGGTGACCAGTTCATATTAAATATAATTAATCAAGGGTCTACCGTTCAATTGATCATCAAACTAAGAATTAAATCAAAATATCACAACTAACAATTTTTCTACATATCATAATCCTTAACCAGGACAATAGAAGGAGATGCAAAGAATTCCTTCCTACACAATTAAATATAGAGAAACATTAAGAGAGCAGTAAATTTAAAAATGGGCAGATGACATAGGATATTAGTTGTTGTTTGTATTGAAGAACAAGTAGTGTAACACCCCGTATTTTCGGGAAAGACGTTAAATAACAAACTAAAGAATAATTAATTTTAAAAAGAAGAAATAGATGAAACGGGTTGCGCCATTGCGTTCATCTCGGAATTCTGCTTGAGATAGAGTCCGAGTTTGCGTAAATCGGACTCCGTATGAAGAAGATATCTTTAAATTAAATAATGCAGCAAAACATGAAAAAAAAAATAGAATGAGAAAAGAATAATGTTTAGCATTGTTCTAAGACTCGTAAGCAAAAGACTCAGTAGCTCATTTGGTTAGAACATGTGACTTGCATACAAGAGATACAAAGTTTGATCCCCGCCAGCGCCATATATTTTTGTTTTAGGGGAGTGGCTAAAAAGTAGCCTAGTGTGAACGTAGTTCAATATATATATACATACATACATATATACATACATACATATATATATATATATATATATATATATATATATATATGACATGTATGCACACGTGGCGCATTTTTTTATTTTTGGTCAAGGATTGTCTTCTTTTCTTACGTGGCCTTCTATGATTGGCGTACTGGTCGAACATTGAGTCATTAAGGCTTACATGGCGCAAAACGGTTGGCTGAATGACATATTAATCGACTTTGATGGCTATGATCACCCCCGGTTTGATCCAACGGCTCTAATCTAATCAAATCTCTATAAATACAACCCTAGACCATAACCCTAATCACACAAATTAAAAGATAAAGAGCCGTCATGCTGCCGGAGTTGAGCTAAGAGCAGCCATCGTCGCAAATTAGAAGAAAAGATTAAAGCTACAAATCAAATCAAATTAAAACTAGGACAACGTGTTAGTCTTCATCAAATTCCAGAAAAAACAAATTTCAGAAATCAAGACTTCTCTTTTGTTTATAAGTACGGTTGATACGTAGATTTAAACATGATCTTCTTTTTATATATCATGGCTTGTATAATTTGAATGTAGAACGATGTCTATATGTGAATTTGATTTATATTTATTTTAATTTGCGGGTGATGAACATGTTAAACTTGATTTATGTTCACATTTATTTGTTGGCGATGAACACACTATTGTAAACTTTTAGTGATAAAACTTATCATGAAATGGGTGATGAACTCATTCTAGCGTATGTTAACTTAATGGTATAATTTGGTGGTTACTTGCAAGTTTATGATCTAAATCATATCCTTATGTTGGATCAACATTTATGTATATTTAGAATTATGTTAAGTTGAACCTATATATGTTGCAAGTTAAATTAGCGGTCCTCTTATGCTTTAACATACATAAGTTAATATGATAAGTGGTGATTTAAATATGATTATTTGTGGCTTATGTTTAAACATACATAAGTTAATATGATAAGTGGTGATAAGTGGTGATTTAAATATGATTATTTGTGGCTTATGTTTTAACATACATAAGTTAAT
This sequence comes from Allium sativum, assembly GCA_030737875.1. Lineage (NCBI taxonomy): Eukaryota > Viridiplantae > Streptophyta > Magnoliopsida > Asparagales > Amaryllidaceae > Allium > Allium sativum. Next base: position 223,464,015 of record CM060923.1, on the reverse strand, counting down.
ATGATAAGTGGTAATTTAAATGTGATCATTTGTGGCTTATGTTTTAACACACTTAAGTTAATATGATAAGTGGTGAATTAAATGTGATTATTTGTAGCTTATGATTTAACATACATAAGTTAACATGCTAAGTTGTGATTTAAATATGTTTATAAGCAAAGACTTGATTATGTAAACCTATTTTTTTATATCTACAACTGTACATGTTAGATCCATGTTAGTTTGATTCAACTTCTATGCAAGCTCACCACTACATGTTCAAGTTGGGATAGTTCTATTTAAAACTCTTATGATTATGATTCATGTTACATAGATCTAGATTGCAAGTCCATAATTAAAAGTATATTATGCCAACTTCATGTGACACATATAATTAGATCCATATTTTTGTTTGATTCTATGCCAAAACCTATATGCCACATGTTTTATGTTGTTGGAATATTTCATGTTCTTTGTGTTTCCTTTTTTTTGTTTATGAGTTAGGCTAAAATATCGAGCCTAAAATTCGATGTAATTTTGCGAATGTACAACGGGGTAACGTTGGGGGAAAATAGGAAATTACTTGTAATTGGCATTTTGGCATATAACCTTGATTAGCGACATTTAATGGTATAATTTATGTACCAAAAGTCATGAACCTGATTTAGAGGGAAAGCGGGCCATAACAATAATTGTTGATAATGTACATTAAAAGAGTAATTGTGGCACAATTAAATTGGGAATCATTTACATATAAGCGAGCCATAACAATAATTGTTGATAATGTACATTAAAAGAGTAATTATGGCACAATTAAATTGGGAATAATTTACATATAAGCGGGCCATAACAATAATTGTTGATAATGTACATTAAAAGAGTAATTATGGCACAATTAAATTGGGAATAATTTACATATAGAATTTGTCCTAAATGAGAAATATGTAAATTGTAGAAAAATATGAATATGCCTAATCGGAGGTTAGATTGAGTTGTGGTGTAAAACTGCCCGGACCCGCCCGGTTGTCCAGTAACCACAGCAATACCTATCTATTGTGAGAGGTTAAGGCATTGAGCCCAATAAGAACCCGAGGTTAGACTGAGTTGCGGTGTAAAGCTACCTGGAACCGACCGGCACATCCAGTGACCGCAACAATACCTGTCTAATGTGAGTGGTTGGTGCTTTAATAAATGAATTAAAGCTAAGACAAGATTTGGTAGGGTTAAGTTTACTTTAGAACACTTAACCAATTTAACATGTTAATTAGACACGTGGGTAAGGTTAAGTAACTTTAGAACACTTAACCAATTTAACATGTAAATTAGACAAGTGGGTAAGGTTAAGTAAATTTAGAACGCTTAACCGCTATAACATGTTAATTGAACAGATGGTAGGTTTAAAGTTAACCAAGGTATCACTTAACCAATACATACATACATACATACATACATATATATACATATATATATAACATGACGTGTGGTAAAGTTAAGTTAATACAAGAGGACAACACTTAACCATGATAACATGATAAGTAGATGGGTTAAGTTAATTGAATTGATTGATGACACCTAACCAATATAACATGGTAAACGAGTGGGGTTAACACTTAACCAACATAACATGGTGAATGAACAGGGTTAAGTTAATAAATCACACTTAACCAATCCAACATGATAAGTTAGAAAGGTTAAGTTAGTAAGAAACACTTAACCAACATGACATGACAAGTAGGAGGGTTAAGTACATATCGGATTGGTGGGTAATATTAGTAAATATAGGCCCACACACTTAACCATTAATACGCATGCTTGAATTCGTGGGAAGGTTAAGTACACGTCGGGTTGGTGGGTAATATTAGTAAATATAGACCCACAAAACTTAACCATTAAATACACATGCTTGAATCGGTAGGAGGGTTAAGTACACGTCAGGGTTGGTGGGTAATATCAGCAAATACAGGCCCACAAACTTAACCATAAGGAAACCCTAGTAACGGGGACCCATTTCAGCAGTAACCCACATAGGTGTATCATGGTACCCTGGAACTAGGCAGGGTGGGGCACGATTACTGGGCTGATTATAAGCGGTCAAAACGGTGGCGGTTGGTGCAACAGTGTAGGTTCTAACGGAGGGTGGGCGTGCACACACTCCGGAGCAGAAAAAGCAGACACTGGGCATCAGTAGTATACACTATGCACTCTGGAATCATGTCGGGTCGCCACCATAGAACTTGATACACCCTATGGTGGGGCCGGCACAGGTATCTACAATCTAGCGGGGGCCGTATGACACACGCATGTAGCATAATTCCTAGTTGTACCTAGGTCGCATAAACCCTGAACCTGAGAAGCATTCAATAGGTAGCATAAACCCTAGTTGGACCTAGGTCGCGTAAACCCTGGTTGAATATAGGAAGCGCTCGATAGAAAACCCTAGATTAGATCTAGGTAATAAATGAAATTTCCATAATAGATGTACACCTGAAGGTAACCACAATTACGGGGATTGGGATTACGTTGTAATTATTGTCGTTGTATACATATTACTAGTTGGGACACTAGTTAGCCGGTACAGGGACGTGGAAATCAGAATAACAGGGTAGTAGCGAAGCAGAGAAATAGAAATGATTTAGCCTGTCTTTTGATATCTTGACACTATAGCATTGTCCTACTTTCAATTATTCATGTCATGATCTTTGCTCCCTGTTTAAATGCTATTAATAACTGTACTTACCAGACTTATTGTCTGACCCACTTTCCTTCGTCCTCTTTTCTTCTGTCCCCCCCGTCCCCCCAAGGTAATCAGTGAGGGAATAGCTCATGTTAGTTTGGACCATATCTCCTTCCAAGATTGAAGATTAGTCGAAGTTTTTCTTGGATTCCCTTTTCCATTGCTATTGCTGGCCCATGCTACATTGGGGAATATAAATGTTATTTTATGCTTCTTTATTTTGTTATGTAAGACAGATACTTTGGTATTGGAAAACAATTGTTGTACAAACTATTTTATAAATGAAGTAAAGTTTTATTTTCCTCTGTTTAAATTTGTCTGTCTTGTAATTTATCTGCACCTTTTACCTAAAGCGCTCCATCGAATTTAAGGCATTCCCTTTGTGAGTGACCTTAACAAAGGGGGGGTGTTTCACTTGGTATCAGAGCTGAAGGTTACCGAATCAAATAAAATGATTTGAAAAATTATTTTCAAAACGGTTTTAAAGAAGCATTTTCAAAAGAAAAGTTTCGTTTTAAAGGCATGTTCCCAAAGCCATATGCACTATCTTTTGATCCTCTGTTTGAATCCGTGTTTCCTTCTTTCCTGAGTCTCTGGGGCTCTTGGCTTTTTAGGAGGTAACCTCATCGCGGTATGGTTCTGTAGGCTCGACGAGACTACGACACCTGTCAAAGGACAAAGAAGTGTCCGACTTCCATCTATAGCCGCAATAGTTTCACCTGCGGTTAATTTTCTTTCGAGCTTTGTAGGATTTTCCGTGCGATGGAGGAAGCTTTCGAGAGACTTGTCAACATGATTACACAAGGATGGTAAAGATGAGAATGAGGGAGTTTGGCTAAGGGGCACAACCCAAGGATGAGAAATTCATGGATATGGACTTGGCCTATGAAGGAGGAAAGAATAGTAAAACACTAAGACAAGAGGAGGTATCTTTATGGTATAACGACAAGGGCAAGTACTTGCTCTCACCGCCAGTGTACCGGAGAAAGGGGTAGTAAAGTTTCTGTTGAGAGTTTAGCTTTTCTTTTTTATCAGCCTATTAGCACCCTTTTTATTTTAGCACTTCATATTTGTTTATACCCACTACCACAGTTGAGTTTCTGCACCTTAGTACTTGTATAGTAGAAGATCCCATTTTAGTCTCAAATCCAACTGGTGGTTCGACCCATTTATCTTTGGTTTGTAAGGATTTGAGAGTAGCTGTAATTAAGTATTGGGTTTAAGCGTAATGCTTATGTTTTTGGGTTTCATGGGCTATGGGTTGATTCTAGGCATGGGTTGGTTAGCTAGTAATTGTGAAGGGAGGGTAGTTAGACTTTTGATTTGCCTCGGAAATACCCTCGAGATTTCGTGCAATCCTAAAGGATCAGTCAGGCCTAGCTACCTAGAATCACTTGATACATCTATCGACGGTTTGCGATCCGTTGGAGTAGTCCATGAGCACGTAGATGTTTTTGGTTAGGTTAGGGGTTTGTCCCCTAAAACGCGAGATAGATTTCCGCATATATCCAGTTAACAATGCCAAGCTAGTTATCCGATCAACGACAGTTTTGGAAATGGAGATCAAGAAGCTTCACAATCGTGAAGGTTAATTAGTTAAGGTATGGTGGAGTGAAGCTCAAGAAGACGCGACGTGAGAAACTGAAGATAAGACACGCGTATCATGCCCTTTTTCTTAAGGATATATCCTTGATCTTTTTGTAGGAATCTTATGCATCTTGTTTCTATCTTTTTAGGTATATCCTCTAGGTCATATCTTTGATCCTTAGGTAGGTATAAACCTATGGTTGAAACATGTGTATGAGACATGTTATGTTTTGTGGATGCAAGTGTTTGCTAGTGGTTGCTCGTGGATGCATTTACACACATTAGACACTAGATCGACTCAGTCACCTTTTCATATTGCATATGGATCCAAGTGCATATGTTTGTATAAGGATTGAAACTTGATGTGTTATCATATGGACGTTGCATTTGTATGAATGATTGTGCACTCATGTAGAAAATCTTGAGTAAGAAAAAAATTGCATACATAATGGATTCATGGCACAGACATAATTCACATTAAGGAGGTCAACTGAATCAGTAGACCGCCTGATTTTGCATTAGATAAGGACATATACACACACTATGCATATCATCATGAAGCATTAGAAATCTTTTTAAGGACAAGGAATGCCTGTGATTGAATGATTGAGTAGATGGACGATTGGATGGTAGGATATACATTCTTCCAGACTTGGAGATTTCAGGGACGAAATCCTTTGAGGAGGGGAGAATGTAACACCCCGTATTTTCGGGAAAGACGTTAAATAACAAATTAAAGAATAATTAATTTGAAAAAGAAGAAATATGTGAAATGGGTTGCGCCATTGCGTTCATCTCGGAATTCTGCTTGAGATAGAGTCCGAGTTTGCATAAATCGGACTCCATATGAAGAATATATCTTTAAATTAAATATTGCAGCAAAACATGAAAAAAAATAGAATGAGAAAAGAATAATGTTTAGCATTGTTCTAAGATTTGTAAGTAAAAGACTCAGTAGCTCATTTGGTTAGAACATGTGACTTGCATACAAGAGGTACAGAGTTCGGTCCCTGCCAGCGCTATATATTTTTGTTTTAGGGGAATGGCTAAAAAGTAGCCTAGTGTGAAAGCAGTTCAATATATATATATATATATATGACGTGTATGCACATGTGGCGCATTTTTTTAATTTTTGGTCAAGGATTGTCTTCTTTTCTTACGTGGCCTTTTATGATTGGCCTGTTGGTCGAACATTAAGTCATTAAGGCTTACATGGCGCAAAACAGTTGGCTGAATGACTTATTAATCAACTTTGATGGCTACGATCACCCCCGGTTTGATCCAACGGCTCTAATCTAATCAAATCTCTATAAATACAACCCTAGACCATAACCCTAATCACACAAATTAAAAGATAAAGAGTCGTCATGCTGCCGGAGTCGAGCTAAGAGCAGCCGTCGTCGCAAATTAGAAGAAAAGATTAAAGCTACAAATCAAATCAAATTAAAACTAGGACAATGTGTTAGTCTTCATCAAAGGAGAGTTGTACAATTTCAGAAAAACATATTTCAGAAATCAAGACTTCTCTTTTGTTTGTAAGTACGGTTAATACGTAGATTTAAACATGATCTTTTGTTTATATCATGGCTTGTATAATTTGAACGTAGAACGATGTCTATATGTGAATTTGATTATTTATATTTATATTAATTTGTGGGTGATGAACATGCTAAACTTGATTTATGTTCACATTTATTTGTTGGAAATGAACATACTATTGTATACTTTTAGTGATAAAACTTATCATGAAATGGGTGATGAACTCATTCTAGCGTATGTTAACTTAATGGTATAATTTGGTGGTTACTTGCAAGTTTATGATCTGAATCATATCCTTATGTTGGATCAACATTTATGTATATTTAGAATTATGTTAAGTCGAACCTATATATGTTGCAGGTTAAATTAGCGGCCCTCTTATGTTTTAATATACATAAGTTAATATGATAAGTGGTGATTTAAATATGATTATTTGTGGCTTATGTTTTAACATACATAAGTTAATATATAAGTGGTGATTTAAATATGATTATTTGTGACTTATGTTTTAACATACATAAGTTAATATGATAAGTGGTGATTTAAATGTGATCATTTGTGGCTCATGTTTTAACACACATAAGTTAATATGATAAGTGGTGAATTAAATGTGATTATTTGTGGCTTATGATTTAACATACATAAGTTAACATGCTAAGTTGTGATTTAAATATGTTTATAAGGAAAGACTTGATTATGTAAACCTATTTGTTTAGATCTACAACTGTACATGTTAGATCCAAGTTAGTTTGATTCAACCTCTATGCAAGTTCACCACTACATGTTCAAGTTGGGATAGTTCTATGTAAAACTCTTATGATTATGATTCATGTTACATAGATCTAGATTGCAAGTCCATAATTAAAAGTATATTATGCCAAGTTCATGTGACACATATAATTAGATCCATATTTTTGTATGATTCTACGCCAAAACCTATATGCCACATGTTTTATGTTGTTGGAATATTTCATGTTCTTTGTGTTTCCTTTTTTTTGTTTAGTTAGGCTAAAATATGGAGCCTAACATTCGATGTAATTTTGCGAACGTACAACGGGGGTAACGTTGGGGGAAAATAGGAAATTACATGTAATTGGCATTTTGGCATATAACCTTGATTAGCGACATTTAATGGTATAATTTATGTACCAAAAGTCATGAACCTGATTTAGAGGGAAAGCGGGCCATAACAATAATTGTTGATAATGTACATTAAAAGAGTAATTGTGGCACAATTAAATTGGGAATAATTTACATATAAGCGGGCCATAACAATAATTGTTGATAATGTACATTAAAAGAGTAATTATGACACAATTAAATTGAGAATAATTTACATATAAGCGGGCCATAACAATAGTTGTTGATAATGTACATTAAAAGAGTAATTATAGCACAATTAAATTGGGAATAATTTACATATAGAATTTGTCCTAAATGAGAAATATGTAAATTGTAGAAAATATAAATATGCCTAACCCGAGGTTAGATTGAGTTGTGGTGTAAAACTGCCTGGACCTCCCCGGCTGTCCAGTAACCACAACAATACCTATCTAATGTGAGAGGTTAAGGCATTGAGCCCAATAAGAACCCGAGGTTAGACTGAGTTGCGGTGTAAAGCTGCCCAGAACCGACCGGCACATCCAGTGACCGCAACAATACCTGTCTAATGTGAGTGGTTGGTGCTTTAATAAATGAATTAAAGCTAAGACAAGATTTGGTAGGGTTAAGTTAACTTTAGAACACTTAACCAATTTAACATGTTAATTAGACAAGTGGGTAAGGTTAAGTAACTTTAGAACACTTAACCAATTTAACATGTAAATTAGACAAGTGGGTAAGGTTAAGTAAATTTAGAACGCTTAACCGTTATAACATGTTAATTTAACAGATGGTAGGTTTAAAGTTAACCAAGGTATCACTTAAACAATATATATATATATATACATATATATATATATAACATGATGTGTGGTAGGGTTAAGTTAATACAAGAGGATAACACTTAACCATGATAACATGACAAGTAGATGGGTTAAGTTAACTTGAATTGATTGATGACACTTAACCAATATAACATGGTAAACGAGTGGGGTTAACACTTAACCAACATAACATGGTGAATGAACAGGGTAAAGTTAATAAATCACACTTAACCAATCCAACATGATAAGTGAGAAAGGTTAAGTTAGTAAGAAACACTTAACCAACATGACATGACAAGTAGGAGGTTTAAGTACATATCAGGTTGGTGGGTAAAATCAGTAAATATAGGCCCACACACTTAATACGCATGCTTGAATCCGTGGGAAGGTTAAGTACACGTCGGGTTGGTGGGTAATATTAGTAAATATAGGCCCACAAAACTTAACCATTAAATACACATGCTTGAATTAGTAGGAGGGTTAAGTACACGTCAGGGTTGGTGGGTAATATCAACAAATATAGGCCCACAAACTTAACCATAAGGAAACCCTAGTAACGGGGACCCATTTCAGCAGTAACCCACATAGGTGTATCATGGTACCCTGAAACTAGGCAGGGTGGGGCACGATTATTGGGCTGATTATAAGCGGTCAAAACAACGGCGGTTGGTGCAGCAGTGTAGGTTCTAACGGAGTGTGGGCGTGCACGCACTCCGGAGCAGAAAAAGCAGGCACTGGGAATCTGTAGTATACGCTGTGCACTCTGGAATCGTGTCGGGTCGCCACCATAGGACTTGATACACCCTATGGTGGGGCCAGCACAGGTATCTACAATCTAGCAGGGGCCGTATGACACACGTAGGTAGCATAATCCCTAGTTGGACCTAGGTCGCATAAACCCTGAACCTGAGAAGCATTCAATAGGTAGCATAAACCATAGTTGGACCTAGGTCGCTTAAACCCTGGTTGAATCTAGGAAGCGCTCGATAGAAAACCCTAGATTAGATCTAGGTAAAAAATGGAATTTCCATAATAGATGTACACCTGAAGGTAACCACAATTACGGGGATTTGGATCACGTTGTAATTATTATCGCTGTATACGGATCACTAGTTGGGACACTAGTTAGCCGGTGCAGGGACGTGGAAATCAGAATAACAGCGTAGTAGCGAAGCAGAGAAATTGAAATGAGTTAGCTTGTCTTTTGATATCTTGACACTATAGCATTGTCCTACTTTCGATTACTCATGTCATGATCTTTGCTCCCTGTTTAAATGCTAATAATAACTGGACTTACCAGACTTATTGTCTGACCCACTTTCTTTCGTCCTCTTTTCATCCGTTTCCCCCTAGGTAGTCAGTGAGGGAATAACTCAGCTTAGTTTGGACCATATCTCCTTCCAAGCTTGAAGATTAGTCGAAGTTTTTCTTGGATTCCCTTTTCCATTGCTATGGCTGGCTCATGCTACATTAGGGAATATAAATGTTATTTTATGCTTCTTTATTTTGTTATGTAAGACAGATACTCTGGTATTGGAAAACAATTGTTGTGCAAACTGTTTTATAAATAAAGTAAAGTTTTATTTTCCGCTGTTTAAATTTGTCTGTCTTGTAATTTATCTGCACCTTTTACCTAAAGTGCTCCACCGAAGTTAAGGCGTTCCCTTTGTGAGTGACCTTAACGAAGGTGGGGTGTTTCAAGTAGGCTATATATAAGATGCCTAGATATGACATGCTAACAAAAATATATTAGTTTTTTTATTTTGTTAGCTTTTCTATCAACTTTTAATAAGAATCTTTGTAAGGTTATCTAATCAACAACCTAATAGAATACTTGGAAAAAGCATTTAATCAACAACATCTTTAGCCATGATAACCATAATACAAAGACTAACAAATAGACCCAATGTATATAATTTGGAAAAATATCGTGAGAGCATACGTTTTGATAATTACTTTTAATATATGGTAATTTAATATAATAATTTATTCATAACATATAAATACTAATATTATACCTAATGATGTATAATTGATACATTATCAATTATTTAATTAATTACTTAAATTTCACAAAATACTTCTCTTGTTGAGGAGTCATTAAGTATTTGAAAAGTAAATTATATTTAATAAATTCGCATGTTTCTATTTTCAATCTCACATTCCTATTTTCATTGTCCTGTTGCATTAAACATTGAGAATTACTGTTGATGGCATATACACACAGTCTTGCGCTTAGTACGGGGGTTTGGATTGATTTTGTTGTAGGTTCGGAGGCCTACGGCTGTAGTGGAATTGGCAAAAAAAATGACAGTGAGATCGTGATGTTGACACTACAAGAAAAACCGAGATTAGCGACAGTTTTTTAGCAGCGGAAAATTCCGTCGCTAATTAGCGGCGGATTTCCGTGGGCTTTGTAAGAGAAAATATTTTGGATTTTATATGTCATCTTATTATAAATAATTACCGTCGAATATTAATTCTGTCGCTAAATCAATGGAAAATTGCAGCTCTTTACCGTCATATAATATTTAACGCTAAATTCCGTTGCTAATAGAGTCAGATTACCGTCGACATAATTTTGAAGCTATTTTTCTGTAGTTTTCCAAGAGATTTGAAACGAACTTTTATATTTATTATTTATAAAATGTTCTAAATTTGTGTTATTACTTAGTAATTAATTAGTAAATTTAAATTTTAAATAATTAATGTTAATAATACATTAGTAATTAATAATAAATAATAACTATTAGAAGTAAATAAAATTCAATAGTTAATGCTGATTAATTTTTTTTTGAAAATTAATGCTGATTAATTATTAATTACTATATAATATAAATAAGAGGTAATATTAATTAATAAAATACATTATTGCTCGATGTTTATTAAATTTGTTTTGATAATCAATGATTATTTAATTGTCTTTAATACGATTAATTAAATTAATATTAAGAAATTATTAATACATATTTGCTTTTAAGAAATTGATTGGTACGTATTATTTGATAAATAATTGGTAATTAAGAAAAACAAAATGGTCTAAGTTTAAAAATAAGAAGTTAAATAAATATTAAAGAATTTCGAAATTCAAAAAATTCAAACATTACCATACAAGTTGTTATTTTCATGCATATTAATGTACTATTAAATAATTAATAATTGATATGTGATAGTTAATATAAGTATATAATAGTTATTATAAATTAATATCTACTATTAATAATTAGTTGTTGGTAATCTATAATTAATAATAAATACTTAATTAGTGATTAATTACAGCTGAGCATAAGATTTAAGTAATGCACTTATCTCTAATATATTGTGAGACAACACATTTTCAGTTTATAAAGATCAGAATTTAAACTGTAATATTAAATATACATATATAATATCATGTTCTTTTATACCGGTGTATAATGTGATTTCAGTATACATGTTTCCTAAATTCAAAAGTATTGCAATTATCTCTAATATAATATGAGACAACACATTCTCAGTTGTTCGAGGCTTAACTTTTTAGTAACATTTATCATGCAGTTCATTGGAAATTCTGTTTCATAAAATAAAATAAAAGAATAATATCTGAATTTTATTGGAAATTTTCTTAAAAGTCAATAATTAAACTATTTATATTGCTTGCTATTGCGTGGTTTGTTTCAGTCTTCTCCTAGTTTCCTCCAATTTTTCATTTCCCGCTTAAGTCCTTAACCCTAAATTAATTCAATTACCTCCAGCGATCCTTATTCTTTGGCCGCCTCCCTCATTTCAGCCAAAACAGAAATCGATTCCAAAATATTCCTCCTTCCTCCTTGTTTCAATTCGTTCGCTCCTCACACTTTTGTTCTCCTCACCGATAACCCTAGCTTTTCCCATCGCTGGTTTACTATTTTTAGCTACTCACTTGAGCCCCGTTTAGATCTAAACTTCCTTATCCTTCTATCAGCCTTTTTCAACTTCTCTGATGAACCGTCTTTGTTCTCTTCTCCATCAAACTTTTGGATCTGCCTTCACAAACACCTTGCCTTAGTTTCATCCAATTCTTTCGTCGTTAGCCCTTGTTTACAGCGAATCTAGCATTTCTTGGGTCGATTTTTCAAGCTTAGTGGTTGTCGCATGCTTCTCATTCGGTCTCTATAGCGCGGATGAAAATGGTCTGCGTTTGATTTTGGTATAATGGGCGAGTTTCTTGTTTTCATTCTATTCATCCGCTTTAGGCCTCTTAAAAATATAGGGCACCATTCTATATAATTTGTTCTACACGTAAGTAAATAAATAAAATTTGCAGATTAAATTGCACATTAAATTGGCAGATTTTGATTTTGGTATAATGGAGATTGCTGGGGAATGGATGCCTGCTAAATAGCAAACCCGGACGTGAATTAAAATAGCAGTTTGGAGTCTGAAATACTTTAAGAATTTAGTTTTTTTTTAACTTCTGTGTCCATTGAGTTAAACACAATCTGCCATCTCTATTTGTTTGTTCTCCTGAAGCAAAATATTCAATCCAGATATTCAAGCAAATATGGATTCAAGGATGAAGAACACAGATTTTAATTACTTTAAAATGATATTCTCATGGTTCCTAAGACTCATTTCAGGTGAAGAGAGCAAGTTAACTTCTGTAGCAGAAGCAAATATTGTTGTAGGTCAGTTTAGTGTTGATGTATATAGGTCAGTTTAGTCTTTCGAATGATCATGTTTCCAAATTGTAATTAAAATCCTGGACGAATCTTACCACATACACATTGAAAACACTCATTCGTGTGAAATCATCATTCTGTCACCTATTTATTTTACCATGCTTGTAGCCGATTTTACATTAGTCTTCCACGTTAATTACTCCTTGCAATAGTACTATAGCAGTAGCATTCAAAGAACCAACAAAATAATGAGGAATTGTCTTTCGTACAGAATTGGAAAAGCATCAACTAAATGATGTTCAAAGCATGCAGACTTGGCACTTTTGATGAACATGGATTGTGACGCTTGCTGCATGATAAAACAATATTCTGGTCATAACTCTCTTGTTTCAGCTTATTTTGGTTCATGTCTCCTTTGCAAAGTAACGATGCTTCTTCTAGAAACAATACATTGTGTTGGCTGTGCTTAAGAAGAAGTCACCTGATCGCATCACTTGGAGTTCCGTTACATCACACCAGCCACCACATACTCTCCATTGCTGCCATAGGTATGTGCCAAACTTCAGATTCTTGCCCGAAGCCGAATTTATTAAATTCTAAATGAATCTCAAGTTTGAACATTTATTTGCTTCATTTATTTGTCAAATTTAGTTTGATCGGAATTGCTAATGAATTAAATAGTTGAAACGTTTGAAAGAAAACACAAACTGGTTTACTAATGTGTTTTCCATTTTATTGCTTATATTGCATTCATGTTTGATTCATGTTGTCTTGCATTGAATGTTATTACCTTCCTGATGGATGTTTGAAGAATGAAAATGTTTCATTTAATTGATTACTAGATAAATCATCTGAAGTAGATGGTTGTGTTACATAGACACCTAATCAAAGTCTAAACGTTGGGTTTGATTTCATGCTTACTAATACTGACGGATTAGCAAAGGCAAGCTGCGAGCACATATTTGATGCATAACCTTCAATTGTTGCAAATTTGATTATTTAAAGTATATTAGGATTTTACTTTGTCATCATTTTGTGAATTGCTCAATTTGTTCAACATGTTAGCACTACCTAAACCCTTGGTTTTAGAATAAATGTTTTGCTGAAATGTTTTCTGTGTATATCGAAGTGGGCATTACTTCTTTCCAGAGTTCTATTTTCAACTACCACCTTATTGTATTTTAGAAAATGGTGAGGATCCTATGGTACATTGAAAAGTTGGGCCTGCTTAATGTAGAATACAAGAGTCAACTAGAATGGACAATTTGAGCAAAAGCTTCAACTCCTAAACTATTTGAGCAAGGTTTAAAAAAATAAAATATATTTTTCAGTAATTTTATTGTAAGGACATGTATTTTCTTCTATATATACGTTTTATTTATCGTCTATTTTCTTTGGCAGTGGGTTTGCAAAAGATACTCTGGTTGCTATGAAATCGATGTCCGTATCCATGCTGTAAAAGTGCTAGCAGATCCTTTAGATTACATGTTTGGCCAAGGAGATGTCAAAGAAGCCTTACGATTTGGAAACATCATGCTATTTCGAAAGCTATTAGACTATAGCAGTAGCAGGAGGAGGAGAATCGGAATGTTGTGCCTTGTGCAGTGATGCCACAGAAGTGAATAACTGAAATAGGTTGATTTTTTTTGGTATTTTTGAATCTTTACATTGATGCATGGACACAGCTAAGTGTTATGTTTATAATGGATGTTGTGGTTTTTTGTATGTAATTATGAATGTTTTTTTAGTTCTAAATTAATATTGTTGACTAATTTATCTTTGTTTTTTTAATATGTTATTTATTTTAGTGTTCACGTTTGAATGTTGTTTGTTGTGTATATATATGTATGTATATATATGTCTCTCTCTCTCTCTATATATATATATCAGAAGGGGAATAGCAGCTGATTACTAACAAAAAAATGAGGTTAAGTTTACTTCAATTTAATTTTCGTCGCTAATCCCTTGGCAAGTAGTAAGGGTTTACCAACATCTATGATAAATGATAATTTATTATAAATTAATTATCCGTCAGTAAATAGTCGGTAAATAAATTAAAATTAAATTATTAAATAAAATTATATTTTTATCAAATAAAGAGTAAAATGACGGAAAATTGTCGGAAAACTCATGCTATATTCCGTCGCTAAAATCTGACGCTATTACCGTCATGGTTTTTACCGACCACCAAATTATACAGGAAATCCGTCGCTAATCCAATATAGCGACGGATTAGAAGTGGATTACTTCCGTCGCTATTTGCTGTTTTTCTTGTAGTGTGAGAGTTGTTGCAGTGGACTCCAAGTAAGGGTGATGATTGATGGGGTGGGGCAGTGGTCGCGGGTATGCTGCTAGAGCTGAAAGATGGATGCATTTGGGTGTTCTGGGTGAGGTCGGTTGTGAAGTTGGGATTATACCAGGTACGATTTTGTTATAAAAAAAATCTGTTTGGTGTTAGAAATATTATCAATTTCATTTAGTTTTGTTGATGTAAACTAGTGCTCTACCTACTTGTAACACAACACCACAAATCGGATTATAAGTTGTGTCAGTTTTAAAAAATAAATTCTAGCTGCTGTTGTTATTCAATATTGTTATCAGTAATTATGTGGTGTTGGTTAACATAGCTATATTAGATTTCTATTCAGTTATCAAACCGATTGTTATGTGAATCAACTTAGCATAATTGATTTTTGTATGGAGTATGTAACACCCACGTCCATTAATGTCACTCACAAAGGGAATGCATTAATTTTCATGGAGTATTATTAGTGTATTGAACATAATATAACAAGACAGATACATATATTGGTACTTGAAAATTTTCAAACAACTTTTATTGCAGCGGATAAATAGTTTGATTACAATAACATCATAAACCAACAGAAAAACCAAGTACACTTAGTAACCATCTTGACAAATTATTTTCTGAGTACATAAAGTAAAAAGCATAACCCCAACATAAGTAGCCATAAAAGAGATGAGCTGAACTTTACTTTCAGTAATCCAAGCACTTCCAAAAGAGAGAGAAAGAGATCCAAATCAAGCTCCGTCAGTACTAGTCCCACCCTGAGAACCTGGGGGGTGGGGGGGGGGGAAGGAAGAAAAGAGGTGAAAACAAAGGGGGTCAGACATGAAGTCTGGCGAGTACCATAACTTTAACAATATAATTATAAAAGTAAATAGGATAAGGCATAAACTGGTAAAACAAGGAATGACTGTGAAACAAGTGGGCAAGATTAAACAAACAAGAGGAATATTCAGGCATTAATCTCGTTCCCAATCACTATAGGATAGTTACTATACTGCACTGCTACTAGTCACCCTAATAGTTGATCCCGCCTACAGAACATAATAATGATAATGATAGTTTCATGTACCCCTAGCTGCCTTCATAGCTGCCGCTTGTCCCTATCTCCACTAGTTGTACCCACTACCCCCATGCGATCGGCTCCCTAACTCGTAGATACCCGTGCTGGTCCCACAGTGGGGTGTATCACTCCCCAAAGTGGCAACCCGATACCACTAGAGATGCACGGCTTATATCTACACGATGCAACAACATCTTACCTACCTGCCTGGGCCCATGCACGCATATGACCCCGTTGGACTTGAGTTGCCACCGTTAACCCGTTTTGACCTCTTACAATCAAACCCAGTAAGCATGTCCCGTCCTCGCTCTAACTCGAGCTCACAAAGATACTTAATGGGTTACTGGTTCGAAAAGGGTCCCCCATGCTTGACACAAGCTTTCCACCTATGCTTGGTCCCCACTAGAATTTACCACTTAACCCTTCTTATTCATGTCTTTTTACATGTTTCAATTTGGTTAAGTGTTTCTAATCGTATTTCACATGCCACCCATGTCACCCACTTAACCCCCATGTCCCACCACATGTTTATCTTGGTTAAGTGTTACTTAATTCATTATGACCGTAACCTTGTAAGACCTCCCACATTAGACTCCCGTTTGCGGTTGCTGGATTTGTCGGGTGGGTCCGGGCAGTCTTATAACGCAAACGTGTCTAACCTCGTGTCTTTACAATTGTTACGCATTTAATTTATGCCTTCGACCTCTCACATTAGACAACTGTTTGTGGTTGCTGGATTTGTCGGGCGGGTCCGGGCAGTCTTACACCAAAAACGAGTCTAACCTCGTGTCTTAGGCGTTTATTATTACCAATTATTTCACCCCCAATATGGATTAATTATCCCTATTCAAATTGTCAATAATTTCCAAATTATGTCCATAATTGTCACCTAAATTATGTCCATACTCTTTAGGTATAAAAATTATACTAATTAATGTCT
Source organism: Allium sativum (assembly GCA_030737875.1). Taxonomy (NCBI): domain Eukaryota; kingdom Viridiplantae; phylum Streptophyta; class Magnoliopsida; order Asparagales; family Amaryllidaceae; genus Allium; species Allium sativum. The sequence goes on along the minus strand of CM060923.1, from coordinate 223,447,300 downwards.
CAATTTAATTATATGTTTTTAAAGCCATTTTATGCCAATTCACAATTTACATAATTAATATTTTCTCATTGTCCCCACGCTATTCGTACGTTTTTAATACGATATATGTTAGACTCGAAAATAGTCTAACTTATAAAAAGAAAAGCAACATCACAACTTGCATAACACATAAAATAGATCTAAGAATCACAACATAAGTTTGCATAGCAAATAACTTGCATAGGCAACATAAATTTGCATAAACTGAAGCGATCTGAACTTCCCCGGTCTCCGAAGAGATGAGAAAGAACGAATTACTGTGAGGACAAGACAAATCAGAACGTAGACGGAAGAACATTTCATTGTTATTACAACAATTCCATCAGAATACAAGAATATACAGAGTATGAATAAATATTATACAACAAAGAATATCAGAGATTACAATAAATTACATAGCAGCAGAAAAACAATATAAAACACAACTGAAAGTAATGCACGGATACAGAGCTTTCCGAGCATCGTTTCCAGCTGTAAATCAGGATCCTGTGAATATAAATCTGCAAAACCAAAACTGCTAGCTGCCCGTGTAGAAAATAGGGGCACCCAGAGTTTAGGTTAAAACAATAAACTCCAGGTCAGTCATGTGACTGGTGTGAGAACTAAAACAGTTATTTAAAACTTTGTTTTAAAAGAGAGTAATTCAAGGGACCACGCCGTATAACACGGAACGGGTTTCCTCCCAAGAATACCAGTGCATAGGAAAGACAACGCAATGCTTTTTCGAAAAATGAAGCTATTATAAGACCCAGGTCCCATCACACAATGCAACGCAAGCCGGAGGATAGGGTTTTCCCTTATAATAGCCAAACATGCTTGATACGTTTAAAACAAATCATTTGATACTATAATAAGTGTATAGTGTCAAAACAATTTCAATCATAAATATAAATCATAGACGGCATAAGCGCCCCATCCCACTATGTCGCCATACTAGGCTCTACAAATAAAACCGAAATACACGTATTGGAAATTGAATTTCCGTCTTGAGTCGAGGCAAGGGGCAAGCTCCTCTCCGCTTTCGAGACACTCTAGCAAATGTCTCAGGACCGCACACTCTGGGCAATCCTTGGATCTTCAGGGCCGGTCCTCTCTTACGTTTGAGGATTAGTATTCCTGAACACACGTTTCCCGGTCCTTGCAACAGAAGCCTTGATCCATGCAACTCAGCGTGCCACACAGGCAATTCATGCCATGCGATTGATATCTATCGATATATAACCTCTAAGCTCGTACATCACAGAGGAGGGCGTTAAGCAAGAGAATAAATTCTCTGCCGCCAAATAGATATATATTTAACAGAAATCAATCAACACAGAATAAAATCCAATGTCAGACACACAATCCATTTACAAGTTCGTTCTGGGTCTGAACGAAACCGGAGGCACTTTGCTCGCATATCCATCGATCTCCAAGTACGTCTGGACGATCACCAACTGATTCCCTCATCTTGGGTGTATAGCCCAATCAAGATCATCAGTAATCACCCAAACGATGTGAAGACTTCCGGTCTTCAACCACCGTCTTCATCTTCGACTTATCGTCGAATCGGTTATTCAGAATGGGTATAAACCAGGACTTTCCGAACAACCCGCGTATATAGTAAACAAATGTTACACAAACACAACATACGCCTCATTCCAATTCAGCGGTCACTAACCGCAAATTAGCAAGAGAACAATTTTCCAAATATTAACCCTGAAGGCCGAAACCAACATCAGATCAATATCCAGGAAACCATTCTTCTTAACTAACCTACAACTAGTTTCTAAATTTCATATTCTTAGGGAAAGGCTCCCATTAATTTTATCCAAGATAAATTCTTTAAAATTTATTCTTTAATCTTCCATTGGATGTCATATCAAACCAAAATATGGTTTTCCAAACTAGTCGAGATTAGCGAACCACACCGAAGTAATTTTTTATTTTATTTCCCAATCCCAACCTATTCATCCCATGAAGCAAAACTGGTAATACTCCACATCTAACACGACAGTATTATCGGTAAAATTAATTACCATTTCACGTTCAAATCTAATTAAAGATTTAACTATCGCTTTGGAGCAAAACTGGTGATACTCCATTCTCACTCAATTTCTAAATTTGATAATTTAGATTATCAATTCACATTTCAATCTAATTACAGATTCATTAAAACTCCTTTTACTGGGTCAAAGAGCTAATGTCATTTAAAACACAGTTCACGACAAACCCAAATCACATTCTATTTATTTAACGGGATAAAGAACAAGTGTCATTTAAAACACCCTTCACGATAAACCCAAAAATCAATTCTATTTACAACCCATTTCAAATCCAATTTATTTATTTAAAAATAAATGGGTTTTAATTTTAGTTCAAAACTAGTTTATTTCGATAAAAATCTATTTTTACCTTTTCAAATATGGAGTTTTTCATCCCAATTTTTCCCAAATCATTTCTTATGATTTTACACAAATTATTACTATTTTTAATAATTTTATCAAGGCCCGTACAGTCGATTTCCAACAACGGCCATCGAACTGCACTTACAGCGACCTTTTCCAAATTTGATTTGGACGTATCTCCAAATCCAACCGTTAGATTTCAAATTTCCAATATTCGTTAGAAAGCTCTTTTCGATACGAACCCAACGGTTCCGGTTTTAGGAGAATCCGACGGTCGGATCTCCCGTAATGTCCGTTCAAAGTCAATGGTCGAAATTTACGAACTACCGTGGCGCGGCGCATTCTATTCAGGCCATTATATTATATATATAATATACATAATATATATTTCGGCGATTATATTTAAAACGAATTTTATAAATAGTTTTAAATTCGTTTCAAAAACAATTTCAACATCCATTTCAAATTCAAATCAAAATTGATTTTTTTTCTTCTTATAAATTCGTTTTAAATTCATTTCAATTCTATTCAAATTTTAATTCAATTTGAATTTATTTCAAATCGATTTTTATTCTATTTCAATTTGTTTTCAATTCAATTCGAATTCATTTTCTATTCAATTCACTTCGAACTCATTTTCTATTCAATTCAATTTGAATTCGTTTCTATTCAATTCAATTCGAATTCATTTTCTATTCAATTCAATCCGAATTTCTTTTATATTCTATTCAATTTTATAAATGAATATAATCGATATAAATATCGTTCGCGTCAAAATAGCGCATCTCTAATCAACACGGCTTTATATTTTTCAATAACTTCGTTATTCTATTCAACAAATGAATCTATATTTTTGTCAACACATGACTAATCTCAACGAATGAGTACTGTCCACGTGTGACTATTTTTGTTATTCAATATATTTTATAAAAATTATGGTATCTATCGTTTGATTTAAATCAGACTCCAACCGTAAATTAGTAAGAGAACGATTCCCTAAATGTTAACCCCGAAGGCCGAAACCAACATCAGATCAATATCCAGGAGACCACTCATCTTATCTATTTTCAGTTAGTTTCTAATTTTATATATGATAAAGATGTAAATTTTACTGTTAAAATATTCCGTTCAACACATGACTAATCTCAACGGATGAGTACGGTCAACACATGAACCTTTATTTTATAATGATAAAGATGTAAATTTTATTGTTAAAATATTTCGTTCAACACATGACTATTCTCAATGGATGAGTACGGTCAACACATGAACCTTTATTTTATAATATTCTTTATTTTCTAAATTGGAATGAGGCCCAATCAATTACCATATAAAGTTAATTATATGGATTCCATACAACACATGCATATAATAGCAATGATAAATAATCAACCATCATCCAAAGTGCACTACACTATATAAGCATCAAATATAGATATCTAACGCTTATAACAGCCTGTCGATCCATCGATCGACATACAACTAATTATTGGGATTAGTGTATGTCGTATATTATCTCAATACCCGTGTGGGGTTTCAAATCAACAAACACAGATTTTTATTTGTGCAGTTGGGCGATGTGTAAAATTTATCGTCCCAATCAATGTCCTTCAAATAGGTGTACATAAACAAACCGTTCGGTTTGTAAATGAATATTTATTTATTCACGTTCACGTTAAAAATTATATTTTTAACGACCAAATTATTTTATTCAACCTATAAATATATTTTATTATCCATTTCACATCAACATCACAAATAATTTTCACAACACATCAATCAAACAAACAAGCCATCCATGGTCTGTGGATGACGGGTGTCGGGTGCTACTAAACACCGTCTGCATCCTAGTATATATATATATATATATAACTAGAAAATTTAAATTAAAGTGTGAGAAATTCTCACCCAAGCTAATCCAACTTCACGACACTTCAAAAGTAGAAGTCTTCACCGTCCTCGTCTTTCGTCATTCTTCGTTACCCGTAGCCACTACATATATAAAAATCACATTTTTATATTCTTGCTATGTATATAAAAATCATATTTTTATAATCACTCCATATGGATAGAGATTCTATTTTTACATCGCTACTATATAGATAAAAATTCTATTTTTACATTGTTACTATATAGATAAAAAATTTATTTTTTACATCGTTACTATATAGATAAAAATTCTATTTTTACATCGTTACTATATAGATAAAAATTATATTTTTATACCTCCTACATAATAAAGATCGAATTTTTATTTTCTCTATACTATAAAAATCATATTTTTATTCCCTTTTCAACCAAATACACTTTCCTATCTTTTCATATAGAAAGATCTAAACCTTTTTGAAGTTAAAAATCGAACCTTCTATATATTAAAAATCATATTTTTATTTCATATATATAAAAATCACATTTCCATTTCGATGTTTATAAATAAAAATTCACATTTTCCATTCACTTGACATATAAAGATCTTATTTTTATCGAAGTAAAAATCATATTTTTTACTTCACTACTTAATTAAAAATTATACTTTTATTACTCTACATAAATAAAAATTATATTTTTACTACTTCTATAATATAAAAATCATATTTTTAATATGCCGCTAGTATAAAAACTATATTTTTAACCTTTCTATATTATAAAATTTAATTTTTATTCTTGCAAATAAGTGAAAATCGAATTTTTATAAAATTAAAAATTGAAAATAAAAATAATTAGAACAAAGAAAACTTACTGTGGTTTTACGATGAGGGAGATGGGGCGTCAGGTGGTCGGCAGGCGAGGTGGGGGTATCAGTAGGTCGGAGGGGGGTGGCGCAGGTCAGGGCAGGGGGCGGTTGCGCGCGCGGGGGGGGGGGGGGGGGGCACGAGGTGGTTAGGGTTTGGATGGATCGAGAAGAGGGGGTTTGGGCTCGCCGTCGCGAGGTGGAAGCAGGGGGGTTTCGCCAGTCCGGCGTCGGCCTGGGGAGGGAGCGCGCCTCCATCGAGGGGTGGCGGCCTGCACGTCGGTATTGAAGGGGGTTGGGGTGCTCGAAGTGCTGGAGGGGGGGGACTTTTGGCGGCGCGCGACGGCGTCAGGTGGGGGTTTTCTTCGACAAGGCGGTGGGCGGCGCCGCCGTGGAGGGGGCGCGATGGCGTGGAGTCGATCGCCGATCCCTTTTTTTTTTTTATAATCGATTCTGAAATGAAGAGAGAGAAAGAGAGTATATATATATTTTAATTTAATTTCAACTTTAAAATTCAAAAAGTTGACTTTTCTATCGAACCCCAATCGTGACCCAACGACTGTCGCCCCTAGCGTAATACCCTCATTCCGAACACAATGTGATATATATCGCAGGTCAATTTGACTGTTTGAATCAGTTTCCGTTGGATTTAAAAATATAAATCTTTATATATTCAATTTAAACGCACATTTCAATTTACTGGGGCCACATACAGCCTCTAAAAATTCCAGAAAATATTTTCTAGATTCGTATTGACGATACGGTCCTAACAAAACTAGCTTCGTCAAATTCTGAGACCGTTGGAAAAATGGCCATTTTCCAGTCGATTAAAATCAACTGAAATTGGTCAAACGCGTTTTCCTTTGCCACGCTCACATATTGAATTCAAAAATTATGAAAATTGGAATCTTGCAATAACTAGACATCACAGATCCAACAAAAGTGGTTTCGTCGAAATCCGAGGTCGTTTGCAAAATTTCCATTTTTAAGGGCCTGAATTCCATAGCGACTATTCAGAATTTTCAACTGGACATATCTTTTGATCCCCGCTAAGAAATTTCAATTTTTCGGATTCGTTGGAAAGATATTCCCAAATAGATCCTATTATTTTCAGTTTCGCTAAAATCCGGTTTATTTTGCACCCGGTACATTCAATTGAAGTTTGAAATCGAATTACCGAACTACCGCACCATTTTCAATTCCTTTTATAATTTTATATAATTATTTATATTCTAATGATGATGTATATAATATATACGTCGAATTCTATTCAAAATAAATTTTTCGTCGAAATTATTTAAAATAATTCATTTTAAATATTCAAAATTCGCTAAAATTGCCAAAATAAAATTTTTAAACTGGCCCAGATTTTCGGGTTGTTACAATCTCCCCCACTTAAAACTTTTCGTCCCCGAAAAGGAACGAAGCCGAAAGTTGTTTACTAATCAACTCAACTTTCCATATTTTGATTACGGCTTAAGTTCCTCAACTTTTCAGTTTCTAAGAACTTTTCAAATTTTTCAAAAATTTGGCTAACACCCTAAATTTTCGAAAAATTTCGCCATAACCTTCCCTGCACCGGGAGCACCGGGAAAATCCCGAAATTGCCATACAGGCCTTCTGATCTCAAAAAGAAAAAGAAAAAGCCAATAGGCTCATAAAATCATCATCACCCAAACAAAACAGTAAATTATGATAAACATGTACCTATTTGTCGGGCAAATAAATTTTATTCTCTGCTCTAGCCTCCTTGCTATGACCTGTTCAATGTAAGTACATGTATATGCAAGCAAATACGACCAATTTTCAATACAGTTTAATATTTGGTACAATTAGGCATAATGGTTCAAAATTCAATTAGACAAACAATAATCAAACAACACAAACATCAATCAATTAGTGGATTAACGTTTCAAATTCATAATTTTTGATATATATACAAAAATTACATTTTTGATGCCAAATCACAACAATAAATCTATCTATATAAGTTTTGGTTCTCACACCAGTCTAATGGAAATATATAGATATCATACCTTCGAAACACGAACACAAATTCTGATGATGATATATCAATCATCAGAATCATCTCCGGGTTCCTAGAATGTGATTCTATATCTATCCAATATATTAAAACTTCGAATATACGTTCATGACGCGTATATGCAAAATCTTTATATATTGGATTGTCCAAATTCAACATAAAATAAATATTCAAATACGTATAATTGGATTTAATTTTCAAAATAAAATTTGTTTTCGTTTTTATTTGAAAAATATACTCTTCACACTCGTTCTAGGATACTACTGATCCTATCTCTAACGAGTCATTCTAATTGGATATTACTAATCCAATATCTGATGAATTCTTTCGTATGGTTCTAATGTGTCTTGTTCTCGAGCTCTGTAAACCAAAGCTCTAATACCAAATGAAGCGACCCAAACTTCCCCGGTCTCCGAAGAGAAGAGAAAGAACGAATTACTGTGAGGACAAGACAAATTAGAACGCAGATGGAAGAACATTTCATTGTTATTACAACAATTCCATCAGAATACAAGAATATACAGAGTATGAATAAATATTATACAACAAAGAATATCAGAGATTACAATAAATTACATAGCAGCGGAAAAACAATATAAAACACAACTGAAAGTAATGCACGGATACAGAGCTTTCCGAGCATCGTTCCAGCTGTAAATCAGGATCCTGTGAATATAAATCTGCAAAACCAAAACTGCTAGCTGCCCGTGTAGAAAATAGGGGCACCCAGAGTTTAGGTTAAAACAATAAACTCCAGGTCAGTCATGTGACTGGTGTGAGAACTAAAACAGTTATTTAAAACTTTGTTTTAAAAGAGAGTAATTCAAGGGACCACGCCGTATAACACGGAACGGGTTTCCTCCCAAGAATACCAGTGCATAGGAAAGACAACGCAATGCTTTTTTGAAAAATGAAGCTATTATAAGACCCAGGTCCCATCACACAATGCAACGCAAGCCGGATGATAGGGTTTTCCCTTATAATAGCCAAACATGCTTGATACGTTTAAAACAAATCATTTGATACTATAATAAGTGTATAGTGTCAAAACAATTTCAATCATAAATATAAATCATAGACGGCATAAGCGCCCCATCCCACTATGTCGCCATACTAGGCTCTACAAATAAAACCGAAATACACGTATTGGAAATTGAATTTCCGTCTTGAGTCGAGGCAAGGGGCAAGCTCCTCTCCGCTTTCGAGACACTCTAGCAAATGTCTCAGGACCGCACACTCTGGGCAATCCTTGGATCTTCAGGGCTGGTCCTCTCTTACGTTTGAGGATTAGTATTCCTGAACACACGTTTCCCGGTCCTTACAGACCTAAAATCGAGGCGCCTCATCCAACAACCACATAGGTGAAAAGTATATAAATGTCAGGGCTGGTAAGTCACTGACACCACCAAAGCTAGAAAGAAACGTCGTGCTCTCCCCGCAGTCACTATTCCGTTTTTAACTCATACCGAGGTGTGAGGCTCGCGAATTCACGTTATACACAAAGCTGCGCCACAAAGGCCATGCTTTGATCATCAACCACAAGACTTTGCTTTTCAACAGAAGCCTTGATCCATGCAACTCAGCGTGCCACACAGGCAATTCATGCCATGCGATTGATATCTATCGATATATAACCTCTAAGCTCGTACATCACAGAGGAGGGCGTTAAGCAAGAGAATAAATTCTCTGCCGCCAAATAGATATATATTTAAGAGAAATCAATCAACACAGAATAAAATCCAATGTCAGACACACAATCCATTTACAAGTTCGTTCTGGGTCTGAACGAAACCGGAGGCACTTTGCTCGCATATCCATCGATCTCCAAGTACGTCTGGACGATCACCAACTGATTCCCTCATCTTGGGTGTATAGCCCAATCAAGATCATCAGTAATCACCCAAACGATGTGAAGACTTCCGGTCTTCAACCATCGTCTTCATCTTCGACTTATCGTCGAATCGGTTATTCAGAATGGGTATAAACCAGGACTTTCCGAACAACCCGCGTATATAGTAAACAAATGTTACACAAACACAACATACGCCTCATTCCAATTCAGCGGTCACTAACCGCAAATTAGCAAGAGAACAATTTTCCAAATATTAACCCTGAAGGCCGAAACCAACATCAGATCAATATCCAGGAAACCATTCTTCTTAACTAACCTACAACTAGTTTCTAAATTTCATATTCTTAGGGAAAGGCTCCCATTAATTTTATCCAAGATAAATTCTTTAAAATTTATTCTTTAATCTTCCATTGGATGTCATATCAAACCAAATTATGGTTTTCCAAACTAGTCGAGATTAGCGAACCACACCGAAGTAATTATTTACTTTATTTCCCAATCCCAACCTATTCATCCCATGAAGCAAAACTGGTAATACTCCACATCTAACACCACAGTATTATCGGTAAAATTATTTACCATTTCACGTTCAAATCTAATTAAAGATTTAACTATCGCTTTGGAGCAAAACTGGTGATACTCCATTCTCGCTCAATTTCTAAATTTGATAATTTAGATTATCAATTCACATTTCAATCTAATTACAGATTCATTAAAACTCCTTTTACTGGGTCAAAGAGCTAATGTCATTTAAAACACAGTTCACGACAAACCCAAATCACATTCTATTTATTTATCGGGTTAAAGAACAAGTGTCATTTAAAACACCCTTCACGATAAACCCACAAATCAATTCTATTTACAACCCATTTCAAATCCAATTTATTTATTTAAAAATAAATGGGTTTTAATTTTAGTTCAAAACTAGTTTATTTCGATAAAAATCTATTTTTACCTTTTCAAATATGGAGTTTTTCATCCCAATTTTTCCCAAATCATTTCTTATGATTTTACACAAATTATTACTATTTTTAATAATTTTATCAAGGCCCGTACAGTCGATTTCCAACAACGGCCATCGAACTGCACTTACAGCGACCTTTTCCAAATTTGATTTGGACGTATCTCCAAATCCAACCGTTAGATTTCAAATTTCCAATATTCGTTAGAAATCTCTTTTCGATACGAACCCAACGGTTCCGGTTTTAGGAGAATCCGACGGTCGGATCTCCCGTAATGTCCGTTCGAAGTCAATGGTCGAAATTTACGAACTACCGCGGCGCGGCGCGTTCTATTCAGGCCATTATATTATATATATAATATATATTTCGTCGATTATATTTAAAACGAATTTTATAAATAGTTTTAAATTCGTTTCAAAAACAATTTCAACTTCCATTTCAAATTCAAATCAAAATTGAATTTTTTTCTTATAAATTCGTTTTAAATTCATTTCAATTCAATTTGAATTTATTTCAAATCGATTTTTATTCTATTTCAATTCGTTTTCAATTCAATTCGAATTCGTTTTCTATTCAATTCACTTCGAACTCGTTTTCTATTCAATTCAATTCGAATTCGTTTCTATTCAATTCAATTCGAATTCGTTTTCTATTCAATTCAATCCGAATTTCTTTTATATTCTATTCAATTTTAAAAACGAATATAATCGATATAAATATCGTTCATGTCAAAATAGCGCATCTCTAATCAACACGGCTTTATATTTTTCAATAAATTCGTTATTCTATTCAACAAATGAATCTATATTTTTGTCAACACATGACTAATCTCAACGAATGAGTACTGTCCACGTGTGACTATTTTTGTTATTCAATATATTTTATAAAAATTATGGTATCTATCGTTTGATTTAAATCAGACTCCAACCGTAAATTAGTAAGAGAACGATTCCCTAAATGTTAACCCCGAAGGCCGAAACCAACATCAGATCAATATCCAGGAGACCACTCATCTTATCTATTTTTCAGTTAGTTTCTAATTTTATATATGATAAAGATGTAAATTTTACTGTTAAAATATTCCGTTCAACACATGACTAATCTCAACGGATGAGTACGGTCAACACATGAACCTTTATTTTATAATGATAAAGATGTAAATTTTATTGTTAAAATATTTCGTTCAACACATGACTAATCTCAACGGATGAGTACGGTCAACACATGAACCTTTATTTTATAATATTCTTTATTTTCTAAATTGGAATGAGGCCCAATCAATTACCATATAAAGTTAAATATATGGATTCCATACAACACATGTATATAATAGCAACGATAAATAATCAACCATCATCCAAAGTGCACTACACTGTATAAGCATCAAATATAGATATCTAACGCTTATAACAGCCTGTCGATCCATCGATCGACATACAACTAATTATTGGGATTAGTGTATGTCGTATATTATCCCAATACCCGTGTGGGGTTTCAAATCAACAAACACAGATTTTTATTTGTGCAGTTGAGCGATGTGTAAAATTTATTGTCCCAATCAATGTCCTTCAAATAGGTGTACATAAACAAACCGTTCGGTTTGTAAATGAATATTTATTTATTCACGTTCACGTTTAAAATTATATTTTTAACGACTAAATTATTTTATTTAACCTATAAATATATTTTATTATCTATTTCATATCAACATCACAAACAATTTTCACAACACATCAATCAAACAAACAAGCCATCCATGGTCTGTGGATGACGGGTGTCGTGTGCTACTAAACACCGTCTGCATCCTAGTATATATATATAACTAGAAAATTTAAATTAATGAGTGAGAAATTCTCACCCAAGCTAATCCAACTTCACGACACTTCAAAAGTAGAAGTCTTCACCGTCCTCGTCTTTCGTCACTTTCGTTACCCGTAGCCACTACATATATAAAAATCACATTTTTATATTCTTGCTATGTATATAAAAATCATATTTTTATAATCACTCCATATGGATAGAAATTTTATTTTTGCATCGCTACTATATAGATAAAAATTCTATTTTTACATCGTTACTATATAGATAAAAATTCTATTTTTTACATCGTTACTATATAGATAAAAATTCTATTTTTACATCGTTACTATATAGATAAAAATTCTATTTTTACATCGTTAATATAGATAAAAATTATATTTTTATACCTCCTACATAATAAAGATCGAATTTTTATTTTCTCTATACTATAAAAATCATATTTTTATTCCCTTTTCAACCAAATACAGTTTCCTATCTTTTCATATAGAAAGATCTAATTTTTTTCACATAGAGGAATTTAACCTTTTTGAAGTTAAAAATCGAACCTTCTATATATTAAAAATCATATTTTTATTTCATATATATAAAAATCACATTTCCATTTCGATGTTTATAAATAAAAATTCACATTTTCCATTCACTTGACATATAAAGATCTTATTTTTATCGAAGTAAAAATCATATTTTTACTTCACTACTTAATTAAAAATTATACTTTTATTACTCTACATAAATAAAAATTATATTTTTACTACTTCTATAATATAAAAATCATATTTTTAATATGCCGCTAGTATAAAAACTATATTTTTAACCTTTCTATATTATAAAAATTTAATTTTTATTCTTGCAAATAAGTGAAAATCGAATTTTTATTACATTAAAAACTGAAAATAAAAATAATTAGAACAAAGAAAACTTACTGTGGTTGTACGATGAGGGAGAAGGGGCGTCAGGTGGTCGACAGGCGAGGTGGGGGTCTCAGCAGGTCAGGGCAGGGGGCGGTTGCGTGCAGGGGGGGCACGAGGTGGTTAGGGTTTGGATGGATCGAGAAGAGGGGGTTTGGGCTCGCCGTCGCGAGGTGGAAGCAAGGGGGTTTCGCCAGTCCGGCGTCGGCCTAGGGAGGGAGCGCGCCTCCATCGAGGGGGGGGGGGGTCTGCGCGTCGGTATTGAAGGGGGTTGGGGTGCTCGAAGTGCTGGAGGGAGGGGGGAACCCTTGGCGGCGCACGACGGCATCAGGTGGGGGGTTTCTTCGACGAGGCGGTGGGCGACGCCGCCTTGGAGGGGGGGCGCGATGGCGTGGAGTCGATCGCCGATCCCCTTTTTATTTTTATTTTTATAATCGATTCTGAAATGAAGAGAGAGAAAGAGAGTGGAGAGTACATATATATTTTAATTTAATTTCAACTTTAAAATTCAAAAAGTTGACTTTTCTATCGAACCCCAATCGAGACCCAACGACTGTCGCCCCTAGCGTAATACCCCCATTCCGAACACAATGGGATATGTATCGCAGGTCAATTTGACCGTTTGAATCAGTTTCCGTTGGATTTAAAAATATAAATCTTTATGTATTCAATTTAAACGTACATTTCAATTTACCGGGACCACATACAGCCTCTAAAAATTCCAGAAAATATTTTCTAGATTCGTATTGACGATACGGTCCTAACAAAACTAGTTTCGTCTAATTCTGAGACCGCTGGAAAAATGGCCATTTTCCAGTCGATTAAAATCAACTGAAATTGGTCAAACGCGTTTTCCTTTGCCACGCTCACATATTGAATTAAAAAATTATGAAAATTGGAATCTAGCAAGAACTTGACATCGCAGATCCAACAAAAGTGGTTTCGTCGAAATCCGAGGTCGTTTGCAAAATTTTCATTTTTAAGGGCCTGAATTCCATAGCGACTATTCAGAATTTTCAACTGGACATATCTTTTGATCCCCGCTATGAAATTTCAATTTTTCGGATTCGTTGGAAAGATATTCCCAAATAGATCCTATTATTTTCGGTTTCGCTAAAATCCGGTTTATTTTGCACCCGGTACATTCAATTGAAGTTTGAAATCGAATTATCGAACTACCGCGCCATTTTCAATTCCTTTTATAATTTTATATAATTATTTATATTCTAACGACGACGTATATAATATATACGTCGAATTCTATTCAAAATAAATTTTTCGTCGAAATTATTTAAAATAATTCATTTTAAATATTCAAAATTCGCTAAAATTGCCAAAATAAAAATTTTAAACTAGCCCAGATTTTCGGGTTGTTACATAAACTATCATGGATCTAAATATAGATCTAAACATGTAATCATGAACTTGCATATATGGATATGGTTTTCCTATAACTTGCATATGAATTTCATACAAATTTACATTCAAACTAGCATATGATTCACATACAAAACTAGCATAGGAAATGGTCATAAATTTACATATGTATGTTACTGCCTTGGATCTAAATATAGATCTAATAAAAATGTGAACTTGTGCATAAATATGGTTTTTCACCTAAACCCATGGATCTTAAATATAGATCTAAAATAAAATTGTGAATTTGCATATAGATTTCTACAAACTTGCATATGGATCTAAACATGTAAATTAATGTCACATGTTTTGCATACAAACTAGCATATGTATATACTTGATTCACATATATTTTACGTCCCAAACTTGCATAAGATTCATATATGTTTTAACATCCTAAACTTGCATACATATGAATCAATTTAAACATGTATAATTGTACATATAAATAGATCTACCAACATACAATAACAAAACTGTCATATGTTCACAAACAGACAATAACATCACATGATTCAACAGACATGTTCTCATAATCCAATTACAACCCATCATAATTAATTTATTAATTATATTGTGAAAGAAATAGTACTCACAAACAAAAGAACAGTCTTGTTTTTCTGGGATCTGTATTCTGAAACTGAATTTCTAGCCTTTGTTGTAGACTAATTGTTATTCTAATTTAGATTAGATTTGATTTTGATTCTTGCTTCTATCTTGCTTTTGAATTGAAAGAGAACGGTGGCTACTCTAGGTTCACCATTGACGGCATGGCTGCTCTTGGTATGAATTAGTGTGATTTTAGGTTGAGGATTAGGTTGCTTATATAGAATTTTAATTAAGAGCCGTCAGATTAACCTAGAAACGTGACCATCCAGTCAAGATAGAATAACACCTCAGCCCTAATGACTCAGCAATGAGTCAAAACAGCGTCATCTTTTAGATCTTCCCGCGAGGGGGGGGGGAGGGGGTAGGTCGACCTGTATGGGTAGGTTGACCCCCTGGTCGACCTGTATGGGTAGGTTGACCCCCTGGTCGACCTGGCCTTTGGGCGAGAGAATTCCCGCCCAGCCTGCTCCCCTGTTTGAATTTTGAATTTTGAATTTATTTTTCTGAACTGTTTTAATTTATATAAAATTGCTGAAACTTCGGAAGGCCATAACTTCTTCATACGAAGTCCAATTCACGCAAACTCAAACTCTATTTCAAGCAGAATTCCGAGATGAACGCAATGGCATAAACCATTTCCCTTAATTATCACATTTGAAATTAAGTACTCTTAAATTTATTAATTTTAATATTTAAAATCACGAGGTGTTACATTCTCCCCTCCTTAATGGATTTCGCCCCCGAAATCTCCAAGTTAAGGAGAATGTATATCCTAACATCCAATCATCCATCTACTCAACCACCAAACATATGCATCCATTGCCCTTACAAGATTTCTAATGCCGTATGAACATATGCAAAAAGTGTGTGTATATGTTCCTTATCTAATGCAAAATCAGGCGGTCTACTGATTCAGTTGACCTCCTTAATGCAAATCATGATAGTGCCATGCGACCATTATGTATGCGAAAGAATCCTAATGATACATATTATTTCTACATGTGTGCAAAACCATTTATCAAAATGCAACATCCATATGATAACACAACCATTATACATCCATTAATTTAGATATGCACACACATTTATATGCAATATGAAAGTGACTGAGCTGATCTAGTGCTTAATGTGTGTGTCCATGCATCCACGAGCAACCACTAGCAACCACTTGTAACCACTCGCAACCATCAATCATAACATGTTTCAAATACATGTTTACATCCATCGGTTTCTACCTAAGGATAAAGAATAGGACTGAGGAGATATACTTAAAAGATAGATATAAACATGAATAAACTTATGGAAAAAGTGATCAAGGAGGTACCCTCAAAAAGAAAAGGGTAGGCTGCACATATTTTCCTCTCAGTTTCCCAAGTCGCGTCTTCCTCAGCGTCATTCCATTGAACTTTAACAAGCTTGACTTCACGGTTGCGTGGCTTTTTGACTTCCGTACCCAAGATACGAGTTGGAATTCTTCTCACAGTCGCTTCTCGTTCCACTTCTACTTCCTCTAGTATACTTGGCTCCACCACTTCTGTAGATTCATGTAAGCACTTTCGTAGTTGAGAAACATGAAAAACATGAAAAACATTATGAACTCCAGCCAGTCTCTTGGGTAGCTCTAGTCTGTAAGCCATCGTTCCAATCCTTTCAATGATAGGAAATGGTCCTACAAATCTTGGTGCTAGCTTTCCCACGAACCCAAAGCGAATGACGTTCCTCAAAGGAGATACTTTAAGGAACACCCTATCTCCAACTTTAAACTCAAGGTTGGTCCTTCTTTTGTCTGCGTAGGACTTCTGTCTGTCTTGTGCAGCCTTCATTCGTCTTCTTATCAAGTCCACCTTTTTTGAGGTTTCCCTAATCATATCTGGCCCAAGTACGAGTTTGTCTATAGACTCCCACCAACACGTTGGCGATCGACATGGTCTTCCATATAAAGCTTCGAAGGGCGCCATGCCTATGGTGGCTTGGTAGCTATTGTTGTAGGCATTCCACCAAAGGAAGACGATCCTCCCATGTCCCTCCAAAGTCAAGAATGCACAGTCTCAAGAGGTCTTCCAATACTTTGTTCACCCTTTCCGTCTAACCATCGGTTTGGGGGTGATAGGCCGTGCTTAAGCATAATTGTGTGCCTACAGCCTCTTGCAAACTTTTCCAAAACTCGCTCGTAAAGATAGGATCTCGATCACTCGCTATGCTGGAGGGTATCCCATGGAGTCGAACTATCTCTTTTAGATAAATGTATGCTAAGGACGAGGCAGTCCTTCTACTCTGAACAGGTATAAAGTGGGCGCTTTTAGTAAGCCTGTCCACTATTACCCAAATACTGGTATTTCCCCTTCTTGACCCAGGCAACCCACCAACAAAGTCCATCGAAATGCTATCCCACTTCCACTGTGCCACCTCTAGGGGATGGAGCAGACCACCACGCTTCTTCTGCTTCGCTTTGACTTGCTGGCATATCAAACACTTAGCGACGAACTCAGCTACATCACTCTTCATGCCATTCCAAAAGAAAACCCTTTTTATATCTTTATACATCTTGTCTCCGCCTGGGTGTATGGTTAGCTTAGAATGGTGTGCTTCTTCGAGAACCATCTTCACTAAATTCCTTACTTGTGGGACGCATAGCCTACCATCCTGCCTCAACCAACCCCTATCATTGATGGAGTATCTATTGAGGTGACTAGAAGTCTCACCCCTAACTAGCTTATCCATCACATCAACTAGCCGAGGGTCTTCTCGTTGCGCAGTTCCTATTGAGTCCAAAAGAGTAGGCCGCACCTCTAGCGATGCTGACAGACCAGGCGCAATTTCAGAGGAGGGTCTAAAATTAAAGTTTTCTATATACTCCAAACTCTGCCTTTCTACAAAGAGAGGACTCAAGGTCAGCTTCTTCCTACTCAAGGCGTCTGCTACCACATTGCCCTTGCCTAGGGTATAGGAAATCTCAAAATCATATGAGGCCAGAAATTCCATCCACCTCTGCTGTCTTAAGTTAAGATCTTTCTGCGAGAAAAGGTAATTCAATGATTTATGGTCAGTATACAATTCAAACTTCTCACATAGGAGATAACTGCGCCAAGACTTAAGTGCAAAGACGATGGCAGCCAACTCCAGATCGTGGGTTGAGTAGTTTTTCTCATGTACTTTCAACTGTCTGCCTCCATAAGCTACTACCTTCCCTTCTTGCATCAAGACAGCACCTAGTCCCGTACCACATGCATCCGTGTATACGGTAAACATCTTGCTCCCATCCGGCAATGCCAGCACTGGGGCTGTTGTTAGAGCCCTCTTCAAATGTTGGAAAGCAATATCGCAGTCCAAATCCCAGGCGAAAGTTAGGTTCTTCTTCGTTACCCTTGTAAGTGGAGCTGAGATTTTTGCAAAGTCTTTAATGGATTTTCGGTAAAAGCCCGCTAGCCCGAGAGAGCTTTGGACTTCAGTTGCATTCCGTGGAACCTTCCAATCTTGCACCGCAACTACTTTTGCGGGGTCCACAGCTAAACCCTTCTTTGGACGCCACATGTACAAGAAACCTCACTTCTTCTCTCCAGAAATGGCATTTGGAGAATTTGGCTTTCAGCTGATGCGCACGAAGAGTATCCCTGACTTCCCTTAAATGCTGAGCATGCTCTTCTTCGCTCTTCAAGAAAATCAAAATATCATTTACGAAGACCACCACAAACTTATTAAGGAATTCTCTGAACACCCTGCTCATCAAATCAACGAAGTAAGCGGGTGCATTTGTCAAGCCGAAAGGCATGACAAGCCATTAAAGAAACCATCTGGGGTTCTGAACGCAGTCTTATCAATGTTGTTTTCATCCACTCTTAGCTGATGGAACCTGGTGGCCAGATCTAGCTAGGAGAAAACAGACGCACCTGCAAGCTGATCAAATAAGTCATCTATTCTTGGAAGTGGGTTCCTATTCTTCTTGGTCAGCTTGTTTAGCTCCCTATAATCAATGCTTAGGCGAAGTGAACCATCCGCTTTGGTTGCGAATACTACTGGAGCACCCCATTCATAAATACTCTGCCTTATAAACCCCTTTTTGAGCAGCTCTTTGACTTGCTTACTGAGCTCTTTCCTTTCCCTAGGAGCCATGTGTCTAACGGGTAGAGCTATGGGTTTTGCATTATCAACAAGGTATATGCGGAAGTCTATCTCCTGCTTCGGAGGTAAGCCCTTTACCTCTTCAAATACATCTGAGTATTCACGGACTATCCTAACAGACTGCAAGTTTTCAATAGACGCATCAAGAGATTCTAGGTAGCTAAGCATAACAGAATGTATGGGATTACAAGAGATTTCGAGACTGTTGCCAAGGCGAGTCATAAGTCTAACCACTCTCTTTTCACAATCGAGGATGGCACCATTACTGGATAACCAATCCATGCCTAGAATCAGTCCATAGCCCGTGAAGCCAAGAACAAAGATGTTGCATTCAAACTCAACGCTCAAAATAGACACTCTCAAATCCCGACAAATCATTGAAAGATGAGCCGAACCACCAATAGGATTTGAGACTACTATGGGATCCATTACTAGACTAGTATTTAGGTATAGTGTTTCAACTAACGAAGCAGATACAAACGAGTGTGAAGCGCCAGAATTAAACAAAGTATGAACATGATGATCAAACAGAAAAACCAAACTTTCAGCAGAAATGTTTCTATCTCTCTCCTGTCCTGGTGCCATGAGAGCCTGAATCTGCCCTCTTGCCTGCCCTGGTGTCATGAGAGCCTGAATCTGCCCTCCAGAAGTGGACCCTGTTCTTTGCCCTTGCCCCTGTTTCCTTGCGCAGTCTTTAACTAGATGTCCTGCCTCTCCACAGTGGAAACAACCAGTCTTCTTCTTCTTCCTACAGTCCCTGCTCAGATGGCATGGTGTTCCACAATTAAAGCATATTTTCTTTCCCTTGCTATTATTGTTCTTCCCGCCTTTCTTGTTTTGCTGTTGTGGTTTCTTTTGATCCCCTTTCTTCTCCGGTGCCTTATTAGCATTAGCACCTTCATGCATAAGCGCCATCTCAACCAGTTTCTCAAAGGTAGCCCCCATCGGAATGTGGGTCATAGCCAACCCATGTAGTGGCTCATTCAAAACTTTAACGAACCTTAGGGCCTTCTTCTCAGGTGTGTTTACCAATTCCAAGCCAAATCTCGCCAACTGATTGAATTTATTGACGTACTCCTTTACTGATAAATCCCCTTGCTTTATTGCTAAGAACCTCTCCATGTATAAGTTCTCTTCTGCTCGTGAGAGAAATTTCATTTCGAACCTATGCCTGAAATCCATCCATGTCTCTACTGGACGTTCTCCATTCGTGACCTCCCACCAAAACGAGACTTCGTCCTTTATTAACCAAGCAACCAATTGGACCTTCCTTCCATCTTCTATCTCGAAAATACCAGATAAATCTTCCATCTCCTTAAGCCAATTTCGAGCTTCAACAAACGTCTCTGATCCGTGAAAAAGATTTCCGCCCATTGCCCGAAAGTCTTTGCATATCTTTGAAAAAGTATCAACACGGAGAGGGGGGGGAGGGGAGGAGGAGCGGCTGCAGTTGGGGAAGGAGGAACATTTGCTGGGCCTGCGGCGGTGGCCCTAGCCTCCAGATACCTTCTAAACCAGCCCGGTATCGGTATCCCCTCGGGTATCTCGGGTAACCCAGACATGTTGAAAAGTAAATGAAGAGATTCAAAACGGAGAATTCGAAAGAAAGATATATGGCTCTTGGAGGTTATGTTTTTAAAACAAACTTTTCCCTTGAAAATACTCTCCTTAAAACATACTTTTGAAAGTATTTCTTTATAAAACGCTTTTGAAAAATAGTTTTTCAAAATCGCTTATC
The DNA here is from genome assembly GCA_030737875.1 of Allium sativum. NCBI lineage: Eukaryota > Viridiplantae > Streptophyta > Magnoliopsida > Asparagales > Amaryllidaceae > Allium > Allium sativum. Next base: position 223,426,674 of record CM060923.1, on the reverse strand, counting down.
TGTTCTGTTAACCTTCAGCTCTGATACCACGTGTAACACCCCACGTCCATTAATGTCACTCACAAAGGGAATGCATTAATTTTCATGGAGTATTATTAGTGTATTGAATAGAATATAACAAGACAGATACATATATTGGTGCTTGAAAATTTTCAAACAACTTTTATTGCAGCGGATAAATATTTTGATTACAACAACATCATAAACCAACAGAAAAACCAAGTACACTTAGTAACCATCTTGACAAATTGTTTTCTTAGTACATAAAGTAAAAAGCATAACCCAACATAAGTAGCCATAAAAGAGATGAGCTGAACTTTACTTTCAGCAATCCAAGCACTTCCAAAAGAGAGAGAAAGAGATCCAAATCAAGCTTCGCTAGTACTAGTCCCACCCTAAGAACTGGGGGGGGGGGGAGGAAGAAAAGAGGCGAAAACAAAGGGGGTCAGACATGAAGTCTGGCGAGTACCATAAATTTAATAATATAATTATTAAAGTAATTAGGATAAGGCATAAACTGGTAAAACAAGGAATGACTGTGAAACAAGTGGGCAAGATAAAACAAACAAGAGGAATATTCTGGCGTTAATCTCGTTCCCAATCACTATAGGATAATTACTATACTGCACCGCTACTAGTCACCCTAAAAGTTGATCCCGCCTACAGAACATAATAATGATAATGGTAGTTTCGTGTACCCCTAGCTGCCTTCATTGATGCCGCTTGTCCCATCTCTACTAGTTGTACCCACTACCCCATGCGATCGGCTCCCTAACTCGTAGATACCTGTGCTGGTCCCACAGTGGGGTGTATCACTCCCCAAAGTGGTAACCCGATACCACTAGAGATGCACGGCTTATATCTACACGATGCAACAACGTCTTACCTACCAGCCCGGGCCCACGCATGCACATGACCCCGTTGGACTTGCGTTGCCACCGTTAACCTGTTTTGACCTCTTACAATCAAACCCAGTAAGCGTGTCCCATCCTCGATCTAACTCGAGCTCACAAAGATACTTAATGGGTTACTGGTTCGAAAAGGGTCCCCCATGCTTGACACAAACTTTCCACCTACGCTTGGTCCCCACTAGAAGTTCCCACTTAACCCTTCTTATTCATGTCTTCTTACATGTTTCAATTTGGTTAAGTGTTCCTAATCGTATTTCACATGCCACCCATGTCACCCACTTAACCCCCATGTCCCACCACATGTTTATCTTGGTTAAGTGTTACTTAATTCATTATGACCATAACCTTGTAAGACCTCCCACATTAGACTCCTGTTTGCGGTTGCTGGATTTGCCGAGCGGGTCCGGGCAGTCTTATACCGCAAACGTGTCTAACCTTGTGTGTTAACAATTGTTACGCATTTAATTTGTGCCTTCGACCTCTCACATTAGGCTACCGTTTGTGGTTGTTGAATATGCCGGGCGGGTATGGGTAGTCTTACACCACAAACGAGTCTAACCTCGTGTCTTAGGCGTTTATTATTACAAATTATTTCACCCCCAATATGGATTAGTTATCCCTATTCAAATTGTCAATAATTTCCAAATTATGTCCATAATTGTCACCTAAATTATGTCCATACTCTTTAGGTATAAAAATTATACTAATTAATGTCTCAATTTAATTATATGTTTTTAAAGCCATTTTATGCCAATTCACAATTTACATAATTAATATTTTCCCATTGTCCCCACACTATTCGTACGTTTTTAATACTATATATGTTAGACTCGAAAATAGTCTAACTTATAAAAAGAAAAGCAACATCACAACTTGCATAACTCATAAAATAGATCTAAGAATCGCAACATAAGTTTGCATAGCAAATAACTTGCATAGTGTAATCATGAACTTGCATATATGGATATGGTTTTCCTATAACTTGCATATGAATTTCATACAAATTTACATTCAAACTAGCATATGATTCACATACAAAACTAGCATAGGAAATGATCATAAATTTACATAAGTATGTTACTGCCATGGATCTAAATATAGATCTAATAAAAATGTGAACTTGTGCATAAATATGGTTTTTCACCTAAACCCATGGATCTTAAATATAGATCTAAAATAAAAATGTGAACTTGCATATAGATTCCTACAAACTTGCATATGGATCTAAACATGTAAATTAATGTCACATGTATTGCATACAAACTAGCATATGTATATACTTGATTCACATATGTTTTTACATCCCAAATTTGCATAAGATTCATATATGTTTTAACATCCTAAACTTGCATACATATGAATTAAGTTAAACATGTATAATTGTACATATAAATAGATCTACCAACATAAAATAACAAAACTATCATATGTTCACAAACAGACAATAACATCACATGATTCAACAGACATGTTCTCATAATCCAATTACAACCCATCATAATTAATTTATTAATTATATTGTGAAAGAAATAGTACTCACAAACAAAAGAACAGTCTTGTTTTTCTGGGATCTATATTCTGAAACTGAATTGCTCGCCTTTGATGTAGACTAATTGTTATTCTAATTTAGATTAGATTTGATTTTGATTCTTACTTCTATCTTGCTTTTGAATTGAAAGAGAACGGTGGCTACTCTAGGTTCACCATTGACGGCATGACGGCTCTTGGTATGAATTAGTGTGATTTTAGGTTGAGGATTAGGTTTCTTATATAGAATTTTAATTAAGAGCCGTCAGATTAATCTTGAAACAATCAAGACCATCCAGTCAAGATAGAATAACACCTCAGCCCTAATGACTCATCAATGAGTCAAAACAGCGTCATCTTTCAGATCTGGTCGGGGGGGGGGGGGGGCAGGTCGACCCCCTGGTCGACCTGTATAGGTAGGTCGACCCCCTGGTCTTTGGGCGGGATAATTCCCGCCGAGCCAGCTCCCTTGTTTGAATTTTGAATTTTGAATTTATTTTTCTAAACTGTTTTAATTTATATAAAATTGCTGAAAACTTCGGAAGGCCATAACTTCTTCATACGAAGTCCAATTCACGCAAACTCGGACTCTATTTCAAGCAGAATCCAGAGACGAACGCAATGGCGTAACCCGTTTCCCTTAATTCTCACATTTGAAATTGAGTATTCTTAAATTTGTTAATTTTAATATTTAGAATCATGGGGTGTTACAGAGTATTTATTGTATGTTGCTCTAGTTCACGCGCATGCTCAAGAAGAAGCTGTTGTGTGTCATCAGACTCCAAAATTGATATTGCAGGCTTAAGTGCAGCAATTAGGGACACAACTCCTAACTTGTGCTGGTTCCTTAGCCATCTACAGGGACCATTAGCTTGAGGGTTTGTTGTAGTTCCTTTAATGGAACAACTTCAGGCCCCAACTAGGTTCGTATTTCCAAGCCTTTAGCTATTGTACCTTCATAATGGCCAAAGAAATAGCCTGAAAATGGAATTGTTCCATTTGATGAGTTTCCTTTTAGCATACTGAAACGACCCGAACTTCCCCAATCTCCGAAGAAAAGGAAAAGGACGGATTGAATTGAGAACACGACAAATCACAACACAAACAGAAGAACATTTCATTGTTTATTACAGCAATTCCATTAGAATACAAGAATATAATAGAGTATAAATGAATAAATATTATACAATAAGAAATATCAGAGTTTTAAATTACATTTAAATACATAGCAACGGAAAATTAATACAAAACACAATTGAAAAGAATATACGGGTACAGAGCTTTCCGAATTTCACTTCAGCCGTAAACCAGGAGCCTGTGAATATAATCTGCAAAACCCAACTACTAGCTGCCCGTGTGGAAAATAGGGGCACCCAGAGTTTAGGTTAAAACAATAAACTCCAGGTCAGTCATGTGATTGGTGTGAGAACTAAAACAGTTATTAATTTGATTTTAAAGTTAGGTAAATCGAGGGACCACGCCGTATAACACGGAACGGGTTTCCTCCCAAGAATACCAGTGCATAAAACAAACATCGCAATGCTAAATAAAGAACAATGAAGCTATTATAAGACCCAGGTCCCATCACACAATGCAACGCAAGCCGGAAGATAGGGCTTTCCCTTATAATAGCCAAATATGCTTGATACGTGAAATTTCATCTTTTATTATTACTATAAGTGAAGAAAACAACTTCAAATATAAATGTATCAATCATAGACGACATGGGTATCATATATCATGTCGCCAATACTAGGCTCTACAATCAAAGCCAACATGTCACTTATTTGGAAATTGGAATTCCATCATGGTGGTTCCTGATCCGAAAGATCGATCGCGTAGTACAATCCACAACGGCTTACGTCTCAACGAGAGAAAACACTGTAATGCACATCCACACTTTTGGGAAATCGAGTATCACTACGGCTTACGTCCCGGCAAGAGAAAACACCGCTTACTCTATCCCTCAGGGAATCGGGGGGAAGGGGGGTGTTACCTATCCCTCCTGAGCGTGGGGCGACCACACTCAGCTCATCTCGATCAACCGAATCCACGACACCACTAAGGTGCCCATCCTCTAAAAAACATACTGATCTAACCATCAGTTTACCACCATACCGGGGGGTTAGGCTCGCGAATAACGCTACACAAAGCCATGCTATATTAAACCTGTGCTTTGATCATCAACCACAAGACTCTGCTTTTCAACAGAAGCCTTGATCATTTGCCACTTGGGCCTGCCACACAGACAATTTATGCCATGCGACTGATGTCTATCGATATACAACCTTTGATCCCATACGTCTCAAAGAAGGGCGAAGTAAGGGAATAAATTCCCCTTCACCAGGCAGATGTATATTTAATAGAGATCAATCAGCACAAAATAAAATCCAATGTCAGACACACCATCCAGTTACAAGTCCGTTCTAGGTCTGAACGAAACCAGAGGCACCTTATTCCTTGCCCGTATGTCCAATACAGAAGAGAGGCCCTCGCATATCCGTACAATCAACAAGTACGTCCGGAAGGCTACCACTGTAGCCCCTTCAAGGTAGCTACTCCTATCATGAGCATCAGTAGCACCCATCCATTCGATGTGAAGATCGTCGGTCTTGCGCCATCTTCAATCTTTTTGACTTATCGTCGAACCAATTATTCAGAATGGGTATAAACCCGACCTTTCCGAATAACCCGCGTAACTTATAATCAAGTGCTATAACAACACATCATACCCCTCATTCCAATCCAAAATATTCTTTTATTCAAATATTCCTATCTTTTGGGAAAGGTTCCCATTAATTTTATCAAAGATAAATTCTTTAATCTTCCTTTGGATATCAAACCATATTAAGGTATTCCAAACTAGTCGGGATTAGCGAACTACACCAAAGTAATCATTTATTTTATTTCCCAATCCCAACCTATTCATCCCATGGAGCAAAACTGGTAATACTCCATATCTAACATCACGATGTTATCGGTAAAACTAATTACCATTTCATGTTCAAATCTAATTAAAGATTTTAACTATCGCTTGGAGTAAAACTGGTGGTACTTCATTTCCGATCATTTTCTTGAATTGATAATTTTAATTATCACATTCACTTTTCAATCTAATCAAAGATTCATTAAAACTCCATTTAGTTTTAATCTTCCCAAAAATCAATATGATTATTCAAAGCTAAGAAATTAATCTTATCTTTAACTGGGTTAAACATCCAATGTCATTTTAAACACAGTTCACGATAAACCCAAAATCACATTCCATTAATTATGGAATCTTCACGGAAAAACAAATCAATATATAATCGATATCAATTTCCGTATCCGACTAATAATATAAATGGAATAACGACAAAGCCTTTTAAATTCCATATGTATTAACAGTCTTCCTTCACAGAAGCTCACTTCGATTATTACCGAATCGAATTCCATTCAATTCCAATTTGATATATTAAATTGAAAATCTCTACTTTGGAAAATTCCATAAATCTTAATTAAAAGATTATAAATTCCAAACCATATTCTTCACCATTAATTGGGTTAAAGAACAAGTGTTATTTAAAACACCGTTCACAATAAACCCAAAATCCAATTCGATATCAAATACAAGGCTCTGAATAGAAAATATATCGGCTTATATTCAATATCAAATTCTGAAATCAACAAATATCGTATTGGAATAACGATATATATATATATATATATATATCTTCCAAATTCCTCCACAACGTCCGTATAATCACGGAATCCAATATCGAAATATTTCGAAGATAATCTCGATTCAAATCCATTCCAATTCGTATATTGGAAATTCTGGTTACTTTTAAAAACTATTTCAAATCCAATTTATTTAATTAAAAATAAATTGCATTATAATTCTAGTTAATAACTAGTTCATTTCGACAAAAATATATTTTTATCTTTAAAAATGTGGAATTTTTCATCCAGATTCCTCCCAAATCATTTATTATGATTTTACATAATTTTTACATATTTTTAATAATTTTATTATCGCCCGTACAGTCGGTTTCCAATAACGGCCACCGAACTGCATCCATAGCGACCTTTTCTGAAATTGATTTGGACATATATTCAAATCCAACCGTTAGATTTCAAATCTCTTGTATTCATTGGAAAGCACTTTTCGATACGAACCCAACGGTCCCAGTTTTAGGAGAATCCGACGGTCGGATCTCCCGTAACATCAGTTTGAAGTTAATGGTCGAAATTCGCGAACTGTCGCTGCGCGGCGCGTTCTATTCAGGCCATTATAATATATAATATATATATATTATATATTTTGTCGATCTCCATTTAAAACGAATTTTGTAAATCATTTTAAATTCGTTTCAAAAACGATTTCAAATTTCATTTCAACTTCAAATCAAAATTAAATATTCCAATACAAATTCGTTTTAAATTCATTTCAAATCGATTTCAATTCAATTTCCATTTCAATCCGTTTTGAATTCATTTTAAATAGATTTCGATTCAACTCCATTTCAATTTGTTTTGAATTCATTTTAAATCGATTCCAATTTAATTCCGTTTCAATTCGTTTTGAATTCATTTTAAATCGATTTCAATTCAATTTCAGTTCGTTTTGAATTTATTTTAAATAGATTTCAATTCAATTTTCAAATTCAAATAAATTTGAATATTCCATATCATTTCAATATTAAAATGATAATATTTTCAAAATATCATATTTCGATTTCACTTTTCGATATTCATTATAAAATGAATAAAATCGACTAAATTCCCGTTCGTGTTAAAATGGCATTTAACTACCTAACACGGCTTCACATTTCAATATTCACTGAATATTATTTTACAATATTCGTTAATTCTGAACCGGAATCAGACTCAATCCATTACCATATAATTTTATTTATATGGATTTCAACATCACATGTATACAATAATAACGATAAACAATCATTAAAAATTCATACAACATCCAGAGTGCATTCTACAACCGTATAAGCATTAAAATAAATAAATAACGCTTATACAGCCTGTCAACCCATCGATTGACATACCACTAATTATCGGGATCGGTGTATGTCAAATATTATCCCAATACCCGTGTAGGGCTTTCAAACGATAAATACTGTTTATTATTTGTGCAGTTGGACGATGTGTAAAATTTATCGTCCCAATCCATATAAGTCAAACCAGTGTACATTAACAAACCGTCCGGTTTGTAAACGAATATTTATTCTATTCTGAATATTTATTTTATTCATATACACGTAAAAAAATATATTTTTCAACGATAAAATATTTTATTATCCATTTCACATCAAAATCACAAACAAACTTCACAACACATCATAATCAAACAAGTCGTCCATGGTCTGTGGACGACGGTGTCGGGTGCTGCTAAGCATCGTCTGTATCCTAGTATATATTTTTAACTAGAAATTGAATTTAAAGTGAGAAGTTCTCACCTTGCTTTCGGCTTCGCTTAAAATTGTAGCGAGCTCTAAAAATTCCCCGGTCTCTTCTAGAATGTAGAAGACGTCGTCACAGTCCCGATGTCTCTTGTTTCACTGGATTTCAAGCACAAACGAAAAAGATATGATTTTTATATAATGATCATACTTTGCGATGGTTTTAAGGCATTATAATCTTTTAAATATATACACAGCCGTTACCTTCAGTTTTGGTTCCAACCTAGGTTTTGATTTTTCGATCAAACCGTGAGGCTTGAAGCCGATCGACCACTGCCACTTGATAGGGCTTGGAAGCGCGCACCTGGGGGTGGTGGAGTGGCTCAGTTCGATCGCGAGAGGAAGGCGTGGCGGGGCAAGAAGTTCGCAACTTCGAGGGCTCGATTCGCGATGGATTTTCGACGATAATCCAAGCAACAGGTATGGATTTGAAGCTGGGGGGGACCTACAAAATCTTCAACTGGAGTGTTTGGTTTTGTTGCTTGGATTGAGATAAAATGAGGAGAGAAGGTGGTGAAGCCTTTCCGTCATCGATCGTAGCAGCGGGGAGAGAGAAAATGGAATTTTCTATTTTTTTATTTGATGATTCTAATTTTCTGATTGGCCCGTGGTTTTATAATTTCAAAAATACCCCTTTATCCATACGAACTCCAAATCCAACCCAACGACTGTCATCCCTAGCTAAATACCCCCATTCCGAACACAATGGAATATGTTTCGTAAGCCCATTCGACTGTTTCTGTCAGTTATTCTTCAAATTAAAATAGAAAACATTCAAATATGGATTTGAACGTACATTTTAATTTGCCGGGGCCACATACTGACTCAAAAAATTCCAGAAAAATAAATCTAGCTATGTTTTGATGAAACGGTCCTCACAAAACTAATTTCATCGAATTTGGAGACCGTTTGAAAAATGGTCATTTTCTGGTCGAACCAATTTGACTGAAACTGTCAAAACACGTTTAACTTCGCCACGCTCACACATTGATCCCAAAAATTATGAAAATTGGAATCTAGCAATAATTTCACATTCCGGATTCAACAAAAGTGGTTTCATTGAAAACGGAGGTCGTTTGCAAAATGGCTATTTTTACGGGCTATATTTTCCATAGCGACTATTCTGAATCTTTAACTGGTCATAACTTTTGATTCCCACTATGAAATTTCAAATTTTTAGATTCATTAGAAAGATATTTTAATATAGATTCAAATATTTTTGGTTTCGCTAAAATCCGGTTTATTTCGAATCCTGTACATTTAATTGAAGTTTGAAATCGAATTTTCAAACTACCGCGCCATTTTCAATTCCTTTTATACTTAAAAATAAATATTTATATTCTAACGTCGATTCAAATAAATATATACGTTCTAATTCTATTCAAAATAAATTTCTCGTCGTTATTATTTAAAATAATTCATTTTAAATATTCAAAATACATCAAAATTGTCCCAAAAAAAAAAAATTAAATTGGTTCTGATTTTCCGGGTTGTTACAATCTTCCCCACTTAAAATCATTTCGTCCCCGAAAAGGAACGGAGCTGAAAGTTTTTTTACTAATCAACTCAACTTTCAGTTTGGCGTTCATTCTTCAATTTTTCAGTTTCTAAGAATTTTCCAATTCTTCAAAAATTTGGCTAACACCCTAAATTTTCGAAAAATTTCGCCATAACCTCCTTTGTATGGGAGCACGAGGAAAATCCCCAAACTGCCACATAGGCCTCTCCAATCAAAAAGAAAAAGAAACAGCCAAGCGGCTAGCCAATCGGCTCATAAAATCATCAAAAAGCCCAAGAAATACAATAAACATGTACCTATTTGTTGGGCAAACAATTTTATTCCTCTTCTCTAGCCTCCTTACTATGACCTGTTCAATGTATATACATGCATATGCATGCAATTTCTATCAATTTTCAATTCAGTTCAACACTTGATACAATTTGGTTATATGTACCGTTCTTTCACATAATTGTTTTATTAGATATCAAATAATCATACAACACAACCATCAACCAATTAGTGAATTAACGTTTCAAATTCATAATTTTTTTTTATATATATATAAATCCATTTTTGATGCCAAATCACAACAATAGACCTTATCTAGTTTTGGTTCTCACACCAGTCAATTGGAAACATATAGCTACCTCACTTTCGAAGCTCGAACATAATTATTGATGATGGAGCTCCATCATCAAAATCATCTCCGGGCGACTAGAGTGTGATTCTATATCCATCCAGTATATTCGAGGCTTCATATACACGTCGATCAAACGTATATTAAAATCTCTATATATCTGACAGTCCAAATCAATTTAAAATAAAATATTCAAATACGAATAATAAAGTTTAAATTTTCAAAATAAAATTTGTTTTCAATTTTATTTTAAAAAATATCACTCTTCACACTCGTTCTAGGATACTACTGATCCTATCTCTAACGAGTCATTCTCATTGGATATTGCTAATCCAATTTCTGATGAATTCTTTCATTTGGTTCTAACGTGCCTTGTTCTCCGAGCTCTGTAAACCAAAGCTCTGATACCACTGTAAGAACCCTGAACTCCCCGGTCTCCGAGGAGAAGAGGAAGAACATATTGCCTTGAGGGCACGACGAATCACAACACAAACAGAAGAACATTTCATTGTTTATTACAGCAATTCCATCAGAATACAAGAATATAACAGAGTATAAATGAATAAATATTATACAACAAGAAATATCAGAGTTTTAAATTACATTTAAATACATAGCAACGGAAAATTAATACAAAACACAACTGAAAAGAATATACGGATACAGAGCTTTCCGAATATCACTTCAGTTGTAAACCAGGATCCTGTGAATATAATATCTGCAAAACCCAACTACTAGCTGTCCGTGTGGAAAACAGGGGCACCCAGAGTTTAGGTTAAAACAATAAACTCCAGGTCAATCATGTGACTGGTGTGAGAACTAAAACAGTTATTAATTTGATTTTAAAGTTAGGTAAATCGAGGGACCACGCTGTATAACACGGAACGGGTTTCCTCCCAAGAATATCAGTGCATAAAACAAACAGCGCAATGCTAAATAAAGAACAATGAATCTATTATAAGACCCAGGTCCCATCACACAATGCAACGCAAGCCGAAGGATAAGGTTTTCCCTTATAATAGCCAAATATTGTTGATACGTGAAATTTCATCTTTTATTATTACTATAAGTGAAGAAAACAACTTCAAATATAAATGTATCAATCATAGACGGCATGGGTACCATATATCATGTCGCCAATACAAGGCTCTACAATCAAAACCGAAATGTCACGTATTTGGAAATTGGATTTCCATTATGGTGGCTCCTAATCCGAAAGATCGATCACGTAGTACAATCCATAATGGCTTATGTCTCAGCGAGAGAAAACACCATAATGCATATCCGCACTTTTGGGAAATCGAGTATCACTGCGGCTTACGTCCCGATGAGAGAAAACACCGCTTACTCTATCCCTCAGGGAATCGGGGGGGGGGGGGAGGGGGTGCCCTATCCCTCCCGAGCGTGGGGCGACCACACTCAGCTCATCTCGATCGACCGAATCCACGACACTACTAAGGTGCCCATCCTCCAAAAAGCATACTGATCTAACCATCAGTTTGCCACTATACCGGGGGGTGAGGCTCGCGAATTAACGCTACACAAAGCCGTGCTATATTAAAGTTGTGCTTTGATCATCAACCACAAGACTCTGCTTTTCAACGGAAGCCTTAATCATTTACCATTTGGGCCTTCCACACAGGCAATTTACGCCATGCGACTGATGTCTATCGATATACAACCTCTGATCCCGTACGTCTCAGAGAAGGGTGAAGTAAGGTGTAACGACCCAGAAAATCTGAACCAATTTAAAAATTTTAAATTGGCTAAAATAATGGATTTTAAATATTTAAAATAAATATTTTAAATAATGGCGATGAAAACTGAGTTTGAATCGACATTTGAAAACGAATATAATTAATTATAATTATATATAGAATTGAAAATGGCGCGGTAGTTCGATAATTCGATTTCAAACTTCAATTGAATATACCGGGTGCAAAACAATCCGGATTTTAGTGAGACCAAAAATAATGGAATCAAATTGGTAATATCTTTCTAACGAATCTGACCAATCGAAGTTTGATAGCGGGAATCAAAAGATATGTCCAGTTGAAAATTCTGAATAGTCGCTATAGAATTCAGGCCCTTAAAAGTGGACATTTTGCAAATGACCTCGGATTTCGACGAAACCACTTTTGTTAGATCCGCAGTGTCAAGTTATTGTTAGGTTTCAAATTTCATAATTTTTCGAATCAATATGTGAGCGTGGCAAAAGAAAACGCGTTTGACCAGTTTCAGTTGATTTTAATCGACTGGAAATTGGCCATTTTTCAAATGGTCTCAGAATTCGACGAAACTAGTTTTGTTAGGACCGTATCGTCAATACGAAGCTAGAAAATATTTTTCTGGAATTTTTCTAGTTAATATGTGACCCCGGTAATTTGAAAGGTGCGTTTAAAATTCAATATAGTGATTTAAATGAAAATTCAAAAGGAAACTGATTGTAACGATCAAATCAGCTTGCGATACATATCCCATTGTGTTCGGAATGGGGGTAAAACGCTATGGACGACAGGCGGTGGGCCTCGTTTCGAGGTGGTGTGTAAAAGTCAACCTTTTGCGAAATTTAATAATTAAATAATAAAAAAATAATAAAAAAAAATCCTTCCCTCCTTTTCTTCATTGGCCCCCCCGTTCATTATAATTACAGAAAGAAAAAAAGAAAAAAAAAAACCTAAATCGAATCAAGGCGCCGCCCCCTCCAGACATCGCCGCCGCCTCGCCCCGAAGCCACCGCCTCCCTCGATCGAAGACCCAGACCCCTCGAAACCGACGAAGACCCCGAAGCCCTGAACCCTATCGCCTCCACCTCGAACCCATCGCGACGCCACCAGACAACACCACCGCTCCGCCCAGTTCGAAGCCACCTCCGTCGATCTGTGGAAAACCCCCTCCCCTCGCCGTAAGTTTTATTTATTTATTATTTTATTTGTATTTTATATAAACAGAAAAGAATTTTAAAACTGGTTTAAAAAAAAAAAAAACTGAACTGATTTTGGTAAAAGTATGAAAACTGGAATTTTAATTTTTTTTTTTAAAAACTGAATTTTAATAAAGATTTAAAACTGTTTTTTTATATATAAAGGATTTAAACAGATTTTAATTTTAAGTTAAAAGAAAAGGTTTAAACAGTTTTTTTTAAAAGAATAAAAACTGATTTGATTTTTAAAAGGTTTAAAAACAGTTTTTAAAAGGATTAAAAATTGAATTGTTTTTTTTTAAAAAGTATAAAACTGAAATCTTTTAAAGAAATATAAACTGATTTTTTTAAAAATAAAAACTGCATTTTCTATGAAGATAAAAACTGCATTTTTATAAAAGAGAAAAACTGATTTTATATAAGAAATAAAACTGATTTGTTTTTTTTAAAGAAATAAAACTGTTTTTGAAATAAAGGAATAAAAACTGCATTTTCTATGAAGAATAAAACTGAATTGATTTTGTAAAAGAATAAAACTGATTTCTTTTAGAAAAGTAGAAATCATATTTTTATATGTTGAAAGCAAAAGTAAAAATCATATTTTTATATGTTGAAAAATCATATTTTTATATGTTGAAAGCAAAAGTAAAAATCATATTTTTATATGTTGAAAAATCATATTTTTATATGTTGAAAGCAAAAGTAAAAATCATATTTTATATGTTGAAAAATCATATTTTTATATATTGAATAGCGTAGTAAAAATTCTATTTTTACATATGCAGAGAATACGGGTGAAAGCGACAAATAGGCGAAGATTTCTATAAGGAAGAGTCGTGAAGTTGGATAGCTATTGGTGAGATTTCTGATTTAAAATTTATATATATATATGTGTGAAGTAAAAGTGAATTGCTATATATAAAAATATATATATATATACGCCCCTCGTCCACAAACCATGGACGATATTAATTGGTTGATAACGAATGGTTGTTTGGGATTGTTTGTGATTGATATTGGTTGATTGTGGTTGAAAAATACCCATTTGTGGTTGTGAAATATTTGGTTGAAACCACATAGGATTAGTTTGTGGAAATGAAATAAATATATACATGCCGCCTGCGTGCGAACTAGATGCATGTTTCCCATTGTCAACAACCGCGAGGTTTTAAGGTAGAGCGAGGAGCCGTACTAGGGACGGTGCCGGTGTAACTACCCTGCCGTTATGCTGCCGAAATTTTGAATAATATTTGTGTGTTTGAATTATTTTCATTTGCTTAAACTATTGAAAACATTCATGTGTTGAATTGATATTCATTCGTTGTTTAGAAATTCATGTGTTGAATGGTATTCATATTTTGAAATAAATTGTTCGATAATAAAAATCACATTTTTATCTATATATAAAAACTATTGAAAACATTCATGTGTTGAATTGATATTCATTCGTTGTTTAGAAATTCATGTGTTGAATGGTATTCATATTTTGAAATAAATTGTTCGATAATAAAAATCACATTTTTATCTATATATAAAAACTATTGAAAACATTCATGTGTTGAATTGATATTCATTCGTTGTTTAGAAATTCATGTGTTGAATGGTATTCATATTTTGAAATAAATTGTTCGATAATAAAAATCACATTTTTATCTATATATAAAAACTATAGAAAACATTCATGTGTTGAATTGATATTCATTCGTTGTTTAGAAATTCATGTGTTGAATGGTATTCATATTTTGAAATAAACTGTTTGATAATAAAAATCACATTTTTATCTATATATAAAAACTATAGAAAACATTCATGTGTTGAATTGATATTCATTCGTTGTTTAGAAATTCATGTGTTGAATGGTATTCATATTTTGAAATAAACTGTTTGATAATAAATATCACCTTTTATCGACTATATGAACTATATAGAAAAATAGTGTTTTGAAATGAATCGTTTTACAATAAAAATCACATTTTTATTGTATGCATAAATCGTTGAAATGTGAAATGTTAAAAATAGCCACCTGTTCAAATAAACATATATCAGTTGAAATATTCATTAATTAGCTAATGAAATGATTTGCGCCTATTTATGTGACATTAGAATGAATGGTGTTTTTAAACCAAATAGAAATCAAATATGAAGTTGAATAGAAAATGAAAAATGATATGAACTGTGTATATATGTACATGCAATATTCATTGAACAGGTTATAGCAAAGGGGCTAGAGAAGAGGAATAAAATTTTGTGCCCGACAAATAGGTACACATTTACTGATTTGTTTGGGTGATGATTTTGAGCCTGTTGGCTAGCCGCTTGGCTTTTTTTTTTCTTTTTGAGATTAGAAGGACCGGGACGCTATTTGCGATTTCCCGACGCTCCCGGTGCAGGGGAGGTTATGGCGAAATTTTTCCAAAATTTAAGGTGTTAGAAAAATTTTTGAAGTTAAAACGATATTGGAATTGTTGAATGAACTATATTTATATAACTATATAAATATAAATAAAATTAAAACGAAACGAAGCCGTGCAGTTCGTATTTCGAAACCGTGATTTCAATCGACTAGTACGGGAAATCCGACCCTTGGATTTTCCCGAAACCTCAACCGTCGGGTTCGCCTTGGAATAATCTTTCCAACGGCACCAACCTTGTAAAAATCCAACGGTTAGATTGTCTGGAATGTTTAATTCAAATCTGAAGAAAAACAGCGCCAGAAACGATTATATTTATTTATATATATAAATAAAATTATATTTAATCGAATAACGACGCTGCAGTTCGTATTTTGAAATCGAAAATTCAAACGATTGTACCGGGAGATCCGACCGTCGGAATTTCCCGAAACTGGAACCGTTGGATTCGTTTTGAAAAGACCTTTCTAATGATGTAAATTTTGTGAAGATCCAACGGTTAGATTTTCAGATATGTGTAAATCAAATCTGAAGAAAAACAGCGCCACGGCCGCCTTATGGCCCGAAGCGTCGTTTTGAATAAAATAGCTATTTTAAAATAAATAAAAATAGCGATAAATAGTTATAAAATATCACAAGCGATATGGAATGGAAATAAACTGAATTTGCTTGATTTATGTGGCTTTTGATGGTTGAATGTGTTGGTGTGAAAATTACATTAAAGAACAAAATAGGTGTTGTCGAATAATTTAACCATTGAAATAAATCGATTTGAAATTCTAAATATTCGTGAGTTATTTGAAAAGGCCGAGTTAATTCTCATTTCAAATAATTGATCGACGATTGAAAGTCGAAGATGAAGACGATGGTCGAAGACCGGAGATCTTCACCTCGTTTGGATGGTAACCGAGGTCCTGATTGGGAGGCATCCCGAAATATGGATAATGAGTGGTGATCGTTCAGACGTACGTGTTGATCGAAGGGTTTGCGAGGTATTTAGTGCCTCCGGTTTCGTTCAGACCCAGAACGGACTTGTAAATGGACTGTGTGTCTGACATTGGAGTTTATTCTGTGTTGATTGATTTCTGTTAAATATACATCTGTTTGGCGGCGGAGAATTTATTCTTTTGCTTAACGCCCTTCTCTGAGACGTACGAGCTCAGAGGTTGTATATCGATGGACATCAGTCGCATGGCGTGAATTGCCTATGTGGCATGCTAAGATGCAGTGATCAGGACTTCTGTTGAAAAGCAAAGTCTTGTGGTGATGATCAAAGCACCGCCTGTGTGGCGTAGCTTTGTGTATAACGTGAATTCGCGAGCCTCACACCCCGGTATGAACCTAAAACGGGAGAAAGGACATCAGGGAGGACATGCGTTTCTTTCTAGCTAGGGTGGTGTCAGTGACCTACCAGCCCTGACATTTATATACTTTTCACCTATGTGGTTGTTGCTGTTGCGAGGCGCCTCGGTTTGATCGGACGATCCGGGTCCGATGGGGTCATTCGTTGGCTCATTTACGCCCCAAAGGGCGGGGAAACGTATTGTTCAGGCACTATAATCCACATCGGTGGACCGGCCCTGACGATCCAAGGGGCAGTTGCGGCTGTTCCGGTGGCTCGGGCTAGAGAGTCACGAATTCGGTAAGGACTATCTTTTGCCTTGGTTCATGACGGAAATCCAATTTCCAAATACGACATCGTGCGGTTTTGAGTGTATACCTATATATGGCGACATAGTGGTATGGGGCATTAATGCCGTCTATGATTGATAGTTATGATTTGAAATTGCTTTCAAAACATATAAACACTAGCAATAATATCAAATGCCTTTGTTTTATTCGTATCAAGCATATCTTGGCCGTTATAAGGTAAAAACTCTATCCTCCGGTTTGCGTTGCATTGTGTGATGGGAACTGAGTCTTATAACGGCTTCATTTTTATAAAAAGCATAGCGATGTTTAAAAGAAAGATTTATTTTAAAGCACTGGCAATCCAATGGAGTAAACCCGTTCCACGAAAGTGGCGTGGTCCTGTGATTAGCCAATTATATATGTGTTGAGTAGATTTCTCATACCAGTCCCATGACTGACTCGTAGTTTGTTTCACTCTCAAACTCGGGTGCCCCTTTTTCTACACGGGCAGCCTTGTATTCAGGTTTAGCTGGTTCTTTCTGGATAGCTGGAGCTGAAGGTGGATTCTATCATTTATTTCTTTTTATGCTGTTCAGCTCCTATTGTACATATTTTGTTTATTTCCGCTGTAGACATTTATGTATAGCTGAACTGTACTTGTACTAAGTAAGATCCTGTATACTGTGTAACTCTGATGATTACTTTTATCCAGTATATTTTGTTGTTCATTCTGGTGTATTTATTTAATTCTGTGCTGCTATTATCTGTTTCTGTGTTATATTCCAAAGATAACCTTGTTTCCGTGAGAACGGGAAATCGGGTCGTCTCATAAGGGAATAAATTCCTCTTCACTAGGCAGATGTATATTTAATAGAGATCAATCAGCACAGAATAAAATCCAATGTCAGACACACCATCCATTTACATGTCCGTTCTAGGTCTGAACGAAACCGGAGGCACCTTATTCCTCGCCCGTATGTCCAATACAGGAGAGAGGCCCTCGCATATCCGTACAATCAACAAGTACGCCCGGACGGCTACCACTGTAGCTCCTTCAAGATAGCTACTCCTATCATGAGCATCAGTAGCACCCATCCATTTGATGTGAAGATCGTCGGTCTTGCGCCGTCATCAATCTTTTTGACTTATCGTCGAACCAATTATTCAGAATGTGTATAAACCCGGCCTTTCCGAACAACCCGCGTATCTTATAATCAAGTGCTATAACAACACATCATATGCCTCATTCCAATCCAGAATATTCTTTTATTCAAATATTCTTTTCTTTTGGGAAAGGTTCCCATTAATTTTATCAAAGATAATTTTTTTAAATTTATTCTTTAATCTTCCTTTGGATATCAAGCCATATTAAGGTATTCCAAACTAGTCGGGATTAGCGAACTACACCGAAGTAATCATTTATTTTATTTCCCAATCCCAACCTATTCATTCCATGGAGAAAAACTGGTAATACTCCATATCTAACACCACGGTGTTATCGGTAAAACTAATTACCATTTCACTGTCAAATCTAATTAAAGATTTTAACTATGCTTGGAGTAAAACTGGTGGTACTCCATTTCCGATCATTTTCTTGAATTGATAATTTTAATTATCACATTCACTTTTCAATCTGATCAAAGATTCATTAAAACTCCATTTAGTTTTAATCTTCCCGAAAATCAATATTAATGATTATTCAAAGCTAAGAAATTAATCTTATCTTTAATTGGGTTAAAGATCCAACGTCATTTAAAACACGGTTCACGATAAACCCAAAATCACATTCCATTAGTTATGGAATCTTCACAGTAAAACAAATCAATATATAATCGATATCAATTTCCGTATCCGACTAATAATATAAATGGAATAACGACAAAGCCTTTTAAATTCCATATGTATTAACAGTCTTCCTCCACAGAAGCTCACTTCGATTATTATCGAATCAAATTCCATTCAATTCCAATTTGATATATTAAATTGGAAATCTCTACTTTGGAAAATTCCATAAATCTTAATTAAAAGATTATAAATTCCAAATCATATTCTTCACCGTTAATTGGGTTAAAGAACAAATGTTATTTAAAACACCGTTCACGATAAACCCAAAATCCAATTCAATATCAAATACAAGGCTCTGAATAGAAAATATATCGGCTTATATTCAATATCAAATTCTGAAATCAACAAATATCGTATTGAAATAACAATATATATATCTTCCAAATTCCTTCACAACATCCGTATAATCACGGAATCCAATATAGAAATATTCCGAAGATAATCTCGATTCAAATCCATTCCAATTCGTATATTGGAAATTCTGGTTACTTTTAAAAACCATTTCAAATCCAATTCAATTTATTTAATTAAAAATAAATGGGATTATAATTCTAGTTAATAACTAGTTCATTTCGACAAAAATATATTTTTATCTTTACAAATGTGGATTTTTTTATCCAAATTCCTTCCAAATCATTTATTATGATTTTACATAATTATTCCATATTTTTAAATTTTTTATTATCGCCCGTACAGTCGGTTTCCAATAACGGCCACCAAACTGCATCCATAACGACCTTTTCTGAAATTGATTTGGATATATTTCCAAATCCAACCATTAGATTTCAAATCTCTTGTATTCATTGGAAAGCTCTTTTCGATACGAACCCAACGGTTCTGGTTTTAGGAGAATCCGACGGTCGGATCTCCCGTAACATCAATTTGAAGTAAATGGTCGGAATTCGCGAACTATCGCTGCGCGGCGCGATTTATTCAGGCCATTATAATATATATAATATATATATTATATATTTCATCAATTTTCGTTTAAAAACTAATTTTATAAATCGTTTTAAATTCGTTTCAAAAACGATTTCAACTTTCATTTCAACTTCAAATCAAAATTGAATATTCCAATACAAATTCGTTTTAAATTCATTTCAAATCGATTTCAATTCAATTTCCATTTCAATCTATTTTGAATTCATTTTAAATCGATTTCAATTAAATTCCATTTCAATTCGTTTTGAATTCATTTTAACTCAATTCCAATTTAATTCCATTTCAATTCGTTTTGAATTCATTTTAAATCGATTTCAATTCAATTTCAGTTCGTTTTGAATTTATTTTAAATCGATTTCAATTCAATTTTCAAATTCAAATCAAATTTGAATATTCCATATCATTTCAATATTAAAATGATAATATTTTCAAAATATCATATTTTGAATTCACTTTTCGATATTCATTATAAAATGAATAAAATCGACCAAATTCCCGTTCTTGTTAAAATGGCGTTTAACTACCTAACACGGCTTCACATTTTAATATTCACTGAATATTATTTTAAAATATTCGTTAATTCTGAACTGGAATCAGACTCAATCCATTACCATATAATTTTATTTATATGGATTTCAACATCACATGTATACAATAATAACGATAAACAATCATTAAAAATTCATACAACATCCAGAGTGCATTCTACAACCGTATAAGCATTAAAATAAATAAATAACGCTTATATAGCCTGTCAACCCATCGATTGACATACCACTAACTATCGGGATCAGTGTATGTCAAATATTATCCCAATACCCATGTGGGGCTTTCAAACAACAAATACTGTTTATTATTTTTGCAGTTGGGCGATGTGTAAAATTTATCGTCCCAATCCATATCAGTCAAACCAGTGTACATAAACAAACCGTCCGGTTTGTAAACGAATATTTATTCTATTCTGAATATTTATTTTATTAATATACACGTTAAAAATTATATTTTTAATGATAAAAATATTTTATTATCCATTTCACATCAAAATCACAAACAAACTTCACAACACATCATAATCAAACAAGTCGTCCATGGTCTATGGACGACGGTGTCGGGTGCTGCTAAGCATCGTCTGCATCCAAGTATATATTTTAAACTAGAAATTAAATTTAAAGTGAGAAGTTCTCACCTTGCTTTCGGCTTCGCCTAAAATTGTAGTGAGCTCTAAAAATTCCCCGGTCTCTTCTAGAATGTAGAAGACGTCGTCACGATCCCGGTGTCTCTTATTTCACTGGATTTCGACCACAAAAGAAAAAGATATGATTTTTATATGATGATCATACTTTTCGACGGTTTTAAGGCGTTATAATCTTTTAAATATATACACAGCCGTTACCTTCAGTTTTGGTTCCAACCTAGGTTTTGATTTTTCGATCAAACTGCGAAGCATGAAGCCGATCGACCACTGCCACTTGATAGGGCTTGGAGCACCTGGGGGTGGTGGAGTGGCTCAGTTCGATCATGAGAGGAAGGCGTGGCAACGGTAGGAAGTTCGCAACTTCGAGGGCTCGATTCACGATGGATACTCGACGATAATCCAAGCAACAGGTATGGATTTGAAGCTGGGGAGGAGACCTACAAAATCTTCAACTGGAGTGTTTGGTTTTGTTGCTTGGATTGAGAGAAAACGAAGAGAGAAGGTGGTGAAGCCTTTTCATCGTCGATCATAGCAGCGGGAAGAGAGAAAATGGAAATTTCTATTTTTTTATTTAATGATTCTAATTTTCTGATTGGCCCGTGGTTTTATAATTTCAAAAATACCCCTTTATCCATACGAACTCCAAATCCAACCCAATGACTGTTGCCCCTAGCTAAACACCCCCATTCCAAACAAAATGGAATATGTTTCGTATGCCCATTCGACTGTTTTAGTCAGTTATTCTTCAAATTAAAATATAAAACATTCAAATATGGATTTGAACGTACATTTCAATTTGCCAGGGCCACATACTGACTCTAAAAATTCCAGAAAAATAAATCTGGCTATGTTTTGACAATACGGTCCTAACAAAACTAATTTCATCGAATTTGGAGATTGTTTGAAAAATGGTCATTTTTTGGTCGATCCAATTTGACTGAAACTGTCAAAACACGTTTAACTTTGCCACGCTCACATATTGATCCCAAAAATTATGAAAATTGGAATTTAGCATTAATTTGACATTCTGGATTCAACAAAAGTAGTTTCGTCGAAAATGGAGATCGTCTACAAAATGACTATTTTTACGGGCTATATTTTCCATAGCGACTATTCTGAATCTTCAACTGGTCATAACTTTTGATTCCCGCTATGAAATTTCGATTTTTCAGATTCATTAGAAAGATATTTTCAAATAGATTCAAATATTTTTGGTTTCGCTAAAATTCGGTTTATTTTGAATCCTGTACATTCAATTGAAGTTTGAAATCAAATTTTCAAACTACCGCGCCATTTTCAATTCCTTTTATAATTAAAAATAAATATTTATATTCTAATGTCGATTCAAATAAATATATACGTTCTAATTCTATTCAAAATAAATTTCTCGTCGTTATTATTTGAAATAATTCATTTTAAATATTCAAAATTCATCAAAATTGTCAAAATAAAAATTTTAAATTGGTTCTGATTTCCGGGTTGTTACACATACTATACTAGTAAGTGGATATCAATTAATGATATGAATGGGCTGATTCTATTTAATTCTCCTTTGCTTCAAGGTTGTTTTGCTCTGTTTTTTCCAGGAAATCAAGCTGTTCTTTGCTGGGGAAAGAACCCGACAAATCTTCACAAGGTCTGCGACCTCGCAGTTGTTTTCTTCAGCAATCCTGGACTCAGTCCAGTTCTGGCCAGTACGTTAGTGGTAGCTTGCTATGGAAGTGAGCAAAATAAAGGTTTAGTCCTTCAAGTAGTAAGTGTGGATATGCTACTTTCTCTCATCAAATCATGTAAAAACAATATTTACCATCACAGCAGTCTTTTTTTTCTTTTATAATAAATTGTTACAATGCATATTGTTATGGTATAGATTTTGTAACCTGTGTAAACTGCAAAGAATTAACAAGCAAACTGATGCTGATGGAGCTTCTTTGAAGCTTGAATATGCAGACAGTCAATTCTACAAACATGTATAGCGCCTAAGTTTGAATTTATGCTTATTTGATTACTTGGTTTTTTTTAATGACAAAAAGATTTACCGTTTGAAGTTTGATAGACCAAGGTATTTTCTTGAACTAGTGTAAAGTTAATATAGCTATATGTACTAACATTTTTGTGCTAGATATGTCCAATTATATATTTAATGGAGCATCCAGTATGTATCTTTGCATCTATTTTGATGTTGCATGCACAATTTTAACTGTTTTATTTTCATTAATGCTCTGCTCTGCATAATTTATGTCAGATTTACTGAAACAAAAATCTCGAATATATCGAAGCATATATCAGTCTCTCCAACATGGACTATGGGATTATTAGAATTATATGGGTCTAGGCATTGATTTTGTGGAAGTGCATACTAATTCCTATCCGAATTAGCCCAGGATTATGCGAGCATTGAATGTTAATCAGTAGCTTTGCTTGTAGCATGTCTAATGCAAGTTTATTGTTTTGTTGTTTTGCAGGTCTTAGTAAAATTGGAAATTTCCATAATTGTAAACCAGAAATTTGCACATCCATCACTAAGAGGCTCATTAATGCTTATAAAGGTATTTTATCAACTATTTCTTCTTTATTTTAACCTTGCATTCTATGTAATAGGAAAAGTTTTATGTTTTAACTAGCCAGTATATTTTAGATTACACTATAGAAAAGAATACATATAATTAATAATTTATCCATAATCTATTCCTACATTAAATTATGTAATTTTAATTTATTGGTGCAAAATGGATCACCGTGTGGTAGCTATTCAAAGCTAATCTCTTCAATGATGGAGATACATATTGCCTACCTTCTCCCTTCTATACCCGCGTTGGCATAATTTTGTGCAACTGCAGGAAAATAAAATAAAAGAGACCAGTTAAGAAAAAAAGATGCCTGTGGGCACATGTATTTATGTTCTCAGTATAGTAATAGAACTAAACTAGTCACCTAACAAGCACTCGTTGGAGAAGTAATAATGTTCCAATCTTATGTGGCAAATGATATATTTTACGAGCGTTCCTCCACTCTCCCTTTCCTAGACTTCTGTTGAAATTTAAGTTTTTGAACTTGTGTTTATGATATGCATTAACAACAGTTAGAATCAAATTTTGTTCATTTTTGTGGGGAAATCAAGCTTCTGAAGTAAGAAGAACAAACTAATTAGATTAGAAAAGGGGTCGTTTTTAAGCACGAAGAGACCTAGCATCAAAATTGAGTTGGAACTTATGGCTATGATAGGTACTTATGAGTAGATGCCTATCTATGTGTCTGTACATACTCATATTATTTATATGTCCACACCTTTCTCCTTCCGCTTCCATTTCAAACCCTTGTAATTTGTTTAAGAACAAAGTATATTGTCTCATTTGATAAAAGTCAGTTGGAACATGTAAATGAGTTTGTGTGAAGTGAAAGGAGCGCACAGTTAATATTGCTTATGTGCATATTTGGATTTTGCGATGGAATAAATTATTTATGGTCGAGTTCTATTAATATTGTTTGTGTGCTTATTTTAATAATAACCAATTAATATTGTCTATAGGTAATTAGCTTTTTTGGAGTGAAGACCATTAGCAACAACGGGCATGACTTTAATTTTTGTATGTATTATGGTATTTGTTAGGACTTATTGTATAAATTTGTTTCTGAATATTTGTGGTATGTGAATTTAATGATTTTGTCAAATAAATATTATCTAAATGGTTATGAAAAATACTTATGTGACTAATATGTTCTCAGTTATTTTAATATGATGACTATATGATTGATCGACAATAGACTTTTATACGATCGTTGTTGATTTTAATATGACTATTATATAACTAGTTGCTGGAAATAATATAGGTCATTAACAATATATAGTAGCATTTATAATATGTTACAAAACAATCAATGCATTTTAGCAGCATTTTAGAAATGCTACAGAAACAAATGTAACATACCATATGAATTTTTAGTGGCACAAAATAAACGCTACAGAAAACAAAAAAAAATGACCCATGTACAAATCTTTAGTAGCGTTTGAAAAACGCAACTATGCAAACCATATGGTAGCATTTACCAAAACGCAACCAAAAAATTCAGACTTTAGTTGCGGGACCTGTAGTTGCATTCATTAAAACACTACCAAAAGTTTTAGTAGCGTTTTTCAAACGCTACCAAAGGTATTTTCTGGTCTAGTGCCGTATTGGCAGTAGCGTTGCGAATCAGATTAAGATTACATTAAGATAATCGAAGACGGAGTAAAGTGCAAGGGCTTTTTCTATTAATTCTAGGTAGAAATTGCCTAAGATGGATTAATGGAAATTGTGCCTTCGGTTTTGTTCAATCCCGGAATGAACGTATATAGACGAATGTCTGACAGAGTATTTCCAGTGATCGCATATGTTGGATGGTACAAATATATATGGTGGTGGAGAAGTTATTCTCTTAGAATAATATCCAGAATATATTTATGCAATCCAATTAATGATTAACGGATCAGACAATGTGGCATTCAAAGTGATTGTGCTATCAATGAAAAGTAAGTAAGGGTAGCCTCAGGCCTCAACAACCGGGAAATGACAAAAATCGGGCAGGCAACATGGCTAAGTGGGTAGCTCCCAAGTAGGGTGTATTATCACCTATCTAGAGAAAATTTATTTCCATCTTTATTCTATTCGATGTTGTCCCATTCAGGAAAACGGTTGCTGATCCCAACCGTTGGTGATATACATTCGATACACTCAAGCGAAATGAGTGGTCGGTCATGTGTGGCCGGGTTACAAGATGTTCTTATTGAACTCAGTGTATTCCTCTCTAGAGATACATTATCGAGAGGTGGTTCCGTACCTAGTCATAGTTGGAAATTCATTACCCAATAAGAACCCGCGGTTTTGATTGTATATTATGCATGTGGAGCATGAGATGAAAGCGTTCCACTAGATTTATATTTATTTGATTTAGACACTATTATAATATCAAAAGAGTTTTGATATAAAGATTATCATTTCTTTCAAAAGGATTTTGAAAGTTAAATCAAGTGTTTTGGATTTTCATAAGGGAAAAACCCGTTCCGTGTTATACGATGTGGTCTTATGAGATATCATTTATTTTCTCAAACTATTTTAAATGGTTTACTCATACCAGTCCCATGACTGACCCAGAGTTTATATTTTTTTGTTTTACCTAAAATCTTGGGTGCCCAAATTTGTATGGGCAGTCAAGTAGTTCAGAATTTTACAGATTTATCTAAAGGAGCTTGGAGCAGGAGGCTTAAGCGTTATTTAGTTACTGTTTTTCCGCTGTGTTGTAAGTGTTGTACTCTGATGATGATATGTATATACAGGAAAAAAAATTGTACTCCAAAAGCTAATATATATATATTATATTTTGTTCTGCTACAATGTGAGGTTCTGTATTGTGATTTTTGTTCTTCTTCTACCTTTTTCTTCTTTATTAATACTGATTCGTATTTCTGTGATATTTGGTTGGACGTGTGGTGTATTTAGTCAACTAAGATAGTACGGAAATTGGGCCATTACACATCTCCAGTGGATTACGCTCTAAATATTCATGGCGTAATACCTTAGATATCTCCAGTGGTGCAAATCTCATTTAATGGGCGTCAGACCTCTGAATTCCATCAAATGGGCGTCAAACCACTAGCGCCCATTAAATGGGAGTCAACCAACCCTATTACCTCCAATAGAATGTATACAACGTAAAATGATCGGAGAAAATTGGTGTTGGACACTCATTTTATGGGCTCCCAGGTTCTGACGACTATTAAATGGGCGTTCAAGACCTATTCAGGATCCTGAATATTACAGCCGATTGGAGAGCATTTTTGTAATATTACGGTCGCACCACTGGAGATGCTCTTACCTTCCTATCAATAACACACACAAAAAAGGATTTTTAAGGGGACTGCACTCTTGGTTAAGAGAGCATCATTTTCAATTTACTGTTAAATTATTAAGGGGATAAAATAAATTAGCCCCCTCTTAAACATATTAATAAAATTTCCAATATTAACCATATTAATAATCCTTATTAATGTAACGACCCAAAATTTTGAAATCAATTTAAAATTTATTTTTTAAATTAAATTTATGATAATTTACGGTAGATTTTGATGGTTAAATGTTGATTTTGGTAACTTACAAAGGAAAAAGATTAAGACGACCTCAGAATTCAAAGAAACCAATTTTATCGGATTTTAGTATCGAAAAATGGTATAGTTTCAAATTTCATAATTTTTGGAGCTAAAATGTGAGCGTGCGAGAATTAAACGCGCACTGGGTCAACCCGTCGAAATTAAGCGAAAATGCGATAAAAAATAAAATGAGGGTCAAACAAAATCGAAATTCGGCGGGACATGTTCCTTTGGATCTTGATTTATGTTTTATGCTAGGATTCAAATTTTCGTGTACAACGTCATTGTCTTTTGTTCACACGAGTAGAAGAACTGAACCTGAACTAAAAAACTTGAACGTTTAAATTAAAAATCTAAGTCTAAAACACTTAAACGAGGTGCCGCGAGATCAAGCGGCTTGGTTGTTTCTCTTCACTTCTCTTCCCGTGCCGACACATCACCGATTTACACCCCTCCTCTTTCTTTAAAAACTCTTTCTTCTTCTTTTCTCCTTCCATTTCTTTTTATCCTTCTCCTTAAAAACTTCACCTTCTCCTTCTTGCTCCCATGACCGCCCTCCTCCATTCCTCCTCTACCTGATCACCGGCGTCCCCTCCCCACACCCCCACCAACAGGCGCAACTCCCTCTCTCTCTCACGTTGTGGGCCCCTTCCTCTCTAAACCCTAAAGACACCATTTTTAACTTATTTTGCACAAAATCCCCTCCAAAACTTCAACTTTCCACCTCCTACCTCCTCCATAACCCATGCAAGGGACCCATCAGCACACGCCTCCACCCTACTACCCTCCACTGTGGACCCCACCCCCAAGTCGCACCCCCTGAACCACCACCAGTAGCTTTGAAACTCTAGATCTACTAGTTTGTGTGCATCCGTAAGGTGTCGAAACCCAACAACCTTCGATTTAAGTCCCATAAGCTTTTGGGAAATTCCACAAACACCATACAAGAGTTAGGGTGGATTGCGAGAGTTTTAAATCCATCCGTAAAGATTTGGTGGAGTGGAAACCCACAATGAGTAACTAAAACTCATGTAGAAATGGATAGATTAAAATTAACTATTAATAGTTAATTGTCTATGTTTGATAATGGTTAATAATTGCTCATATAAGTTTAATGTGATGTTAAATGTTGAGTAGTGCTATAAAAATATCATTTTTATCTGATATATGTGATATTACTTAGGTATACGACACTTATATTATAAACTATGTCGATTGGAATGCTGATTGAACCTTAAATGGGTTTGGTTGAGTAATTTATTAATTATTGTTTGTTGATTGTGTAGAAAACCCCACACGGGTATAGATATGATAATTAGCCTACATGTCTCTCAAGTGTGTAGATAATGTCACATGGATTGTGATGTAAACTCCTTTTGGGTATTGGGATGATAATTTTACACATCTCCCAAGTGTGTAGATAACAATCATTGGTTTGTGAATGTGATGAAAACCCCACACGGGTATTGGGATGTTAATGAACACTTATCCCAAGTGTTAATTTGTATGTTAATCTGACAAAACGGTGTAAGCGTTATTTATTTAAGGCTTATATGGTGAAGTGCACTTTGTATGTGAATTGAATGTTGTTTGATGGTTGATTGAGTGTTATATAATACACTATTTGAAAATGAACAAGAGAAGTGGTTATTGGTTCATTGGTTAAGTCTCTATCAAGAAAAACGTATTTTTAATGAATATTTTATTAATATAATAATGAGTGAAAAATCAAAATTTGAATATGATGTCCAAATTTAGATGGACGCGAAGATTATAAAATATAGATGAATATTCATTAATGGTACCTAGTTGTTTTGAAGCAATTTTTACCTGATTATGGCTTATTTAAGTTTCATTTTCGAAATGAATGGTAAGCGAGAAAAGTGAAGTTCAGTTAGGGTATGTAGGGAATTTTTTAACACAATTTCCTTTATAAAAATTTCTTGTTTATTTTTATAACGAATATCATGAAAGTTTAAATTAAAAATATTGAAGTTTAAAAAATAATATTATTTTAATCATTATAATATTATTATAATATCATAATATTGAAATAAATAATTTTGGGGTTGAAAATTTAAAATATGGTTTTGAAAAATTATTATATATTTTTTATATAATAAATGAAATGTTTTTCAAGTAATTCGACGTATTTTATATTATACGTCAAATATTGGTTAGAATTGAATGTGTCGCCCAACGGTAGTTCGCGAATTTCGACCTGTAACTTTAAATGGATGTACCGGGAGATCCGACCGTTTGATTTTCCCTCAATTGGAAACGTTGGGTTCGTATTGAAAAGATCTTTCAAATGATAACAAGAGATTTGAAATCTAACGGTTAGATTTTGAGAAATGTTCAAATCAATTTTGAATAAAAACAACGCCATGACCCGCAATGACCTGTAATTGGAAATTACGAGTATGGACTATTTTTATTTAAATAAAAATAATGAAAAGTCATTATAAATGATTTGAATAAGTTTAAACCAATTTTGCATGGTTTTAAACGATAAAAGTGGTTAACTGGAATTTGGTGGTTTTCTGTAAAAGCTTAGATAACAATTTTGAGAGATGTTTGGAAATAAGAATTCTAATTCGTAAATTGAATCGATTTCTTAAGTAAACCTTTTATATAAGGTTAGGAAATGATTTTTGAAAGCCAAATGACTTAACCAGATTTAAGAATAAGATGTTAAATCTTATGAAAGGAAACTAATTAAAGGAGACTTAGTTAGTGAGCCGATAATCCGATAAAGATTTGATTTGATTTATTTTGGAACAAACTATTCGAAAAGACCAGATTTAACCCATTTCCAATAATTGTACGATGATTAAGAATCAAATTGATTGTTTTGGTGCAAGGCCAAAAATCTTCACATCGAATTGATTGTTGATGCCCTAGATTTGAGTAGCTCCCTTAAAAGTGTTATAATGGTAGTGGTCTGGACGTACTTGTTGATTGTTTGGATGTGCAAGGGCATCTCTCTTGTATTGGACATATGGGATGAGGAATAAGGTGCCTTCGGTTTCGTTCAGACCCTGAACAAACTTGTATGGATATATGTCTGACATGGTATTTTGTACTATATTAATTGATCTCTACTAAATATATATCTTTTTGGTGATGGAGAATGTGTTCTCTTCGCTTAACACCCTTCTTTGAGATATACGAGCTTAGAGGTTATATATTAATAAAAATCAGTTGTATGGTATAGAATGATTGTGTGGCATGCCAAGTGTTGCTGGCAAATAGATCAAAACTCTTGTTGAAAAGAAAAGCTTTGTGGTGTGTTAACACGCGAGCTTCACACCCCGGTATGAGTCAAAAACGAGATGAAGGACTATAGGGAGGACATGCGTTTCTTTCTAGCTAGAAGTGATGTCATGGTATGGAGCCCAGACAGTTTAGTTATGTGGATGTTGGAATCGAGGAGCCTCAGATATGGTCAAATATGACCATGGTGGTCGATGTACTGACTACGAGATCTGATAGGATTGGGAAACGTATTGTTCAAGCACTGACTAATCAGCGATGCACTACTGACCGACCTTGCCGCTCTAAAGGGATTTTGTTTTCCTTAGGACATTTTGCTTGAGATGTTCCATTCGGATGAGGAAGATCCTTTGCCTTGATTGAAATCCAATCTCCACTACGGAATTTAAGGTTTTAGTTGTAAACTTATATGGCGACATAGTAGGATGAAGTATTATGCCATCTAAGATTAATACATTTATTTTCGAAATTGTTTCCAGCACTTAGACACTTATAATATTATCAAATGATTTTCTCGTATCAAGCATATTTGGTTATTATAAGGTAAAACTCTATCCTCCGGGTTGCGCTTGCATTGTGTGTGGGACTCGAGTCTAATAATGGCTTCATTTTTCAAAAAAGCATTGTGTGGTTTTACGCATTAACATTCGTGTGGAGGAGACCCGTTTCGTATTATACGGCGTGGTCCCGTGATATGCCTTATTTAAAATAAGTTAAGTTAATTGTAGGGTTTATCATACCAATCCAATGACTGGCTCGTAGTTTGTTGTTCCCTTGCAAACTCGAGTGCCCATATTTTTATACGGGCAGCCAAGTGAACAGGTTATTAGCTTGCTTTTTTTTTTGGATTTGTACGGGAGCTTTGGTAGTTGGTTTTGGATTTGAAGTTGGAGCGATGTGTGGATGTTTCTTTTGAACTTTCCCAGACTCTTCTATGTTAATTATTTTTTATTCCACTATGTAATTATTTGTTGTCTGAAACTTTGTTATGTATAATTATGATCATGCGTTGTTGTAAACTATGATATTATCCTTTGATGTAAATTCATGTATATTATAATCTGTTGTTGTGATTAATGTGTTATATTCCAACGACTATCCTTTCCGCTATGGGTCGGGGGTTTGGGTCGTCATAGGTGGTATCAGAGTTAAGGGTTAACCTTAGTTCTGGAGTATAACATATTAAGGGACTCATTAGAGATAGAATTAGTAGTATTCTAGGATGAGTGACTCATTAGAGATAGGATTAGTGATATCCTAGAATGAGTATAGCAGGATAGCATACACCCCCAATAGATGTGTTTCTATTTATGTATATGTCTTTATGCTCTTACAATTTCCTTAAGATATCTTTTCTATTGGCCTGACTCTTTTTTTGCTATTTGCGGACATAATAGAAAATGAGTGGTAGAGGCAAAAGAGGCAGAGGAAGAGGTAATGCTCAGGCTGAAGCTCAGCAGCCCAACCCCGTAGGAGTTGTTAATGCACTAGTTATGCCTCCGCAACAAGGGCCAGATCTAGAAGTGCTTGCTAAGAAGTATAAGAATTTAGGTGGAGTGTCATTCTTGGGTAAGGAATCTGTTATCGAAGAGCAAGCATGAATACAATTTTGTGGTTGGGATTGAATGATGATCGAAAAAGATTTTTAACATCATGGTTGCTTAAGGATGAAGTCCTGATCTTGTGGGAAACCGGTACAATGGGGAATCCAGGAGGTAATATTACTTGGGATAGATTCAAAGAAATTTTCGAGGAAAGATTTATTCTCCCAGAAGAAGTCGAATGTTTGTACTATGAATTCTCCAATATCAAGCAAGGGGACATGAGCATCCATGAATACTTGAAAAAATTAAATGAACTCTCTCATTTTGGTCCTGAATTGATTCAGAATCCAGTTAAGAAGAATGTGAGGTTTATATATGGTCTTCGGAGAAGGTATAGAAGCAGAGTGACAGCCCATGCGAGGCTTCCATTTGCGGGAATGGTGGAGATGGCTTGTTGATATGAAAATATAGATAAAAGGAATGCTTTGGAAGACAATGAGAAGGGATATTCTGGCAAAAAGAGAAAGTTTGCAAATAAGAAGCCAGAGGCAAGCAAGGGAGAAGAGAAGCCCAAAGATGAACTATTGAAGAATGTCACATGTTACAAGTACCACAAGTTAGGACATTTGGTCTGGGATTGTAAATCTCCCAAGAGGCCGAGGAAGTCAATTGAACAAACATAATGTTATAATTGCCACAAGAAGGGGCACATAAAGCCACATTGCCCATTGTTGAAGAAGACCGAGGTCGCTCATGTCTATAATGTAGCTGATACTCCGATAACTTCTTCTGGTAAGGAAAGACCAGATGTTTTGGAAGGTACGCTTACCGTTAGAGATATCCTGTTAAAATGTTGATTAGTACGGGCACATCATGAAGTTTTATTTTAAGTAACATGGTTAAGAAATTGAATCTAAAACGTAGATATCTTAAAGAACCCATTTGTGTTAACAATCCTATAGGAGGTTCCCTCGATCTTTGTTTCTATTACAAGGTGCCCTTCTCTTATTCCCATTATCGATTTTCCTTCAATTTGATTATTAAGGATTTTACTGAATTTGATCTTATACTGGGATTGGACTGGTTGACCATGTACGAGGTTGAAGTTAAGTGTGCTAATAAAATGGTTAGAGCTAAAACCAAACTTCGAAATTTTATAACCATAACATGTGAAGGTCCAGATTCTGATAGAAAGAAATTATGGTTTACTCTTGATATTTCCCCTACTTTTGTGAAGGATGTTTGAAGAAGTAGATAGCCTTCCTCCACGAAGAGAGATCGACTTTAGGATTTATCTAGTTCCAAATGCAAGAACAGTTTGTGCAACCAATTCGTAGAATGATGATAAAGGAGAAGGAAGTGTTAAGCAATAAATCTCGGCAACTTCTATAGAAGGGTCTGATCAAGCCTAGTTTCTCGAGTTGGGGAGCAGCAGTGGTGTTCGTTCCGAAGTCAGATGGTACCTACAGATTATGTGTGGATTACCGAGACCTCAACAAGCAAACACTCAAGAATAAGTACCCACTGCCACATATAGATGATTTGTTAGATCGCTTAAATGGGGTGCGTATATTTTTGAAGATGGACCTAGCTACAGGTTTTCATCAATTAAGGATTGCGGAAGATTGTGTTCCTTTGACAATTTTCAGGGGCCCAAAATTATTTTGTGAATGGTTAATAATGCCTTTTAGACTACGCAATGCCCCTGCCTATTTCGTAAACTTGATGAATCGGGTATTCCAAGAAGTGTTGAACAAGTTTGTGCTGGTCTTTATTGATGATATCTTAATCTTTTCAAAGACAGTAGAAGAGCACACAAGACATTTGGAACAAGTGTTGGAAATTTTGAGAAAGAATATATTAAAGTCCAAGTTTTCCAAGTGCCAATTTTGGAAAGAATAAGTGAAGTTCCTTGGGCATATGGTGTCGAAAGAAGGGATCTCGGTAGATCCGAGTAAGATTGCGGCCATCCAGGATTGGAAGCAACCAAGGACTCCAATAGAAGTTAGATGTTTTCTTGGATTGGAAAGTTACCATCGAAAATTCGTGAATAATTTTTCGAAGTTATCCAGTCATTTGACGAAGTTGACTAAGCAACATGTTAAATTTGTTCAGAGGCCGGAGTGTGAAGCAGCTTTTAAAGAGCTGAAATAAAGATTAACTACTGCCCCAATGTTGATGATTATAGATGGTAATCAAGATTTGATTATCTATACTGATGCTTCTAGTGAAGGAGTTGGCACGGTGCTGATGCAAAGAGACAAAGTAATTACTTATGCAAGTCGGTAGTTGAAGCCGCATGAGAGAAGGTACGCCACTCATGGCTTGGAATTGCTAGCTGTGGTATTTGCCTTAAAGATTTGGAGGCCCAACCTGTTGGGTGAGAAATTTGAGCTATATACATATCATAAATCTTTGAAGTATCTGTTCACCTATAATGACTTGAATATGAGGCAACAACGTTGGTTGGAGTTTTTGGTGGCTTATAACCTAGATATTCTATATACTCTAGGAAAGGTCAATGTTGTGGTAGATGCGCTCGGTAGAAAAAAAATGCAATTATTGCTAATTTGACTATTACACCCTCATTGATAAAGAAGGTTTCTGTCTTACAAAAAGACGATGAGTTTATTCATAAGATTAGCAAAAGGATTCAGGAAGGTGAAGTCTCGAACTTCCAAATTGATAATAAAGGAGTTATGAGGTTGAGAGGACGGATTTGCGTTCCAGATGTTCCAGAGCTCAGAAGAGAGGTACTGGCTGAGTGTCATAAGTCTAAGCTCAATATTCATCAAAGTGTACAGAAGATGTATCGAGGCTTGAGGCGCACATGTTGGTGAAAGTCGATGAAAAGAGATATCTCGACATATGTTAGCATGTGTCCAACTTGCCAACAAGTTAAGAGTAATCAACAAAAGGTTGTTGGGTTGTTACAACCATTAGAGATTCCGAAATGGAAGAGGGACCAAATATCAATGGATTTCATTGATGGCCTGCCTAGAACCAAGAAGGGTAGTGAAAGCATTTGGGTTATTGTAGATCGTTTGACAAAGAGTGCCCATTTTCTTCCAGTAAGAGCAAATAAAACAGCTCAAATTCTTGCTCAGTTGTATGTGAAGGAAGTTGTTCGATTACATGGGGTATCCAACAGCATATTCAGTGATCGAGAACCAATCTTCACCAGTAAGTTCTGGGAAGCATTCAGTCAGAGTTGGAGACGAAGTTGAATCTTAGCACTTCTTACTACCCCCAAACAAATGGTCATACTGAAAGGGTAAATAGAATTTTGGAAGATCTGTTGCGAGCTTGTATCCTTGGTTTTGGAGGATCATGGAAAGATAGTTGCATCTTGTGGAGTTCTTGTATAACAATAGCTTCCAAGCAAGTTTGAAGATGTCACCGTTTGAAGCGTTGTATGGTCAACCTTGCAAATCTCCTACATGTTGGATAAAACTCGGGAATTGACTTGTACTGGGTCCAGATATGATCTGAGAAGCTGCAGATAAAGTGGACTTCTCAAGAAGAGGTTAAAGGCGGCCCAGAGCCTACAGAAAAGTTATGCAGATTCTAGGAGAAGATATTTAGAATTTGCTATTGGCGATAAAGTAAATTTGAAGGTTTCTCCATTGAAGGGAGTTTTTCGATTCGGGAAAACGGGAAAGTTATCACCCAAATACATTGGTCTATTATCTATATTAGAGAATACTGGTACTCTATCTTACAGGATCCAATTACCGGATTGGTTACCCAGACTACGCTATGTGTTTCACGTTTCTCATCTCTGGAAGTATGTACAAGATCCTGACTTAATTTTTGAAGAGGATTCACAAGAATTTCTGGAAATTACTCCAAATTTATCAGTTCGAAGAGAGCCTCTAAAGATAATAAACAAAGAAGAAAGAATACTAAGAAACAAAAGGGTGAACTTGGTCAAAGTACAATGGAGTAGAGATCCTAGAGACTGTACATGGGAGACTGAGGGTAGCATTAAAAAGGCTTATCCCAGGTGCAGAGTGGATGTATCTGAGTAACTCTTTTGTGAGAGGTAAACTTACTTTTGTTTTATCCTTTCTATTTCAACTTTACTTTCATCTAATTTCGAGGACGAAATTCTTTTAAGTGGGGGTTACTGTAATAACCTAAAATTTTGAAACCAATTTTAAAATTATTTTTAAATTAATTTTATGATAATTTATGGTCGATTTTGAAAATTTGATGATTTAATGCTAATTTCGATAGCTTACAAAGGAAAAAATTTAGATGATCTCTGAATTCAACAAAACTGATTTTGTCGGATCCGATGTGTCGAAAAATGGCAGAGTTCCAGATTTCATAATTTTTGGAGTTAGTATGTCAACGTGCGAGAATTAAACGCGACAAGGTCACCCCTTCGAAATTAAACGAAAATGCGATAAAAAAATTAAGACGGAGGGTCAAACGAACCCGGAATTCGACGAGACATGTTCCGTTGGATTCGGAATTACGTTTTATGCCAGGATTCAAATTTTCATGTAAAACTAAGTTGTCGTTTGATCACACGAGTAGAAGTACCGAAGCTGAACTAAAACATTCGAACATTTAAATTAAAAACCTAAGTCTAAAACACCTAAACGAGGTGTTACGAAATCAAGCGGCTTGGTTTTTATCCTTCACTACTCTCCCCATGCTGACACATCACCGATTTGCACCCCCTTTCTTTGAAAACTCTTTCCTTTTCTCTTCTCCTTCCTTTCATTTTTCTCCTTCTCCTTAAAAACTTCACCTTCTCCTTTTTACTCACATAGCCTCCCTCCTCCACTTGACTGCCGGCTCCCCCTCCCTACACCCTCACCATAAGGCGCAACCCTTCCGTCCCCTCTCTCTCATGCCATGGGCCCTCTTCCTCTCTAAACCCTAAAAACACCGTTTTCAACCTATTTTGCACAAAACCCCTTCCAAAATTTTAAGTTTCCACATCCTACCTCCTCCATAACCCACGCAATGGGCCCCACAACACATGCCTCCATCCTACACGCCTCCACCGTGAACCCCACCCTTAAGTCGCACCTCCAAACCCCCTCTAGTTGTTTCGAAACTCCAGATCTACTAGTTTGTGTGCATCTGTAGGGAGTAGAAACCCCACAGCCTTCCATTTAGGTCCCATAAGCTTTTAGAAAATTCCATAGACACCGTAAGAGAGTTAGAGTGGTGTGCGAGAGTCTGGAATCCATCCGTAAAGATTTGGCGAAGTGGAAACCCATGGTGAGAAACTGAAACTCACGTATAAAGGGATAGATTAAAATTAACTATTAATAGTTAATTGTCTGTATTTGATAATGGTTAATAATTGCTCATATAAGTTTAATGTGATGTTAAATGTTGAGTAGTCCGATAAAAATATCATTTTTATCTGATATATGTGGCATTACTTGGGTATACAAAACTTATATTATAAACAGTGTCGATTGGAATGTTGATTGAACCTTAAATGGTTTTGGTTGAGTAATTTATTAATTATTATTTGTTGATTGTGTAGAAAACCCCACACGGGTATTGGGATGGTAATTAGCCTACACGTCTCCCAAGTGTGCAGATAATTGTACATGGATTGTGATGTAAAATCCACACGAGTATTGAAATGATAATTTTACGCATATCCTAAGTGTGTAGAAAATAATCATTGGTTTGTGACTGTGATGAAAACCCTATATGGGTATTGAGATGAAAATGAACACTAATCACAAGTGTTGATTTGTATGTCAATCTGTTGATTGACATGACTGTGTAATCGTTATTTATTTAAGGCTTATATGGTGAAGTGCTTTGTGTGTGAACTGAATGTTGTTTGATGGTTGATTAAGTGTTATATAATACACAGTTTGGAAATGAACAATAAAAGTGGTTATTGATTCACTAGTTAAGTCTCCATCAAGAAAATTAAAATTTTAATGAATATTTTATTAATATAATAATGGGTGAAAAATCAAAGTTTGAATTCGATGTCCGATTTGGATGGATGCGAAGATTATAAAATATAGATGAATATTCGTAACTATACCAAGTTGTTTGAAGTAATTTTCATCTAATTACGACTTATTTAAATTTTATTTTTGAAATGAATAGTAATCGAGAAAAATGAAGTTTGGTTAGGATATGTAGGGAATGTTCAACACAACTTCCTTTACAAAAGTTTCTTGTTTATCTTTGTAACGAATATCAGGAAAGTTTAGATTAAAAATATTGAAGTTTGAAAAATAATATTATTTTAATCATTATAATAATATTATAATATCATAATATTGAAATAAATGATTTTGGGGTTGAAAAATTAAAGTATGGTTTTGGAAAATTATTATATTTATTATATATAATAAATGAAATAGTTTCGAAGCGATTCGACGTATTTTATATTATACGTCAAATATTGGTCAGAATAGAACGTGTCGCGCAGTGGTAGTTTGCGAATTTGACCTGTAATTTTAAATGAATGACTGGGAGATCCAACTGTCGGATTTTCCCGAAAGTTGAACCGTTGGGTTCGTATTGAAAAGATCTTTCAAATGATAACAAGAGATTTGAAATATAACTGTTAGATTTTGAGAAATGTTCAAATCAAATTTGAATAAAAACAACGCCATGACCTGTAATTGGGAACTACGCGTATGGACTGTTTTATGTAAATAAAAATAGTAAAAATCATTATAAATTATTATAAATGATTTGGAATGGTTTTAAATCAATTTTGCATGGTTTTAAAAGGTAAAAGTGGTTAAGTGGAATTTGACGGTTTTCTATTAAAATCTATATAACAGATTTTGAGAGATGTTTAGAAATAAAAATTTTAATTCATAAATTGAATCGAATTCTTAAGTAAACCTTTTATATAAGGTTAGGAAATGATTTTTGAAAGCCAAATGACTTAACCATATCTGAGATAAGATTTTAAATCTTATGAAAAGAAACCAATTAAAGGGGACTTAATTTGTGAGTCAATAATTTGATAAGGATTTGATTTGTTTTGGCGCGAATTATTAGGAAAGACCAAGTTTAACCCATTTCGAATAATTGTACGATGATTAAAAGTCGAAGATACTGAAAATGGTGTAAGGCTGGAAATCTTCACATCGAATGGATTGATGTTGATGCCCTGGATTTGGGTAGCTTCCTTAAAGGGGTTATAGTGGCAGTGGCCTGGACATACTTGTTGAGTTCTCGGATGTCCAAGGGCTTCTCTCCTATATTGGACATATGGGATGAGGAATAAGGTGCCTTCAGTTTCGTTCAGACCCAGAATGAACTTGTATGGATGTATGTCTAACATGGTATTTTGTACTGTATTAGTTGATCTCTACTATACACACACACACACACATCTGTTCGGTGGCAGAGAATGTATTTTCTTAGCTTAACACCCTTATCTGAGATGTACGAGCTTAGAGCTTATATATTAATAGAAATCAGTTGTATGGTATAGAATGACTGTGTGGCATGCCAAGTGCTGCTAGTAGATAGATCAAAGCTCTTGTTGAAAAGCAAAGCTTTGTGGTGCATTAACTCGCAAGCTACATACCCCGGTATGAGTAAAAAAGGGATGAAGGACACTAGGGAGGGCATGCATTTATTTCCAACTATAAGTAATGCCATGGTATGGATCCTAAGCAGTTTACTTATGTGGATGTTAGAATCGAGGCACCTCAGATATGGTCGAATATGACCATGGTGGTCGACGTACTGACCAATAGGTCCGATAGTACCAGGAAACGTATTGTTCAAGCAATGACTAATCAGCTATGCACTGCTGACCGGCCCTGCCGCTCCAAAGGGATGTTGCTTTCCCTGGGACATTTTTCTAGAGATGTTCTGAAGTTCGGATGAGGAAGATCCTTTGACTTGGCTCATGATGGAAATCCATCTCCAATACGAGACTTTACGATTTTAGTTGTAAACCTATATGGCGACATAATAGGATGTGGTATTATGTCATCTAAGATTAATACATTTATTTTTGAAATTGTTTTCAACACTTAGACACTAATAATAATATCAAATGATTTTCTCGTATCAAGCATGTTTGGCCATTATAAGGTAAAACTCTATCCTTTGGCTTGCGCTTGCATTGTGTGATGGGACTTGAGTCTTATAATGACTTCATTTTTCACAAAAGCATCGTGTAGTTTTATGCATTGACATTCGTGTGGAGGGAACCCGTTCCATGTTATACGACATGCCCGTTGTATCGACCCGTATTTTTACAGTATAATAAATAATTTATTTAATTATTCAAATAATGGTTTAGATATTTATATGGTTGTTTAATTAAATAATATTGAATATTTAATTAATATAAATAATAGAATAATATATTTAATTTCCGAAATAGTCGGAAATAGCGGAATTCACGATATTGTGTGAATTGGATCATTTATAATATATATATATATTTCAGTTTAGAGTTGAATTATATTAACGAATATATTATATAAACGACAATTGAACGTATAATTATATTATAAATAAAATCGAGCTCGAAATGGAGCGGCAGTTCGTAATTTGGCGATTTGAACTTTAAATGAATATACAGAATCCGTTTTAAGTCGGATTTCTGTGAAATAAAAAACATTCAGATTTGTTGAACGATATTTTTCTAATGGAAGAGAAAAATTGAGATTTCGTCATATAAATTTTGATTTATGTCCATATCAAATTTTCGAAAAGTCGCTATGGAATTCCTTCATAATTTATAACGATTTATTTATATTTTAAAAGGATTTTTAATATAAATTGGATATCGATTTAATCCAATTTTGAAATATCGAGTTATAAATTCTGATATGATTATTTTGGAGCTGGATTATATTCTGTGTGAATATATACGATAATATTTATTAATAAATATTTAATTTAATTATTTTCAAATATATTAATTTAATTATTTTTAAATGTATTAATATTTAAATGGGTTTAGTTTGAGCTTTAAAAATAGTCATTTTTGCATTCGAACTCCGTTTTCGACGAAACTAATTTTTATTGGATCCAGAATATTAAATTATTGTTATATTTCAATTTTCGTGATTTTTGGAGTGAGTATGTGGCCGTGGGGGATTTTAATGTGAAAAACAGTCAATAATTCGACTTTAAAAATACTCTGTGTGAGCAAACAAAGTTTGAATTCGACGAAACTAGTTTCGTTGGGTCCGTAATGTCGAACTGTAGCTGTGTGTCTATTTTTGTGATTTTTGGATATCGTGTGTGACCTTGAGGATTTTTATAAGGCAAACACATATAGCAATTGCTTAAAAACAAATAAAACAATCGAATAAAAAATATAAAACCTTCCTATAAGTATACCACAAATTCTCCTAACCCTAAGATTTCATTCCTTTGGTTAATTAAAATTCCACCGTCAATCTTCTTTTTGTTCTTCAGCAAAAACGTGGAAGGTAAATTCAAAATAAATTCAAAAAGAAATCTAAATTTTTTGAAACAAGTGTATTTGGATTCCTATGAAGATTTGCTTCCACATATGTCA
Organism: Allium sativum; assembly: GCA_030737875.1. Taxonomy (NCBI): domain Eukaryota; kingdom Viridiplantae; phylum Streptophyta; class Magnoliopsida; order Asparagales; family Amaryllidaceae; genus Allium; species Allium sativum. Next base: position 223,385,239 of record CM060923.1, on the reverse strand, counting down.
TTTCGGTAGAACTCGATCATGTTTTGGGTTCACTGTTTTCACCCAACGTTGGGTAATGTCCGTTAGGGTTCAACGTTGTGTGCAATGGAAGAAAAAGTAGATCGATTCGAGTTCGTTTTCGGGTTTATGAGATTATTTAGCACCTAGCTGTGGAGTTTTGGGAATTCGCGTGAGAAAAAGTGTCAATGTCGACACTATGAGGTCTGGTTGTAGCCTGGGCGACGCGTTCTAGAGGGGCTGTTTTGGAGGCAAGTGATGGAGATGGAGTTGACGAGCATCCAGAGAGAAGGAGATCGGTGTAGATGGTTTTTGGTTTAGTGAAACAAGGAAGAAGAAATGAGGTATCGAACGCAGGGAAATGGCTGTCGAAATTGTTCCTGAAGTCACGACCTTGGTTTGGGAAGAAGAGGGTATGAGGAGCGGGTTGGGTTTTCTTGTTGAGAAGTTGGGCCGACTATTTTGGTAAAGACCAAATATTATAATTAACTAAGTTTAGATTTAATTTAAATGTATATTAACTTCGTAATATCATAACTATCTCATACGTGGTCGGAATTCAGTGAAACAAAATCTGTTGGGATCGTATGGACGACGGCTACACAATGGAACTTACTGGGAGTGAATTGGAGCTCGTTAGAATTTATAGCGAAATAAATTGTCTGTCTGAATCAACTGACAGTTATCGTTATTTAACGATGAACGTCCAATGTGAGTAAATCTCACTAACTCTGTACAGTTTATATTTTATAAATATAATCTAGTATTGATAAATGATGATTGATTGCTGTGTGTTGATTGTTTGGTTGAATTGCTAATGTATTGGTTGAAATTATAGATAACGATATATATAAATCATCAATCAAATATTGATTCTGTTTACCAGAATATTTCATATTGAAATGAAATCGATGTTATTTATATTGTTTAACCTCTGTGGATGCAGGGAAACAGGTTGGAGGGATCCAACTGGATTCCTCAATATTTAAAATATTGTTTTTGTATATATTATGATATATGATGTGAGATATAATCTGCGGTTGGTTGTGATGACACTGGTCTTGTATATTGGTATTTTAAATACCATAAGAAAATACTGGAATTAAAGGGAAAATTTTCTAAATATATATTGAGATAAAATAAATATAAAATCAAAGGATTTTATAAAAAGGAATATTTATTTAGAAAATAAATAGAATTATAGAAGGAATATTTATTTAGAAAATAAATAGAATTATAAACTATGGAAATATTTATATGAGGTAAATAGGATAATGAAAAGGAAATATTTATATGAGATAAATAGAATTATAAATTAAGGAAATATTTATATGAGATAAATAGGATATTGAAAAAGAAAATATTTATATAAGATAAGTAGGATATTGAAAAGAAAATATTTATATGAGATAAATAGGATATTGAAAAGGAAATATTTATATGAGATTAATAAGATAATGAAAAGGAAATATTTATATGAGATAAATAGAATTATAAATTAAGGAAATATTTATATGAGATAAATAGGATAATGAAAAGGAAATATTTATATGAGATAAATAGGATATTGAAAAGGAAATATTTATATGAGATAAATAGGATATTGAAATGAAAATATTTATATGAGATAAATAGGATATTGAAAAGGAAATATTTATATGAGATAAATAGGATATTGAAAATGAAATATTTATATGAGATAAATAGGATACTGAAAAAGGAAATATTTATATAAAATAAATAGGGTATTGAAAAGGAAATATTTGGAAAAACAAATAGAATTATAAAAGAAATTATTTGGAAAACAAATAAAATTATATAAAGAAATATTTTTCACATTTTATGTGAAAATTAGATGAAAGTAAATATTTTGCAAATAAAATATTATAAAGGAATGTGGGTTTGAATTAGGAATTTAAATGAAATTATTGAAATTAGAAACTGACTGGAAATTAGTTGAGTTGAATAGCTTTTTGGGTACCGATCTGATGTTGGTTTCGGTCTTCGGGGTTTATGCTTGGGAAGTTGTTCTCTTACTAGTTTACAGTTAGAGACTGATAGAGGTAAGAAGATATTGATGCGTGAATCAGAAATGGAAATGTTTTCCAAAGTTAATAACGTATATTTTCTAATTTTAGAAAATAAGGAATTTATGAATATATGGAAACGATAAATGGGAAATTGGGAAATGAAATGATGATTGATAGGTAAGATTTCCATTTGGGAATACGACCGTTGTTTGTACACATGTTTTCCTTTAATAGTTAAATCACCGACTATCAAAGATTTTCACCATTTCTGTTGTCAATACGGAGAGACCGGGATCAGATATATTATCTGAAAAGCACTCTGTATGGCATTAGCGTTGCGAATCAAATATGATGAAGATAATTGAAGACGGAGTTATGCAAGGGCTGTTCAGTAAATCCTAGGTAGAAATTGCCTAAGATGGATTTACAGAATAGTGCCTTTGGTTTGTCAAGTCCCAGGACGACCAGTATGGAAGAATGTCTGACAGAGTACATTTAATAGATCGCGTAAGTTGATCTCTTCAAACGTATTTACGTTTGGTGGCGGAGGAATTCGTTTCTCTTAGCTGTATACCCATGGTATTTTTAGGGAAATCAATTTGTGATTTGGCGGGTATGATGATGTGACATTCAAAGTAAATAAAGGTGTGATCTCTACGTTATGGCCTCTAGCCTCACAACAAGGAAACAGTATAAAACCGGGTAGGTCACATGGCTAAGTGGTTAGCTGCCAATTAGGGTGTATTGTCACCTGATTTAGAGAAATTCCATTTTACTTCTATAATCTATTTCGATGCTGTCCCTTTCGGGAAACGGTTGCTGATCCCAACCATTGGTGATAATACATTCAGTACACTCAAGCGAAATGGGTGACCGATCATGTTTAGCCTGGGTTACAAGATGTTCTTGTTGAACCCGGTGTATTCCTCTTTAGAGATACACTGTCGGAAGGTGGTCCCATACCTTGCCAGTTGGAATTCATTACCCAATAGTCGCCCGCGGTTTTTGATTATATATTATGTATGTGGAACGTGAGATTAAAGCATTCTTCTAGATGATTATTATATTGTGGTTGATAGACACTATTATAATATCCAAAGAGTTTTGATATAAATATCATCGTTTCTTTCAAAAGGATTTTTGAATGATTGAATCAAGTGTTTTGGATTCTCAAAAGGAAAAAAAAAACCCGTTCCATGTTATACGGCATGGTCTTATGAGATATCATTTAATTTCTCAAACTGTTTTAAATTGTTTACTCACAACAGTCCCATGACTGACCCAGAGTTTATTTTGTTTTGTTTTCCCTAAACTCTTGGGTGCCCAATTTTGTACGGGCAGTCAAGTAGTCGGGATTTACAGATATATTGAGTGCTTGGAGCAGGAGGCTTCAACAGCATTTTATAGCTATTGTTTATTTCCGCTGTGATGTAAGTGTTATACTCTAATGATGATATGTATATACAAACGACAGATTTGTATTTCAAAGTTATGTTGTATACTATATTTTATTCATTCCGTTGTGAGATTCGTGTTACTCTGATTCTGTTGTTGTTCCTCTCCTTCTTCTATTCTAAATTTCTATCTTATCTATTCCCACCCTCTAATTTCTTTCCATTAACTATTCGGTATTTCCGATGCTTGATAGTCGACATTGGGTTATATGTCGATTACTCAGGATTGCGAAAACGTGGGTCGTTACACCCGTGATATGCCTTATTTTAAATAAGTTAAGTTAACTATAGGGTTTCTCATACCAGTACCATGACTGACTCGTGGTTTGTTTTTCCTCTGCAAACTCGGGTGCCCATATTTTTACATGGGCAGCCAAGTGAACAGGTTATTAGCTCTCTTTCTTTGGATGTGTACGGGATTTTTGGTAGTTGGTTTTGGATTTGAAGTTGGAGCAATATGTGGATGTTTTTATTAACTTTCTCAGAATCTTCAATGTTAATTATTTTTGATTCTACTGTGTAATTATTTGATATATGAAACTATGTTATGTATACTCCGATATTATCCTTTGATGAAAATTCATGCATGTTATTATCTGCTGTTGTGATTAATGTGTTACATTCCAACGATTATCATTTCCGCCTGGGATCGTGGGTTTGGATCGTTACAATTATTGTTACCTTAAAACCTAAAGCTTAATTAATGCGTACATTTTAATGGTGGATACTAAAAAAAAGGAATATAGTTAAAGTAATGGATACAAAGGAAAGTTGTATAGGTGATAAAAAGTCATCGGATCAGGTAGGTAAACATAATATCGTATTGCAATTGGATGGTTGAATTTGAATTTGAATTATCATAAATTCTGGTCGAATATTTATAAACCACATCGAGAATGCATGTTCTAAAGATTACAATAAGAAGGTGGGAAGGGTATTATAATCTACTTTTATTTTTATTTTTTTATATAGGAATGTTTCCAACTATAAAAAGATTCAAGAATATATTTTATGTATGTATATATAATAAGATTTCCAAAGTAAAGAAAACTAAAGGGAGATTGCGTGAAGATATAATGATATTATCAAGATAAAGGGAAATAAAAGGTTGAGTTTTGAAATGGTTATTTTATAAGAATAAGAGTTAATTATTATTTTCAAGTAATGAAATAAAAGAAATCTTCGTAATGATTATTTTATGAATAATAATTTAAACTAACTTTTCGGTTACAGATAATGATTAATGTTGTAATAAATGTTTTGCAAATGACGCTCAAATGGAAGATTAGATATTTTTATAATATGTTTTTCTAAGTATTGAAATGAAGCGGTTTACCGAATATTAGTATACTAAAATAAGAAGTGAAATGTTGTTTTCCAAATATTGGGATATTTTAATTAACCATTGTTTAATTATTTACAATCAAGGAAGCCAAGTGATGTTGAGTACTAAACCGGTAAATTCTGTTTTTAATTTCATGATTGAATTGTTGTTTTATTTGATAGTTAAATAACCAACTATCAAATCAGACCTATACGATTGTTGGCACCGAAAGACTGGGATCGAATTTATATTCGAATACCATTCCGACTAGCAAATACGAATTGTAAAAGATATCCGATGCTGATTAAGACGAAGAAAAATGGAAGACCATGGATCTTCATAAAATAGAAGAATTACTTAAAATCTTTGGGTCGCTCTCCAAGATAAACTGTGATTCTATCGTGGTTGAAATCTACGGATTGCAAGGACTACCTGATACTGATCCATGGGGTTATACCTAGGATGTGGTAGGAGGGTGCCTTCGGTTCATCTTGTTCCTGGATGACTTGTATGGATGGATGTCTGACGGAGTATTTCTTAAGAATCATGTAAGTTGATTTTTACAAACTTATTCCTGTTAGTGGCGGAGAGGGGCACTTCTCTTATATTAACGAGCATAGTATTTTTGTGGTCGTCTATTAGTGATTTGGCGGATCTGACAATGTAACATTCAAAGTGAATGGTGATATGATGTTCTAAAAAAGAAGATTTAAACCTCAAGCCTCATCAATCGGGAAATAGTATAAAATCGGGTAGGTCGCATGGCTATGTGGGTCGCTCATATTAAGGTGAATTGTCACCATCTAGAGAATATTCATATTTGTTCTTCTTTTTGGTTTTGTATCTCCCGGGAGCGGTTATGTTTCTAGCAACCGTAGGTGATAATATATTTGGAACATTCAAGTGAAGTGAATGGTCGGTCATGTTTAGCCTGGGTTGCAAGATGTTCTTGTTGAACCCGGTGTATTCCTCTCTAGAGATGCACTGTTAGAAGGTGGTCCATTACCTTGCCAGTTGGAATCCAATCTCTAATAAGCGCCCGCGGTTTTGATTGTATACTATGTATGTGGAGCGTGAGATGCAATCGTTCCCTAGATTGTTATTTATTTATATTAGATATTACTATAATATCAGAAAAGATATGATTTCAAAATGTTTTGGGTTATCGTAAGGTAAAAACTGTCTGTTTTATGTGTGGATTGGTCTTACGATTATCCTTTTTTTACGAAAAGAAATGTTTTGACTTTAAAATCAAGTTAGATGTTTCTTATAAACTTAGTGGATTTCTCACTCTGATTCACCAGACTGATCCGACGTTTGTAATGCTCGGGTTAGACCGAGTTTTACAAGTTCAGGTTAGGATGTTATGGATCTCAGAAGATGAACTGGAAGAGTTCAGACGTATGATATTATATAGCTATTATTCCGCTATGTGATTGTATATGAGGACAGGTTGTTAATAATTTTCCAGATGTGTTGATGTATTCTGATGATTGTAAGTATATTTTTAAGCTCTCAACAAAAGTTTATTTCTATATTATATTTTGTTACACTATGATGTGAGACTCTACGTTGTGTTGGTTCTTCTTCTTCTATTATAATATTTCTTTCTTTTTTATCTCACCCTCTAAATTCTTTCAAATAAATATCTGGGATTTTCGATACTTGAGTTTTGGCAAGTAATACGAGATTATGTATTATTATCAGAATTCAGGTGTCGAATTTCCGCTAGGTCATTACATAAGCGATCGTGTAGCCTACCTCCGATAAATAGAAGAACTAAAGGCTAATTGGGTACGAACTTGATAATCTTCGCGTATAGTCCGCTTCCTTGCGTCTTAAGTGGCTTGGGTCGAGGAGTCCACCTAGGAGTAGGTCTTCCAGTTTAAGGGTTTTAATGGTGTGTGTGAGGCCTACCCAAACCTAGAAATTAAAAACGTCTGGTATGGTTATTTCAAAGGACTACCTATCCTACGGGAAGTATTAAGCTACTAAGGAGATTATCCAATAAGGTCAGCTAGACGGTAAAGTGAAACACCATCTCTCGCCTTACATGGGGTATGGGTTTATATGCGTGAATGACGTAAGCTTTAACTAGTAGGTCCTCAAGCTGGTGCCCTCTAGTTTATATTAATGTTGAATAAATCGAGAAGTATTAAATGACCAACAGGTCTGCCTAGGGTCTTAAGTGATCGGGAGAATCCACCAATTCTATCTTTCTATAGTGAGGCGTTAAGTAGTTAAGGATGTGCGTGTGAATAAGTAAACTCCGTAATTAGGAGCCCACTCTCGATTTAAAAATCAACTAAGCTCTGGTTTAAAGGCTTCATAAGTATATGCGTAAATGTTCTATCTTGGTATCGTATTTATTGGAAATACTACCTTGGGAAGGGTAGTTAGAGTCGTGCGTAAATGTTTATAGGTTATATTAGAATTACTAACCTTGGCCGACATATATCTTTGGTTGAACGAAACGAGATACATCAATTTATTGTAATTTGTGTTGTACTTTTCCTCTTCCCCAGAATCTTGTTGTTTTGACCCCTCCTCATTACAACCTTCTAGGTTCTCTAGAGAAGTTCAGATTCTCACATCTGTTTTAGTTTGTTTTTTGGTTCTCGTTCTCTCTCATGCTCGGTATTGACGATGGTTTCTTTCCCAATAAGGTAGTTTCTTGAGTTAATACTAGTCTACCATATTTTGTTTCTGTTGTGAGTTATTTTATCGTACTCTAATTATGCTCATGCTCGTTTATTTGCATGTAAAAGATTTACATGCCCCATGCTTGATGTGTTCGAGTTTCAATTTTTGTCGAAATTTAGGCTCAAAAAAGTATGGGGTGTTACATTTGGTATCAGAGCATAGGTTAGATGATCAGAGGAATCAGTTAAAAATAGGATTCATGAGAGTACATAATTCAGTTTTCTTTTCTGTTTATCTACCTCTTTCTTACTCGTCTTTATTTTATTTTGACGATGAATTAGTCATGGGCCTAATTATATAGAATGGGACTTGAATGACTAGGAGTTAAAATAAGTTGAGTTCGGGTTTCTAGCCAATTCTGTCTCACCCCACAATACGTTTGCGATTTTGTTGTGAAGAGCATGAGAAAGACATAGGGTGGATTCTGTTGGTTCGAGTTTGGAGACAAGACAAAAATCTAGCAACAACCGAGAAAGTCGCAATTTCTGGTTTATGGTTTCGTTTGGTAGTTCCAGTCAAAGACCTTTCCTTAATCTGAAACGGGAAATCCATGTTGATATGTCGTATCCATTCGTAAATATAATTACGAGGTATGACCATTCGATACTTCGCTAAATTTCCAGATTTTCCTTTGTTGAAAACATTCGTTTGAGTTCTTGGCCTTGTTTTCGAGGATTTTTTTTAAAATTATTTGGTAAATAAAATGGATTTCAAAAAGTTTTGAAATTATGGTTTCAGAAAAATATTTTTATAAAAATACAGTTTTATGAAGATGTGGTTTTAAAATTTTAATCTATTCATGTTCCAAAATTGTTGAGCTTTGTGTGATTTCAATAAATATAATTTGATTGGTAGAAAGAAGGGAGTTGGAAATGACATGGAATATGCCACTAAACTTGAAAAAAATTAATACTCATTCCTTGTGATTTTTTGTATCCCTCTATTTATATATATTGGATGATTTATTGAAATTATCACAACTAAAACATGAGATTTTAAAGTTTCAACATTTTTTAACACGAAAAGGATTTTCAATTTGTAATACGAACTGGAATATAAATAATAACAGTAATAAAAATAAATTGGGTTTATAAATATGAAACTTTAGTTTATAATAAATTCCATTTTTGAAGAGTTTTAAATTTTCCTTCGAAAAGGCTAAGGAAAATCCTTCATCTTGATTTTGGGGTATTTGATTTCGAATCGTTTATTTGTTTAACAGCTAGGTAAGGAAAAATCCATTTTAGTTTTTATTTCGAATTTCTAGCTGATTTTCTATTCTAAATTCGTTCATTCGTTTTGAGGTCGCAACACAGTTGTTGAAACTACTTTAAATCTTTAGAGATGGTTTGGAGTTTAACTGCGATTTCTAATACCGCGACGATGAGGATAATTTTTTTGGGATCACGTCAGATCTTAAAAGATGACACGGGTCGATTAATATTCTAATCCGGCCTAATAAGGTCAAGGATCAATATTTTGCCAAAGCCCATTTGACATTTGACCGTTTAAGCGTTATACCTAGTGTGGTCAACTTATTGATGAGTTTTGGCCAACTTGGACCTAGGACTCAACTGTAAAAGTTGCGTCCGAATCACCCCGTCAACTTCTTTCTTTCGTCCTCCCTTCCTAATTTAGCCAAACCATATCTCTATTCTTCTTCACTTTCTTTGTTGTCGCCTCGTGTCCTCTTTTTCGTGCTTGTTTTCGCATTAGATCTTACTCCACTAGTACTCTAAGATCTAATCCAATTTCTAGTCTTCGACCATTTCTTAGCCTATAATACCTAATTGTACTATCCGATCTTATTGGTACCATTTAAGTCCCTTCCATAGGGAGAATCATTTGGTTGGATCAGAATGAGCAGAAAGGTCTCAACGCTTTAGGGATAAGATTTTTTTTCGTAGTAGTTGGATTTGCACTAGCCTTTGCTTCGAGATCTTAGAATAGAATTGTTGTTTGTGCTCCATCCGACTTTGCTATATCTTTATAAATTTTGATGATGGCGATTGTTGTTTTGGAGATGAAGATTAAGCTATCTTCAGATGGTTTTTCTAAGGAGAATCTCAATGAGTTTTTAGAGGCATCCGTGTTTTACGTGGACTTGAATGGTCTTTTGTTTGGCCGGCTTTGGAGATTTTGTAGCAAATCTCCTTTTCTTATTGTCGGTTTTTGTGTTTGGGAATCTATGTTCGAACTGCCTATGTAAACGTATGGATCATGTAGATGTGTGACCCATGTAAATGTGTGACCCGTTTAGCACATCGTTTTATAGATGGGAAGTTAAAACTAGGTTTGTCTTATGATACGGAAATCAATCTTTTCTTTGATCGACGACGTAACCATCATTTAGTGTCGCATCATATTTGATTCATCTTGTTGCTCTTGTGTGTTGTCTCATGGAGTTACTTCTATAATTGCACCTGCCATTTTTGTCTCTAGACAATATTAGGCGGATTCCCATGAGAAGTAGTCTTGTGGTAGGTTTCTTTTCTCATCGTAAATTCTCTTTTAAAAGAGATGGTGATGTGGAAACCAACAACAACACCAGCAGTGTTTGTTACCCGAGATTGATCATTTTTGCTATCATGATATGATTAACCTAAGGTTATAAAAATGGTTTGAGCTCCAGTCACGGACAAAGACATCTCGTTATTCATAAGCATTGTTTTGGGAGTTTTGGTGTTGTTATTCGTTTGTTGCCTTTGTTGTTTTCCCTTTCCAGCAGTTGGTTCTTGGCTTCGTGGGGATTTGTGCTTGTAATTGTTAGTGTTGTTTAAATCACATGGCTTATGTTAATGGGATTTCTATGTTTGAAAATAATTGTGTTATTCGCGCATACCCATGTGAATGAAATCTCATTTCTCTTATCTAACTAACAATTGTCCTAAGGCTCGAAAGAATAGGATTCTGTGTTGGATAAATTTCAGCAAAGGACTGTTTTTGCATTGTTATTGTCACAGGTATAAATAAATCACTATTTCTTGTTAAGCTAAAATTTATTCATCTTTTGTGTGTATTTCAGTTTTCGCATTTTTGCGCGACTGACTTCCTTTTTCGCCAACATGTGACTTGAATCGTTTGAGTTTCCGCAAAATACAATTTTGAAACTTTTGGAAAATGTTGTTAGGAAAAATAAATCTCTTTTATCATTTACATTTTTACTGAATTACTTTCTTTTATTTTGGTTTACGTGGAAACACAGAATTTGGGTATGGCAGTTTGCCCATTTTAAAAACGTCTGTTTTACATTAAAATAGACAGTCTGAATGGCGCAAAGCACACACTACCAAAATTTTGAGTTTTATACGAATCTCATATGAAAAATGAAATGGTATTGAATGGAAATTTCAAAGTAAACATGTGAATTTTTAAAGCGGAAATTTATTTTTGTGAAAAAATGCGATTTTTGGTCACATGAACAACGTAAGGAAGATTTTTGAATGGTTTGTGTGCACATTATAGCAGTGCAATAGGACCAATGACGCGATAAAAACGTTAGCAATAACAAGGAAATGGTTGTTTGTGCCTTGGGTACATTGTTTCTATACCTTGTCAGCGATGCGCGTGTTCTAAGCCTTCTTTACAGTCCACAAATGGAAAATTCTGAAGTACTTTGGGTAATTAAGGTGAAATTTCCACTATAGGTCGGGAAATTAAATATTTACAAGCAAAGGGAATGATAAAGCTCTTCGATTTGATTTCCTTTTTCCAATTTAAGAGAAATAAAATAGGAAGCGATTAGATGTGTTGACGTTTTGGATGGTAGGGTTTGGATGCAAAATTGGCTACTTCACACTTTTATTCTTAATCGTGTGAGAGTTATGGATGAAAAAAGATTTTCTAAATTTGCATACCTGTAGAACTTACAGTGTATTTAGGATGTTTTGCATCATATTTTCAAAAGTGTTTAAAAAATTTAATGTGTACATATAGGAGGATCCAATCTAGAATCATTGTGCATACATGTGTTATAGTTGAAATGCATTATGTACACTGTGCACATGCGTACATAGTTGCAAAGTGGATTTACACAAATTGGTTGAGTAGGATAGGATAAGTAAGTGTCAAAATTTTGGGACAAAGTTCCTTTTAAGGGGGGAAGAATGTAACAACCTGGAATTTAGAAAATAAACTAGTTATTTAATTATATTTGAAAATAGAATTTTTGGCAAATGATGGAATTTGACCATGAAAGTTTTACCGTTGCGTTCATCTTGGAATTCTGGTTAACTTTCATGTTTGGAGTTTCGCGAACGGAGTCCGTATGAAAAAATTACGGATGAAATATGAAAAACGGATGGAATAAATAAACATAATAAATATATTGTACATTTCCTTTTATAACCTGCGTTCATTAGGAAAAATCACTCAAGGGCAGTCGACACCCTTCACTAGAGCGGTCGACAACTTTGAGCCATATCGGCCAAGTGACGGTTAGGTTTGAAGGGTATTTTCATTATATACTATATTGTAAATGGACGGATGTTAATTAAAACAAATCTAATGGTTCATGGACAATTCCACTCCTATAAATAAAGGGGTATGACCTCATTCTTTTCCACACAAATATGTAGGCAGCAACGAAGCTACGTAATGACCCAGAATTTTGGAACCAATTTAAAAATTATTTTTAATTTAATTTTTTGAGAATTTACGGTCAACTTTGAAAATTCAATGATTTAATGCTGATTTTAGCTGTTTACAAAAGAACAATATTGAGATAATCTCGATTTTTGACAAAACTAATTTTATCGGGTATGTAGCATCGAATAATGGTCAGGTTCCAAATTTCATAATTTTTGGAGCTAGTATGTGGTCGTAAGAGAATTAAACGTATGCTATGACAACCCGTTGAAATTAAGTGGAAATGTGATCGAAAAATAAAGCGGAAGGTCCAATGAACTTGGAATTCGACAAAACCTATTTCGTTGAATTTGAAATTACGTTTTATGTTAGAGTGCAAATTTTTATGTAAAACGGAACTGCCATTTGATCACACGATTAAAAGAAGCGGAAACGAACAAACACACATTCACGGTTGTCGACAAAACTTGTTCCAAAAGGCATGGAACGAGGTGTCAACGCATCAACGAGTCTAAATGTTTTTTTCCCTCCTCTCCTCTGGCGACACCTCATCGATCCATGACAAAACATATTTGACAAAAAAACCTCTTCCTTCTCTCTTCTCCTTTCTTTGTTCTCATTTTCACAAAACACCTTAATTTTCTTCCTCTTCCACCCATGGTTGCCACCTCTTGCTGCCGCTGCCAGCTCCCCCACTCCCCTCTGACCTGCACCGCTTGCCATAGCACCTCCCTCCGTCGCCGTGACCCCCTCCTCCTCCAAAAACCCCAAAATACCCATTTTCACCCCAATTTAACACTTAAGCCCCTAAACCCTTCACATTTGCACCTCAAAACCCCTCCTCCCTCGAAGCCAGGTGGTTTCCACCCTACGCCAGCCCCTAGCAGCCCCCAACGTGGGTGCCACACCTCATGTTGCACCCCTTAAACCCTCGTACCCCCTTCGTTTCGTCGTAAACCTCTAAATTCGAGTGTGTTCGTGAGCGTGAGTCAATGCGCGAGTTGTTTGAACCCCATAGTCTCTGGTTCTAGTCCTGTGAGTTGTCAGCAAGTCCGTAGGAGTCAGTCGTGTGTTAGTGTGCGAGTCCGTATTCCTTCCGAAAAAGTTTGGCGGAGTAGGAACCTGTGGTGAGAAACCAAACTCTCGTAGATAGGGATTAATTTAATTAACTGTTAATTTGTTAATTTAGTATGTTTAACATATCATATATGTTTAATATAATGTTAAATGTTGAGTATTGTGGTAAAAATATGATTTTTATATCATATATGTGAAATCTCTTGTGCATACGGCGACTGTATTGTAAACAGTGTCAATTGTAATTGATTGGACTTAAAATGGTTTTAGGTTGAACAATTTTATTATTATTGTTTATTGGTTTTGATTAAAAACCCACACAGGTCTTGGGATGACAATACGCTCACACGTCTCCTATGGGTTTAGATAAGCTGCATGGATTATGATGTAAACCCCACACGGTTATTGGAATGATAATTTTACACATCTCCCAAGTGTGTAAATAAGTCACATTGATTGTGTAGAGAGCCCCACATGGGTTTTGGGATGGCAGTTAACCCATACGTCTCCTAAGTGTGTAGATAAGCTACATGTATTATGATGTATAAACCCCACATGAGTATTGAAATGATAATTTTACACATCTCCCAAGTGTGTAGAAAAGTCACGATTTTCAGTGAATGAGATGAAGATCCCACATGGGTATTGGGATGATAATGAACACTAATCCCAAGTGTGTAGTATGTCATTGTATTGAATGACATGACTGTATAAGCACTATTTATTTAAGGCTTATATAGTGTAGTGCAGTTTGTGTGTGAATTGGATGTGGTGTGATGGATGACTGAGTGTTATAAAATACACTATGTAAAAACGAACAATAAAAGTGGTTATTGGTTCATTGGTTAAGTCTCCATCAAGAAAAATAATTTTTATAATGAATATCACAAAAATGTAACTTTCAAAAGTGAAGTTCAATTAGGCTATTTAGAAAGCGTTTTAAAAACAAATTTCTTTTCGAAGGTTTCTTGTTTATTTTTATAGCGAATACCAGGAAAGTTTAGATTCAAAATATTGAAGTTCAAAAAATAATATTATTTTAATCGTTATAATATTACTATAATAAGAGTATATTGAAAATATAGGATTTTAGTGGGAAAATTATTATATATATTTTAAATAATATATAAAATGGTTTCGTAGCCATTCACATATTTTATATATACGTCGAATATGGATTAAAATAGAACGTGTCGTGTAGCGGTAGTTCGCGATTTTTACTTGTAACTTTAAAAGAGTATACCTGGAGACCCGACCGTCGGATTTTCCCGAAATTGGAACCGTTGGGTTCGTTTTGAAAAGATCTTTCAAACGATAATAAGAATTTTGAAATCTAACAGTTAGATTTTTAGAAATGTTCGATTCATATTTGAACAAAAACAATGCCATGACTTGTAAATGACATGTAATTGGAAATTACAGGTATGGACTACTTTTATATAAATAAAAGTAGTGTAAAATCATTATAAAATATTATAAATGATTTGGAATGGATTTAAATCAATTTTACTTGGTTTTAAATGATAAAAGTGGTTAACTAGAATTTGATGTTTTATATAAAAGCTTATATAACTGATTTGAGAAAGAGTTTTAAAATAAAAAATTTAATTCATAAATTGAATTGAATTCTTAAGTTATCCTTTTATATAAGGTTATGAAATGATTTTTAAAGCCTAATGACTTAATCAGATCTGTGAAGATTTTAAATCTTATGAAAAGCAACCAATTAAAGAAGACTTAATTGGATAATCAATATTCCAAATATGGATTAGGTTGATTGGATTTGTTTTGGAGCGAATTATTCAAAAAGACCATGTCTAACCTATTTCGAATAATTGAACGACGATTAAAAGTCAAAGATATTGAAGACGGTGCAAGACCGGAAATCCTCACATCGAATGGATTGTTTCTAATGCCATGGATATAGGTAGCTCCCTTGAAGGGGTTATAGTGGAAGTGGTCTGGACATACTTGTTTATTGCCCGAATGTGCCCGGGCTTCTCTCCTGTATTGGACATATAAGACGAGGAATAAGGTGCCTCTGGTTTCGTTCAGACCTAGAACGAAATTGTAAATGGATTGATTGTCTGACATTGTATTTTATGCTATATTAATTGATATCTACTAAATATATATCTATTTGGTGGCAGAGAATTTATTCTCCTAGCTTAACACCCTTCTCTGAGACATACGAACTCAGAGGTTATATATTGGTGGACATTAGTTATATGGTATGAAATGATAATATGGCATATTGAGTGCTGCTGGTAGATAGATCAAGGCTTTTGTTGAAAGTCAAAGCTTTGTGGTGCGTTAATTCACGAGCTTCACACCCCGGTATGATTCGAAAATGGGATGAAGGGCCATAGGGAGGGCATTTGTTTCTTTCTAGCTAGAATTGATGACATGGTACAGAGCCTAGGCATTTTACTTATGTTGATGTTGGAATCGAGGCGCCGCGGATGTGGCCGCATAAGGCCATGGTGGTCGACATACTGACCAAGAGGTCTGATAGGACCGTGAAACATATTGTTCAGGTGATGCTAATCAGTGAAGTACTATTGACCGTCCCTGCCGATCTAAAGGGATAGATTCCCCGTGACATTTTGCTAGAGATGTTCCGAAGTTCGGACGTGGAAGATCCTTTGCCGCGGCTCATAATGGAAATCCAAATTCCAATACGCGACTTTACGATTTTAGCTATATACCTATGGCAACATAATATGATGGGTTATTATGCCATATAAGATTGATACATTTATTTTCGAAATTGTTTTAAATTAGACACTAATAATAATATCAAATAATTTTCTCGTATCAAGCATGTTTGGCTATTAAGGTAAAACTATACCCTCTGGCTTGCGCTTGCATTGTGTGATGGGACCTAAGTCTTTTAATGGCTTCTGTTTTCAAAAAGCATTTCATTGTTTTTATGCATTGGCATTCATGTGGAGTAAACCCGTTATGTGTTATACGGCATGGTCCCGTAATATGCCTTATTTTTAAATAAGTTAAATTAACTGTAGGGTTTCTTATACCATTGCCATGACTAACTCATAGTTTGTATTTCCCTTGAAAACTCTAGTGCCCATATTTTTACATGGGTAGCCAAGTCAATAGGTTTGTCGCTTTCTTTGGATGTGGAGTTGTGGATGTTGTTATGGACTTGAAGTCGAAGATGGAATTTTATGTTTCTTTTAAACTTTTTTTCAAGAATCTCTCTTATGTTAATTATCTTTGATTTCGTTGTGTACTATTTGTTATCTGAAACTTGCTATGTATAATTATGATCATGCGCTGTCTAAACTCTGATGTTGTTTTCGCTAATGTAAAATGATGTAAATTATTCTCTGATGTAGTATATTATGCTGTGTTATGTGATCTGCTATTGTGTTTAATGTGTTATATTCCAGTAACTATCCTTTCCTCCCGGGATCGGGGGTTTGGGTCATCATAGGTGGTATCAGAGCTAAGGGTTAATCTTAGTTCTGGAGTACAACATATTAAAGGACCCATCAGAGGTAGAATAAGTAGTATTCTAAGATGAGTAACTCATTTGAGATAGGATTAGTAATGCCTTAGAATGAGTACAATAGAATAGCATACACCCTAATAGATACATTTTTATTATTATGTATATGTTTTATGTTCTTACATTTCCTTAAGACATTTTTTCTGTTGGCCTGACTCTTTTTTTGCTATTTGTAGACATAGTAGAAAATGAATGGCAAAGGCGGAAGAGGTAGAGGACATGGCAATGTTCAGACCGAAGCTGAGCAGCACAACCCCATTGGAGCTGTTAATGTACCGATTATACCTCCTCAATAACTTCCTGATTTGGAAGTGATTGCTAAGAAATACAAGAATTTGGGTGTAGTGCCATTCTTAGGCAAAGAATCCGTTATCAAAGCTTAAGCATGATGAGATCTTGTGAGCGAATCTTTGAAGGCTTAGAATTGACTAATGTTCAGAAAAGGTTTTTAGCATCTTTGTTGCTAAAAGATGAAGCCCTAATTTGGTAGGAGACTGTTACGATGGGTAATCCTGAAGGTGGTATTACTTGGGACAAATTCAAAGAAATTTTCGAGGAGAGATTTATTCCTTAAGAAGAAGTCGAGCGCTTATATTATGAATTTTGCAATCTCAAGCAAGGGGATATGACAATCCATGGATATGTGAATAATTTTAATGAAGTCTCTCGCTTTGGTCCACAGCTAATTCAGAATCCTGTCACGAAGAATGTGAGATTTATCAAAGGTCTACAACGAAGGAATAAGAGCAGGGTGACAACTCAAATGAGACATCTGTTTGCCGGGATGTTAGAGATGGCTTGTCGATACGAAAAATTTGATAAGAGAAATGCTTTGAAGGATAAGGGTTATTCCGGTAAGGAAAGAAAGTTTCAAATAAGAAGCCAGAGAAAAGCAGGACTGAAGAGAACCCTAAAGACGAAAGATTTAAGAATGTTAAATGTTATAACTGCCATAAGCAAGGACATCTAGCAAATGATTATAAAGCTACCAAGAGGCCGAGGAAGTCGATTGAAGAAATATAATGTTACAATTGCAGTAAGAAGAGGCTTATCAAGCCACATTGCCCAATACTGAAGAAGTATGAGGCGGCTCACATTTATAATGTGGCAGATACTCTATGTAACGACCCAGATTTTCGAATAAATTATTTTAAATATTTAATATGGTTTTAAATATTACATTCACAATATGAATTAATATTTATATTGAGTTATAGATTTTATAATCAAAATACAATTTATTTCGAATATTTATAATTATCGAAATACGAGAATTTGAAATAATTCAATTCAAATTTTAAAACGGAGTTAAAATAATTCAAATGATTAATATGAATTTTATTTGAATTTAAAGCAAAATATAACTGAATCCAGAATTAAAAAAAAAATCAAGACGATGAATCAGTATAAATTCTATTTGAATAGAATTGACGATAATATCAATTTATTTTCAAGGAATAAATTGTTTTGAATTTAATTTATATATGTTCAAATTAAATATAAAAATATATCCAGTTCTGTTTAGAATAGTGTTATAATGTGAAACAACAGTCGTTGCATTAAAATAGCAGTTCGGGATGGTGCATTATGGACCCTGAAATATTTGATCAGTGGATAAGCATAAGATCAAATCAGAATCTATTTAAAAAGGAGTAAAAATCTATTTAAATCAAATCGAAAATCTTTTTAAAACAAAATAAAGGATTTGCTGTGTCCTTTAGCCTACACAAATTTAACGCGATGTACGTATGGTCTCCTCCTACTCATTTAAATACGCAACTCCTTTTCCCCTTTTCAACATTTTCTTTTTTCTTCAGCATTTTAATCAAAGCCGATCCTCCTTCCAAATCATTCAAAGAAAAAAAACATCTCTCCCCTCTTTCGATTTCTGAATTTGAAATCAATTCGATTTGAATTAAAAAAGCCCACAAACTCTTATTTCAATCTTGTATAACCGACGCGATGCATTCTTTAGTTCAAATTCGAATCAATGAGTCTTGTGTTCGTCGTAGTTCTTGATTCGGGAGGCTAGGAGTTGAGCAATAGTAGGAGGGAATGACGGTGTTGAACTGATGGGGGGATTCAGGCTTCGAGTACGCGGCGGTGAGCCAAGTTGATAGCGAGTCGAGTTTGTTGTTGAAGGAGGTATCGATACTGGGAAATTAGAGATTACAGTGAATAACAAATTCGCACTTTCCTATAGTCACCAATTTTGCAAATCGAAATCAGGTTAGGGGTTCGGTAGTTGCAATTGTATGGAAGTGAGCTTCGATTTGGGGGTTCCATGGTCCCGAATTCAGAAAAAGGGTTAAGCTTGCTACTGAGGTCATCAAAGGGGGATTGAATTTGGAAGGGAACAGTTTCAGAACTGTTTTGGGAGAATATGAATTAAGGTAAAGTAAATTTTAATAAAATTTTAATTAGCATTAAGCAATTTTATTTTTATTAGAACACTTATTTGTGTTTAGATAGTAATCATCGGTTGTTAGGTATTAGGTTATCAAAATTTATACGCTAGATGAGATGATTAAGGTATGAATTTATTTCAAGATAAATAATTAACTTAAGTATTTTTATTTGTGTGAAATAATTTTAATGCATGGAAATTAGTTTATTGGTAATTTAATTTATATAATTAGTTTATATAAAGGAAATTAGTTAGTAAAGAAACACATTTTGTAGACTAATCGTTGAGTAAGATTAAGGTTTAAATTAGAACTGATTTACACGTGGGTAATTAATTAAATCAAATTAATATAATTCGATAACTAAAATTTATAAATATTGTTCTACATTGAAAAATAGACGGTTGGAGAAATCACTGTGAAATCTTTATAATAAGCTTCATTGGATATTCAGCCAATAAAATCAGGTGAGTAAACTCACTATTTGAATTTTATTTAAATAATTTTTATATGCTGTTGGTTGCTTGTTTGGATGTGTTTAAATATTTTTATGGCTAGTATAAATATATATTAGTTATTTAGGCTTGGTGTTTGTGGTTATTATATATATATATTGGTGGTTGGATTCCCGCAGTATCATTAGCGAATGCCCGCGGTATCATTAGCGGGTGATTACCCTATACGCCCCACACTATGATAGTGGATGACCTTCTATACCGCGATATCCTGCCTCGAAGCAGGATGGGTATTATTTATGTTGGCTAACATCTGTGGATGCAGGAAAACAGGTTGGAGTGATCCAACTGGATTCCTCAAAACTATTATTGTTTGTTTATTTCCATATATATTGTCATATATGATGTGTCTGAAAACCGGTGATAAATAATTGGGTGATTTTGATTGGTTGAAATATCACTGGGCCTAAATGGTAATTTGTAAAAATATTGTGAAAAAGGGATTTTGAGATTTAAAAGGAAAATTCTATTTTTCTAAAACAGAATTTGAATTTCGAATGGGCTAAGAAATATTTACTTTGAAAAATATAAACAAGTGTTGAATTTATAAACGGTGTTTATAAATTAAATAATACAAGAAATTGAAGTAAATTTATAAATGGTGTTTATAAATAAACGGGAATGATTTTCATTGGATAATCAAGGAATTGAAGTGAATTTATCAACGATGTTTATAAATTGAATAATGTGGGGAATTGAAATGAATTTATAAATGGTGTATATAAATAAAATGGATAATTATCATTGGATAATTGGAAAAGTTAATTTCAAATGTGAATTTAAAAACAGGATTTGGAAATCGTTTTAAATAGAAAATGATGAAAGCTATTCTGATGTTCAGAATGTAAATTGAATTTAAAATAAATCCATACGGATTTATGATATGAATTTGATTATTGGATTTATTGAAAATAAATTATTTCCAGAAAGGGTATTTAATGTGTTAAATAGAAACTATAATTAAATACGAAAATAGATTCTACAACTTTATTTATAAGTTGTAAAAATAAAATATTCCAATAGGAATAGAATTTCAAAAGGGTTTTGAAAGGAGAACTTGTTTTAGTATATAAAATAGGGAAAGGAAATTATAAACGATGTTTATAAATAAGGGGAGAAAATTGTCATTAGATAATTGAAGTTTTAAATTCAAGTTTGAATTTAAAATAGAGAGTTGAAATCATTTTGAAATGGAAATAAGGTTTTTAGTCTGGAATTCAGAATATAAAAGTAATTGGATTTCAAAGGGAATTTGAAATGAAAAACTTGTTTTAATATATAAAACAAGAAAGATGGATTTGCAAACGATGTTATAAATCTAGTAAATAATTTATTTATAAAAGGAATTAAAATTAAATATAGAAGATCGAAGTATAAATAAGTTTATTACCGAGTAAGGAAAAATCGACAATTATAGATAATCAGAAATATTAAGTTGAATTGGGAAAATTAGTTTAATATATTTAAAGTATATTAGAATGGAGTTGAAATTTATATATAAACGAAGTTCAAAACGTTTATATATTTAATATAATTAAAACAAACTCGCCGCAGTGCGGCAGTTCGTAAATTAGCGTTCCGAACTTCAATTGAGTATACAGGACTCAATTTAAGTCGGAATGCTTTTAAACAAGAATCTACAAGACCGCTGGAATAATAGTTTTCTAATGGAAGAGAAAAATCTGGATTTCATCTTACAGATTTTGAGTTATGTCAAAATCAAATTTTCAGAAAAACATCGCCAGAACCATTATAAAACCATAATGGTTTATTTAAATAAATAAAAGGATTTTAAGGAAATAAAATTCGAATTGCCCTTAGAAAAATACAGACTGGAGATATAAAATAAATATGAACTCCAGTGAAGTAAGTGAAATGATTTTTGAAACAAAAATCAGATTTTAGTTATTAAATAGATTTAACTAGTTTGAGGAATAAAATAGTTAATCGAGATTTGAATCAAAATTGGGCGTTGGATAAGTGAAAGAGATTTGAGAATTTTTATTCGAAATCGGATATGTAACTCGAGTTGAAATGGAATTAGATTGGGTTCATGAGTAGATTAAACTGTATTTGAATGTGATATGTTCAAATAAGAAATGAAATAGGCGAAATAGCTAATTAGAAAATAAATTAGCAAATTGGGTTAAGACGAATGGATTGAGTTGAAACCAAATAGGAATATTTGGATATGTGTTAAGCAGGTTTGATATGAAGTATATGAAGAGTTATAATTTAAGTGCTGGCCAAAAAGGTACACGTTTAAATTCCATATGAGGTTTTATGCGCCGGATCGACAAGTCGCTTGGCTTTTTAATTTTCTTTTTGAATGGAAAGGGCCTAGAGAGGCGAGTTAAGGTTTGAACTATCGATCGGTACAAAGGAGGTTATGGCGAAATTTTCCGGGAATTTAAGGAGTTAGAATATTTTTAAGATAATTTGATAACTAGAAATCTATATATCAATATATATATAGAATCCGGTAAGGAAACAAATTAAAAATAGAATATTATAAACAAAAAAGGAAATCGATAGTCTGGTAATAGAAAGAGAAATGTATATACGTTTTAAAAATGAATAATTGGTTTTATGATGTTGATTATTCGAGTTAAGTGGTCTTGTCCGTTTTGAAGTTAAGGACGTTTTCAGTCAAGGTCTGAGAGGTAGTTATACCCCAACTTGTTTGATTTCATTTTTAACCAATAAATAGCAGGATCTAGTCTCGAAGGGAAATGTTTGAATAAGAGTTAGTTAAAATGCAGTATTTTGGGTTGTTGTAACGATATTTTACACAACATTCGTTTTAACCCAAATAAGTGGAATTTTGGAAATATAATATTTCCTGAGTGTAGAAATGAACGGTCGTGGAAGAGATAAATAATTGGAATGTTTCCAATTATAAGTAAAGGATATTTTCTAAGTATAGAAAATAAAAGGCGATATACGGAAATGTTTTCCAAATAGCGAAAAGGCCAAGATGATTATTGAAAATACTTGTTTAACAAATATTGATAAGGAAATGGAAAGGGTGCTTTAATTAATGAAATATTAATTAAGGGGCCCAGTGATGGTTTGATGTTATGGATGAATGTTTGATTGTTTTTCTTCGATAGTTAAATAACCGACTATCGAAGTGTTTACCAATATCGTTGTCAATATGGAGAGACCGGTTGGATTATTATCCATGAACCACTCCGTATTGGCAGTAACGTTGCGAATCAGGTTATATGAAGATAATCTAAGACGGAGTAAAGTGCAATGACTTTTTCAATTAATAGAAATAGTGCCTTCGGTTTCGTTCAATCCCAGAATGAACGTATATGGACGAATGTCTGACAAAGTATTTCCAATGATCGAATAGGTTGGTCTGGATAAATATATATGGTGGCGGAGGATTTATTCTCTTAGCATAATATCCAGAATATATTTGTGCAAACCAATTAGTGATTAACGGATCTGACAATGTGGCATTCAAAGTGATTATGCTATCAATGAATGATAAGTAATCGTAGCCTCAGGCCTCAACAACCGAGAAATGACAAAAATCGAGCAGGCAGCATGGCTATGTGGGTCGCTCCCATTAGGGTGTATAATCACCTATCTAGAGAAATTCCTTTTAATTCTTTAATCTATCGATGCTGTCCCTTTTTGGGAAACGGTTGCTGATCCCAACCGTTGGTGATATGCATTCGATACACTCAAGCGAAATGAGTGGTCGGTCATGTGTGGGCCGGGTTGAAAGATGTTCTTGTTGAACCCAGTGTATTCCCCTCTAGAGATACACTATCGGAAGGTGGTTCCATACCTTGTCATGTTAGAAATCCAATCTCCAATAAGCGCCCTGCGGTTTTTGATTTTATATTATATATAGAGCGTGAGATGCAAGCATTCCGCTAGATTGTTATTTATTTGATTTAGACAATATTATAATATCACTGGATTTTCGTATCAAAGTGTTTTGGGTTATAGTAAGGTAAAAACCGTCCATGTTTATGTGTGGGCTGGTCTTACTATTATCCTTTCTTTCGAAAGGATTTTGAAAGTTAAACAAATGGTTGGAGTTTACTCACACTAGTCCAATGACTGACCCAGAGTTTATTTTGTTTTATTTTCCCTAAACTCTTGGGTTTCCAAATTTGTACGGGCAGTTAAGTAGTCGGGATTTTACAGATTCACTTGGAGCAGTTTGAAGCAAGAGGCTTCACCAATTAGCTATAGACTATCATATATTTCGTTGTGTACCATTTTTGTATCTAGAAACAGGTGTTTACAACTGTTCCAGAAATAGCTGTTGTGCTCTGATGATGGTATCTATATACAGTTACTGATTTGTATTTCAAAAGTTATGTTATTTAATATATTTTATTCGTTCCGTTGTGAGTTGTGATCTTCGTTTTCTTCTATTCAAATATTTCTTTCTTTCTATTTCTCATCCTCTAACTTCTTTCTAATAATGATTCGTATTTCTGTGCAATTTGGGTTGGACGTGTGGTGTTATTAGTCAACTCAGATAGTACAAATTTCCAGTCCATTACACTCTAACAAGTTCTGCTAGTAGGGGAAGACCAGATGTCTTGGAAGGTACGCTTACAGTTAGAGATATTTCTGTTAAAGTATTATTTGATATAGGCACGTCATGAAGTTTTATTTCGAGTTACATGGTAAAGAAATTGAAGTTGAAACTTAGATATCTTGAAAAACCCATTAATGTTAACAATCCAATAGGAGGTTCCCTCAATCTTGGTTTATATTGTAGAGTGTCAGTTTCTTATTCCCATTTTCGATTTTCCTTCAAATTGATTGCCATGGATTATACTGAGATTGATATTATACTTGGGCTGGGTTGGTTGACTATGTAAGAAGCTGAGGTTAAGTGCGTAGATTGAATTGTTAAAGTTAAGGCCAAGTTTGGAAATTTCATAAGTATACCCTGCGAAGGTCCGGAGTCGGATAGAAAGGAATTTTGGTCTGCTCTTGAGATTTCCCCCACTTCTACAGAGAATATCCTTGTTGTTAAGGATTACGCGGATGTATTTAAAGGAGTTGACAACCTTCTTCCGTGAAAAGAAATTGAATTCAGGATTGATCTAGTTCTAAATGCAGGGCCAGTTGTGAATCCATTTGGAGAATGACATTAAAGGAGAAGGAAGAGTTAAATAATCAAACATGTCAACTTTTATGGAAGGGTCTAATCAAGCCTAGTTTCTCGAGTTGGGGAGCAGCAATGGTGTTCATTCCGAAGTCAGACGGTATCCTCAGAATATGTGTGGATTACCAAAACCTCAACAAGCAAACGCTCAAGAATAAGTACCAAATGTCGCTTATGGACGACTTGTTAGATCGTTTGAATGAAGCGCATGTATTTTCGAAGATGGACCTAGCTACAGGTTTTCATCAGTTAAGAATTATGGAAGAGTGTGTTCTTTTGACATCTTTCAAGGGTCCAGGTTTATTTTATGAATGGTTAGTAATGCCATCCGCATTGTGCAATACCCCTGCATATTTTGTGGACTTGATGAATCGGGTGTTCCGAGAAGTGTTGAACAAGTTTGTATTGCTCTTTATTGATGATATCTTATTCCTTTTGAAGACAGTAGAAGAGTATAGATACATTTGGAACAAGTGTTAGAGATTATGAGAAAGAATATACTAAAAGCCAAGTTTTCCAAATGCCAATTCTGGAAAGAAGAAGTGAAGTTCCTTGGTCATGTAGTATCGAAGAAGGAATTTTGGTAGATCCGAGTAAGATTTCGGCCATTCAGAATTGGAAGCAACCAAGGACTCCCATGAAAGTTAGAAGTTTTCTTGGATTGACGAGCTATAATCGGAAGTTTGTGAAGGAATTTTCCAAGTTAGATAGTCCTTTGACGAGGCTTACTAAGAAGCATGCCAAGTTTAATTGGACATCAGAATGTGAAGCAGCTTTCCAAGAGCTGAAATAAAGATTAACTACTGCACCAGTGTTGATGATTATAAATGGTAATCAATATTTGACCGTCTATACTAATGCTTCTAGCAAAGGAGTTGGCATGGCATTGATGCAAAGAGGCAAAGTAATTGCATATGCAAGTCGTCAGTTGAAGCCACATGAGAAGAGGTATGCCACTTATGATTTAGATTTGTTAGCTGTGGTATATACCTTAAAGATTATGAAGCATCACCTATTAGGTGAGAATTTTGAACTATATGCGGATCATAAATCTTCGAAGTATCTGTTCACCCATAAGGATTTGAATATGAGGCAACAATGTTGGTTGAAATTTTTGGCAGCTTATGATTTGGATATTCTACATACTCTAGGAAAAACCAGTGTTGTGGCAGACGCACTCAGTAGAAAGAATGCGATTGTTGTTAATTTGATTATTACGCCTTCATTGATAGAGAAGATTTCTGTTTTGCAGAAATATGATGAGTTTATTCTGAAGATTAGCAAAAGAATTAAGGACGGAGAAGTCTTGAACTTCCAAATTGATAATAAAGGAGTTCTGAGATTAAAAGGACGGATGTACGTTCTAGATGTTCCAGAGCTGAGAAGAGAGGTACTGGATGAGTGTCATAAGTCTAAGCTTAGTATTCATCCAAGTGTACAGAAGATGTATCAAGATCTAAAATGCACATTTTGGTAGAAATCTATAAAGAGTGATATCTCGATATAAGTTAGCAGGTGTTCAACTTTCCAAAAAGTTAAGAGTGATCAGCAGAAGGTCACTGGATTGCTACAACCGTTAGAGATTCCGGAATGGAAGTGGGACCAGATATCAATGGATTTCATTAACGGTCTACCTAGAACCAAGAAAGGTAATGAAATCATTCTGGTTATTATAAACAAAGGGTGCCCATTTTCTTCCAGTGAGAGCAAATAAAACTGCTCAAAGCCTCGCATAGTTATATGTAAAAGAAGCTGTTCGACTGCATTGCGTACCCAACAGCATTGTCAGTTATCAAGATCCGATCTTCACCAGTAAGTTCTAGGAGGCATTTCAATTAGAATTGGGGATGAAGTTGAATCTTAATATTGCTTATCATTCCCAAACAGATGGTCAGACTGAAAGAGTGAATCGTATTTTGGAAGATCTGTTGCGAGCTCGTATCCTTGATTTTGGAGGATCATGGGAAGATCATTTACATCTTGTAGAGTTTTCGTATAACAACAGCTTCCAAGCTAGTTTGAGGATGTCACTGTTTTAGGCATTATACGGTCGACCTTGCAGATATCCTGCATGTTGGATAGATCCTGATAATCGACTAGTACTGGGTCCAGATATGATTCGAGAAGCCACAGACCAAGTGGACTTCATTAAGAAGCGGTTAAAGGAAGCACAAAGCTGATAGAAAAGTTATGCAGATTCTAGAAGAAGAGACTTAGAATTTTCTGTTGGCTATCAGGTGTGTTTGAAAGTTTCCATTGAGAGGAGTGATCCGACTCGGGAAGACAGAGAAGTTATCACCTAAATATATTGGTCCATTCCCGATATTGGAAAAGGATGGTACTTTAGCTTACAAAGTTCAGTTGCCAAATTGATTTCCCGAAGTGCATGATGTATTTCACATTTCTCATCTTTGGAAGCATGTGCATGATCCTAACTTAATTTTTAAGGAAGCATCGCAAGAGGATTTAGAAATCACTCCGAGTCTAGCAGTTCGTAGAGAGCCGATGAAGATAATTGGCCAAGAAATAAGAAAGTGAACTTGGTTAAAGTACAGTGGAGTAGAGATCCTAGAGACTATACTTGGGAGATAGAGGATTGCAATAAATAGGCTTATCCCAGGTGCATAGTGGATATCTCTGAGTAACTCTTTTGAGAGGTAAATTTATTTTTATGTTATCATTTCTATTTCAACTTTGCTTTCGTCTAATTCGGGGACTAAATTCTTTTAAGTGGGGGAGGCTGTAACGACCTCGAATTTTGGAACCAATTTAAATATTATTTTATGAGAATTTATGGTCAATTTTGAAAATTCAATGATTTAATGCTGATTTCAGCAATTTATAAAAGAACAATATTGAGATGACCTCGGATTTCGATGGAACTAATTTTATCGGATCTGTATTACAGAAAAATGGTCGGGTTCCAAATTTCGTTATTTTTGGAGCTAGTATGTGGCCGTGCGAGAATTAAATGCATGCTATGACAACCCATTGAAATTAAGTGGAAACGCGATCGAGAAATAAAATGGAAGGTCAAATGAACTCGGAATTTGACGAAACCTATTCCGTTGGATCCGAAATTACATTTTATGATGGAGTGCAAATTTCTTGTAAAACAGAATTGTCATTTGATCACATGATTAGAAGAAGCGGAGGCGAACAAACTCACGTTTGCGGTTGTCGACAAGTTTGCTCCTAAAGGCATGAAACGAGGTGTCAATGCATCTACAAGCCTAAGCGTTTTTATTCCTACTCTCCTCGTGGAAACACCTCATCGATCCACGACAAAAAATATTTGCCAAAAAACCCCTCTTCCTTCTCTCTTCTCCTTTCTACCTTCTCATTTTCACAAAACATCTTAATTTACTTCCTCTTCCTCGCATGGCCGCCACCTCTTTCCGCCGTCACTACTAATCGTCGCTGCTTGCTCCCCCACTCCCCTACGACCTATGCCACTTGCCATTACACCCTCCTCCGCCCGTGACCCCTCCTCCTCTACAAACACCAAAATACCTATTTTCACCACAATTTAACCCTTAAGCCCCTAAAGGCTTCACCTTTGCACCACCAGACCCCTCCTCACTCCACTCCAGGTGGTCCCCAACCCATGTCAGCCCCTAGCAGCCACTGCTGTGGGTCTTACACTCTATGTCGCATCCCTTAAACCACCATACCCCTTTGTTTCGTCGTATACCTCCAGATTCGAGTTTGTTCGTGAGCGTGAGTGAATCCGCGAGTTGTTTGAACCCCGTAATCTACAGATCCAGTCCTGTGAGTTGTCATCAAGTCCGTAGGAGTCGTTCTTGTGTTAGCGTCAAGTGTGCGAGTCTGTGTTCCTTCCGAAAAAGTTTTGTGGAGTGGAAACCTATGGTGAGAAACTGAAACTCACATAGATAGGGATTAATTTAATTAACTATTAATTTTTTGATTTAGTATGTTTAATTATGTTTAACATTGATCATATATGTTTAACATAATGTTAAATGTTGAGTAATGTGGTAAAATACGATTTTTGTATCATATATGTGAAATCCCTTGTCTATACGATATTCGTATTGTAAACAGTGTCAACTGGAATTGATTGGAACTTAAATGGTTTTGGGTTGAGCAATTTTATTATTATAGTATATTGGTTGTGATAAAAACCCCATACAGGTCTTGGGATGACAATACGCTTACACGTCTCTCACGTGTGTCGATAAGTTACATGGATTATGATGTAAACCCCACATGGGTATTGGAATGATAATTTTACACTTTTCTCAAGTGTGTAGATAAGTCACATTGATTGTGTAGAAAACCCTACATGGGTTTCGGGATGACAGTTAACCCACATGTCTTCCAAGTGTGTAGGTAAGCTACATGGATTATGATGTAAACCCCACACGGTTATTGGGATGATAATTTTACATATCTCCCTAGTGCGTAGATAAGTCATGCTTGTTGGTGAATGTGATGAAAACTCCACACGGCTATTGGGATGATAATGAACACTATCCAAGTGTGTAGTCTGCCAATGTATTGATTGACAAGACTATATAAGCGTTATTTATTTAAGGCTTATATGGTGTAGTGCACTTTGTGTGTGAATTGCATGCGGTGTGATGAATGGCTGAGTGTTATAATACACACTATGTAAAAATGAACAATAAATGTGATTACTGGTTCATTGGTAAAGTCTCCATCAAGAAAAATGGTTTTTAACGAATATTTTAATAATATAATAATAGTTGAAAAAACAAAGTTTGGTTTTGATGTCTGATTTTGGATGGACGTGAAGATAATAAAATATCGATGAATTTCTGTAACTGTAGCAAGTGAATTTCAATTAATTTCATATGGTTTTGGCTTGTTAAAGTTTTTAATTTGAAATGAATAGTAATTTTCAAAAGTGAAGTTCAGTTAGGCTATTATAAAGCATTTTAAAAGAATTTTATTTTTGAAAGTTTCTTGTTTATTTTTTATAACAAATGTATGGAAAGTTTGGATTCAAAATATTGAAGTTCAAAAAATAATATTATTTTAATCATTATAATATTATTATAATAAGGGTATATTGAAAATATAGGATTTTGGAGTGGGAAAATTAATATATGAGTTTGGAAAATTAATATATATTTTTTAAATAATATATAAAATGGTTTCAAAGCGATTCTACGTATTTTATATATACGTAGTGGTAATCCGCGATTTCAACTTGTAAATTTAAAAGAGTATAATGGGAGATCGACCGTCAGATTTTCCCAAAATTGGAATCTTTCAAATGAAAATAAGAGTTTGAAATTTAACAGTTATATTTTTAGAAATGCTCAATTCAAATTTGAATAAAAACAACGCCATGACCTGTATTGACTTGTAATTTGAAATTACGGGTATGGACTACTTTTATAAATAAAAATAGCAAAATCATTATAAAATATTATAAATGATTTGGAATGGATTTAAACCAAATTTACTTGGTTTTAAATCATAAAAATGGTTAAGTAGAATTTGGCAGTTTTATATAAAAGCATATATAACTGATTTGAGAAAGATTTTGGAAATAAGAATTTTAATTCGTAAATTGAATTGAATTCTCAAGTTAACCTTTTATATAAGGTTATGAAATGATTTTAGAAGCCAAATTGACTTAACCAGATTTCAGAATAAAGTTTTAAATCTTATGAAAAGCAACCAATTAAAGGAGACTTAATTGGAGAATCAATAATCCAAATACGAATTTAGTTTGATTGGATCTGTTTTGGTGCGAATTATTCGAAAAGACCGGGTCTAACCCATTTTGAATAATTGAATGACGATTATAAATCAAAGATATTGAAGACGGTGCAAGACCGAAATTCTCACATCAAATGGATTGCTGCTAATGCCCCGGATATGGGTAACTCTGTAATGTCCCGACTTTTTCTGACTATTTTCAAATCATTTTGATAAGAAATTAAAATAAAATTTCCATTTAAAAACAAAATTAAAGGGATTCCTGATACAAATGTGAAAACATATAAATGTAAAAATAGAAAAGGATATTAACTATACTTGTTTGATCTTAGGATTTGAAATATAAAACAAGTATACAACATTTAAATAGAAATCATAAGGGATTATACATATGAGAAAATATAGTAGTTCATAGTGGAATATTTTAAAGCAAGGATTTATAAACAAAAAGGCTTGTGCATGTGACATAAATTTTATTGAAGAAAGGGATATTTTGCTCGCTTTAAAAATAGAGAAGGACCTTAGGACAAAACAACAAAACATATATGAATGTGGCAAGAGAACCTCACGGCCATAGCATATATGAATGAACAAATAGCACACATAAAACATTTTGTTTCTTTTGACCATCATAAATATCTTGTACAAGAGACAAATAAACAAGTCATATAGGAGACAAAGCATTAAATGAAGATGCTACAAATAGTAAACTAAAATTTACCAAACCCATTCCCTAAAGCACCTAAAGGAAACCTTAAATTAAGCTTGCATGTGCACAAAGAAATATCCAGCAAGAAGGAGACAAGGGAAAACAGGTTTTATAATACATTAAAATCTAAGGAAAGATACAAGCATTTAATGAAAGTAAGGTTCAAGTTTCTAGAAGAACCAACCTAGTACAAGTCTATTGGCCATGGTACCTTAATAAAACAAAATTTCCATGCATGTTCTCCCTCAAAAACAGCCATAGGAACTAAGGGGAAGGGTTAAGGCTTAGGGGAAATTTACTATTGAAAACATGTGCAGGAAATGTTTTTAAATCCTTGAACTCAACTATAAACACAACTCAAATTCCTCACATTCTTCTCACAAACAAAACTGAAATCCATACTAAATTCTGAAGTCATCTTTACTGGAAATCTTGAAAAGCTTTTGGTGAGTGAACCTTATTTAAATTTCTGGTTTAATACTTTACTGTAAAACAGTGTTGTGTATGTCTGGTTTTGAATGCAAGTTCATACGATGCCAACTCTATCACCTTGCCATTTAACAACCAAGTAGTGATGCTAGAAACCCTGAAATACCTTTGTTTGACTGTTAGATTCATATACAAGTACCCATATGTTATAGAAATTATTAACAATTTAGAGACATTAGAAAGCAAAACTGCTACTGTGTTCTGTGAAACACAGAACATCAGGAACATTAGCAGAGAATCATATCAATTCGCTCATACTAATTTGAAGAAAAAGTAGAAATAATATATACATTACATACAAACCAAGAAGGACATTTCAAAATTCAAGGAAATAGAACACAGAGGACAACATAAATGTTCTCTATAAAAATCCTCTGTAATTATGAAAATTCAAACATCTTAGAAACCGGATTGGAATATATGAATGAAATCGTGATACCAAATGAAGATTTTTGATAACAATATCATAATTTTTAATTGTGTAAAAGTCGATTAATATGGGGGTGATCGGAATTTACTTGTTGATCAAATTTCGGCGAACAACGAGACGGGGGCTGATGGTGATAGGACAAAAGTAGCGTGATGGTTCCTAGATCACAGGAAAAATATAAAAAGATTTTTCCATTGTATAAATTGAGAGGACGAGATCGAATTAGGTTTAGGGTTCATGTTTTTGTGTCCTGTATTCACGCCGGAGATACTCGTCAACGGCGGCGGTGGGGAGGTGCGGTCCGGGGGTAAACTGAGTGGCAGAGGATTACGGTGGTGGGGCCGGAGCTGGAAGCGTTCCAGTGGACTGAGAGGGAAGAACATGGTGATTTCTCTGATGATCCCATTCAAGAACGAAGAGCTAAAACAGTGAAATCACTGTACAATCATCGATGATCGGAGCAGTGGACGTCGACTAGGTCTGGAGGCGAGAGGCAACATGTTGGTGGTGTCACTAGGGGTCGACGGTGGCTAGGTGAAGTGTGCACATGTACATGTGTAGGTGTGCACATTGAAAATGGTACAGGGATCGGTCATGGGGTTTTGACGTTGAACGAGGTGAAAATCATGGGGACTGGAGGGCTTGGTACTGGTACTTTGGCAAAGTACCAGGGGAAGTTTTGGCAAGGTAAAATCATGAGAGTAGCATCTGGTTTTTGAAGGAAATCATGGAATAGAAAAAAGTGGTACTTTGGCAAAGTACCAGGGTGTTGGCCACCGGTGTGCACATGGGGAAATGGAGTGATCTGGACGTATGCAGGGTCCTGGTACTTTACCAGGTGGTACTTCCGACAAAAATGGCAAGAGGTGGTACTTTCGAGAAAATGTGGTACTTCCGAGAAAAATGGTATTTCAGAAATGTGGTCGTGGCAAAGGATTTTTGGAGAAGATCGTGGTCGTGGAAAGATATAGTCTATGGTACTTTGGCACTTTGCCAAGTACCAGGTGGTACTTTAAGAATTGTGATCATGGCAAGCAATATGATGGTGATCGGACGGTCGTGGCAAACCCCGGTAATTGGTACTTTGGCAAAATCAGACCGATATTTTAAATTCAAACAGTTTTAAATTTAAATTTGAAAATAAATAAATAAAATAAATAAATTAAATAAAAGGATTTTTGTTCAATTAGGCGAAGGCAAGTGGAAAGTAGAAGCAGAAGATCAAACCGACAAATCCGACGGTAGAAGTTCGATCAGGTATGAAATTTAAATAACAAGTAAATAAATAATTTAAATTAATTATTTAAATTATTTAAAATTAAATAATCATAAAGGAATAAATAAAAGGGAAAGAAGGGTTTGAAACATCGCCCGAATAGTAATGATGAAAGAAGTAAAAAAATGCCGTGTGCAAAGCACGTGCATTACTTATTCATTCCCGAATGATGAATAAAACTGAACAAAACACTATGTAAAACACATACACCTCAACTGATTATTTTTAAAGGATAATTAAACTATTCTGACATAAACCAGGTAAACAATTGTTGTTTGTAAAATGATAATAAATCTGTAACTGAATAATACTCGTGATTAAGCCGATAAATATTCATCAACTATAAAAGACATTTCGTACATCGTTTCGAAGAGTCCGGAATAGATATTCCACTTCGACTCGAAGTATACGACGTATATCAGAATGCTAAAGTTAACAAGATGCAAGGACTATTTTTAATAGTAACTTTGGTCTGTTCAGTCCTAGAACAAACCCGAATGGACATGTGACGGCCGGGAATTTCGCTCGATCCGAACCAATCGTTAAACCGATCTAGACCGTTCGAAACCCCTGATCGATTGAGAACAGGATAAATCAGAACGCAGATGGAAGAACATTTCATTGCTATTACAACAATTCCATCAGATACAAAAATATACAGAGTATAAATGAATAAATTACATTCGATAAATATCAGAGATTACAATAAATTACATAGCAGCGGAAAAATAATATAAAGCACAACTGAAGGTGATATACGGATACAGAGCTTTCCGGATATCATTCCAGCTGTAAACCAGGATCCTGTGAATATAAATCTGCAAAACCAAAACTACTAGCTGCCCGTGTCGAAAATAGGGGCACCCAGAGTTTAGGTTAAAACAATAAACTCCAGGTCAGTCATGTGACTGGTGTGAGAACTAAAACAGTTATTTAAAGCTTTACTTTAAAAGAGAGTGATTCAAGGGACCACGCCGTATAAACGGAACGGGTTTCCTCCCAAGAATACCCGTGCATAGGATAAACAACGCAATGCTTTTTCGAAAAATGAAGCTATTATAAGACCCAAGTTCCATCACACAATGCAACGCAAGCCGGAGGATAGGGTTTTCCCTTATAATAGCCAAACATGCTTGGTACGTTTAAAACAAATCATTTGATACTATAATAAGTGTATAGTGTCAAAACAATTTCAATCATAAATATAAATCATAGACGGCATAGCATCCCATGCTACTATGTCGCCATACTAGGCTCTACAAATAAAGCCGAAATATCTCGTATTGGAAATTGGATTTCCGTCACGAGTCGAGGCAAGGGGCAAGCTCCACTCCGCTTTCGAGACACTCTAGCAAATGCCTCAGGACTACACATTCTGGGCAATCCTGGATGCTTTAGGGCCGGTCCTCACTTACGTTAGAGGATTATTTATTCCTGAACACACGTTTCCCGGTCCTTACAGACCTAAAATCGAGGCGCCTCATCCAACAACCACATAGGTGAAAAGTATATAAATGTCAGGGCTGGTAAGTCACTGACACCACCAAAGATAGAAAGAAACGTCGTGCTCTCCCTGCAGTCCGTATCCCGTTTTTAACTCATACCGAGGTGTGAGGCTCGCGAATTCACGTTATACACAAAGCTGCCACGTAGGCCGTGCTTTGATCATCAACCACAAGACTTTGCTTTTCAACAGAAGCCTTGATCCATGCAACTCAGCATGCCACACAGGCAATTCATGCCATGCGATTGATATCTATCGATATATAACCTCTAAGCTCGTACGTCTCAGAGAAGGGCGTTAAGCAAGAGAATAAATTCTCCGCCGCCAAACAGATATATATTTAATAGAAATCAATCAACACAGAATAAAATCCAATGTCAGACACACAATCCATTTACAAGTTCGTTCTGGGTCTGAACGAAACCGGAGGCACTTTCCTCGCATATCCATCGATCTCCAAGTACGTCTGGACGACCACCAACTATTTCCGTCCTCTTGGGTGTACAGCCCAATCAGGATCATCAGTAATTATCCAAACGATGTGAAGACTTCCGATCTTCGACCACCGTCTTCATCTTCGACTTATCGTCGAATCGGTTATTCAGAATGGGTATAAACCTGGCCTTTCCGAACAACCCGCGTATTATTAAAAACAAATGTTACACAAACACAACATACGCCTCATTCCAATTCATTAATCACTAACCGTAAATCAGTAAGAGAGCAATTCCCCAAATATTAACCCCGTAGGCCGAAACCAACATCAGATCAATACCCAGGAAACCATTCTTCCTAACTAACCTACAACTAGTTTCCAATTTCACATTCTTAGGGAAAGGTTCCCATTAATTTTATCCAAGATAAATTCTTTAAAATTTATCATTTTATCTTCCTTTGGATGTCATTTCAAACCAAATTATGGTTTTTCCCAAACTAGTCGAGATTAGCGAACCGTACCGAAGTAATTATTTATTTTATTTCCCAATCCCCACCTATTCATCCCATGAAGAAAAACTGGTAATACTCCATATCTAACACCACAATGTTGTCGGTAAAATTAATTACCATTCCACGTTCAAATCTAATTAAAGATCTAACTATCGCTTTGGAGCAAAAACCGGTGATACTCCATTATCGCTCACTTTCTAAATTTGATAATTTAGATTATAAATTCACATTTCAATCTAATTGCAGATTCGTTAAAACTCCTTTTACTGGGTTAACGAACTAGTGTTATTTAAAACACAGTTCACGACAAACCCAAATCACATTTTATTTATTATCGGGTTAAAGAACAAATGTTATTTAAAACACCGTTCACGACAAACCCATAAATCAATTCTATTTCAATTCCGATTATATATATATATATATTAGAAATTCTGGTTATTTAAAACCCATTTCAGATCCAATTTATTTATTTAAAAATAAATGGGTTTTAATTTTAGTTCAAAATTAGTTCATTTCGATAAAATCTATTTTTATCTTTCCAAATGTGGAGATTTTCATCCCAATTTTTCTCAAATCATTTCTTATGATTTCACACAAATTATTGATATTTTTAATAATTTTATCAAGGCCCGTACAGTCGATCTCCAACAACGGCCATCAAACTGCACCTATAGCGACCTTTTTCGACTTTGATTTGGACATATCTCCAAATCCAACCGTTAGATTTCAAATTTCTAATATTCGTTAGAAAGCTCTATTCGATACGAACCCAACGGTTCCGGTTTTAGGAGAATCCGACGGTCGGATCTCCCGTAATGTCCGTTTTAAATAAATGGTCGAAATTCATGAACTACCGTGGCGCGGCGCGTTCTATTCAGGCCATTATGTTATATATATAATATATATAATATATATTTCGTCGATTACTATTTAAAACGAAATTTATAAATAGTTTTGAATTCGTTTCAAAAACAATTTCAACCTTTATTTCAAATTCAAATCAAAATTGAATTTTCTATTACAAATCCTTTTTATTTTCATTTCTATTTGATTTCAATTCAAATCGATTTTAATTCAATTCGAATTCATTTTCTTTTCAATTTAATTCAATTCGAATTCGTTTTCTATTCAATTCGAATTCATTTCGTTTTCTATTCAATTTAAATTCAATTCGTTTTCTATTCAATTATATTCAATTCGTTTCTATTCAATTCGAATTCATATTGGTTTTCTATTCAATTCAAATCAATTTCGTTATATATTCAATTCAAATCAAATTCGTTATATATTCAATTCAAATCAATTTTTTTTCTTATTCAATTGAAATCAAATTCGTTTTCTATTCAATTTAAATTCAATTCGTTTTTATTCAATTCGAATTCAAATTGGTTTTCTATTCAGTTCAATTCGAATTCACTTTCTATTTAATTCGAATCGAATTCATCTTCTATTCGATTCGAATTCATTTCAAATTGATTCAATAAAATTTCAATTTGAATTTTAATCTAATTTAATTTGAATTTCATTTCAAAACATTAAATTTTGAAATCACTTTTCAATATTCATTGTAAAACGAATAAAATCGATATAAATATCGTTCACGTCAAAATAGCGCAACTCTAATCAACACGGCTTTATATATTTCAATGAATTCGTTATTCTATTCAACAAGTGAATATTTATCCTATTCGACACATGAATTATATTTCAAAATGATAAAGACGTAAGTTTTATTTTTAAAATATTTCGTTCAACACATGACTAATCTCAACGGATGAGTACAGTCAACACATGAACCTTTATTTTATAATGATAAAGACATAAGTTTTATTGTTAAAATATTTCGTTCGACACATGACTAATCTCAACGGATGAGTACAGTCAACACATGAACCTTTATTTTATAATATTCTTTATCTTCTAAATTGGAATGAGGCCCAATCAATTACCATATAAAGTTAATTATATGGATTCCATACAACCAATGTATATAATAGCAACGATATATAATCAACCATCATCCAAAGTGCACTACACTGTATAAGCACCAAATATAGATATCTAACGCTTATAACAGCCTGTCAATCAATCGATTGACATACAACTAATTATTGAGATTAGTGTATGTCGTATTTCGTCCCAATACCCGTGTGGGGTTTCAAACAATCAAACACAGATTTTATTTGTGCAGTTGGGCGATGTGTAAAATTTATCGACCCAATCAATATCAGTCAAATCAGTGTATATAAACAAATCGGCCGATTTGTTTAAAAATATTTATTTATTCACTTTCACGTTAAAAATTATATTTTTAACGATAATATATTTTATTTTAACACATGAATTTCTATTCAGTTCATTTATTCAATAAAATGATATTTTTATTTCTCTAACATATTTTAGAAAATTTCGGCAGCATAACGACACGATACTAGAAACGGGACGAGGCCTAGCCTTATCCCCGGTCTAGTGAAGGCCCACGCCATTCACACATCAATCAAATCCATTCCATTTCACCAAACAATTCAATTCAAACCAAATAATCTAACCAACTACACAATCAAACAAACAAGTCCATGGTCTGTGGACGATTGTGTCGGGTGCTACTAAACACCGTCTGCATCCTAGTATATATATATAACTAGAAAAGGAAATTTAGAGTGAGAAGTTCTCACCGAAAGCTATCCCAACTCCACGACACTTCATTGATGGAAATCTTCATCGTTCCCGCCTTTTGTCGCCTTCGTTGCCCGTAGCCACTATATATATAAAAATCACATTTTCACTTCGCTATTCAATATATAAAAATCGAATTTTTACTTTGCTATTCAATATATAAAAATCCTATTTTTACTTCGTTATTCAATATATAAAAATCGAATTTTTACTTTGCTATTCAACATATAAAAATCCTATTTTTACTTCGCTATTATATAGATAGAAATTCTATTTTTAGCACGCTATTCTTCATATAAAGATTTCGCCTTTTCAAATTTAAAGATTTCGCCTTTTCAAATTTAAAGATTTCGCCA
The DNA here is from genome assembly GCA_030737875.1 of Allium sativum. Lineage (NCBI taxonomy): Eukaryota > Viridiplantae > Streptophyta > Magnoliopsida > Asparagales > Amaryllidaceae > Allium > Allium sativum. Next base: position 223,346,360 of record CM060923.1, on the reverse strand, counting down.
TTTCAAATTTAAAGATTTCGCCTTTTCAAATTTAAAGATTTTGCCTTTTCAAATTTAAAGATTTCGCCTTTTCAAATCCATCATTATAAAAATCATGGTTTTCTAAAGCTAAAGATCTGATTTTTACATTCATGAAAAAATCCTAATTTTATATATTCTAAAAATCTGATCTTTATATATAAAAAAAAAATCAAAACTTTATCACGATAAAAAAAATCAAAGCTTTATCATAATAAAAATCAAATTTTTATCTTATAATTTCTATAATAAAAATCTATTCTTTAAATAAGCTAATACTATAAAAAAACTAAATTTTAAACATGCTTTTTATTTTTAAAAACTGATTTTATTCATTTAAAAATCACCTTAGTTCGGTCGCAGGAGGTCGGAGATGTTGAGCGTGGCTGTGGAGGTGGCGCCATCGAGCTGGCGGAGCAGTGGGTCAACGGTGGTTGCAGTTTGGGCTATGGGGCATCGGGTTTCAGGGTTTTCGAGGTGGTTGGGGTTTGCGAGCAGGCGGAGGAGGGAGGGGTAATCGGAGGTCAGCTCCGGCGGTTTACAAATGGAGGGGGGAGGGGCACGTCTTCAAATCAATTTGGGGATTGGAGGGGGACTAAAGGGAGGGAGAACAGAGAGGATGGTGGTACGGTGAGGTCTGGAAGGAGGTGGCAGATCGAAGTTGATGGCGGCGCTGGCTTGGTGGACCCGGCGGCGCGGATTTTCCCTCCCCGTCGTTCGGTGTTGTTTTTTTCTCTTTATTTTAAAATCGATTTGAAAATGAATCGGGGGGGGGGGGGGGGGGGGCAGAGGGTAATAGGGAGAGGGAAGGTAAGATATTTTATATTTTATTTTATTTTATTTCAAAAAGTTGACTTTTACATACGACCTCTAAACGAGGCCTACCGCCTGTCATCCATAGCATTTTACCCCCATTCCGAACACAATGGGATATGTATCATTCGCTGATTCGACTGTTTCAATCAGTTTTTGTCAAAATCAACATATAACCCTATATATTGAATTTAAACGCGCATTTCCATTTACCGGGGTCACCTACGAACCCTAAAAATTCTAGAAAAATATTTTCTAGCTTCGTATTGACGATACGGTCCTAACAAAACTAGTTTCGTCGAATTCTGAGACCGTTGGAAAAATGGCCAATTTCCAGTCGATTAAAATCAACTAAACTGGTCAAATGCGTTTTCCTTCGCCACGCTCACATATTGATTCGAAAAATTATGAAAATTGGAATCTAGCAATAATTTGACATCACGGATCCAACAAAAGTGGTTTCATCGAAATCCGAGGTCGTTTGCAAAATTCCCATTTTTAAGGGCCTGAATTCCATAGCGACTATTCAGAATTTTCAACTGGACATATCTTTTGATTTCCGCTATGAAGTTTCAATTTTTCGGATTCGTTGGAAAGATATTATCAAATAGATCCTATTATTTTTGGTTTCACTAAAATCCGGATTGTTTTGCACCCGGTACATTCAATTGAAGTTTGAAATCGAATTATCGAACTACCGCGCCATTTTCAATTCTATTTATAATTATATATAATTATTTATATTCTAACGACGGCGCGTATAAATATATACGTTCGAATTATATTCTAAATAAATTTCTCGTTGATATTATTTAAAATAATCTATTTTAAATATTCAAAATTCGCTAAAATTGCCAAAATAAAAATTTTAAACTTGCCCAGATTTTCCGGGTTATTACAATCTCCCCCACTTAAAACTTTTCGTCCCCGAAAAGGAACAAAGTCGAAAGTGGTTTGATTAATCGACTCTACGTTCGATATGGCTTCCATTCTCCAACTTTTCAGTTTCTGAGAATTTTCAAATTCTTCAAAAATTTGGCAACACCCTAAATTTTCGAAAAATTTCGCCATAACCTCCCCTGCACCGGGAGCCACGGGAAAATCCCGAAATTGCCATATAGGCCTTCTGATCTCAAAAAGAAAAAGAAAAAGCCAAGCGGCTAGCCAATAGGCTCATAAAATCATCATCACCCAAACAAAACAGCAAATTATAGTAAACATGTACCTATTTGTCGGGCAAACAAATTTTATTCTTCGGCTCTAGCCTCCTTGCTATGACCTGTTCAATGAAAGTATATGTATATGCAAGCAAATGCAACCAATTTCAATATAGTTCAATATTCGGTTCAATTAGGCTTAATGGTTCAAAATTGTCAAACAAATAAACAAACAACACAAACATCAATCAATTAGTGAATTAGAGTTTCAAATTCATAAATTTGATACATATACTGAAAATCTTGTTTTTGATGCCAATTCACAACAAATAAATCTATCTATATAAGTTTTGGTTCTCACACCAGTCTAATGGAAATATATAGATATCATACCTTCGAAACACGAACACAAATTCTGATGATGATATATCAATCATCAGAATCATCTCCGGGCGTCTAGAATGTGATCCTATATCTATCCAGTATATTAAAACTTCGAATATACGTTCATTACGCGTATATGCAAAATCTTTATATATTGGATTGTCCAAATTCAAAATAAATATATATTCAAATACGTATAAAACGATTTAAATTTTCAAAACAAAATTGTTTTCATTTGAAAAATATACCCTTCACACTCGTTCTAGGATACTACTGATCCTATCTCTAACGAGTCATTCTAATTGGGTATTACTAATCCAATATCTGATGAATTCTTTCGTATGGTTCTAACGTGTCTTGTTCTCGAGCTCTGTAAACCAAAGCTCTGATACCAAATGTGACGGCCGGGAATTTCGCTCGATCCGAACCAGTCGTTAAACCGATCTAGACCGTTCGAAACCCCTGATCGATTGAGAACAGGACAAATCAGAACGCGGACGGAAGAACATTTCATTGCTATTACAACAATTCCATCAGATACAAGAATATACAGAGTATAAATGAATAAATTACATTCGATAAATATCAGAGATTACAATAAATTACATAGCAGCGGAAAAATAATATAAAGCACAACTGAAGGTGATATACGGATACAGAGCTTTCCGGATATCATTCCAGCTGTAAACCAAGATCCTGTGAATATAAATCTGCAAAACCAAAACTACTAGCTGCCCGTGTCGAAAATAGGGGCACCAAGAGTTTAGGTTAAAACAAAACTCCAGGTCAATCATGTGACTGGTGTGAGAACTAAAACAGTTATTTAAAGAGCTTTACTTTAAAAGAGAGTGATTCAAGGGACCACGCCGTATAACACGGAACGGGTTTCCTCCCAAGAATACCAGTGCATAGGATAAACAACGCAATGCTTTTTCGAAAAATGAAGCTATTATAAGACCTAGGTCCCATCATACAATGCAACGCAAGCCGGAGGATAGGGTTTTCCCTTATAATAGCCAAACATGCTTGGTACGTTTAAAACAAATCATTTGATACTATAATAAGTGTATAGTGTCAAAACAATTTCAATCATAAATATAAATCATAGACGGCATAGCATCCCATGCTACTATGTCGCCATACTAGGCTCTACAAATAAAGCCGAAATATCTCGTATTGGAAATTGGATTTCCGTCATGAGTCGAGGCAAGGGGCAAGCTCCTCTCCGCTTTCGAGACACTCTAGCAAATGCCTCAGGACTACACACTCTGGGCAATCCTGGATGCTTCAGGGCCGGTCCTCACTTACGTTAGAGGATTATTTATTCCTGAACACACGTTTACCGTTCCTTACAGACCTAAAATCGAGGCGCCTCATCCAACAACCACATAGGTGAAAAGTATATAAATGTCAGGGCTGGTAAGTCACTGACACCACCAAAGCTAGAAAGAAACGTCGTGCTCTCCCTGCAGTCCGTATCCCGTTTTTAACTCATACCGAGGTGTGAGGCTCGCGAATTCACGTTATACACAAAGCTGCCACGTAGGCCGTGCTTTGATCATCAACCACAAGACTTTGCTTTTCAACAGAAGCCTTGATCCATGCAACTCAGCATGCCACACAGACAATTCATGCCATGCGATTGATATCTATCGATATATAACCTCTAAGCTCGTACGTCTCAGAGAAGGGCGTTAAGCAAGAGAATAAATTCTCCGCCGCCAAACAGATAAATATTTAATAGAAATCAATCAACACAGAATAAAATCCAATGTCAGACACACAATCCATTTACAAGTTCGTTCTAGGTCTGAATGAAACCGGAGGCACTTTCCTCGCATATCCATCGATCTCCAAGTACGTCTGGACGACCACCAACTATTTCCGTCCTCTTGGGTGTACAGCCCAATCAGGATCATCAGTAATTATCCAAACGATGTGAAGACTTCCGATCTTCAACCACCGTCTGCATCTTCGACTTATCGTCGAATCGGTTATTCAGAATGGGTATAAACCCGGCCTTTCCGAACAACCCGCGTATTATTAAAAACAAATGTTACACAAACACAACATACGCCTCATTCCAATTCATTAGTCACTAACCGTAAATCAGTAAGAGAGCAATTCCCCAAATATTAACCCCGAAGGCCGAAACCAACATCAGATCAATACCCAGGAAACCATTCTTCTTAACTAACCTACAGCTAGTTTCCAATTTCACATTCTTAGGGAAAGGTTCCCATTAATTTTATCCAAGATAAATTCTTTAAAATTTATCCTTTTATCTTCCATTGGATGTCATTTCAAACCAAATTATGGTTTTTCCCAAACTAGTCGAGATTAGCGAACCGTACCGAAGTAATTATTTATTTTATTTCCCAATCCCCACCTATTCATCCCATGAAGAAAAACTGGTAATACTCCATATCTAACACCACAATGTTGTCGGTAAAATTAATTACCATTCCACGTTCAAATCTAATTAAAGATCTAACTATCGCTTTGGAGCAAAAACTGGTGATACTCCATTCTCGCTCACTTTCTAAATTTGATAATTTAAATTATAAATTCACATTTCAATCTAATTGCAGATTCGTTAAAACTCCTTTTACTGGGTTAAAGAACTTGTGTTATTTAAAACACAATTCACGACAAACCCAAATCACATTTTATTTATTATCGGGTTAAAGAACAAATGTTATTTAAAACACCGTTCACGACAAACCCATAAATCAATTCTATTTCAATTCCAATTATATATATATATATATATATTAGAAATTCTGGTTATTTAAAACCCATTTCAGATCCAATTTATTTATTTAAAAATAAATGGGTTTTAATTTTAGTTCAAAATTAGTTCATTTCGATAAAATCTATTTTTATCTTTACAAATGTGGAGATTTTCATCCCAATTTTTCTCAAATCATTTCTTATGATTTTACACAAATTATTGATATTTTTAATAATTTTATCAAGGCCCGTACAGTCGATCTCCAACAACGGCCATCGAACTGCACCTATAGCGACCTTTTTCGACTTTGATTTGGACATATCTCCAAATCCAACCGTTATATTTCAAATTTCTAATATTTGTTAGAAAGCTCTTTTCGATACGAACCCAACGGTTCCGGTTTTAGGAGAATCCGACGGTCGGATCTCCCGTAATGTCCGTTTGAAATAAATGGTCGAAATTCACGAACTGCCGCGGCGCGGCGCGTTCTTTTCAGGCCATTATGTTATATATATAATATATATAATATATATTTCGTCGATTACTATTTAAAACGAAATTTATAAATAGTTTTGAATTCGTTTCAAAAACAATTTCAACCTTTATTTCAAATTCAAATCAAAATTGAAATTTTCTATTACAAATCCTTTTTATTTTCATTTCTATTTGATTTCAATTCAAATCGATTTTAATTCGATTCGAATTCATTTTCTTTTCAATTCAATTCGAATTCGTTTTCTATTCAATTCGAATTCATTTCGTTTTCTATTCAATTTAAATTCAATTCGTTTTCTTTTCAATTATATTCAATTCGTTTCTATTCAATTCGAATTCATATTGGTTTTCTATTCAATTCAAATCAAATTCGTTATATATTCAATTCAAATCAAATTCGTTATAAATTCAATTCAAATCAAATTTGTTTCTTATTCAATTGAAATCAAATTCGTTTTCTATTTAATTGAAATTCAATTCGTTTTTATTCAATTCGAATTCAAATTGGTTTTCTATTCAATTCAATTCGAATTCACTTTCTATTCAATTCGAATTGAATTCATCTTCTATTCGATTCGAATTCATTTCAAATTGATTCAATAAATTTCAATTTGAATTTTAATCTAATTTAATTTGAATTTCATTTCAAAACATTAAATTTTGAAATCACTTTTCAATATTCATTGTAAAACGAATAAAATCGATATAAATATCGTTCACGTCAAAATAGCGCAACTCTAATCAACACGGCTTTATATATTTCAATGAATTCGTTATTCTATTCAACAAGTGAATATTTATCCTATTCGACACATGAATTATATTTCATAATGATAAAGTCGTAAGTTTTGTTGTTAAAATATTTCGTTCAACACATGACTAATCTCAACGGATGAGTACAGTCAACACATGAACCTTTATTTTATAATGATAAAGACATAAGTTTTATTGTTTAAATATTTCGTTCGACACATGACTAATCTCAACGGATGAGTACAGTCAACACATGAACCTTTATTTTATAATATTCTTTATCTTCTAAATTGGAATGAGGCCCAATCAATTACCATATAAAGTTAAATATATGGATTCCATACAACACATGTATATAATAGCAACGATAAATAATCAACCATCATCCAAAGTGCACTACACTGTATAAGCATCAAATATAGATATCTAACGCTTATAACAGCCTGTCGATCCATCGATCGACATACAACTAATTATTGGGATTAGTGTATGTCGTATATTATCCCAATACCCGTATGGGGTTTCAAATCAACAAACACAGATTTTTATTTGTGCAGTTGGGCGATGTGTAAAATTTATCGACCCAATCAATATCAGTCAAATCAGTGTATATAAACAAATCGGCCGATTTGTTTATAAATATTTATTTATTCACTTTCACGTTAAAAATTATATTTTTAACGATAATATATTTTATTTTAACACATGAATTTCTATTCAGTTCATTTATTCAATAAAATGATATTTTTATTTCTCTAACATATTTTAGAAAATTTCGGCGGCATAACGGCACGATACTAGAAACGGGACGAGGCCTAGCCTTATCCCCGGTCTAGTGAAGGCCCACGCCATTCACACATCAATCAAATCCATTCCATTTCACCAAACAATTCAATTCAAACCAAATAATCTAACCAACTACACAATCAAACAAACAAGTCCATGGTCTGTGGACGATTGTGTCGGGTGCTACTAAACACCGTCTGCATCCTAGTATATATATAACTAGAAAAGGAAATTTAGAGTGAGAAGTTCTCACCGAAAGCTATCCCAACTCCACGACACTTCATTGATGGAAATCTTCATCGTTCCCGCCTTTTGTCGCCTTCGTTGCCCGTAGCCACTATATATATATATATAAAAATCACATTTTCACTTCGCTATTCAATATATAAAAATCGAATTTTTACTTTGCTATTCAATATATAAAAATCCTATTTTTACTTCGTTATTCAATATATAAAAATCGAATTTTTACTTTGCTATTCAACATATAAAAATCCTATTTTTACTTCGCTATTATATAGATAAAAATTCTATTTTTAGCACGCTATTCTTCATATAAAGATTTCGCCTTTTCAAATTTAAAGATTTCGCCTTTTCAAATTTAAAGATTTCGCCTTTTCAAATTTAAAGATTTCGCCTTTTCAAATCCATCATTATAAAAATCATGGCTTTCTAAAGCTAAAGATCTGATTTTTACATTAATGAAAAAATCCTAATTTTATATATTATAAAAATCTGATCTTCATAAATAAATAAAAAAATCAAAACTTTATCACGATAAAAAAAATCAAAGCTTTATCATAATAAAATCAAATTTTTATCTTATAATTTCTATAATAAAAATCTATTCTTTAAATAACCTAATACTATAAAAAAACTAAATTTTAAACATGCTTTTTATTTTTAAAAACTGATTTTATTCATTTAAAAATCACCTTGGTTCGGTCGTAGGAGGTCGGAGATGTTGAGCGTGGCTGTGGAGGTGGCGCCATCGAGCTGGCGGAGCAGTGGGTCAACGGTGGTTGCAGTTTGGGCTATGGGGCATCGGGTTTCAGGGTTTTCGAGGTGGTTGGGGTTTGCGAGCAGGCGGAGGAGGGAGGGGTAATCGGAGGTCAGCTCCGGCGGTTTACAAAGGGGGGGCATCTTCAAATCAATTTGGGGATTGGAGGGGGACTAAAGGGAGGGAGAACGGAGAGGGTGGTGGTGCGGTGAGGTCTGGAAGGAGGTGGCAGATCGAAGTTGATGGCGGCGCTGGCTTGGTGGACCTGGCGGCGCGGATTTGCCCTCCCCGTCATTCGGTGTTGTTTTTTTTCTTTATTTTAAAATCGATTTGAAAATGAATCGAGGGGGGGGGAGGGTAATAGGGAGAGGGAAGGTAAGATATTTTATTTTATTTTATTTCATTTCAAAAAGTTGACTTTTACATACGACCTCTAAACGAGGCCCACCGCCTGTCGTCCATGGCGTTTTACCCCCATTCCGAACACAATGGGATATGTATCGTTCGCTGATTCGACTGTTTCGATCAGTTTTCGTCAAAATCAACATATAACTCTATATATTGAATTTAAACGCGCATTTCCATTTACCGGGGTCACCCACGAACCCTAAAAATTCTAGAAAAATATTTTCTAGCTTCGTATTGACGATACGGTCCTAACAAAACTAGTTTCATTGAATTCTGAGACCGTTGGAAAAATGGCCAATTTCCAGTCGATTAAAATCAACTGAAACTGGTCAAACGCGTTTTCTTTCGCCACGCTCACATATTGATTCGAAAAATTATGAAAATTGGAATCTAGCAATAATTTGACATCACAGATCCAACAAAAGTGGTTTCGTCGAAATCCGAGGTCGTTTGCAAAATTCCCATTTTTAAGGGCCTGAATTCCATAACGACTATTCAGAATTTTCAACTGGACATATCTTTTGATTCCCGCTATGAAATTTCAATTTTTCGGATTCGTTGGGAAGATATTATCAAATAGATCCTATTATTTTTGGTTTCACTAAAATCCGGATTGTTTTGCACCCGGTACATTCAATTGAAGTTTGAAATCGAATTATCGAACTACCGCGCCATTTTCAATTCTATTTATAATTATATATAATTATTTATATTCTAACGACGGCGCGTATAAATATATACGTTCGAATTATATTCTAAATAAATTTCTCGTCGATATTATTTAAAATAATCTATTTTAAATATTCAAAATTCGCTAAAATTGCCAAAATAAAAATTTTAAACTGGCCCAGATTTTCCGGGTTATTACAGGACAAGTGTCTGACAACGTATATCAGTTAGATTCTACTCATCGAATTTATGTAAGTATATCACGTTGGTAGCGGAGAAATTCGTTTCTCTTAGCTTTATTGCCCGTAATATATTTGGGTGATCGAATGAGTATTTCTAACGGATAGGACGATGTGGCATTTAAAGAAATTAAAGAAAATATCTGTCAAAAGAGAAAAAGTGACCATAAAAATTCACAACCCGGAAGTAACAAAAGTTGGGCTAGGCAGCATGCTAGTTGGGTCATTCCCAAGCAGGGTATATTATCACCATCTAGAGAACTTTCATATTTAACTTCTTAAATCTCTTTCGCTGCTGTAGCATTCGAAAACGGTAAATCGAGCTCAACCGTAGGAGTGATAATATATTCGTCACACTCAAGCGAAATGAGTGGACGGTCATGTGTGGCCGGGTTATAAGAAGTTCTTGTTGAACCCCAGTGTATCCACTCTAGAGTATACTGATCGGTGGGTGCTCCCATACCCTGTCTGTTGGAATCCAATCTCCAATACGCGCTCTACGACTTTTAGATTTGTATACTATATACGTGAACGTGAGATGCAAGCGTTTCACTAGTTTTCTATTTATCTGATACAAATTATCGTAATATCTAAAGTTTTGTTATAAAATACTTGGTCATTTTCCATATGCTAGTTATGGTTTGACCTAACGATTTCTAGGATAAATAAATGGATCAACATGAGATCATTCACACATATTCCCCTATTTACACCTTTATAACTATGTTTCCTCACATCAGTCCCCTGACCGACCCAGAGTTTATTTTTTGTGTTTCTAAACTCTTGGGTACTCATAATATTTATTATGAGTAGACAAGTGAATTCATGTAAGGCAAGTGGAACCTGATGACGGACAAGTTAAAGACCCTAGTAGCATATTTGTTTAGTTATCCAGTTTAAGTACCTATTTTATTGTAATGTGGTAATGTATAATTATGCTGTTGAACCATGATGATGATGTATTATGTTGTGTACTCTGTTGTATCAGACCTTATGATGTATTATATATGTATTTGTGAAATTCCACTGTGAGATTCTGATGACTTCTTATTCTTCTATTCTATAAGTTCTATCTTTTCTATCTCATCTTCTAAATTCTTTTAATAATGACATGACTTTCAAGGTATCGAAAATCGCGCCATTACAGTTGGTATCAGAGCTTAGGATTTCTGAACACCTAGGCTATAAGTTAGTGCTGAGAGAGCGTATTTTTATAAAAAATGTATAGTATAGGACGACCCTAGCTATTAATGTAGGTTATCCCTAAGACTGTTTTCCAAACGAGTATTAACTCTCAAATCATATACTCAGAAAGTTGACAATGAGTTCTCAAGCAAGGTGAGGCCGAGGAGCAAGTCGGGCGACTACAACCAATGGGCACACTGTTAATCAGACCCAAGTGCATACAACTGAAGTAGTCTAAGCTCCAACGTAGCCAAACTTCGCTATGATTTGCAAGAACTACACTACTCTGGGAGGAAAGACTTTTAAGGGAACAGATTCACTGGTTGACGTCCAAGCATGGATTAGATCATGTGAGAAGATTTTTAAGGGACTAAAGTTGGATGACGAATACAAACGTCTTTTAGCTTCATGGAATCTGGAGGGAGCTGCAGCTATCTGGTAGGATGCCCAGACTGCAAACACTCCGGAGGAGAATTTTACTTGGGCTATGTTCAAAGAAGCCTTTGAAGCTCAGTATCTGCCAGCAACTAGGAAAACAAGGATGTACCTAGACTTCATTGACCTGAAACAAGAAAGCATGACTGTCACTGAGTACGAGAACAAGTTCAATGCACTGTCAAGCTTTGGACCAGAGTTGGTAAATACCTCACTGAAAAAGAATGAAATGTTCGTAGCTGGACTGAAGGATAGTCTGCAAGGCCGTATGATGCGGCATCTGAAAGACCCATTTGTTGAACTCGTGGATTTAGCACTTAGGTACGAAGCCCTGGGCGCTAAGAACCCAACTGCAGCAAAGGCTCAGACTGGAGAAGCGAGTGGAGGGAATGCCCAGAAAAGGAAATTTAACCCCGACTGGAAGGATAACAAGAACCAAGGAAAAGCAGTTCAGCAGAAAACTGAGAATCGTTTCAAGAATGTGCTGTGTCACAACTGCAAACAGAAGGGACATATTGCAAGATTCTGCAAATAGAAGAGTAACAAGAAACCCCAACAACAGCAACCACAACAGCAGCAAAGGAAGCCTCAGCAACAACCACAGCAGCAGCAGCAACAAGTTCAGAGGAATGAGATGGTACTGAAAAACCTCTGTTTCAACTGTCACCAGCCGGGTCACATGGTGAAAGATTGTCCAGTGATGAAAATGGCAGCTCAGGCAAAGGTGTATGCTATAAAAATGAACCATCGGGCTCTCAGAATGTAAAAGGGAAGGGACAGCTGGAAGGTACTTTACAATTTAAAGGAATTTACCTTCGAGTTTTGTTTGACACCGGCGCTTCACACAGTTTTATTTCTTCTGAAACTGTAGACCAATTTAACCTTAAACCAATTATTTCCCTAAACCCAATTTGCATATCAAATCCCATTGGTAGCAAAACCGAGTTAAAAATGTGTTGTGAGGATATAGCACTATTATATCTCTCAGATTCCTTTCGTTTCGATTTCTATGTCTTCGATTTCAAAAGTTTCAATTTTATTCTTGGATTGGACTAGTTGAGCGAGTTCCAAGCTAAGATAAAATTTGATAAAGAAACCATAACTTTGATAACCAGCTTAGATCGTAAATCTAGGATACCTTGTGGAAAACCCGGTATTCATACCTGTAGTTTCCTATACGCCCTAGAAGCACCGCAAGAGAACCTTGAAACTTTGGATGTTGTTGGAGAATTCAAGGATATATTCGAAGAAGTCGGAAGTTTACCTCCTCATTGTGAGATAGAATTCCGAATCGATTTAATTCCAGAAGCAAGACCAATAGTTCAACCAAAAAGACGTATGGCTCCAAAGGAAGTTTTGGTACTGGAGAAACAAACTCGGGATTTTCTGAATAAAGGCTTAATCTGACCTAGTTTTTCTAGTTGGGGCTCGGCAGTAGTTTTTGTAGTAAAAACTAATGGGTCGTTACGTCTGTGTGTTGACTATAGATAATTAAACAAAGTTACCATCAAGAACAAATATCCTTTACCCCGAATAGATGATCTTTTCGATCAATTGCACAAAGCAACAGTATTCTCCCAAATGGACCTAACAACAGGATTTCACCAATTGAGAATCGCTGAGAATAGCATCCCTTTAACAACATTTAAAGGCCCAGATTTCTTTTATGAGCGGTTGGTTATGCCATTCGGTCTAACCAACGCACCAGCATTTTTCGTCGATTTGATGAACAGAGTCTTTAGGAAAATTCTGAACAAGTTCGTTCAAATTTTCATTGACGATATTCTGATTTATTCAAAAAATGAAGAGGAGCATCGCTATCATATTAGAGTAGTCCTAGAAACTCGAAGGAAAAATGTGTTGAAGGCCAAATTTTCAAAATGCCATTTTTGGAAGTCTGAAGTGAGATTTTTGGGGCATATTGTAAACGGAGGTGGAATATCGGTAGACCCTGTTAAAGTTGAATCAGTACAACAATGGAGACAATCTCGTACACCGACCGATGTTCGAAGTTTCCTAGGATTGGCGGGGTATTACCGAAGATTTATTCAAGATTATTCAAAGATATTGTCTCATCTGACGAAGTTAACAAAGAAAAACCAAAAGTTTATCTGGACCCCAAAGTGTGAAGAATCTTTTCAAGAATTGAAGAAGAGATTAATGGAAGCACCAGTATTAGCTGTTCCCGATGGAACAAGTGCATTTGTAGTTTACACTGACGCTTGTGGAGCTGGGTTAGGAGCTGTGTTAATGCATAACGGTCGTGTAATTGCATATGCGAGTAGACAATTAAAGATACACGAGAAAAATTATGCAACTCACGATCTGGAGTTATTAGCGATTGTTTTTGCATTAAAAATGTGGAGACATTATTTGTTGGGTGGAAAATTTGAGCTTTTCACAGACCATCAACCATTGAAGTACCTTTTTTCTCAGAAGGATTTAAATTTGAGACAACAACGATGGTTGGAATTCCTTACATCGTATGATTTGGACATCATTTATACACCCGACAAAGCAAATGTAGTAGCAGACGCTTTGAGTAGAAATGCAGTTTTATCCCTTTTGGAGGTCACACCGACTCTCCAAGAAAGGATTATGAGCAATCAAAGAAGAGATGACAAACTGGACAAGATCATTCAAAGAGTCACGGATGGAAAGGAGTCTGATTTCGAGTTGGATAACCGAGGAGTGTTAAGAATTAACAACAGATTATGTGTTCCAGATGTGGATGGTTTGAGGCAAGAAGTCTTGAAAGAATGCCATTCCTCAAGGTTGAGCATCCATCCAGGAATTCATAAAATGAATACCGATATGAAACGAGTATTCTGGTGGCCAGGGATGAAGAAGGATATTACAACTTTCGTGAATGAATGTTTGTGTTGTCAGCAAGTCAAAGGAGATCATCAAAAGACTGCTGGATTGTTACGATCACTAGAGATACCCAACTGGAAATGGGAAATGATATCGATGGATTTTATCGATGGATTGCCAAGGGAAAGAAGAGGATTTGAAGGAATTTGGGTAATTATCGATCAGCTGACAAAAAGCGCGCATTTTATTCCAGTAATACCAACACGCACAGCCGCGTCTTTAGCCGAAGTTTTCATGAGGGAGATTGTACGACTACATGGAGTCCCAGCAAGCATTGTAAGCGATAGAGATCCCATCTTTACCAGTAAATTTTGGGGAGCATTGCAAAAGACTTTGGGAATGAGACTGAATGTCAGTACAACTTACCATCCTCAAACGAACGGTCAGACTGAGAGAGTAAACCGGATATTGGAAGATTTGTTAAGAGCACGTATTCTATATTTTGGCGGATCATCTACATTTGGTGGAATTCGCTTACAACAATAGTTATCAGGCGAGTATCAAGATGGCACCATACGAAGCACTGTACAGAAGACCTTGTAAAGCACCTGCATGTTGGATCGAATCCGGGGACAAGCTGGTACTTGGACCAGATATGATCTGAGAAGCAACAGAGAAAGTGGAGTTGGTGAAGTTAAGAATGAAAGAAGCCCAGGATCAACAGAAAAGCTATGCGGATCAAAGGCAAAGAGATCTTGTATTTGAGATAGGAGATCTGGTATTTGTGAAGATTTCACCGATGAGAGGAGTTGTGAGATTTGGAAAAGCTGGAAAGTTAACTCCGCGATATGTTGGACCTTTCCGAGTTCTGGAGAGAATTGGTTTTCTAGCCTATAGAGTTGAATTACCCGAACATATGGCAGGGATTCACAACGTATTCCATGTATCTTATTTGAGGAAGTGTTTGCATGATCCGTCTTTAATTATGGAACCATCTGTCCAGCAAGAGATAGAGATTTAACCAGATTTGACGGTGATTCGACAGCCATTTCGTATTGTCGATAGAAAAGAAAAACAGCTTCGCAACAAAGTGGCAAATCTGCTAAAGATTCAGTGGAGCGAAAATCCGAAAGATTGCACGTGGGAAACTGAGAAACATATCAGGAAATTATATCCGGATTTTTCCATAGATTAGGTATGTTTTGCTATTTGGACGAAATGAAACCTTGGATTTCTTCATTTCTGCGAGCATTGTTATGTGCATTTGTGGATTTAGTTTATTAGGACTTATGAACTCCCTTGCTATGATTCTATCATTGACGAGTTCTATTTCCTTGGTTACTTTCTAGATGGCACCATTGATGAAGAGGACAGCTAGGAAAAGACTCACACAACCCTAGCTCGAGAGACTGCAGGCCAAGGGGGCAAGAGTAGGAGATTCTGAAGACATTAGAGAGAGGTCGCCGAGTGAAGATGAGGGTACCCACAGGACATCTGAGGAGTCGGATGTCGGTAGAGAAGAACCGATGGAGCAAGAGGTAGACAGTCAGGGATTCTCGGAGGAGGACGACATACTGATGATTGAGACCGGTTTTGGAGGTAGTGATAGTGATGACGACAGTGACAGAGATGAGGATGATGCGGAGGATATGGACATAGATGGCGACGAAGAGGATGAAGAAGAATACGAGGAAGAGGAAGAGGTTGTCCCAGAGACACCGATAACTTCCATGGGAGGACAGCCAGAGGAGTTTGTCGATCCAGTATTAGCGATATGGATGAGATTGGAGCAACCACTCGTTGAGTATCACGCAGTGAGAGGATGGGTAAAGATCTTTGGGGATTATGGTTACCCAGCAATACATGTGTACATGATTCCACCAGTGGAGGTTATAGAGATTTCTGACGATGAAGAGGAGGAACCAGCTACCCAGGGGATTATGGAAGTTGTAGAGCCATCAGATGACGAGGATGAGGGGGTTGAAGTTGTAAAAATCTCAGATGACGAGTGGATTGTGATTGACAGTGACTCAGACGAGTAGAGTAGAGTAGACTGATGTGTGCGGACTATCTATATGTATATTATGTAGCCTATAACTTGATTTAGTCAAGTATAGCCTAGGTATTGTAGTATGTATGTATGTCTAGTACGAGTATGAAACTGGTGTATAATTATAATATACTAAGTAGCAGTGATATGAAGTATCATCTTTTGGGAAAAACTTTCTATCTGTCTTACTTTTAATTTCGAGGACGAAATTCTTATAAGGGGGGTGGACTGTAATGTCCCCACTTTTTCCGACTATTTTCAAATCATTTTAATAAGAAATTAAAATAAAATTTCCATTTAAAAACAAAATTAAAGGGATTCCTGATACATATGTGAAAACATATGAATGTAAAAATAGAAAAGGATATTAAATATACTTGTTTGATCTTAGGATTTGAAATATAAAACAAGTATACAACATTTAGATAGAAATCATAAGGGATTATACATATGAGAAAATATAGTAGTTCATAGTGGAATATTTTAAAGCAAGGATTTATAAAAAAAAAGGCTTGTGAATGTGACATAAATTTTATTGAAGAAAGGGATATTTTGCTCACTTTAAAAATAGAGAAGGACCTTAGGACAAAACAACAAAACATATATGCATGTGGCAAGAGAACCTCACGGCCATAGCATATATGAATGAACAAATAACACACATAAAACATTTTGTTTCTTTTGACCATCTTAAATATCTTGTACAAGAGACAAATAAACAAGTCATATAGGAGACAAAACATTAAATGAAGATGCTACAAATAGTAAACTAAGATTTACCAAACCCATTCCCTAAAGCACCTAAAGGAAACCTTAAATTAAGCTTTCATGTGCACAAAGAAATATCCAGCAAGAAGGAGACAAGGGAAAACAAGTTTTATAATACACTAAAATCTAAGGAAAGATACAAGCATTTAATGAAAGTAAGGTTCAAGTTTCTAGAAGAACCAACCTAGTACAAGTCTATTGGCCATGGTACCTTAATAAAACAAAATTTCCATGCATGTTCTCCCTCAAAAACAGCCGTAGGAACTAAGGGGAAGGGTTAAGGCTTAGGGGAAATTTACTGTTGAAAACATGTGCAGGAAATATTTTTAAATCCTTGAACTCAACTATAAATACAACTCAAATTCCTCACATTCTTCTCACAAACAAAACTGAAATCCGTACTAAATTCTGAAGTCATCTTTACTGGAAATCTTGGAAAGCTTTTGGTGAGTGAACCTTATTTAAATTTCTGGTTTAATACTTTACTATAAAACAGTCTTGTGTATGTTTGGTTTTGAATGCAAGTTCATATGATGCCAACTCTATCACCTTGCCATTTAACAACCAAGTAGTGATGCTAGAAACCCTGAAATACTTTTGTTTGACTGTTAGATTCATATACAAGTAACCATATGTTATAGAAATTATTAACAATTTAGAGACATTAGAAAGCAAAACTGCTACTGTGTTCTGTGAAACACAGAACATCAGGAACATTAGCAGTGAACATATCAATTTTCTCATACTAGTTTGATGAAAAAGTAGAATAATATATACATTACATACAAACCACGAAGGACATTTCAAAATTCAAGGAAATAGAACATAGAGGACAACATAAATGTTCTCTGTAAAAATCCTCTGTAATTATGAAAATTCAAACAACTTAGAAACCGGATTGGAATATATAAATAAAATCGTGATACTAAATGAGGATTTTTGATAACAATATCATAATTTTTAATTGTGTAAAAGTCGATTAATATAGGGGTGATCGGAATTTACTTGTTGATCAAATTCCGGCGAACCACGAGACGGGGGCTGATGGTGATAGGACAAACGGAGCGTGATGGTTCCTAGATCACGGGAAAAATATAAAAATATTTTTCCATTGTATAAATTGAGAGGACGAGATCGAATTAGGTTTAGGGTTCATGTTTTTGTGTCCTGTATTCACGCCGGAGCTGCTCGTCAACGGCGGCGGTGGGGAGGTGCGGTCCGAGGGGAAACTGAGCGGTAGAGGATTACGGTGGTTGGGCCAGAGCTGGAGGCGTTCCAGTGGACTGAGGTGGAAGAATGAGGCGATTTCTCTGATGAACCCATTCCAGAACGAAGAACTAAAACAGTGAAATCACTGTACACTCATTGATGATCGGAGCAGTGGACGTCGACTAGGTCTTGAGGCGACGTGTTGGTGGGGTCACTGTGGGTCGACGGTGGCTAGGTGAAGTGTGCAAGTGTACGCGTGTTGGTGTGCACATTGAAAATGGTACAGGGATCGGTCATGGGGTTTTGACGTTGAACAAGGTGAAAATCATGGGGACTGGAGGGCTTGGTACTGGTACTTTGGCAAAGTACCAGGGGAAGTTTTGGCAAGGTAAAATCATGGGAGAAGCATTCGATTTTTGAAGGAAATCATGGAATAGAAAAAAGTGGTAATTTGGCAAAGTACCAGGGTGCTGGCTATCGGTGTGCGCATGAGGAAATGGAGTGATCTGGACGTATGCAGGGGCCTGGTACTTTACCAGGTGGTACTTCCGACAAAAATGGCAAGAGGTGGTACTTCCGAGAAAATGTGGTACTTTCGAGAAAAATGGTATTTCGGAAATGTGGTCGTGGCAAAGGATTTTTGGAGAAGATCGTGGTCATGGCAAGATCTTGTCACTGGTACTTTGGCACTTTGCCAAGTACCAGGTGGTACTCAAAGAATTGTGATCATGGCAAGCAATATGATGGTGATCGGACGGTCGTGGCAAACCCCGGTAACTGGTACTTTACCAGAAACTGGTACTTTGGCAAAATCGGACCGATATTTTAAATTTAAACATTTTAAATTTAAAATTTGAAAATAAAATAAATAAATAAATTAAATAAATAAAAAGGATTTTTATTTAATTAGGCGAAGGTAAGTGGAAAGTAGAAGCAGAAGATCAAACTGACAAGTTCGACGGTAGAAGTTCGATCAGGTTTGAAATTTAAATAACAAGTAAATAAATAATTTAAATTAATTAAA
The DNA here is from genome assembly GCA_030737875.1 of Allium sativum. NCBI lineage: Eukaryota > Viridiplantae > Streptophyta > Magnoliopsida > Asparagales > Amaryllidaceae > Allium > Allium sativum. The sequence goes on along the minus strand of CM060923.1, from coordinate 223,327,419 downwards.
ATTAAATAATCATAAAGGAATAAATAAAAGGGAAATAAGGGTTTGAAACATCGCCCGAATAGTAATGATGAAAGAAGTAAAAAAATGCCGTGTGTAAGACACGTGCATTATTTATTCATTCCCAAATGATGAATAAAACTGAACAAAACACTGTGTAAAACACATACACCTCAACTGATTAGTTTTAAAGGATAATTAAACTATTCTGACATAAACCAGGTAAACAAATGTTGTTTGTAAAATGATAATAAATCTGTAACTGAATAATACTCGTGATTAAGCCGATAAATTTTCATCAACTATAAAAGACATTTCGTACGTCGTTTCGAAGAGTCCGGAATAGATATTCCACTTCGACTCGAAGTATACGACGTATATCAGAATGCTAAAGTTAACAAGATGCAAGGACTATTTTTAATAGTATTTTTGGTCTGTTCAGTCCCAGAACAAACCCGAATGGACAAGTGTCTGACAACGTATATCAGTTAGATTCTACTCATCGAATTTACGTAAGTATATTACATTGATAGCGGAGAAATTCGTTTCTCTTAGCTTTATTGCCTGTAATATATTTGGGTAATCGAATGAGTATTTTCGACGGATAGGACGATGTGGCATTTAAAGAAATTAAAGAAAATATTTGTCAAAAGAGAAAACATGACCATAAAACTTCACAACCCGGAAGTAACAAAAGTTTGGCTAGGCAGCATGGCTAGTTGGGTCATACCCAAGCAGGGTATATTATCACCATCTCGAGGACATCCATATTTAACTTCTTAAATCTCTTTCACTGCTGTAGCATTCGGAAATGGTAAATCGAGCTCAACCATAGGAGTGATAATATATTCGTCACACTCAAGCTAAATGAGTGGATGATCATGTGTGGCCGGGTTACAAGACGTTCTTGTTGAACCCCAGTGTATCCTCTCTAGAGTATACTGATCGGTGGGTGCTCCCATACCCTGTCTATTGGAATCCAATCTCCAATACGCGCTCTACGACTTTTAGATTTGTATACTATATACGTGAACGTGAGATGCAAGCATTTCACTAGATTTCTATTTATCTGATACAAATTACCGTAATATCAAATGTTTTGATATAAAATACTTGGTCATTTTCCATATGCTAGTTATGGTTTGACCTAACGATTTTTAAGATAAATAAATGGATCAACATGAGAACATTCACACATATTCCCCTGTTTACACCTTTATAACTATGTTTCCTCACACCAGTCCCCAGACTGACCCAGAGTTTATTTTATGTGTTTCTAAACTCTTGGGTACTCATAATATTTATTATGAGTAGACAAGTGAATTCAGGTAAGGCAAGTGGAACCTGATGACGGACAAGCTCAAGACCCTAGTAGCATATCTTTTTAGTTATCCAGTTTAAGCACCTATGTTATTGTATTGTGGTATTGTATAATTATGCTGTTGAACCATAATGATGATGTATTATGTTGTGTACTCTATTGTATCAGACCTTATGATGTAATATATACGTATTTGTGAAATTCCGCTGTGAGATTCTGATGACTTCTTATTCTTCTATTCTATAAGTTCTATCTTTTCTATCTCATCTTCTAAATTCTTTCAATAATGACACGACTTTCGAGGTTTCGAAAATCGCGCCGTTACAAGCTCCAATGAAGGGGTTATAGTGTCAGTGGTCCGAATGTACTTATTGATTGTCCGGATGTGCGAGGGCCACTCTCATGTATTAGACATGTAGGCCGCGGAATAAGGTGCCTTCGGTTTTGTTCAGACCCAGAACAAAATTGTAAACGGGTTGTGTGTCTAACATTGTATTTTATGCTATATTAATTGATCTCTACTAAATTTATATCTATTTGGTGGCGGAGATTTATTCTCTTAGCTTAACACCTTTCTCCCGGACATACGAGCTCAGAGGTTATATGTTGGTGGACATTAGTTATATGGTATGAAATGACAATGTGGCCTACTAAGTGATGCTGGCAGATAAATCAAGTCTTTTGTTGAAAAGAAAAGCTTTGTGGTGCGTTAATTCACGAGCTTCACACCCCGGTATGAGTAAAAAAAGGGGATGTAGGACCATAGAGAGGACATTCATTTTTTTCTAGCGAGAAGTGATGCCATGATATAGAGCCTAGGCATTTTACTTAAGTGGATGTTGGAATCGAGGCGCGTTGAATGTGGCCACACAAGGCCACGGTGGTTGACATACTGACCAAGAGGTCCGATAGGACTGGGAAACGTATTGTTCGGATGATGCTAATCAGCGAAGTACTGCTGACTGTCCTTGCCGATCCAAAGGGATAGGTTCCCTAGGACATTTTGCTAGAGATGTTATGAAGTTCGGATGAGGAAGATCCTTTGCCTCAGCTCAAGATGGAAATCCTAATACGTGACTTTACGGTTTTAATTGTATACCTACAGTGACATAACATGATGGGGTATTATGCCATCTAAGATTAATACATTTATTTTCGAAATTGTTTTAAATTAGACACTAATAATAATATCAAATAATTTTCTCGTATCAAGCATGTTTGGCCATTATAAGGTAAAACTCTATCCTCCGGCTTGCGCTTGCATTGTGTAATGGGATCTGAGACTTATAATGGATACATTTTTCAAAAAGAATTGCGTTGATTTTATGCACTGGCATCCATGTGGAGTAAACCGTTCCGTGTTATACGGCGTGGTCCCGTGATATGCCTTAATTTTAAATAAATTAAATTAACTATAGGGTTTCTCATACCAGTCCATGACTGACCCATAGTTTGTATTTCCCTTGCAAACTTGGGTGCCCATAATTTTACATGGGCAGCCAAGTAAACAGGTTTGTAGCTTTCTTTGGATGTGTACTGGAGTTGTGGATGCTGTTATGGACTAGAAGCTGAAGATAGACTTTTATGTTTCTTTTGAATTTTTTTTCCAGACTCTCTCTTATGTTAATTATCTTTGATTATGTTGTGCACTATTTGCTATCTGAAACTTATTATGTATAATTATGATCCTACGCTGTATATACTCTAATGTTATTTCCGTTGATGTAAAATGAAGTAAATTATTCTCTGATGTAATATATTATGCTATGTTATGTGATATGTTGTTGTGTTTAGTGTGTTATATTCCAACGACTATCCTTTCCGCCCAGGATTGGGGGTTTGGGTTGTCACTCTCTTCCATTTCTCTTTCTCTTCAAATAAATTTCTTAATAAAAAATATATTCATATATAATCAATCATACATAAATCATTCATATTTGAAAGGGATTATCAGATTCAAATTGAAAAGGGAGTGGATTGATGAGTAAGCTATTCTTCATCAGATTCTCTCCTCTTTTCCTATTTTCTTCCAAATCTACAGATCTGAAAGTTTCCTGTTTTCAGAATAATTGTAGATCTGTAAGAATTTGGGAATTGTAGGCCTAAAAGATTATTCAGATTTAAGTTTTGGATGCTTTCAGGTGAGTGAGAATTTATACAAAGTTATAATAGCTTAATTATCTCGTTTGTATTTGACCTTAATTATGTGCCTAACATTTATCAGATCTGTTCATAGTATTGTTAGATCTATCAAATCTGTTTATAGATGTTGTCAAAACCTGAAAGTATGAATTTGTGGCTTGAGTAATATTATAATTTGTAGGCTTATTTAATTGTTTAAAACCATTGCATGTAATTGTGTTTGAAAATATAATGTGGTTATTGCAAAACACTATGGATTTGGAAATCAGTCCCATGAAACACTATAAAGATGTAGTTTTATTCCAGATCTCTAGTTTCAGTGTTAAATAATAAATTATGTAATTTTGATTAAAAAGATGTAAACCTATTAGTACATAATTTTGTTGGGGTTTAAGCTTAGTTATTGTAGATATGCCATTTTCCTCTTTAAAATAAAAAGACATTATTTGAAACCAATAAGAAATATGTCAAATATTGAAAAAGGGAAAAAGTTGTGTAAATTCACACATAAATATAAATTTATGTACTTGTGCGTAGTTTACATCAACTATTCCAACACGTACATAAATATATATTTCTTGCGGTTTGAAATATGTTCATTCCAATATCTAGGCATGATTTACAACAATTATAGTTAATAGTCTTTTCGTAAGATTTAGAACCTTATTTCAAGATTGAATACAAAAACGAAAGTTTGGTTATTAGTTTAACCAAATTATTAAACTTAACGCTAATAATAATAAAAGAAAATAACTACGTTAACTGCACAAAAATATGAATACAAATATATATATATATACACACATACACATTATCCATCTGAATCTACGTAAATAACGAAATATATTTATTTATTTAATAATGGATGCTTGAATGTTTAAATGAATGAATTTTATGGAATTATACATGTAAATGTAGTCCATATTAAATAAATATATTTATGGTGACTGTTGTAGCAATTAGCGTAATTGATTGTTATAAATAGGACCATAAATAAATAAACAGTTATTATAACCGACATTGATTGAGGAAAACGAATTTGGTTAGGTAATTAAGCCTAACGGTTGAAATTTCTAAATTGGCTAGGATTAATGTTGTAAACTCCAATTAGGAAATTTAATTATAACTACACTAAGACACGAGGATAAGCACAACTTGTGGTAGAAGACTACCCGGAGCCGCCCGACAAATCCTGCATCCACAAGTGGTCGGCTTAATCTGAGGGGTCTGGTGCATATATATATATGCATATATATATATACAACAGACAATAAATAAATAAATAAATTATTAATGTCTGTTAGGGTATAACAAATAGATATTTCGGGACTGATAATTAAGGATAATTAATGTCTTAGGGAATTATGACCATTAGGTTCATAAGTGACATTAATTGAAATCAATGAGAATAAAAGGTATTTAAAGATTAATTGTTGCCTTAGAAAAATATGACTGTTACGGTCCTAAATGGCAATAACCCTATGAAACGGAATAAATGTTTAACAATATTAGTTGACAGTATGGAACTTGAGAGCCAAAAAAAAAGAGTGTAGGAAAAAGTAAATGCAAACGTTAAAAGTGAAAGTGATAGGGTTGTAGTACCTTTGTCATTTTTTGATTACCAAAGTGCAATTATTTGGATGGAAAGTGAAGAAAAGTAAGGAAGATAGGAAGAAAGTAGTGCAGGTGGTGGGATATAAATAGCAATAAAACAGTGTAGTGGTAAAGTTGATGAACAAATGTAGGAAAAATGAGAATTATAAAGGAGAAAAAAAGGAGATCAGCAAGGGAAGATGTTATGAATTGGTAATATGTGGAGAGAAGGTAAGATGAAAACGTGGAAAACCAAATTGATGAAAAATTGTGTGGTTTTTGTGTGTGTCTATGGTCCGTGTTTAGTATAAGGAATAATTGTGTAACAAAATAAAAATAACTTGAGTACAAATTTGAAAATTTCGAATTGTAATGTATAGAATCAAGGTGTACAGTAGTTTGATGGTAGCATCCAAATAAGTAAATGCGAAACGTGGAGTAGAAAATCAGCATCATTCGCTGTATGTGTGTAATGTATAAATTAAATAAAACATTTTCTCGTTTTGAGGCTAGAGAACTATATTAAAATAAAGAGTTAACGATGGAAGAATTAAGTAGTTGTGTATGCATAGCAAATGATGTCAATTGAAAAAATAAACGAAAATGATTCTACTAGATATACAGTGGTTGTCATATATAAAAGTGAATGCATGTGATATTGTCATACTGAACAGTTAAATGTTTGAATATGTGTGAGTAAAACATATTTTTAAACGATATTTATAGTATTAGGTAAACGTATGAATACGTGTCACAATATTATCACCTGGACAACAGATTTGAAACATAACAAACCTATATATGAATAACCATAAAGTGATCCAAATCTCTATTTCGAGAAAAAGCACTGCAACTTTCAATTCTTTTCCCTACATATTTCCATTCAACTATGAAAAGCTTTTACGGTTAATTTGTGTAATAGAAATAAGCAATGTATGATGCACCACTTGAACATATGGTCATTACTATTTGAAATGGAGTCAGTCGGGGATAAAATAATGCTGTCAACGTTAGTAAACCAATATCAGGTGTGTGCCATAATAGGAGTACATTATCATAGCCAGCCATAAGTGTACAACGTAAAAAGAAGATTTTTGTTTCAAAAAATCATAATAGTAGATATGTAAGTCATATATAGGACAATGTTACTAAAAAAATTAAAGAAAAATTCAATATAAACCTAAGAAAACCTTGCGTTTTTCAACTTGAATGTTTAAGCCAAATTATAATCTTGATATCAATGACATAGTTTCGACCTAAGGGTGTTTAGTCCTACCTGAAACTAAAGAAATTTCATGGAATAAAATAGTGTGAAATATCGAGTAAATACCGTAGCCGAAAAGAATATTTGATACATGTTATGGTAACTATAAATCAGTAAGTTTAAAACAGAAAATTCAGTAGTATTCGTTTTTTAATGGAAATGGGAAAAAGGGAAATGCAAAAACAAAATTTATCGAATGAGCATCGAAAATAGAAAGTGGAATTGTGAAGGATATAAATGACCAATTAAAATGGAAGTAATAAAAGTATAATTACATTTAAAGCAGTAAATGAGCACTGTGGGAACAATTGGTGAAGGAAGAAAATTATTGATAGATATTATTGAGTGCATAAGTATTACAGGAGTTAATAAGTGTACGTAATAGTAAAGTCAAGTAGATAATTGAATTAGGAGTTTGCAAATGTGGATTTGTCATTTGCAAAGGTAGTTATAATGGACCTACAAAAGTAATGGACTTGTGATGCAATGACATGTTCATATTTATGTGTAGATGCCACGAAAGACATATGTGTGTGTATAGATGAAATATAAAGCCATGTGACCATACTTTTCATTTTATTTTCCATGCAGGTGTGTAAGACAGCAATGCTTACACACTGTTTTCTTATTTATGTTGCTTTTAGTCCTGAACTCCAGTAATAAAACAATCAAAAATTATTACTAAATACATGCTCTTTAGATTTGAATTACATGTCACAACATTGTGCAAAATATATGTTTGTATGATTTAAATTTATGTTAAAAGCTACTATCAATTATAAAAAAAGAGGCAACTGACCCGACACTCCTGGCTCAGTTGGTTAGAGGTTGGCGAATTGGGATGAGACACAGGTCTCAGGTTCGAGGGCCACCTCTGCCAATTTCTAGGGGTGGCTACCTAGGTAGTGTGAAGGCATTGAAAAATCGGGGTATATCACTACCCGTGGGGTTTACTAAGACCGACAAGCAATGGCTTGAGTGAAGTCTTAGGTTCCACACATAAATCAAAAAAAAAGCAACTGGATAACCTGTTTAAATGAAGACTATTATAGGCTTATAGCATCTATCCAGCAATTAGTGCTGCACTGTATATGGTGATTAATGAATACACCTATCTGCAATAAGAATTCCCAAATACATTGAATTTTTACGTTTAATTGGTTTGTATGAATACAAAAAACTCATTGCTATATTTCCGAGCATCAATTTGCCTCCTCGACTTCGAACGCAAATTAAATAATTAATTGTCAAACACTGGGAGACAAATTTAGTTATAACTGAGTAGTATTTTTTTTCATGCGTAATTGTTGGTGCTTTAAATAACTGGGAACCCAACAATTGTGAATTTGACGAAAAAATCTGCATCATTTATATAGTCAACAATCATATTAATTTGTTTACGCTTAGTAATAAATTAGCTATAAACAGGTTAAAAACAAAAATTACCCATTAAATAAGAAAATAATATTCGTATTAGCCATCCAAAATATATTACATCCGCATCACTCCATTGTCAAGCATTGTAATGGTAGGACTATCGTAAAAATGTTGAATCAAATTATAAAGACCCATTATTGAAAGAAAGTGACATGACTTTCACACTAACAAAGATTTGAAGTAGTGATTTTAACATATACACTAATGCACATTAGCAGGTACAAAAGACTAAATTTGAAAACAAACCTAATATATATTTGGGTCTTCAATGTTAGCAAATGAAGCAATCCAACCATCGCCTTCTTCATTAGTCAATCCGTTCTTAGGTACAAACGACGCATATAAGGAAAACTCTTTATATCTTGAAGGATGAAGCCCTACCTTTGTTTGTTTCTTCATAACAGGAATAAGAACATATTATCATTTATGTATTATTTAAGTCATTGAAAAACTTGCTTCCTGAGAATAACCATATAATGTATACCTCAGTACTTATGTGAACATCACCAAAATAGATTATTGGTAGGCTCCAATATCTGGGTAATGGTGCGAAGTTAAAGTATATAAAATCGTATAAACAATAGAAAAAAAATAGTCATTTACAACTTTAGTATAGCAATAAAAATAAATGAAATTACATGCAGAACTGGCATCAGAATCCATGAGTATCTCCATTCACATACATGAGTGCCCCCATTTATATACATGGGGCAGAAAGGCTCCATCTTTAGGATCGGCAGTGTAATCCCTCAACACAACCTTAATATGAAGAATACATCAATCCTCTCAAGAACTTTCATTTGATATATAGTTTAAGAGTATGATCAGTGGTCACTTACAAAACTCAAGAAAAGAGGAAATGAGCATGCAAGAATACTTAAGCAAGATAAAAAATTTGTGTGACAAACTGAATGCAGTGGGACACAAAATAAGTGATAATGAACAAATTCTCTTCATTACCGGCGGATTAGACGAAGAGTACGAGTCATTAGTTACGGTTATTGCAACTCAACAAACATTACCTGACTTACAGTTCGTTAGATCTGCGCTCCTCGCCCATGAAGGGAGAATAGACCAAAGGAAAACTGTACAAGGGGTTTTCTCTGCAAATTATGCTGCGGCTAAAAACAAGCAAATTCAAAGGAACAATAATTCAAATAAACAAGAAAGCCAGTATCAGAGAGGATACCAACCCCAGAGGGCATATCAACCACAGAGAGGTCGTGGACGAGGCAGATGGAACAACAACAACTGGGTAAAGTGCCAAATTTGTCAAAAATTTGGACACATGGCGAACCGCTGCTATTTCAGATACAATAGCGACCACAGTGAATCACAAACAGACCAAAACAGCCAAACACCAAGAGCAAACATGGCGGCCATGGACAATCAAAACAAAAGCGCTATTGGGGACAAAGGCAAAGGTCAAACCAGCAATGAATGCAAGACTGATGAGGATGAACTAGACGACGGTACCCAGACTCTGGAGCCACACATCATGTCATAAACAGGCTTCAGAACTTAAACATTGGAAGCAAAAGCTATACAGGTACGAAATCACTACACATGGGTAACGGCAACACCGCCAACATCACACACATAGGTAAAGGTACCATGCAGGGAAAAAGGCAACTTATGCTAAACAATTTACTTAGAGTTCCCACTATTAACAAAAATTTATTAAGTGTTTCTAAGTTTGCTAAAGATAATAATGTTTTCTTCGAATTTCACCCCAAGTTTTGTCTAGTCAATGACCTCCTAAGTCGAGAAATATTGTTACAGGGTGACCTTCACGATGGTCTTTACAAATTTGGCAACTTGAAAACTGGGAATGCGTTGAATAAAGAAATATGGTGCAACAACGTAGACATCAGTAGCAGTTGCAATTATGATTCTCTTAATAATAGGAACAATGGATGTAATGATGATAATAATAATATAGTTGATTCTTGGCATATGAAACTTGGTCATCCCAGTTTGGAAACTGTTAGAAATGTTTTAAATAATAATGGCATTTATTTTGAAAATACACCTGTGAAACACACTTGCACACACTGCCAACTTGGCAAAAGCCACAAACTGCCTTTTAGTAAGTCTGAAACCACGTACAACAAACCCCTGGAGCTTGTCGCAGCTGATTTGTGGGGACCAGCACCACTAAACTCATATCAAGGACACAGGTACTATCTATCCCTTGTTGATGCTTATTCAAGATACACGTGGATATACATGCTAAAAAACAAATCAGAAACATGCAGTACAATCATTCAGTTTATAACTTTTATTGAAAAGCAGACCAACTGTAATGTAAAAGCTATACAAACAGATGGTGGGGGTGAGTTCAAACCACTCACAAATTTCTTCATCAAAAGGGGATAAGACATAGGCTAACATGCCCCCACACATCTGAACAAAATGGTTTGGTCGAAAGAAAGCACAGACATATAGTCGAAACTGGTTTAACATTGCTATCACAAGGGGCATTACCAATGAAATATTAGAACGAAGCATTCAACACTTCTGTGTATCTCATAAATAAATTACCCACAAAAGTGTTGAACAATAGAACCCCGCATGAAATGATATTCAATGAAAAACCAGACTATAAAATATTGAAAAACTTTGGGTGCCTATGCTTTCCATGCCTAAGGGACTACAACACGCACAAACTTAGCATGAGATCATGCCCATGCACTTTTATTGGTTACCCACAAAATCAAAAGGGTTATAAATGCTTGGCCAAAAATGGAAAAATCTATATATCAAGGCATGTCATATTTGATGAAAATGTTTTTCCACATGCAGATAAACAAGCCACAAAGGAAGAGTGCAGACAAGATCATGGAATCAAAGTTATCAATATTCCACCACTAATGGAGCAAGAGACAAACAATAACAACAACAAAGAGGGACACGACACATGCAACATACACACACATACAAGCAATAATCAAACAAACACAGACAATGGTAACAATGAAGAAACTTACAGTAATCAGCAAGAACATGAGAACGAGGAAAGCAACAGTGACAGAATCAGCCCAGACCATCAACCTCAAGCACAAGAAACACAAACCGGACATCATATGGTGACCAGATCAAAGCATGGGATTTTCAAACCCAAGGTATATAATCTATCAATGAATGATGTTGAACCTGGAAATTATAGTGAAGCAGCCAAATCTGAAAAGTGGAAACAAGCTATGAATGATGAATACGAGGCATTGATGAAAAATAAAACTTGGAGCTTGGTTGCACCACCCACTCACAAGAACATCATAGGATGCAGATGGACTTACAAAATAAAAAGGAAGGCGGATGGGACCACAGACAAATACAAGGCTAGACTTGTTGCTAAAGGATACACTCAACAGTTTGGATTTGACTTTAACGAGACTTTTTCACCAGTCATAAAACCCACAACCATTAGAATCATTCTGACTATAGCTTTGTGTAAAAAATGGAATATCAAGCAATTGGACGTGAACAATGCTTTTCTAAACGGCGAGTTAACTGAAGAAGTTTATATGCAACAACCAGAGGGATATGAGGTTAACAATGGCGACAAACCTTTAGTATGCAAGCTGCACAAAGCTATATACGGCCTCAAGCAAGCGTCGAGGGCATGGTATGAAAAGTTAAAGCTAACCTTATCTAGAATTGGTTTCTCACAAATAAAATCCGACAACTCCCTATACATGAAAAAGGATAATGAAAATGTCATATACATCCTTGTATACGTGGATGACATGCTAATAACAGGGAATGACACACGAGAAATCAACAGGATCATAAAAGTTCTCGACCAAAGCTTTGCCATCAAAGATCTTGGCGAATTAAACTATTTCTTAGGGATTCAAATCAAAAGAAATGAAAATGAAATGTTCCTATCTCAACAGAATTATATTGCTGAAATCTTACAAAGGACCAACATGCATCAAGCTAAATCGCTACCAACACCTATGACCAGCAGTTCCCGCCTATCTAAATTTAAAGGTGAAGCCATTAATAATGCTACTCAATACAGAAGTATAATTGGAGCATTGCAATATGCAACAATTACACGACCAGACATATGCTATAGCGTAAATAAACTAAGCCAATACATGCAAAATCCGTTGTCTGAACATTGGATAGCCGTCAAGAGGTTATTGAGATACTTGCAAGGAACCAGACACCACGGAATAACAATAAGTGCCGATAAAGAAATGAACTTACAAGGATTTAGTGATGCAGACTGGGCTAATGACATTGATGACAGAAGATCCGTATCAGGATACTGCGTGTTTCTTGGGACAAACCTTGTCTCGTGGTGCACCAAGAAGCAGACAACCACATCGAGGTCAAGTACTGAAGCAGAATACCGTGCCCTTGCTAGCGCCACCGCTGAAATCTCATGGATTGAGTCGCTATTACACGAATTAGGTTTCACTCCTAAAAGCAAACCAGTCATCTGGTGCGACAATAGAGGGACAGTATCCTTGTCTCTCAATCCAACTCATCACTCAAGATCAAAACACCTCGAGATAGACCTACACTTCGTACGAGAACGAACCCAAAGTGGAAAGTTAATGGTATGCCACATCCCATCATATTATCAGAGAGCTGATGTGCTTACAAAGACACTATCGACAAAGAATTTTATGAGATTAAAAGAGGAATTAAGGGTGAGCGACAACGGCGGAATGAAGAAGACAGAAAAACCCAGTTTTGTTTGAGGGGAGCTAATGTTGGTTTCACACTTGAACCGCACCTCATTCCTTAATTTTAGCATGTGACCGTTGCTCCTTATTTCAGCATGTGAATATTGGGTCTTTATAGGAAAGTTCCTTAATTACAGCACAAATGTTGCTCCTTGATTTTAGCATTAGACCGTTGAGCAATCTTCTATTTATTCTCTCGTTTTGTATCTCTTTCCAGTATTAGAGAAATTACAATTAATAATATATTTCTACTGCATCTCTCCTCTTTATCTCCATTACTTTTCTTTATACTTTCAATAGTCACTGTTGGTTTTACACTTCGCATTAGCTGTTCATCCATCCATGTATTCTCCAGTACACTCATCGTACGGGATTGGTAGCTGCAATAAAAGCAGCTTTCGGTAGTATCTGCAGTAAGAAAGTTATTGATTCTTATTAATATTGTTATTTACAAGTGGTAAATATAATCTGATCGAGTGGAGAAATAACACTAAAATTAAAAGGAATACGAATTTATAAGAAGTTAACACATCCAAAATGTTATAATAAAATACAACTAATACATGGATGATGAATTGCTATAATAAAACACATATATTTCAGCCAGAAAAGATTTGAAACACATCTATGACATATTATAATCATGTCGAAGAAAATCATGTAGCATTAAAACTTCTGGTTACCTAGCTTTATTGATATAAGAAAATCAGATAAACTTTACATTCAACTTGCAGGCAAGTGGAACATATAATAAGCATTTTAAGTGGTCTTACCTTTGCATTCGTCCAGCCTTTCCATGAAGCAATTTACTCTCTCGTCAACCTCAGTAGGCTCCGTCCAATAGCTAAGTGGGCAAACCAAAAACAAAATCAAGTAAACGAAAGAAAGAATCAAATTAATGTTTGAAGATGTAAATCTTACAGGTGAAATCACACAAACTACAAAGCAACCCAAAAACGGGAGCAATCGTTACCTGACCGACAGTCATCGATGGGAGTAGTTAGCGAGAACTGGGTGACACTTCTAGTGCTCAATCGGCAATGAAGATCTGAAGGAAATCGAGTCAAATTTAGACATGGTTCTACAGGTATTAAATCTAAAAATTAAAGTCGATCCATAACGAACTTTGGCAAAACCACATAAATTAACCACCATTTTTTTTAAAGATGTGGAATATGTACATGCACAGAAAATGTAATTAAAATTGCAAACTGGGGAGAAGAAAATAAATTGTAGAAAAATAGAACAATAGAATAAGTAAATTTGAGATAGTAACACATAAGTATAAAACAAAATCAAATGCAGAAAAAAACAATGGTTAGTCTAAACTGGAACATGTGTTATACCTGCATTGTTGTTCATATGTTATGAGCAAAACATATATTGTGGAAGTGGTCTAATAGGCAAATTCTAATATTATCCACCTAACCTGAGCTTAAGAAAATAAAGTAAATTAAGAATATATTTATATGATTAAGAAAGAAAAAAACACAGACGTGGAAAGAAATATGTTCATCGTTAGGGTTGATTTCAGTTTTCTTTTTCATGCTCTCTGGATTTTCATATTGTAGCAAATGTATTCCAGCAGCATAGTTGAATAGCCTGAAGAACAATTACCACGTTTAGTAAACATTATGAACTAAACTGCCAATAATGTGTTGAAGTGAAATTTTACATGTAACATACCAAGCACCATCAAAATTGAAAGAACCCGGCGTTAGAACTGGGACAAAACCAAGGATAGCAACTAAAATGCAATCAGGAAAAGAAATCAAAATATGGTAGTAAAATTGTTAGTTTAGTAAAATTGAATAATTAACCTGATTGCCATCACACTGCAGTGGTGTACAAACATGCACTCCAGTTTGTAGCTCGCATCTAACAGGATCACGCATTTCCAATATTTAACCTGAAGGTAAAAAAATAAAAAATTGAGGAAGGGTAGTAGAAGATATAAGTGATCAATGAATACTTGCAGGTGAAAGTGAAAATACTTAAAAAATAACCTGCACTGAACACAAATGAAACATTTTCTCTCCTCCTTTTCCGGGCTTGTGACCGGCATTAAATAATGAGATAGTTGATGGCGGAGTTAAAAATGATTTTTTTATGGGAAAATATTTTATCTTTGAAATATTAACTTTAAGTAGATTGTGTGGCAAAGGATTGCAGCAAAATAAACAATGTGATAGGTATTATTGTGTGACTGAAAAATGAAAGTAAATTGAAGAGAACATGTCAGTTGGTGATACAATAGGTTAGAAGCACAGGTTACTCATGTATGTAGTACATGCTAGTAAAACATCATTGTAAACCACATTTCTAGTATGTGTACCTTTTTCCGTTGGATTGTTCCGTTCTGTACCAAAATCCTTGTTGTTTGACGTCCAACTCCTCTAGATAAAGCAACGTATAATTGACCGTGACTGAAAACATGTTGTGGTAGATAGATGCCGACGTTTGGAATGGTTTGTCCTTGTGATTTTTTAATTGTAAAAACAAAAGCTAGTTTAACATGAAATTGTTTTCTAATTAAAACGATAGACATAGAAACATTTTCTGATGGCTTTAATGGTATGCGAGGAATAAAAACTGTACCACAGAAATGACCGACATCAATTTCTGCGTCAATAATATTTCTGTGGAAAACACGACAGATTAACCTAATACCATTACATAAACCAATTTTAGGGTCAACATTGCTAAGTAGCATTATGGGAATCCAATTTTAAGAGTTAGTTTATGTGGAGGTAAACCGCCGGGAGAAAGTGAGTTAAGGAATTCATGTTGATACAAATTACGTGTATCATCCTCAATAGAAACAAATGAATAATAAGTATATTCATCACCCGAAAACATGTTTATAACAGTATTATTGATTTCGTCAACAGTATCTTTAGTTGGGGCCAAAATGGCTCTATTCATAATATAATCAACAACGTGAAAAGATTCAGTAAGTGTTAGAAATACATGTTCTATCCAAATAAAAAATAGAGTTTGAACTACTCCAAGAGATAATAATATCATCTGGGAGTTTGATCATGTCATCTTGCACATATGGTTCATCGCCATTTCCAATACGTAGTAGAAAGGCATCATATGAAGGGTCATTTAAAGCACATATATTTTGGGTTAAGCGAAAAACAGTAACATCCGACCACAAATATGATCTAATGATACACGCGTCAACAGTTTGAGCCCTAGTACCATTCGAGACGATAGGCAGAACTTGACGGAAATCACCGCCTAAAATGACTACTTTACCCCCAAATGGTTTGTCGATATTAGTTAAATCTCGTAGTGTTTTATCTAAAGCCTCAAAGGCTGACGATGAGCCATTGTTGCTTCATCCCATAAAATTACCCTTGTTTCAATTAGTAGTTTTGCAAGATTAGATTGTTTGGGAATGTGGCAGGTGGATGAGGAATCAAGTGTAATAGGGATTTTAAATCGAGAATGGGCAGTTCTACCGTCGGGTAATGATATTGCAGCAATTCCCTATGTGGAAACTGCAAGTGAAATAAGGCCTTTACTACGTGAGTACACTAAAATAGATCGGTATACATATGTTTTTCCTGTTCCCCCTGGACCATCGATGAAAAAAACAAAATTTTTATTTTCGTAAATTTACTTCATGACAGCATCAAATGTTGTCTGTTGTTCTAAATTTAAGGAATTAATTGATTCAGTGTCTTGTCGAGGTATGTGTACAGACTTTTCAGAGAAAATAAGAGTTTACCTATTGCGATTATTATGTAGTGTAAGGGTATTAAGAGGGAAATCAAAGTCGGAAACTGTTTTCAATTCAATTCATTTCGAAATCGTTTTCAATTCAATTCATTTCGAAATCGTTTTCAATTCAATTCATTTCGAAATCGTTTTCAATTCAATTCATTTCGAAATCGTTTTCAATTCAATTCATTTCAAAATGAATAAAATCGATATAAATATCGTTCACGTCAAAAATGGCGTCAATCTAATCCACACGGCTTCATAAATTTCTATTTTCAAATATTCTATTTCAAATATTTCTTTTTCAAAATAGTTGTTATTATCAAAATATTTCGTTCAACACATGACCAATCTCAATGGATGAGTACTGTCAACACATGAACCTTTATTTTATATTGATAAAGATGTAAATTTTATTACTAAAATATTTCGTTCAACACATGACTAATCTCAACGGATGAGTACAGTCAACACATGAACCTTTATTTTATATTGATATTCTTTATTTTATATTGGAATGAGGCCCAATCAATTACCATATAATGTTAATTATATGGATTTTCATACATCACATGTATATAATAGCATTGAAAAATAATCAACCATCAACCAAAGTGCACTACACTGTATAAGCATCAAATATAAATATCTAACGCTTATAACAGCCTGTCAATCAATCGATCGACATATTCAATCAATCAGGATGAGTGAACTTCAAATTTCATCCCAACACCCGTGTGGGGTTTCAAACAATCAAACACAGATTTTATTTGTGCAGTTGGGCGATGTGTAAAATTGATCGACCCAATCAATGTCCTTCAAATAGGTGTACATAAACAAACCGTCTGGTTTGTAAATGAATATTTATTTATTCACATTCACGTTAAAAATTATATTTTTAACGATAAAACATTTTATTCCAACATATGAATTTATATTATTCATTTACACAATAAAATGATATTTTTATTTTCTAACATATTTTAGAAAATTTCGGCGGCATAACGGCACGATACTAGAAACGGGACGAGGCCTAGCCTTATCCCCGGTCTAGTGAAGGCCCACGCCATTCACACATCAATCAAAATCACCAAACAATTCAATTTCAAATCAAATCATCTAATCAACTACACAACCAAACAATTTAACAAACAAGCCATCCATGGTCTGTGGATGACGGGTGTCGGGTGTTACTAAACACCGTCTGCATCCTAGTATATATATAACTAGAAAAATTAAATTGAAAGGTGAGAAGTTCTCACCTAAAGCTATCCAAACATCTTGACTCTTCTTGGATATAAATCTTCTCCGTTCTCGCCTTTTTGTCGCTTTCGCCCGCATTCACTACATATGTAAAAATCGAATTTTTACTTCGTTATTCGATACATAAAAATCATATTTTTATTTCGAAGTTCAATATATAAAAATCATATTTTTATTTACATTAGAAATCAAGTCTTTTTCTATGAACTAGAAATCAAATTTTTCTATAAGTTTTTATTAGCAAATCATATATTTTTATAACATAAAAATCTAATCTTTTCATGTGTTCAAAAATCCAATCTTTCTCAGTTTTAAACTAAACAAAAATCAGTTTTTCATATAACCAAAAATCAGTTTTTTAATATAACCAAAAATCAGTTTTTAATATAATCAAAAATCAGTTTTTACTTCCTTAAAAAAAATCAGTTTTTACTCCCTTAAAAAATCAGTTTTTACTCCCAAAAAAAATCAGTTTTTACTTTAAAACAAAATCAGTTTTAAATCATTTCTTAAAATCAGTTTTTACTGCTTAAAAAATCAGTTTTTACTTTAAAACAAAATCAGTTTTAAATCATTTCTTAAAATCAGTATTTCTGCTTAAAAAATCAGTTTTTACTTTAAAACAAAATCAGTTTTAAATCATTTCTTAAAATCAGTATTTCAGAATTGAAAATAAAAATAAAGTAAAGTAAAAAAAAACTTACTGCATCGAAGAAAAGGGGGGGGGGGTTCGCCAGAGCGGCGTCTGGGCAGCTGAGGGGCGGTGCGGCTCTGCCTGAGTGGCGGTGGATTGGTGGTGCGGTGGCCTGGGGGATGTCGCAGTCGGAGGAGAAGGAGTGGAGGGGGAGGAGAAGGAAGGAGGCGACGGAAAGAGGGGGGGGGGGGTTGCGGCGGTGTTCCGCCTGGGGCGGCGGCGGCCATCGCGCCCCCCATTTCCTTTTTCTTTTTCTTCTTTTTTTTATCTGAATTGATTTTGAACGTGGGGGGGGGGGGGGGGGGGGGGCTGAGCGGATATAAGGAGAGGGAGATATTTTTTTTTATTATATAATTTATTTATTTACTTAAAAGTTGACTTTTTCCTACGACCTCGAAACGAGGCCCACCGCTTGTCGTCCATAGTGTTTTACCCCCATTCCGAACACAATGGGACTTGTTTCGTAGGTTGATTCGATCGTTCGAATCAGTTTCCGTTAAATTTACATTTAAATCATTATATTGAATTTTAAACGTACATTTCAAATTACCGGGGTCACATACTAACCCTAAAAATTCCAGAAAAATATTTTCTAACTTCGTATTGACGATACGGTCCTAACAAAACTAGTTTCGTCGAATTCTGAGACCGTTAGAAAAATGGCCAATTTCCAGTCGATTAAAATCAACTAAAACTGGTCAAACGCGTTTTCCTTTGCCACGCTCACATATTGATTCGAAAAATTATGAAATTTGAAACCTAGCAATAATTTGACATCACGGACCCAACAAAACTGGTTTCGTCGAAATCCGAGGTCATTTGCAAAATGTCCATTTTTAAGGGCCTGAATTCCATAGCGACTATTCAGAATTTTCAACTGGACATATCTTTTGATTCCCGCTATGAAAATTTGATTATTCGGATTCGTTGGAAAGATATTATCAATTAGATCCCATTATTTTTGGTTTCACTAAAATCCGGATTGTTTTGCACCCGGTACATTCAATTGAAGTTTGAAATCGAATTATCGAACTACCTCGCCATTTTCAATTCCATTTATAATTATAAATAATTATTTATATTCTAACGACGGCGTATATAATATATACGTTCTAATTATATTCAAAATAAATTTCTCGTCTATTTTATTTAAAATAATCTATTTTAAATAATCAAAATTCGCTAAAATTGCCAAAATAAAAATTTTAAACTGGCCCAGATTTTCCGGGTTATTACAATCTCCCCCACTTAAAACTTTTCGTCCCCGTAAAGGAACAAAGTCGAAAGTGGTTTGATTAATCAGCTCTACGCTCGATCTGGCTTTCCTTCTCCAACTTTTTAGTTTCTGAGAATTTTCAAAATTTCAAAAATTTGGCTAACACCCTAAAATTTTGAAAAATTTCGCCATAACCTCCCCTGCACCGGGAGCATCGGGGAATTTCAAATAGCTTCCCCGGTCCTTCAGATCTCAAAAAGAAAAAGAAAAAGCCAAGCGGCTAGCCAATAGGCTCATAAAATCATCATCACCCAAACAAAACAGTAAATTATGTATCAAACATGTACCTATTTGTCGGGCAAACAAATTTTATTCTCTGCTCTAGCCTCCTTGCTATGACCTGTTCAATGTAAGTACATGTATATGCAAGCAAATGCGACCAATTTCAATACAATTCAATATTTGATGCAATTAGGCATAATGGTTCAAAATTAGCAAACAAATAAACAATCAACACAAACATCAATCAATTAGTGAATTTAACATTTCAAATTCATAATTTTGATACATATACAAAAAATCATGTTTTGGTGCCAAATCACAACAATGTATCCTAGCTATATATATAGGTTTTGGTTCTCACACCAGTCTAATGGAAATATATAGAAATCCCACCTTCGAAACACGAACATAAGTTCTGATGATGATCGATCAATCATCAGAACCATCTCCGAGTGTCTAGAGTGTAATTCTATATCAATCCAGTATATTAAAATTTCAAATACACGTGGATCAGACGTATACGCAAAATCTTTATATACTGGACTGTCCAACTCAATATAAATAGATAATCAAATACGAATGATTGATTTAAATTTTCAAAACAAAAATTGTTTTCATTTTCAAAAATATACTCTTCACACTCGTTCTAGGATACTACTGATCCTATCTCTAACGAGTCATTCTCGTTGGATATTACTAATCCAATATCTGATGAATTCCTTCGTACGGTTCTAATGTGCCTTGTTCTCTGAGCTTTGTAAACCAAAGCTCTGATACCAACTGTGACGAGAAGGAATTTCGCTCGGTCCGAACCAGTCGCTAAACCGATCCAGGCCGTTCGAAACGCCCTATCGTTGAGAACAGGACAAAAAAAAACGCATACAGAAGAACATTTCATTGTATATTACAACAATGCATCAGATTACAAGAATATACAGAGTATAAATGAATATATATTACACAGAAATATCAGAGATTTAAATTACATTTAAATACATAGCAGCGGAAAATAATACAATACACAACTAGAGGAGATATACGGATACAAAGCTTTCCGGATATCGTTCCAGCTGTAAACCAGGATCCTGTGAATATAAATCTGCAAAAACCAAAACTACTAGCTGCCCGTGTCAAAATAAGGGCACCCAGAGTTTAGGTTAAAACAATAAACTCCAGGTCAGTCATGTGACTGGTGTGAGAACTAAAACAGTTAATCTTTATTTTAAAGTTAGGTAAATCAAGGGACCACGCCGTATAACACGGAACGGGTTTCCTCCCAAGAATACCAGTGCATAAAACAAACAGCGCAATGCTAAATAAAGAAAAATGAAGCTGTTATAAGACCCAGGTCCCATCACACAATGCAACGCAGCCGAGGATAGGGTCTTCCCTTATAACAGCCAAAGAATGCTTGATACGTTTAAAACAAATCATTTGATACTATAATAAGTGCATAGTGTATAAAACAACTTCAAATCATAAGTATCAATCATAGGCGGCATGAATGCCCCATCCCACTATGTCGCCATACTAGGTTTTACAATTAAAACCGCAAATGTCACGTATTTGGAAATTGGATTTCCATCTATGAACCGAGGCAAAAGATAATCCTCAACCGATTCGAGACAATCTAGCCCATGTCTCAGGATCAGAACGCATCAACCCTTTAGATCGTCAGGGCCGGTCCACCGATGTGGATTATTATGCCTGAACACTACGTTTCCCCGCCCTTTGGGGCGTAAGCGAGCCAACTAAATGACTCCATCGGTTCGAGAACGACCGATCAATCCGAGGCGCCTCGCAACAGCAACAACCACATAAGTCAAACTCGTCAGGGCGTGTAAAACCACTGACGCCACTTTTTAGCTAGAAGGAAACGCATGCCCTCCCTGAGGTCCGTCTCCCGTTTTTGGTTCATACCGGGTGTGAAACTCGCGAAGTAAACGTTACACAAAGCTACGCCACAAAGGCCGTGCTTTGATCATCACCACAAGACTTTGCTTTTCAACAGAAGCCTCGATCAATTGCCACTTAGGCATGCCACACAGGCAATTCACTCCATGCGTTTGATATCCATCAATATATAACCCCTGAGCTCGTACGTCTCAGAGAAGGGCGTTAAGCAAGAGAATAAATTCTCCGCCGCCAAACAGATATATATTTAATAGAGATCAATCACACAGACTAAAATCCAATGTCAGACACACAGTCCATTTACAAGTTCGTTCTGGGTCTGAACGAAACCGGAGGCACCTAGTACCCCGCATATCCATCGATCTCCAAGTACGTCTGGACGATCACCAACTGTTTCCATCTTCTTGGGTGTACAGCCCAATCAAGATCGTCAGAAATCACCCAAACGACGTGAAGAACTCCGGTCTTCGACCATCGTCTTCATCTTCGACTTATCGTCGTATCAGTTATTCAGAATGGGATAAACCCGGTCTTTCCGAATAACTCGCGTATATTTTAAATAAGTGTTACACAAACACAACATACGCCTCATTCCAATTCATCAGTCACTAACCGTAAATTAATCAAGAGAATAATTTCCCAAATATTAACCCCGAAGGCCGAAACCAACATCAGATCAATATCCAGAAAACCATTCTGCTTGGCTAACCGACAGTTAGTTTCTAAATTTCACGTTCATAGGGAAAGGTCCCCATTAATTTTATCCAAGATAAATTCCTTGAATTTATTCTTTATTCTATTCTTTTGAATTTCGATTCAACTAGCCGGGATTAACGAAACTTACCGAAGTAATCATTTGTTTTAATTTCCCCATCCCAACCTATTCATCCCATGAAGTAAAACTGGTAATACTTCATATCTAACACCACAGTGTTATCGGTAAATTCAATTACCATTTCACGTTCAAATCTAATTAAAGATTTAACTATCGCTTGGAGCAAAACTGGTGGTACTCCATTTTCGATCTTTTCAATCTAATTAAAGATTCATTAAAACTCCACTTAGTTTTAATCGTTAACTGGGTTAAAGAATCAGTTTCATTTAAAACACGGTTCACGATAAACCCAAAGTCACATTCCATTAATTATCGGGTTAAAGAACGAGTGTTATTTGAAACACTGTTCACGATAAACCCAAAAATCAATATCAATTCAATTCCAATTAAATATTATTTAATTGGTACACTTCGTTAAATCTAAATAAAAAGATTTAATCATTTCTTAACTGGGTTCAAGAACAGTGTTAGTGAAGACACCATTCACGACAAACCCAAATCACATTCGATATTCAATACAAGGCTCTGAATAGAAAATATATCGGCTTATATTCAATATCAAATTCTACGACTAACAAATGTCGTATTGGAAATAACGATATAAATATATCTTTCAAATTTCCATAACAACACCTGTATAATCACGAATTCCAACATCGAAATATTCCGAAGACAATTTCGATTCAATTCCACTCCAATGCAATCATTGGAAATTCTGGTTATTTTTAAAACCCTTTCGAATTCAATTTATTTATTTAAAAATAAATAGAATTATAATTCTAGTTCAAAACTAGTTCATTTAGATAAAAATCTATTTTTATCTTTTCAAAAATGGAGTTTTTCATCCCAATCCTTTCTAAATCATTTCTTATGATTTTACACAAATTATTACTATTTTTAATAATTTTATCAAGGCCCGTACAGTCGATTTCCATCAACGGTCATCGAACTGCACTTACAGCGACCTTTTTCGAATTTGATTTGGACGTATCTCCAAATCCAACCGTTAGATTTCTAATTTCTAATATTCTTTAGAAAGCTCTTTTCGATACGAACCCAACAGTTCCGGTTTTAGGAGAATCCGACGGTCGGATCTTCCGTAATGTCCGTTTGAAATAAATGGTCGAAATTCACGAACTGCCGCGGCGCGTTCTATTCAGGCCATTATATTATATATATAATATATATAATATATACTTCGTCGATTTCTATTTAAAACGAATTATATAAATAGTTTTGAATTTGTTTCAAAAGAAATTTCAACTTCCTTTTCAATTCAAAGCAAAATTGAATTCTTCTTTATAAATTCGTTTTAAAATTCATTTCTATTCAATTCGAATTTCAATTCAATTTGAATTCATTTCAATTCGCTTTCAATTCCATTTGAATTCGTTTTATATTCAATTCATTTCGAAATCGTTTTATATTCAATTCATTTCGAAATCGTTTTCAATTCAATTCATTTCGAAATCGTTTTCAATTCAATTCATTTCGAAATCGTTTTCAATTCAATTCATTTCGAAATCGTTTTCAATTCAATTCATTTCGAAATCGTTTTCAATTCAATTCATTTCGAAATCGTTTTCAATTCAATTCATTTCGAAATCGTTTTCAATTCAATTCATTTCGAAATCGTTTTCAATTCAATTCATTTCGAAATCGTTTTCAATTCAATTCATTTCGAAATCGTTTTCAATTCAATTCATTTCGAAATCGTTTTCAATTCAATTCATTTCGAAATCGTTTTCAATTCAATTCATTTCGAAATCGTTTTCAATTCAATTCATTTCGAAATCGTTTTCAATTCAATTCATTTCGAAATCGTTTTCAATTCAATTCATTTCGAAATCGTTTTCAATTCAATTCATTTCGAAATCGTTTTCAATTCAATTCATTTCGAAATCGTTTTCAATTCAATTCATTTCGAAATCGTTTTCAATTCAATTCATTTCGAAATCGTTTTCAATTCAATTCATTTCGAAATCGTTTTCAATTCAATTCATTTCAAAATGAATAAAATCGATATAAATATCGTTCACATCAAAAATGGCGTCAATCTAATCCACACGGCTTCATAAATTTCTATTTTCAAATATTCTATTTCAAATATTTCTTTTTCAAAATAGTTGTTATTATCAAAATATTTCGTTCAACACATGACCAATCTCAATGGATGAGTACTGTCAACACATGAACCTTTATTTTATATTGATAAAGATGTAAATTTTATTACTAAAATATTTCGTTCAACACATGACTAATCTCAACGGATGAGTACAGTCAACACATGAACCTTTATTTTATATTGATATTCTTTATTTTATATTGGAATGAGGCCCAATCAATTACCATATAATGTTAATTATATGGATTTTCATACATCACATGTATATAATAGCATTGAAAAATAATCAACCATCAACCAAAGTGCACTACACTGTATAAACATCAAATATAAATATCTAACGCTTATAACAGCCTGTCAATCAATCGATCGACATATTCAATCAATCAGGATGAGTGAACTTCAAATTTCATCCCAACACCCGTGTGGGGTTTCAAACAATCAAACACAGATTTTATTTGTGCAGTTGGGCGATGTGTAAAATTGATCGACCCAATCAATGTCCTTCAAATAGGTGTACATAAACAAACCGTCTGGTTTGTAAATGAATATTTATTTATTCACATTCACGTTAAAAATTATATTTTTAACGATAAAACATTTTATTCCAACATATGAATTTCTATTATTCATTTACACAATAAAATGATATTTTTATTTTCTAACATATTTTAGAAAATTTCGGCGGCATAACGGCACGATACTAGAAACGGGACGAGGCCTAGCCTTATCCCCGGTCTAGTGAAGGCCCACGCCATTCACACATCAATCAAAATCACCAAACAATTCAATTTCAAATCAAATCATCTAATCAACTACACAACCAAACAATTTAACAAACAAGCCATCCATGGTTTGTGGATGACGGGTGTCGGGTGTTACTAAACACCGTCTGCATCCTAGTATATATATAACTAGAAAAATTAAATTGAAAGGTGAGAAGTTCTCACCTAAAGCTATCCAAACATCTTGACTCTTCTTGGATATAAATCTTCTCCGTTCTCGCCTTTTTGTCACTTTCGCCCGCATTCACTACATACGTAAAAATCGAATTTTTACTTCGCTATTCGATACATAAAAATCATATTTTTATTTCGAAGTTCAATATATAAAAATCATATTTTTATTTACATTAGAAATCAAGTCTTTTTCTATGAACTAGAAATCAAATTTTTCTATAAGTTTTTATTAGCAAATCATATATTTTTATAACATAAAAATCTAATCTTTTCATGTGTTCAAAAATCCAATCTTTCTCAGTTTTAAACTAAACAAAAATCAGTTTTTCATATAACCAAAAATCAGTTTTTTTATATAACCAAAAATCAGTTTTTAATATAATCAAAAATCAGTTTTTACTTCCTTAAAAAAAATCAGTTTTTACTCCCTTAAAAAAATCAGTTTTTACTCCAAAAAAAAATCAGTTTTTACTTTAAAACAAAATCAGTTTTAAATCATTTCTTAAAATCAGTTTTTACTGCTTAAAAAATCAGTTTTTACTTTAAAACAAAATCAGTTTTAAATCATTTCTTAAAATCAGTATTTCTGCTTAAAAAATCAGTTTTTACTTTAAAACAAAATCAGTTTTAAATCATTTCTTAAAATCAGTATTTCAGAATTGAAAATAAAAATAAAGTAAAGTAAAAAAAAACTTACTGCATCGAAGAAAAGGGGGGGGGGGTTCGCCAGAGCGGCGTCTGGGCAGCTGAGGGGCGGTGCGGCTCTGCCTGAGTGGCGGTGGATTGGTGGTGCGGTGGCCTGGGGGATGTCGCAGTCGGAGGAGAAGGAGTGGAGGGGGAGGAGAAGGAAGGAGGCGGCGGAAAGAGGGGGGGGGGGGGTGTTGCGGCGGTGTTCCGCCTGGGGCGGCGGCGGCCATCGCGCCCCCCATTTCCTTTTTCTTTTTCTTCTTTTTTTTATCTGAATTGATTTTGAACGTGGGGGGGGGGGGGGGCTGAGCGGATATAAGGAGAGGGAGATATTTTTTTTTTATTATATAATTTATTTATTTACTTAAAAGTTGACTTTTTCATACGACCTCGAAACGAGGCCCACCGCCTGTCGTCCATAGTGTTTTACCCCCATTCCGAACACAATGGGACTTGTTTCGTAGGTTGATTCGATCGTTCGAATCAGTTTCCATTAAATTTACATTTAAATCATTATATTGAATTTTAAACGTACATTTCAAATTACCGGGGTCACATACTAACCCTAAAAATTCCAGAAAAATATTTTCTAACTTCGTATTGACGATACGGTCCTAACAAAACTAGTTTCGTCGAATTCTGAGACCGTTAGAAAAATGGCCAATTTCCAGTCGATTAAAATCAACTGAAACTGGTCAAACGCGTTTTCCTTTGCCACGCTCACATATTGATTCGAAAAATTATGAAATTTGAAACCTAGCAATAATTTGACATCACGGACCCAACAAAACTGGTTTCGTCGAAATCCAAGGTCATTTGCAAAATGTCCATTTTTAAGGGCCTGAATTCCATAGCGACTATTCAGAATTTTCAACTGGACATATCTTTTGATTCCCGCTATGAAAATTTGATTATTCGGATTCGTTGGAAAGATATTATCAATTAGATCCCATTATTTTTGGTTTCACTAAAATCCGGATTGTTTTGCACCCGGTACATTCAATTGAAGTTTGAAATCGAATTATCGAACTACCGCGCCATTTTCAATTCCATTTATAATTATAAATAATTATTTATATTCTAACGACGGCGTATATAATATATACGTTCTAATTATATTCAAAATAAATTTCTCGTCTATTTTATTTAAAATAATCTATTTTAAATAATCAAAATTCGCTAAAATTGCCAAAATAAAAATTTTAAACTGGCCCAGATTTTCCGGGTTATTACAATATATCAATTTATATATATATATACCCATATATATATTGTGACACCCCACATCCGTTAATGTCACTCACTAAGGGAATGCATTAAGTTCCGTGAAGCGTTATAGGTAAATAAGAACATAATAGCACAAGACAGACATGTAAAATAGCAGTGGAATTAAAAACTTTTAAAAAAACTTTATTTAAATCAAAACATCATGGTCCCAAATACTGAGTTTACATCATAAGTAACTAATTACATTAATAATCTATCTTGCCAAAAATATCAGAGTACAAAAGCATAAAACCATATTTCCCTGTAAAGCCATAAGAGAGTTGACCAGAAGTTAAAGCGATACATTTATATCCAAAATCCAAGCTAAGCTGAAAGAATCCAAATCAACTCTAAGCACTTCCACCCTGAGAACCTTGGGGGGGGGGGTTTGGGGGGGGGGGGAGACAGAAGAGAGAGAAGAGGAAACAAAAAGGGTTAGACATAAAGTCTGGCGAGTCCAGTTACTTTTAAATATAAATAAACAAAAGTATCATGGAAGGTATATAAAAACTGGAAGAACATGATAACAGTAACAATAACAAGTGTGAACTGAGCAAGATAAGATGAACTAGATATATTGCACTTCTTAAATACATTTCTCTGCACCTCGCAGATACTAGTATATCAAAATTAGAATGATCCCTACTAACACTGTTCCATTACATTTTCTAGATTATTAGGTTACTTGGGTTAATAGCACTCAAGACTTTTACGCGCATCGTACCCATTTACTTTCCCATGGATTCACCTAATACAATATATATATCTATCTCTCAATATTGAGATACACCCCCATGGTACCCCACTCGCATGGTCTCCATCGTAATGAACGCAGTCCGTCATCCTATGCCGGAGTGACGCACGGATCACTATATAAAATGTTACGTTTCGCATATATCTATCATTACTATGCTACGTAAGTGTATGGACTGCCACCATCGATCAAATCAGATCCCTTAACGGAATAATGCCCTCTAGTCTATGATACACCACCCAGAGTAGATATGCATGTATCTAGACTGTCCCACGTATGTACAGTAATTGTAGCTCGATGCCTCAATCGCACGTCCTCTACTGTGCACCTAGTTCCGCGGTAGGGCGATACAAGAAACACGGAACTCGGTCGGGAGCTTTTCCATATCTGTACAGGCCCGTCTTTAAAGAGCCTCTATAAACAGATATACCTAGGGTCTGTTTTCATGGTGGCTATGGCCCTACCTCGGCCCCTGCCTTAACTAGTAAACACTACAGAGCTAAGCGATCGCCCCTAAAACAACCAATCTAAACATCCATGTGGCGTCTATCCTCAACCCCGTACCTCGATAGTGAAAGGTGAAATGGTATCTTGGGTTTAGCTCTAGTCTTTCGCATCTCGCTGGCTGTCGATGATGGATATCCGATGGTCTACTATCCTTATTGGTTGTGACCCACTCTACCTCCTCGTGAGGCAAGCATCGAATCACCTTGGTGTCACCTCATCACAACATTCTGACTTCATAGCTACATCTACAGTCAAGCCCCACCTAGTAGTTACGCGCAGACCCAACCTCTGCGAGTACAGCCTAAGACATCTGTCACCGCACAGAGGACTACTAGGAGCACCTTACGTACTTCAGGAAGCCGTGTGCTTCCCCTTCCCATTCATTTGGAGACGTCGTAACAATAAGATGAATGTGCGCTCCCCTCGTGTCTTATAACACCTCGATGATCTACCTCGTTGGGTTATTCACCCTCAAACGTACAGATTGGTCCAGGCGCCTTTCTTTAATATGTTGTTAGACCCTATGTCTAAACATTCTTTTACGCGCTTGCCTTACCTCACCAGGTTCCCATTTAACTTGGTTATTTCCCGTTCATATTGAATTCCTATTCTAATTTACCAAGTTTCTCTTGCTTATTAATTTCAATTATATAACTTAATCCATTTAAGTTTATTAATAAGCCCCCAACATGTTATTCTCTAGATTACGGCCCAAGGTCTGTAATCCACAATCTATTTTATATTCTTGCTTGGTTACATCATTACAACAACATGTTCTCCTTAATACGTTATTAAATATATCTCAATTCACATGTTTCCTAATTAACATGTCACTTACCATTTATGATCAAATATAACTTATTTATTTTACGAGTTTTCCTTATTCTTTCTCATTTAATCATAAATTCAATTTACACCGTCGCTACAACTTATCGTTGTTTACTTAGCAGATTATTACGCATATCTACTTATATCATTTCAACAAGTTATGCTTACCCTACAAGGGTGTCTTTAATTACATAACTTTATTATAATTTCCATCGGTTATGTATACCACTAGGTGTCTTTAATTACATAACCTTATTAGGTTAAGTTCGTCGGCCTATATGTGAATATTACCCACCCCCTCTATTTTACTTAACTCACCCACTACCCATCCAATTTTACTTAACCCTAACTTAAGTTCATAATCATACAATCCTTATGGATTAAATTAGGTTAAGTAGTCCAATTCATTACCATGTCCAATTATGGTTATAATGGGCTAGACCTCCCACATTAGGCCTACAACGTGTGGATGCTAGATATGCCGGTCGGATCCGGGCAGTCTTATTCCACAGTTGGGTCTAACCTCATGTCTTAGCCCGATTCGTATTTGCACACTTAGACCCCTCACATTAGGTTCAACATTATTGGCTGCTGGATATACTGGTCGGGTCCGGGCAGACTTCCACCACTAATGCAACGTAACCTCGTGTCATAAGTGCATTTACAATTCCTAATTGTAATTACTAGACATTCCATTTTTATCCAAATCTACCTATGTCATTATAGGTGATTATTTATCTTTTTTCCCCATATTTAATTATATGCCCAATTCACTATTCAAATCATAGACTTTTACACCCCTTTTTAATTCACCTTTTAATTATGCACCATATGCTCTTTTTTCCCACGTCATAAATCAAGGTATATATATATATATATATATATATATGTATTATGCACAAACACAAACCCACATATTTTCCAATTTATACCTAAAATTCATATTCACATGTGTTCCATTTTATGTCCCAAATCAATATTTAGATATGTCCCATTTTATACCCAATTCCGTATTTACATTTATTCCAATGCGTGCCTAAATTCATATTATCCAACAAGACATATGCCCCTAAACCCATATTCGTATATTTCGAAATTTATGCCCAAATTTAGATCCATATTTTCCAATATCAATTATGCCCCAAATTATGTCTTTCCCTGTAACAGCCCGCATTTTACGTATCGGAAGATCGTAAAATATTTTTATTTTATTCTCTGAGGGTTGGATCATTCTCATCTTTTGGTATGTTGCTTATGGGGATGT
The DNA here is from genome assembly GCA_030737875.1 of Allium sativum. Classification (NCBI taxonomy): domain Eukaryota; kingdom Viridiplantae; phylum Streptophyta; class Magnoliopsida; order Asparagales; family Amaryllidaceae; genus Allium; species Allium sativum. Next base: position 223,296,636 of record CM060923.1, on the reverse strand, counting down.
GTGACATGTCCATAATTTTTACCGATTTTGTTTGTGACCCTTTTGCCCCTGTCAGTCTTGTACTGGGCATAACTTTTGACTCAGGTCGAATCAGAGGGTGAGACCTGTGCCATTGGAAAGGAATTGATGATTCCCTTTCCGTAGAGTGGTTACATTAAGGATTTGGTTCAGCGGTTTGGGAGAAATCGCTGTTTTAAGGTTTTTCAGTTGGCTGTTCAGGTTTTGGAAGGCTAATGGGCTGATTTGGAGAAGGCCCATTAGAGGGTGGGTGGAGACTATAAATAGGTGGTAAGGGGTATGGAGAAAGGTTGGCATTTTCCATTCTCTTATGGGGAGGCTTTGATCTCCTTCTTCCTCTAATACCTTTCCACCATTAAAATTCCAAATCCAAGGAGGAATCAAGGATCTATACCATAAGAGGCTAGATCTACATCGATTGAAAGGGAATTTCATCGGATCTAAGGGTTTTGTGCAAGTTGCTTGCTGATCGGAATCATATTTCATTGTTTTTGCATCGATTTGAAGAATTGGTGAGTGATTTACATCTCTCATTCGGATTCATGCAAGTATATGGGTTTTAGGATGTTAATTTCATCATTTCCATGTTATTTTCCTTAGATCCACACCATGCTAAGTCCATTTTATATATGAATCACCTTAGGATCTGATCTAGATAATTTAAATGGTTAATTTTATGTTTTTTCTCAAGATTATGCAAGTTAGATCCGTTTTTATGTTCATATGATTCACTTATCATGTTTTGGGAAATTTATGTGTTTTGATGGAAATTGTTAGATTGATGATATTGTTGGTTGCATAACATGTTTGTGATTGCGTTTGGATGAATCGGATAAGCTGGTTTCGTCGGATTCGTCGTTTGGCGAAGTTTTGGTCGAAATCGGAGTCGAACTGGAGATGTGCAGGTTTCTGGTCGTCCTGGAGTTGGTCGGGTCGGTCTGGAATGAGGTGGTCGGTCATAGTATGGCTTAGGAAGCAAGTCAGGGAGCTGGTCGGTTTAAGCTGGTCGGTCCAGAAGGAGCAGAAGTGTTTCTGGTCGGTTTCAGATGGTGGCATTCTGGTCGGTTTCAGATGGTGGCATTCTGGTTAGTTTTTACTGGAAGCAAATCTTGGTCGCTCTGAAGGAGCTGGTCGGTTAGGTGGAGCAAAATCTGGTCGGTCTTGACGGGGTCGATCCAAAGCTGGTCGGTCCCAAGGAGGTCGAGTCGATCCAAAGCTGCAAGGAGGTCGAGTCGATCCAAAACTGCATGGAGGCGGGTCGTTCTGGAGCAAGGCTGGTCGGTTTTTGGCGGGTCGTTCTGGAGCAAGGCTGGTCGGTTTTTGGCTGGTCATTCTGGAGCAAGGTTCTGGTCGGTTTTGGTAGGGTCGTTTTCTGAAAAAGTACGTTTTCGGGTACGACTCTCTAATCGTCCAACCTTGACCAGCGCAGTGATGTGTTTTGGTTCGGTGATGGCGTGACTTTGAGGTGATTCAAGTAGGAAGACTCGAAGTGATGAATGTGTTCGTTGATCAAGGTGGAACAATGAATGCGGAGACAACTCAAAGGTCGTGAGTTGGTGGATAATGGCTGCTCGAGAAGGTTGCTTGAGCTATGAAACATCGTCAAGGTTGGACGATTAGAGATGCGAAGGCCGAGAAGTCATCGTTGTCGTAAGTTCTAGCAGGCTCAAAGCAGGGGTACAATGGGTATCGTTGAAAGGCCCAAAAGACCGGTTGTTGGTCGAGTACCCTGGGTCTTTCTGGTTGGGGAAAGGCCTAGTGTCAAGGTTGGGCATATGGAGTTCATGCTAGAACTGGGGTTATCATTAGCCCTTGACAAATGGCAAGGTTTGCCGTCATACGATAATGATGGTTTCGAGGCAGGATTGGTAGTGATAGCCAGAGTCCGTCATGGATGATTAGTTGTTCTGTTTGTACTATCTCACATAGATTATCCAAAGTCGAGGGAGACGTTCTTTGAGTGCTTAAGTGATATTGGTCTAGGCCTCTGGCGAGAGTACTTGAGGAATGTTAAACTCGATTAGGGTTGTCTGCGTGAGACTTATCTGGATGTCATGTGTGTTTTCTATGATTGAATGGGTGTTCTGATTTCTATGGATGAATGGTTGAAATGCTTGGTGTAAAGGCTATCACTGTCCGATGTGGGGAAGATAAGGTTGAGTTCTTCTCTGGTGATGTGGGTAGATAAGTTGTTCATTTACCCATTCTCATATGCTTTCTTGTTGAAGTTTGTTAGCTGTATTATCGCTCACTAAGACTATTGTCTGACTTAAGGTTTTATGTCTCCTCTTATTACCTTGAGCTGTTCATCCGGTTGTGGATGGGCAGACTAAGTAGCAGGTTACAGGTAATGGAGCTTAGTGATACGAGGAAGCTGAGCGATGACGAGCAGGAGGCTGGCGTACCAGTTTTATTCTATCTAGTATTTCTGTTTCCGCTGTTTGAGTTGCTTGAGAGTTGTAGTGAGGCCTTATGTACAAACTTGGATATCAGTTGGATAATCTTTCTGGATGTTGAAAGAGTTTCAAAAGTTTGCTATATGATACCTTATTACTATCACCTGTTGTATATGTTCTATTATATTTTATCCTTGCACTGTGAGTTCTACGACAGGTTTCGATGTGTTCACTTACTATGATGATCGTCCATAGCAGCCTGGCACGCCTTTCAGCGTATTATTCCTCTTGTTTAGTGCGGGGGTTATGGGCGGTCATCACATTCCCAATCGTTCCCAATTTCGCAGTTCGTATTTTTCAGCGTTAGGCTTCGCCTCGAAGGTAGACTGGCTATATAAAAATAAAAAGGGAAAAAGAGGGAGAGAAGAGAATCAAGAATATGCATAATAACAAATCAATAATAAACTGATATAAATAGCCATAAATTGAAGAGGCATATTATGATAAGATTTAACATGGCGGCAGTATGAACATATAAAACCAGATACGATAGTTATGTCATAATAGAACTGATTAGGCACCGATTCAAGATCCAATTTTTACATACATATCAAGATTACTATTTAAATATTCAGATCTAAAAATAACTTGAACTCACAGTGAATATATCTAAGGAAATGGATCCAATTTACTATGAAGAACATGTTGAATAAGTTGTTGTAGCCATCGCTGAATTTGTATAATGTTTTTGAATTAGATTTGGAGTAGATTAGGCCATTCAATCTTCGTTGCAACGGACCTTTGCCGTCACCATTGTTTCTAGATGAATAAAACCTAGGTCTAGGGTCCTTTATATAGCCTAGGGTTCATGAATCTAGCTCTAAAGTCGTCCAGGTTCATAAAAGAAGTTTCTAGAGCCACGGGTGGGTCGACCCCCCTTCATGGGTGTCGACCCCTAGGTCGACCCCGGGGTCGACCCCCATGAGCCTGAGTCGACCCATGGGTCGACCCAGCTCGGTCTCGGGTCGAACTTAAACGGTCGGCCCTTCCTCGATTTGCGCACTGGATTTCTGGTTTTGCTGATTTTTGAATATTTTTGAATTTTATATGTGTATATATCTTTCCTATATGCATACAAACTTCAAACCTTAATAACTTCTTCATACGGTGTCCGATTTACGCAAACCAAATATCTATCTTAACCAGAATTTCGAGACAGACGCAATGGCGCAGTCCGTTTTACTCAATTCTGAATATTTAATTAATTTTTCCTTAAATTAATTGTTAACAGTGTATTTCATACTAATTATTCTTTAATTCATCATCTTTAGCGTTGTTAAAATTTTGGAGTGTTACATATATGTGTGAGGTTTGCTAATGTGTTGGTTAGTTTATTTCAGGTTGCAAGTTCTGGATAGTAGCTGTGGTGATTTTGGATATTTGATTTTGGATGGTGGTTTTTCTCGTCTTGGTGTCTCTAGAGTGTGATTTTGGAGAGTCTTTAGTACACTACAACAAAATATGACATTAATAACGCTTTTTAATAACACATTATTCTGAAGTGTTATTATTTACCATTGATTATATGATTTTCCGATGTTGAACTCCTGAGGAGGGTACAGTAAAGCCGTCCGCTAATCCAAGCCCCCATACCCCCGGGTAAATTTATGTAGGATGGGGAAGCGCATGGTAGGAATCGAACCATCGACCTTTTACCAGGAAGTTAGGCCTCCTTTCCACTGCGCCGCACCCGCGGACATTTTCCGATGTTTTTGTTTTAACCCTATCACGGTAACGCTCCCTCATAAAAATTGAGCGTCTCCCTCCACCTATTATTTTTGTTCTCCCTCCAAGTTCACAAAACATTTTCATTATCCCTCCAAGCCATTTCTCCTCCCTCCGAAATCGTTTCACCTCACAAACAAACATGTCGTTTCTCTCCAGTCTCCTCACCTGATCGAAGAAAGCAAACTCCTTTCATCTTCAATCTCCTCAACCAATCTGTCGAAGCTAGGGCGGGTTCATGCGTTTTGTATCTAATCATCGATTTGGATTCCGGTAAGCGAACCCGATTCTCATGTAAAGTTGTTAGTGATTTAGAACATTGTAGGTTTGAATTTGTTGCTGAATAGAGATCGCGATGTTGAACCAAATGTCATTTGATTTTGTCTCAATTTGATGTTTAAATTGAAATCGCGATTCAGTGTTGGATTTTAGTATTTGCGTTCTGAAATAGGATCGTATGTTTTACACGGTACCTATCCAATTTGATTCTAGGTTGTTCTTTCAGTGTTGGATCGTATGTCATACCTTGTAAAAACTATAAGTTTTTTTTAAAGAGACGTAGAGAGTCGATTAAGGCACTGAATCCAACTTTTTTTTGTTATGAGGCCGAAATTATTTGGCAAATGATGAAAAAGCATGCAGTAGTGCATTTGGCAATGAAGAACAGAGAAGCCAGGTCTTCGTGTGTTCAACATGTCATGATTAGGAATTAGAGATATTGGTCATTTTCTTTAGTAAAGGGTATGGATAGAATATGATAAAGCTTGAATAGAGAAAATGTAAGTACAGTGGGTTAAGAAAATAATGTTTTTCAATTTGCCAAGCATATTTCTGGTTACTGACGTGATCAACCACTCTTATTATGAACCTTACAACCAACTAATAATCAGCTTATACATATGCTTATTTTGATTGTCTATAGAACTTATTGAACAAGATTGTGATATACATGCTTTAAAACCTTAAAAAAAAATATGCAAACATGTAGGCATGGAAGTCCAAATATTTAGTACTGAAAGAACAACCCATGAGGTATAATGCCACGATCATGATTTAAAATAAAACATGAACCTGGTAAAGTGATATTTTGTATAAGACTGTAGTTACTGTCTAAATGATAATATTTTCTCAAATGTTTCTAAAGCCTCTGTTGCTGATGTCAGTGCCTTGACTGCTATTGTTAATATCATTGATGTTGCAGAGATACAACTTTATGATGAGGGTAATGAAGAATTTGTTCATTTTGTTGGGGGTAGTTTCATTGATTTGATCTCAGTAGTTGATGTTGTTGGAGCATGTTCTGATCATTACAGTTTTAAATTCACAGTTAACCGACTTGATCCTTATGCCGGTTTTGTTTATATGCCTCAGTTCTTTGATGCAGGCATGGATTTCAATGAGGTTGCTCTGTCTGAAGTGGATATTTTCTGTGTTCGGTCTCAAATGCAGCTGGAGTTGTTTCTCACTGTGTGAATGCTAGAGATCGTTCTTATCAGTGCAGCGTTGGTTTCTTTGTTAACAGAGTTGCTGCTCATGTGTATTCGTTTCATTCATACATCGAACTCACGTGACTATGATATGGTTGGAAACTTGGATCATGTGTTTATCATCATAACCCTTGCAATGGAACTGGGAGGTATGGTTACAAGAACGAGAAGAAGATCTTGCAATGCAACTGGTTATGAAGATGAAACAAGAAAAGGTTCGAATTTTGTAATGTGTTCAAGGTTTGTTTTCAACATTTTTTATTGTAAAAAACAAGAACTTCTATATATGGTCCTAATTATTCCATGACTTTAATCTTTCAGTTTCAAGGACATATTCCTGAAGAGAGACATGATCACAGAATCAAGTTATTCAGAAGGTAGAATGTTTATGCACTGGCCGCATGTTACCATAGGCTTATCCATTATCTTTCAGTTTATTCTAATATTTGGTATTATTATTTATATATATTATTATTATATCATGAGCTATGATTTTTGGAACATATGTAACTTCTGCAAATACCAATTCTCGAACGATTGGCGAACCCTCGAAATTGGTTAAGTGATGGCGGTTGTAATGTATTGACCGAATGAGTTATACATATGTGACATGTTTAAAGCATTTTTACACACACATGGCACTGGACAAGGCTTGATAGTACTCCTTTGTAATAAATAATGATTTAATCATGTGAATATTAAGCGACTACGTTATGAGAATTTAGTAGTACAACGTTGTAAGTAACTGAGTGTAGTCTACATTTGCTTACTTAGATTATTACTTAATAGGACTTAAATTAAAACAAATTTAATGGAAAGAGAGGTAACAGGCTGGTGGCCAACCATTCATAGCAACAAAGTTTGTTACTTTTCTCTTTTCATTTCATTATATATTCAAAATAATTATGAAAGCTTCAAAGAACTTCAATGGTGATTGCGTCTTTAGCAAGAAAAGAGAAAGAAAAGGATTAAACATAAGGGAACTAGAAGCGTCAACGGACTAAGAAAACTACTGAAGTAATATATTTTCTAATATCATTTTTTGTTCTTTCTGATTTTCTATCATTGGAATTAATAATGAATGTTTCTCATGCTTCTTGTAATTTGTATGATCCGAAAATTAAATATGATACTGAAAACACAGTTATTATATATGGTTTATGATTTATAGAATTTTGAGAAGTAAATAAATTTATACGACAATAGCTTACTGGCCATTTTTCAATTTTCGGGAGCGGCTAATTTCGTATGAGGTTCTTGACAAAGAATTGCATTGGAATTGGTTTTCGGGAGCGGCTAACAACACGCTATTTTAACAACTTACATACAAAGACCGCGGAATGGCGGGTGTACTGCTAAATTTTGTTGAGTTAGTTTTCTCACTGACCTCATAGTAAATAGGTTAATATGTATTTTGCACATTCATATTATTTTCTGAATTCTTGTATCTAAACTATGATTCTATCATCTCATTTGTCGCACAGAGAACTGTGCAACACAAAAGAGGGAAATCATATGTGTACACCTGTAGACTTTTTAACTGGAAACTAATCAGTTTGTTACAAACAGATGTTTTGCTCTAATTATGTCAGTTACTGCAAGTTAGAAATTCAACTGTTTGTCCCACTGCACATATTCACACATGTTTCAGAACTTAAACATCAATGAGGGAAACGTCGGAATTATTCTGCACGGTTTGAAGCCTACTTTGGACACTACATTTCGTTATTTTTTATAATATCGTTGCCAACCATGTGTAACGCTCTTGCAAATATATGTTAAACTAATAATTCGGTAATACTTACTAACAGTTCATGTTGTTTGTTTTGAATACTATTAGCCCTTTTGCTACCCCAATTTGTTCCCCTTCTTACATGTTAATTCATTACGTGCTTCATTTTCGTATTACTGCATGTTTAACCAAATTATTATTCGTTTTATCTTCTAATCTTATATGCTTCTTTTTAATGTATCTCTTCTTAAATGTATGTGGGCACATCATCGTCTGGATTGTCAAAATCGGTCATGTTAACGTTTACATTTTTCTGATCAGTATACTCTGATTACTTCAATTTGTTAATCTGTTTTATCTTGTGATGGGGTATTGGCTATCACATCTTTAGTGCCTGATAATTGTTTGTAGTAGTACAAACGAGTTTAGTTCTCCTCAGTTAATAAATCATGCCATAGTTATTCCATCGATCCTCTGTTGCGACTTGTATATTACAACAGTCTGTCATAATAAGAAGACTCTGCCTGGGGTAATATTATTATGAGAAAGTTTAACCCCCTTACATTCTGGTCTATGAATGACATTAGCTATCAGTATCTCCCCTAGAATTGGATCTGCCTAGGGAGGTAGGGATTGATTTAGACATTTTGAGCTTCTTAGCCTTTGCTTTTAGGTGCACTGTATTTTGGTCCACACTAGTTTAGAGACCACATATGTATCACCTGTAGCTTTATTCTAGATATTATTATGTTTACTCTTAATTTCTGTGCATGTCTAGTTCTGATACTAGTAGATGAGTTTCGGGTTTGTCAGAAAGCACAACATTGAGACTAGGTGAATTAATGTAACATCGATGCAGTGGTCTCAACATGGGTGGAACATACTGGAGGAGCAAGTTAATCGGTAATGGCAGGAATATTACTTTGCTGGAGTTGCATGAATGACTGAAAAGCTCTTGAGCATGAACCGGTCGCCCGAGAGGCATGAGATTCTAGTGGCATATTGACGTTCAGCACGGATTTCTGAGTATCATCAAGGGTCAAGTTAAATGTGTACTCTTACACATCAATGGAATTTTGAATGTTTCACACACTTAAACTTCAGCAGGATCTGAGCTGAATTGAACTTGCACATTGTATCGAACATAATATACATATGGAGGTATCTGTAAGTCAGGACTGTTAATTTGGCCGCTCTTATTATTTAACATAGGAGTTATGTTTTCAATTTACATTAGGCTGTTTTCTGATAAGTATCCATGGACAGTATTGCTTGAAATAGAGTTATTGCAAGGGCCCCCTTGGTAACATTTTTAACAGAATCGACGTTAAGAGTGGATGAGTTAATTGTTGTGTTCTTAGCTGAGTCATTTTTTTAACCAAACACTATTAAGATTTTGAATTTTCGTGGCTAAGATTTTAGATTTAATTCAAGTTTGAAGGGAAAAAAGTCGGTTAGCATGCTATCATGGAGGCTATGGAGATAAATCAACAGCAGCAGGTAAGGATTCATCCCAAGTAGAGGAAGTAAATATGGGTTCTGCTAAAACTCTTTCACGTGATTGCAATTCATCGAAATCGCATGAGGATCTCAGAAAGCCAGACAATCCCGAACAGTTTCATGGGCAACGCAATGTATTGAGTCAGTTTTAGGACATAAGAGAGTTTCCTTCTCTTGCTGGAGCTTATAGGAGGCAAGAAGCTTTGCAAACGACCAGTAATGTATCGAAGCCAGTCATAAAAGCCTGGAATGAATTGGTCAAGGAGTCTGAGATCTCAACCTATTCACCTATTGAATATTTTCCATCGACTACACATAACAATTTAAGGTGTCAACACGAACATACACAACTCTGTAACATACAAATGAAAGATCCAACAGGCAGTCAACACGATCAAAACAGGAAATTTCATGCAGTGAGTGATGTCTTCGAAGTGGCCTTCTAAAGCCCTGTTCAGTTCGCCAGATGTGATTGTCAGCTCCTAGGCAGATGTCTTGACAGGTGAAGATTCAGCAAAGATTGAAAATATTAAGGATGAAGGTGATCATTTAATGCTCTGTGACAATGCGGATGTCCAGTCTTTGGCAATGGAAGCACAAGAGCCTGCAAAAACTGATGTTGGTAGCTCTAGCCTTTGGATAACCCAGTGTAGTAGATGAGAAGATGACAATTCTGTATTCCAAGCAGCTGAATCGGCCAATGGTATGATCACTAACCCTCGGTATGTCCAGATCTATGCTGGTGCGTTCAAACTGGGGATTTAATCCAAGTTTCTTTGCAAACTTCCATGTGCCCTGGATCTGATTTCAACGACGTCAACTTTTTTGCTGTGGCAGTCGAGTAAGGCTCAAAGGGTTTCCTCTCACTTCTGCAAATTGGCATGAGCAATTGAGGTTGAAGACACCATTACTCCGTGTTTTGCTCCTTTTATTTTCAATCTTATTTTTGCAGCTGAGTCATTATGATCTTGATTATCCATAATGTTCTTAGAGTTGTCTAAATTCGTATATTCACCATGTATTGGTTTACTTCTGTCAATATGTCTATTAAAACTGTTCACAGTGCAATTGTCAGGAGCTTGTTGAGATCCTAAACCTTGTAAACTTACAGAATTTCTGTAAATTGCCAAGGTAATTGCACTGTGAACAACGTAGCCTTAATTCATATTAATGTCACCATGGTATTGTATTGATTACTTTTAGACATGGACTATACATCAATGCAGCCTTAATTTTCACTGATACCTTGTATAAATCCATATATTTGCCATGCACTTGTTTACTTCTGTCGTTATATCTATTAAAACTATTCATAGTACAATTGTCAAGTTCTTATTGAGATTTTTTTCTCCTACACCTTATAAACATTACAAAATTTTGTAAATAGCCAAAGTAATCGCACTGTGAACAACTTAGCCCTAATTCTTATTAATGTCACCATGATATTGTATTGATTACTTGTAGACGCACTCTATTCATGAATGTAGCCTTTAGAACTATTAATGATGTCCATATTTGGTATTCAGATCGGAACTTGGTCAGTGGAGGTGGCAATACACTTTCTTCGACCTAGATTTTATTTGATATTCAGACTTCATTCGAGTGGACCATTGTTTTGAGGAGGAAATAATCGGGAGCTCGCCTAACAATACACGGCGGATGAGCGGCAGCAGATGCGAAGTTCTCCAACAAGTAGAGGCCACGTGCACGTGCATCAATGTTCGTGTGCATGGGCATATGCAGTAGTCGTGATGGTTGATGAGGCAGCTTGAGTGAAATATGTTAAGGTTGGTTCCTTGCCAGGGGTTTAGTATGAAAGGGATTACCTCTGTTGTTTCCAATTACATGTATTTTGTCTACTTAAGAATATTGTTGTCATTCCTCTTTTAATTTTTTATTTTTGGCCACTTTGGTATTTTAATATTAAGTTCATAATATCATGTGGAAAAAAATTCTCTCACAATGGGTTTACATGAGGATTCTTTTGTGTTCTTTAGCTAGACAATTTATCCCTCTTTTCTCAACCTCGTATAAGATACTGGTTATCACTTCGTCCTTTTGGTGATATATTATCACACAGTCTAGCTAACTGATGCAGATCATTGATATTTGAACGATAGAAATATTTAATTTGAAGACGATTTTTTTTATCGTAGTCGCTGCTATTTTTTAGGTGAGTCAAAATGTTGCTTTTTGTTCATGTCAATTTTGTGTGAATGATTTTGGTTTTGTCGCTTTTGTTTATGTTTATTGGTATAAAATGCACGATTCACTCATCTATTTTTGTTTTGACAATTCAATGATATGTGGGGGGAGTTTAGCAGGTTAAAAGCAGAAAATTTAACAGTAATGAGGGGGGAAAAACAAATTTTGAGAGGCAACAAGCTTTTTGGTGGATTAGTAGATTTTAGTACTTCAGTTTGTTTAAACTTGGAATTGAAATTTTGTGGGACTCCACATTTATGGAATTTAACATATGCTGAAACATGATACTATGTTTATTGATTTTTTGATAACAGAAACAGAAGGTTCCTTATTACTAAAAGAAGCAGAGAGTTCAGGAGGATAGTTTAAAAACCCTGGTTTAATTTAAAATGTTTAAGCTTGCTTAGGGCTGATCATTTTAGAAATTATAGGAGAACAGATACACTAATTACCCTTCACCTGCACTTTAGAAGATATTTTGTGTTAGAACAAGAGCACATCTCTAAGAACTTCTTACAGTTCTTCCCGCTTACCAATATCAGAAGGTGCCACCTGATAACCATCATCACTGGCATTGCTTCTAGCTAACTCAGCTGGTATTCGTTCAATGATAACATCAAATTCACTGAAATCTCTACATTTGTTTGTCACCAAGCAAATGTTCTGTTCACAATTGCCAATCTCTCCTTCTTTAATCTCGTCATCATCAACTAAGTTAAAATTATCTTGTAAATAGTTGTACAGAACTCCATTGCTGGTCGAAGTACCTACATCAGAATCAACAACATTGAAACCAACCTTGACAAGTGAGGCTTTCAACACCACCTCTTTCCCTTTATGGAGTTCGCCACCTAAGTGTGGTAGTGATACGGCTCATTAGGTAGAACTCACCCCCAAAAGCTAGCTTATAAGGGGAGGGTGCCTAATGGTCTATATACTAGGCAATATTCCCATATTTTATGGTATGGGACATATCATTTCACCGCTCTTCGAAAGTCCGACGTCCGCGTCGGCCTACTCTATCGACACTGACCCGACGGTAGCCCTTTTCTCTTTGGACGGCTTTCACTCGCCTATCAGTATTTTAATCCAGCCTATAGGTCGCCCCTTCTCACGGCTCGAACTTTTCGTCGAGCGGCTCTCAATGAAAGCACCAAATGATACGGCTCATTAGGTAGAACTCACCCCCAAAAGCTAGCTTATAAGGGGAGGGTGCCTAATGGTCTATATACTAGGCAATATTCCCATATTTTATGGTATGGGACATATCATTTCACCGCTCTTCGAAAGTCCGACGTCCGCGTCGGCCTACTCTATCGACACTGACCCGACGGTAGCCCTTTTCTCTTTGGACGGCTTTCACTCGCCTATCAGTATTTTAATCCAGCCTATAGGTCGCCCCTTCTCACGGCTCGAACTTTTCGTCGAGCGGTTCTCAGTGAAAGCACCAAATGATACGGCTCATTAGGTAGAACTCACCCCCAAAAGCTAGCTTATAAGGGGAGGGTGCCTAATGGTCTATATACTAGGCAATATTCCCATATTTTATGGTATGGGACATATCAGGTAGTTTACTAGAAACAATATTGTCAGTCTAAACTTGTTGCACAGTTTAGGCTTTAGCAATTGGCACATTACTTTCCAGTACATTGGCACTACTACTTTCAACAAGCACTTGCTGCCTTTTGTTACCTGTAATACCATCAGAAATAGAATGAACAGGGAAAGCTTTAGAAAGCAATTCATTAATTCTGGCATTTTCTCCTACCTCAATTTCTTTGTCAGTCCCAGTATCAGTTCTATCGACTATCAAGACACTAAATTTATTACTTTCTAAGTAACTAGCAATTCCATCTGTGTTACCATGTTTTTCAGATAGATCACCTTTGTCCATTGTCATTTTATCAACTCTGCTTTTGTTATAGGGTGTCTCCACTCTTCTATTTTTTGCAAAACCTTCTGGTTCATGAATATATAAATGATATATTTGATAATGGTTAATGCTGCACATGGACATATTTGAATATCTCAGGCATTGAAAACCAATAGTATCTCTTTTTGTTTCATTATTTTTCATATCTACCATTAGTGTTTGGTAAATATAGGAAAGCTGTTTTGGTTTAGTTTTGAGCGATGTGATCAGCTAATCAATTTCTTGTTTTTCCCCAAAGGAGAACATATATTACAATCATTGTGGATGTATTTTATACTTGCCTTCTTGTTTGTGGTAAATGGAACACTTGCTTTCCGATCTCATGTCTTTTCACTTGGCTTTGCAAATGGTTTGTCTAACCAAAATGAGCAAAGAAAGTGCATCTTTGAGTTAAAATAGTTAAACAAAAAATAAAATAAGAATTAAAAATCAGAAATGTTAGGTACGCTCATTGATTTAACTTCAGATTTTAGTTATAGTTAGATATATCGCTCTGGTCTTATTTTATTATTTACTATGATTGTGAAGCTATAATTTAAATTTTAAAACCAGCTGTTTGATTACTTCTAAGTTTGAATACGCATGCATGTGACCTGCCTAATTTTAGAACTGCAATGTCTGCAGCATATCATAGTTTTGGCATTTGGGAACGTTGGAGACATTATCTCAATATCCCCACATGAGTTGCTCATATTTGTATATAATTTTGCACCTCACATGTGAATGCAAAAAAACGTTTCAAGATCATTGACTCTGTATATGCAGTCAAAGCAGACATGTCTGATGTATATGCTGGTTATTTACAGGTTGCTTGGCTTCTTTTTCCTGTAATTTCTTTTTGCTTGGTGCATCACTGAGGCGATGCGGCGTTTGTAACAGTAGCTGTACAGGTGAGAAAATTTTGGTATTACCATCTTTTTCGCCTTTAAATGAAAGGTTGAACTAGGAAATTAGTGAATGCTGGATTTTCCACCAATTATTGGTGAATATTGCCATTTGTTGCAGGGGAAGGTTGCACGGTGGCTAAAGAAAGAAAGAGACAAAGTCTTTCCTGATGAAGTTATGTGCAAGACTGAAACTGTAAGATTTGTTTTTATATTTGTTTCTCCTATTAGTTTGAAAGTAAATTTCACATATAAAATAGTTGTAGGCGAGTTTGGTTTTAGAGGAAGGTATACCCAGTTCTATTTGCTGTGAGGTAGGGAAGTTTGTTATGATAGATTAAGAAGTTCTGGTGTTGAAATTGGGGTTTGTGTGGACATGTAGTTTGGGAAAACTGATTGTATGTAGTTGTAATTTGATGGTTGCATTACACATTGTTGAAATAGTATTCAACAAACGATTTAGTAAAGAGAATGAACTGTTTCGTGGTCAAAACCCGAACTTTGGTTGTGGTCGGTTAATATGCTGATTCATAATCATATCATAGTTACATTCAAGACAGTTACTTGGCAGACAGAGCATGCAAATTAAGCGATTTAATGAATTACATCCATGTTGAGGTATCCTGTTAAGTGCATTTAATGGATACAGTAATATGTCTTCAAGGTGTTTATCGGTTTCTTTTGATCAGAAAGAAGGGATGTTAAGATTCCTTTCATTTGAAGTGTAACACAGTTCACATTTTTGCTTGGGAAAAGTTAATTATTTTGCCTTGGCAAAGTATTTTATAGAAACAATCTTTGAATTCTTTTTGTATTTCTCAGTAAGAACTTTGGTTTAAATCATCTGGAGATAATATTATTCACTTTTGTATATGCATATTGCGTGTTTCAAAGAACTACTAACCTTGTTAGGCAATAACATTTAGATTTCTTTCTTTCTTCTTAGGTAGCTGCACAATGACTGTTGGCAGGGACGTGTTAACCAGGGTTTGTCAAAAGGATCGAATGATGACCTAGGTGAAGATTCTAGTATTGGTGTAAAAGGCAAAGGAGCAAGCATTCTCAAAGGATTTAAGAGAGCTTTGGGATCAGTCACAATATGATGAAGAATATAATTTGAACAAGCTCTTAGCAAATTTTAATGGCTGAGCTTTTGGATTCATCCCCCGTGCAAATGTACAGTACACGTGGAATTGAAAACCTATGTATTGAATTTGGTAAATCATGTATTAAACTCATTTTTTGTTAATTCATGCTTTATTTTGTTATTATGTATATGCGTTACGTTTGTTGATTATTATATTGTGTTCGTTTATACGTTGCTCTTCAAATGGTTATGCATATCCATTTTGATTGCTATAATTAAAATGCATTATATATGAGTTATAAAAGGATTTAGCAATACCATAACATGCTAATTTAATAGCGTCATATAGCCGCTATCGAATAAACATGTTATAGCGGCAATACTGTGTTATAAAAATTCTCACTTTCATAGAGATTTAGATGTGTTATAGCGGTGAGAATGAGCTACTGTAATAAAATAACGTAGCGGTCAAAATGTGGTATAAAACCATATCTTCTATAGCGGCTAGTTAAGCGTTATAACTAAGTAGCAGTTTTTTATAACATGTCGATATACAACAGTTATCGAACCGCTATAGTTATTATCCATAGCGGCTATAAGGCGCTATAAAATGCCAGTTCTGTTGTAGTGGTATTGTTCTATTTTCGTTCTCTTTTGTATCTAGTTTGGAGTGACTAGTTTATTATAGGAATATATATTCTTCAATATCGGGTGGTGGCCTTACCGGAATTCGATATAGGAGTATGATGGGCGGTGGTTTTTCCGGAGCTCATCTATCTATTTTCCTATACATAAACTTAGTTATGTCTTATGTAGCACTTTTGGTTTTATTTTAGTACTGTTGGCTGTGCTTATAGACTTTTATTCGTATTATTATATATGTATGCTCTCTTCTTTCTAGAAGATCACACATTTTTGCTCAAAAAAAAAATCAATGAAAAATGTATTATCTGTAACAGAAAATGTGTGCTGATAATCTTCTATCATGTATGCAGAAAAGTGTTCCCACATTTGGCGTACATTAATTGGTTCATAAAATACTAGAATTGTAATGAACAGCCTTCGTAGGGCAGCAGACATATATGTGTTAGAAGCAGCCCATAAGCAATCATAATAGCGTCATCATTTTCCAATAAACCTCTATGTTCAGCTGCTTCTTTAAATGTGTCATATTGTTGACCATCGACGGTAAGCAAGCCATTAAATGATAAGGGTCCTCTAACATGAGTTAGCAGTGTCCTCAAAAAATAACGATCACCTTCAATAGGCGATATGGTATAAATTCTACCTAATACCCTAAGGTTATTTCGTCTATGAATCCACAACCTCTATTTTTTTTTCCACCAATACTTCTCAGGAAACTGATGATAAAAGTATTGTCTTGCCTCTTCATCATTTACGTTAGTAGTGAAATATTCGGTAAGCATAGTTTTATTTCTACCATCAACATTAAACACGTCATGCAATTGTTCGGAAGAAGAAAAACGTAGTGGTTGTTGGTTTTGGAAGATGGATTTGTAGACCAATAACAGACGGTGTAATGTTATTAAGTGAAAATTTAAATATTCTCCACAAAGCCTCTAGTGCATAAATCCATCTAGCATTAGTATAATTAGAAATTTTGTCATCATTGGTTGATGCGGAAACACCAACTGAAATGCGGTCGGATTGTAATAAAGATATTTTACCGATTTTATACTTGAAAAAATTTCAACATTTATATGTCAGTCATATTTAAGTAATAAATAAGGGTTATATGGTACTATCCAACGATTGTCATTTGTGGTTCCCATTGTTTGATTAAGTCTTATGTTATCACATCGTCTATATATTGGATATGAGTCGTTTCCTTGTAAAGTAACGGGAGCAAACGGTTTGGGGAACTCTTTATTACATTCACCATTTTTCATGCAAGTGGCATTCAGATTAAAATGACTACATAGATGATGAATCATGTGTTTGACAACAGCTATATGTAAATCAGGTTCTAAATTACTACATGGAATTTCGGCTATAACCACAACATCATACTCATCGGGAGAAGTAATTTTATCATTTTCTGTTAGAATAAGTAAAATATGGGCATGTGGAAAACCTCTTTTTTGAAATTCGATGACATGTACATGCGCAATAACTTTTCCTAAAACGTCGTTGTCAAACAAATCAGTTTTTAATTGGGTTAATTTTGTATGAAAAATTCTACATGTTAAGTCTGGTTTTTCTTGTGGTTGTTGGCCAGGAAGTAGTTCTGTAGTAATCTCAGGCCATTTTGTGTTACATGTAACAGTAATAAAAAAAAAATCAGGTTTTCCATTCCTTTGAACTACTGCCATTGCATCTTGGTACCGGTGGTGCATATCTCGTGGACTGCCCATATGAGACGCTGGTAGGATTTTTTTTTACACCAACGTTGGCTGAAATAGTGAAATGTTTAATTAAAAAAAGTAAGCATTGAAGGTGAAGTGTAAGAAATTTGAAATTTGAAATAGGAAAGTAACTTACTCGTCGAAGTTTCTCCTGCACTCAACGCATCTTGCATACCCTGGTATAACTCAACCCTGATTGTTTCTTGATTGTTACAAAGAAACCTAAGTCTCATCGTTTCAATTTTAACAAACATATCAGCAACATATTCCTGAAAAAGGCATCCACCAAGCAAAAGAAGTGACGTCTCTCCTGCTCAAATCTGCAAAAGGAATTAAGATAGATTCAATATTATTAATGCAGAATATAGCAAAGGAGAATGGTGTGCGATTTAAGTTGATGTGGACATGGTAATAAGGTTGTTAAGTAAAAAGGTGTAGAAAATAAACATAAGTAGCTACCTGTATAAAGTTCGAGTAGTAGAACGCACAGCTAAGTTGGATGTCCTCGTTATCATGCAAGTTTAAATTCCAACCATGTTCTCCATAGGGTAGCAAGAGTGGATACTGAAGTGGATCATAAAATCCAGCCATATTAGGAACACGCTGGAAGTTTCCACTACTTGTCTGAACAATTATGTCTCTACCATGAAAATCATCCGACTCATCACCGACGTTCATGCCAGCAACTTGTGATGCCGTTGACAGTTCATGAAGATGACTGTCAATGGTGATCTCATTAATTTTATTTTGCAATTGTGCGTATCAGAACGCTATCCCAATTGATGTAGGACGGACACAAATGGTTTAATCGTATCCAAAACTTCCTTTATAATCAGAAGTATATCAAGTCTCAAAATCTGTGTATCCAACTGTCGATTTTCGGTCTCATGCCCTGTGTCATAAATGTACAGCTGTAAATATCGAGGTCGGTTACCATCAGCAAACAGCACACTACCTATACGGTGGTATATAGACCCATGAGCACGATAGGAATAAACTCCACTTGTTGCATTCGCCAAATCTTGGTCAATATTTGCACGCATTGATGTAAAGGAAAAAGCATTGTTATAAGACCTGATATTAATTCTGAAGTGGCTGCCAATTTCAGTTTGATCAAAAATAGATCAAGCAGTTGTTGTGGAGCGGGAGAGCGGAAAATATGAAATTTACCATTTGAACAGCAGGTTTGGGTATTTTCGTGATCGAATCTTTTTGCTGAGAAGAATGGGCAGAAAGTTGGTGGTGGCAACATATGTTTACAAAGTCTAATGTTTGCCAGAAAATTTCTTGCAGAGTTATGAGAACTGGTAAATGTAGGAAGAAGCTGAGCATTGTTATTTTGGACTGATTGTGTATGTTGCCCAGCAGCTGCTGCTTGAAGTTGTTGCGAACAGTGACGATCTCGATGGGTTGCCAAATGAATTTCATATGCTTCAGTTGACATCCTAGCACGTCGAGCTCGTTGAGCCACGCGCCGCTATTCGCGCTGTTGAGCATCTATTTGGTTATTGAGGAGAGTAGTGAAAAAGTTGCAGTTGAATAAGGTGGGATGATTTAGTGTGAAGCAGAAATGGATAAATGATCAAAGTATATGAGAAGAAAGAAATATGGAAGAAGAGAAGAGGTAGTAAATAAGTTGGCAGACATAATAAATTACAAAAATTAGCATAGAAGAAGGAGATAAATGTGAAATGGTAGGGATATTTGAATAAGTCATGTAAGACTTGGTAAAGAAGAACGAAGTCATAATAGGACAAACAATCATATGTAAATATCATGCAAAAAAAGGGGAGAAAGGTAGGTAGGCAACAAGAAAGTAACATATACAAATTTATGAATATATTTCTACTACTGATTATGAAAATAGAAATATATTTTCAAACAGCGTTTCTTTTATTACATATACAACATACACTATAAAATGCATAGATATAAAATTAGAGTTTAACAAAAAGCCTATACATGGAAAAATTAAAACCTATAAGTGTATGAGGAAGAGGAGGAAATGGAGCTATTTATGTTAATATAGCAAGGGGAGTAGTCATAGGTAAAAATAATAATTTGGGTGTAGAAAAAAGTTTGAGGTTAACTGGCTGTAAACAGAATGTAAATTTAAATAATAGGAAACCCGTAGGAAAAAGGAGACATATGTAATGTGAAATTTCGTTAGTTTAAAAGATAACCAAACTTTCTTCAATTGAAAAAAGTCAGAAATGAATGTTTAATAATAAGAATAAAGTTGATTCAGTTGTTTAAAATATATATGTCAAACATAGCAAAGAATAAAACCGTCTTTAATTAAAAAGAAACTACCATAAGAACAATCAAATTTTGTTCAATAATTAACATTTTCCAGATGAAAGTAGAAATATGGAAAATGTTAAAATATCCATTCAACAATTAATTTCCAGCATATTTAACCTGCAATTGTGTAGGGGCCCAAATACAAAAAACTTGATGTGTGTTTCCTTGATTTTTCAAATGTATACCAATCTTAAATGATACATTTACATTTATATACTGTAACAACACATAATTTTAACAACAACAACACATAATTTTAACAATATAAAAGAGGATAAATTAAATAATAATTAATTCAATAATCAAAATAAGGGAAATGGACTACGCCATTGCGTCCGTCTCGAAATTCTGGTCAAGATAGACATTTGGTTTGCGTAAAATGGACAACGTATGAAGAAGTTATGAAGATTTGAAGTTTGTATACGCACAAGATAATTACACACACACACACACATACACACACACACATATATATATATATATACACACACACACACACACACATATAGGGTCCAAAAATTCAAAATCAGGTTCAGAAATTTCAAAATCGTTCAAATCACGAAAATCTGGGTGAGCGGGAAAATTCCCGCTCAGGGGAGTCAACCCCTTAAGGGGGTGTCGACCCCTGGGTCGACCCCTCAAGGGGGTGTCGACTCATGGGTCGACCCCAAGGGGGGTCGACTCCCCTAGGGCTGACGTGGTAGGTCGGTTCTGGGGGCTGGCAGCTATATATATGACCTCATTTCTCTTGTTTTCTCACATTGAAATCATTGGAGGCCTAAATGCTGTCGGTGCCTGGACCGAGTCAAATCTCTTTCTTCTTCTGCAATCAAAGTTTAGAGATTCAAGTGTAGATTTGTGATTCAACCTCCGCTTTTCTCCTACTATTCTTCTAGATCCGAACACTGTGAGTTTAAGTTACCTTTAGATTTAAATGATTAAAAGTAAAACTTGATATGACTGTAATTTGGATCTACGCATGTGAATGAATCATATCAGATCTATTGAAATTTGTGAATCTACGATATTCTGGTATAACTATTACTTGATCTCAACCTTTATCATATAAGATCTATTGAAATTTGTGAATCTGTTATATTCTGATATAACTATGATTTGAATCTCAACTTTGTCATGTTAGATCTACTTTTGATTATAGATCTCATTTACTATTTAGATCATTTTGTACCTATCATGTTGTGGTTAATTTGGATCTGTCATTAGTTGGACATCTAAATCCTTGTTTAGATCTAATCATGCCTATTATTACATCCCTATTATGTTAGAACCTGTTTTATTATCACAAGTTCACCAATCTGTTCTTATATGTCTATCTTATCATTATGCCAATATACTTTATGTCAATTTTGTTAGAATAATCATTTCTGTCATCTTCCCTTCATCCGTTCACTTTTATTTTGTATAGCCAGGCTATTTTCGAGCCTAGGCATGCCGCTAAAATTATGCGAATGCGTTAGTTTGGGACATAACTTGAAAAGGGAAAATTTGGCATAACTTGAATAATGTTTATGAACATGAATTTGGACATATATTTCATTATGAATATAATTGGGAAAAGGGGGCATGAAAACCTATAATGATATAGGTAAAATTGGCTAATAATGAAATACCTAGGGTTACAGTAATTAGAAACTGTAATTGCGCCTAGACACGAGGTTAGATTACACTTATGGTGGAAGTCTGCCCGGAACCGCCCGACATATCCAGGTACCACAAGTGGTGAATCTAATGTGAGGGCTATAGGTGCACAAATACGAGACGTGCCAAGACATGTGGTTAAGCTCGATTTGTGGAATAAGTCTGCTCGGACCCGCCCGGCATATCCAGCGTCCACCAATTGTAGGCTTAATGTGGGAGGTCTATCACATTATAACCATAAATGGACATGGTAATGAATTGGAATACTTAGCCTAGTTGAATCCATAGGGATTGTATGAACATGAACCTGAATAGAGGTTAAGTAAATTTGGTTGAACAGTGGGTGGGTTAAGTAAATCTGAGGGGGAGTGGGTTATATTTATATATAGGCCCACAAACTTAACCTGTGGGGGCTATGTAATTAAAGACACCAATAGGTATACATAGCCTATGGAAATCCTAGTGGGGATACAAGACAAGGAGGGGATCTTGTATCATCTTGTGTGGGACCCGTTTCAATCAAGTAACCCATATAACGATATCGAACGAGTGCTCCGCCCTAGGTCGGAGTGGGGCATACTTACTGTGCTGATTGTAAGAGATCCAAACATGGAGGACGGTGTGGGCAGCGCAAATCGACCAGGGACATGTGCTTGAATGGGCCGGGTAGAGGGAGATAAGACGACCGTGACACCAGTAGATGTGGTTGTGCACATCACGAAGGGTTGCCACTTTAGGAAAGTGATACCTCCTACTGTGCGGCCAGCACAAGGTATCTACGGAGTAACGAGCCGATCGATTAGGGTAGTGGTTAAGGTACATCTAGACTCTGGTAAAGTTTAGGAGCCTGTTAGGATTGGGCTGCCTATGGATTGTACGGGGTTAAAACCTCTCACCAGAAGTACGCCTAAGTCTACCATCTTTTAGTTGTTGGGATCATCTCATTTTTGTTATACTAGTATTGGTGCAAAGTAATCATTAAGGAAGCGTACACACTCTATCATGTTTACCTTGTCACACTTACCTTTTATGATGTTATCTTTCTTATCCACCTTATATGCCTGTCATGATACTTTTATTTATTTACTTTCTAAAAGTAACTATGCTCGTCAGACTTTATATCTGACCCTTTTTGTTTCCTCTTCTCTCTTCCATTTCCCCCCAGGTTCTTAGGGTGAGAATACTCAGGCTTAATTAGGACTCGGTTATCATCTTGCTAGGAGCTTCTTTTGAAGTGTTGCTCAAGTTCTCGTCTTTACTTCTATGGCTTTGTCTCTTTTGTGGAATTATGCTTTTTTATGTATTTCTGTACTCTGATGGTACAAGACAGAAGTTTTATGTTATTGTAATGGTTTTTATGTAGTTCCATATTTGTAATATTTTGGACCACAATGTTATGAATTATGTTTTAAATAAAATTATAAATTCCGCTGCTATCTTTTATATCTATCTTGTAATTTTCTATGTCTGTTTACCTATAACGCTTCCCGAAACTTAATGCATTCTCTTACTAAGTGACAATAACGGACGTGGGGTGTCACACTTGGTATCCAAGCCGAAGGTTACCAGAATAGATTAAAGTTTTTGAAAATTATTTTCAAAAAGGTTTTAAGAAAGCATTTTTCAAAATGAAAAGTCTATTTTGAAAAACATATTCCTCAAATCCATATGCAATATCCTTCGATCCTTTGTCTGAATCTCTTTCCTTTTATTTTTAGCATGTCTGGGGAACCTAATATCCCTGAGGGCGTTACGATACCAAGCTGGTTCCATAGGTATCTAAATGCCACGGCGCCTGCCAGAGGTTAAGCCGACGTTCCCTCCCAGTTGCACCCGTCGTTCCTCCTCCTCCTCCTCCTCCTTCAAGAGCAGATAATTTGGCTAAGATCTGCAAAGATTTCTATGCCATGGGAGGGAAGCCATTTCGTGGAACCGAAACATTCGTAGAGGCAAGGAATTGGCTCAAGGAGACCGAGGACTTGTTTGTAATCTTTGAAGTGGAAGATTGAAGGAAGATTCAGTTAGCTACCTGGCTACTGAAAGTTGAAGCTTCGTTATGGTGAGAAGTAACCCAAGCTGGATGTCCAGTAGAGACATTGTATGATTTTAGAATGAGGTTTGAAATGAAGTTTCTTTTTCAAGCTGAGAAAAGCATGCAAATGGAGAGGTTCTTGGCACTCAAACAAGGAAACATGACTGTTAAAGAATATGTGAACAAATTCAACCAGCTGGCGAGATTTGGATTGGAACTGGTGGATACTCCGCATAAGAAAACATTGCGGTTTGCTGAAGGGCTGAATGAACCCCTTCATGGGTTAGCTATGTCCCATTTCCCAATGGGAGTGATTTTTGAAAGGCTTGTTGATATGGCCTTGATGCATGAGGAAGACAAAGGAAAAAAAGGAAGTTAAAGTTGAGGAAACAACGCAAAACAAGAAGGTATGGCCCAAGAAAGGACTACAACAATAGAAGAAGGGTGGAAAGAATGACAAGGCTAAGGATAAGAGGAAGCGTCATAGTTTTGGACGAGAGGTTCACTTGGTCAAGGATTGCAAAAGAAGGAAGAATACTTGCTTCAATTGTGGGGAGGTCGGACACTTTGCTAGGGAGTGCCCGAAGAAACAGGGACAAGGTCAAACGGCAGGAGCTTCTGGAGCGTAGATGCATGCTCTTGCAACCATTGCTCCGGATAGAGGTAGAAAATTTCCGTGGAAGGTTTGATTTCTCTTTCCAGTCACCGTATTAAAACTCTTTTTGATTTTGGCGCTTCACATTCATTTATATTTAGTTCTATGGTTGAATCTATGTACTTGAATACTAGTATGGTAGTGGATCCCGTTGTTGTCTCAAACCTCATTGGTGGTTCGACTCATTTGTCTGTGATTTGTCGGGGTTTGAGAATATCTATCTTAGGCGTCAAGTTTGAGTGTGACACGTATGTGCTCGGTTTTATGGGCTAGGGTTTGATTCTAGGGATGGATTGGCTAACCATGTATGGTGCCATTCTGGATTGTGAAAAAGGGACGTTAGGCTTCTGACCTGTCATGGGAGGACCCTCGAGATTTCTTGTGACCCGCAAGGGTCTGTTATGCTTAGTTTCCTAGAGTCTCATGATGCATCTATCGATGATTTGCGATCGGTACCAGTAGTCCGTGAATATTCTTATGTCTTTGATGAGGTTCGGGGTTTACCCCCAAGGCACGAGACAGATTTTCACATATATTTGGTAGACAATGCAATGCCAGTTGCATTACCTGTACCCTATACAGCTCCAAGAGAAAGGAGGGAGCTTAGCAAACAAGTAGGGGAGCTATTTGAAAAAGGGTTTATTAGGCGAAGCATATATGAATGGGGTGCTCCAGTTGTATTCGCAACTAAGGCGAATGGTTCGCTTCGCTTATTTGTAGACTATAGAGAGTTGAATAAACCCACTAAGAAGAACATGCACCTACTCCCAAGGATAGATGATCTGTTTGACCAGCTTGTTAGGGCATCAGTATTATCTGAGCTAGACTTGGCCATGGGGTTCCATCAGTTGAGCGTGGTCGAGGACAGTATAGATAAAACCGCTTTTAGGACTCCAAATGGTTTCTTTGAATGGATCGTAATGCCTTTTGAGTTGACGAATGCACCCGCCTATTTTGTTGATCTGATGAGTAGGGTGTTTCGGGAGTTTCTAAATAAATTTGTCATGGTCTTTGTTGATGATATCTTGATCTTCTCGAAGAATGAGGAAGAGTATGCCTCACATACAAGGGAAGTTTTGAAAACTTTGCATGCGCATCAGCTTAAGGAAAAATTCGCCAAATGCCATTTTTGAAGAAAAGAGGTGAGATTCTTAGGGCATGTGGTTTCTAAAGAAGGGATAGCTGTAGATCCCGCAAAGGTAGTTGCAGTTCAAGATTGGCAGATTCCCAAGAATGCAACGGAAGTGAGAAGCTTTCTCGGATTGGCAGGCTACTATAGGAAGTTCATTGAGGACTTCGCAAAGATATCAGCCCCACTAACCAGGCCGACGAAGAAGAACTTGGCATTTTCATGGGATATAGATTGTGATGTTGCTTTCCAACGACTGAAGAGGGCTCTGACAACAGCCTCAGTCTTGACCTTGCCCGATGGGAACACAGTGTTTATAGTGTACACTGGCGCATGTGATACAGTGCTTGGTGCGGTTCTGATGCAGGTTGGAAGGGTAGTATGTTTTGGAGGAAGACAGCTAAGGGTACATGAGAAGAACTACCCTACCCATGATTTAGAGCTAGCTACAATAGTATTCGCGCTTAAGATGTGGCATCATTATTTGCTTGGAGAGAGTTCGAGTTGTACACTGATCATAAATCTCTCAAGTACTTGTTTTCGCAAAAGGATCTTAATCTGAGGCAGCAAAGGTGGATGGAATTCTTAGCATCTTATGACTTCGAGATTACTTATACCCCTGGCAAGGGTAATGTAGTGGCAGACGCACTGAGTAGACAGAGGATGGTCTTAAGTCCTTTATTTGTAGAAAGGAAAAGCTTGGAGTTTATATCGGCTTTTAACTTTAGACTCTCAACCGAAAAATTACCTGGCTTATTCGCATCACTGGAAGCGCGACCTACTCTTATGGATCAAACAGGGGCTTCGCAGCGAGAAGATCCACAAAATTAGGCATCTTGGATAGGCTCAGTAAAGAGGAGACTTCTAGTCACCTCAGTAGATACTCCACATATGATAAAGAGTGGTTGCGATGGGATGGAAGGCTCTGTATTCCCCGAATTGGGAGCTTGATAAAGACAGTCCTAGAAGAAGCCCATCATTCTAAGATGACTATTCACCAAGGTGGCGATAAGATGTATAGGGATATGAAGCGGGTTTTCTTTTGGGCTGGAATGAAGAAAGATGCGCCAGAGTTTGTTTCCAATGTTTGGTTTGCCAACAAGTTAAAGCTAAGCAAAAAAAGCCCGGTGGTTTACTTCATCCTTTGGAAGTTCCGCAGTGGAAATGGAAGAGCGTCTTTATGGATTTCATAGATGGTTTGCCTAGATCGAAGAAAGGCAACACTAGTATTTGGGTTGTAGTGGATAGTCTTACAAAGTGCACTCATTTCATTCCGGTTAAGAGCAAGAGGACGACAACATGGTTAGCAGCAGTTTATGTCTGAGAGGTAATGCGTCTTCATGGAGTACCTTCCAGTATCGTAAGCGATCGTGACCCATTTTCACTAGTGAATTTTGGAGGATCTTGCAAGAAGCATTAGGTACACAATTACGTTTAAGCACCGCTTATCATCCTCAGACCGAGGACAGACAGAGAGGGTGAACAGAGTTCTAGAGGACCTTTTAAGGGTGTGCATTCTAGACTTCGGAGGTACTTGGGAAGAACATCTTCCTTTAGTAGAATTCACCTACAATAACAGTTTTCAAGCAAGCATTGGCATGGCACCTTTTGAAGAATTATACGGACGACCCTGTAGATCACCGACTTGTTGGTGGGAATCTACAGAAAGGCTAGTTCTTGGACCAGATATGGTTAGAGAAATGTCTGAGAAGATTTATCTTATTAGACGACGAATGAAGACCGCTCAAGATAGGTAGAAGTCATATGCAAACAAGAGAAGGACTGACATTGAATTTGAAGTAGGAGATATGGTTTTCATAAAGGTATCTCCATTGAGAAATGTGGTTCGGTTTGGATCGGTAGGGAAACTGGCACCAAGATTTGTATAGCCATTACCCATAACAGAAAGGATTGACCAAATGGCCTATAGAGTGAAGTTACCCGAGAGATTATCCAGCGTTCATGATGTTTTCCATGTTTATCATTTGCGGAAGTGCTTACATGATACCGCAGAAGTTGTTGAGCCAAGTATATTAGAGGAAGTGGAAGTGGAACGGGAGGCAACAGTTAGACGAGTTCTCATCCGTATTCTTGGAGTAGAAGTTAAGAAGCTACGCAGCAAAGAAATCAAGTTGATGAAGGTTTAATGGGGAGATAACCTAGAGGATGCGACTTGGGAGACCGAAGACAAGATTCATTCTTCATACCGTTTTATTTTCGAGGGTATGTTCTTAACTCCTTTTCCAAAGCTTTTATTTATGCCTATTTCTATCGTCTAAGTATGTCCTATCGATCGAATCTTCAACCTTTAGGTAGGAATCCCATGGATGTAAACATGTGTTTGAAACATGTTATGTTTGATGGATGCAAGTGGATGTAAGTGTTTGCTAGTGGTTGTTCGTGGATGCATATACACACACATTAGGCACTAGATCGGCTCAATCACTCTCATACTGCATATGGATGTGTGTGCATTTTTCTTCTTTTAATGGATGGAAATGGATGTATCATCATATGGATGTTGCATTTGGACGGATGTTTGTGCGCACAAATAGAGCTTACGTGTTGTAATAGGATTATTGCATACATGTTGGATTCATGACACTAACATACATTGCATTAACGAGGTCGACTGAATCAGTAGACCGCCTGATTTTCGCATTAGTATTGGGACATACACACACACACACTTTGCATATGTTCATATAAGCATTAGAGATCTTTTAAGGACAATGGAAGCCAATGATTAGTGGATGAGTAGATGAATGTGGATGGTAGGATATACAATCTTCTTAACTTGGAGATTTCGGGGATGAAACCCTTTGAGTAGTGGAGAATATAACACCCTGTAATTTTAACAATATAAAAGAGGATAAATTAAATAATAATTAATCTAATAATCATAATTAAGGGAAATGGACTGCGCCATTGCGTCCGTCTAGAAATTCTAGTCAAGATAGACATTTGGTTTGCGTAAAACAGACACCGTATGAAGAAGTTACGAAGATTTGAAGTTTGTATACGCGCAAGATTATATATATATAACACACACACACACACATATATATATATATATATAGGGTCCAGAAATTCAAAATCAAGTTCAGAAATTTCAAAATCGTTCAAATCACGAAAATCTGGGTGAGCGGGAAAATTCCCGATCAGGGGAGTCGACCTTCAAGGGGGTGTCGACCCATGGGTCGACCCCCCTAGGGCTGACATGGCAGGTCGGTTCTGGGGGCTGGTAGCTGCATATACGGCCTTATTTCTCTTGTTTTCTCACACTGAAATCAATGGAGGTCTAAATGCTATCAGTGCCTGGACTGAATCAAATCTCTTTCTTCTTCTGGTATCAAAGTTTAGAGATTCAAGTGTAGAACTATTATTCAACCTCCACTTTTCTCCTTCTATTCTTCTAGATCTGAATACTATGAGTTTAAGTTACCTTTAGATTTAAATGATTAAAAGTAAAACATGATATGACTGTAATTTGGATCTATGCATGTGAATGAATCATATCACATCTATTGAAATTTGTGAATCTATGATATTCTGATATAACTGTGACTTGGATCACAACCTTTATCATATCAGATCTATTGAAATTTGTGAATCTATTATATTCTAATATAACTATGATTTGGATCTCAACTTTTGTCCTGTCAGATCTACTTTTGATTATAGATCTAATTTACTATTTAGATCATTTTGTACCTATCATGTTGTGGTTAATTTGGATTTATCATTAGTTGGACATCTAAATCCTTGTTTAGATCTAATCATGCCTATTATGACATCCCTACTATGTTAGAACCAGTTTTATTATCACAAGTTCACCAATCTGTTCTTATATGTCCATCTTATCAATATGCCATTATATATTTATGTCAAATTTGTTAGAATAATCGTTTCTGTCATCTTCCCTTCATCCTTTCACTTTTATTTTATATAGCCAAGCAATTTTCGAGCCTAGGCATGCCGCTAAAATTATGCGAATGCGTTAGTTTGGGAACGAGGGGAAAAACGATAAAATTGGACATAACTGAAAAGGGAAAATTTGGCATAACTTGAATAATGTTTATGAACATGAATTTCGGCATATAATTCATTATGAATATAATTGGGAAAAGGGGCATGAAAATCTATAACGACATTGGTAAAATTGCCTAATAATGAAATGCCTAGGGTTACAGTAATTAGAAACAGTAATTGCGCCTAGACACGAGGTTAGATTACACTTGTGGTGGAAGTCTGCCCGGAACCGCCCGACATATCCATCAACCACAAGTGGTGAATCTAATGTGAGGGGTCTAGGTGCACAAATACGAGACATGCCAAGACACGAGGTTAAGCCCGATTTGTGGAACAAGTCTGTCCGGACCCGCCTGGCAAATCCAACGGCCACCAATTGTAGGCTTAATGTGGGAGGTCTAGCACATTATAACCATAAATGGACATGGTAATGAATTGGAATATTTAACCTAGTTGAATCCATAGGGATTGTATGAACATGAACTTGAATAGGGGTTAAGTAAATTTGGTTGAACAGCGGGTGGGTTAAGTAAATCTGAGGGGGTGGGTAATATTTATATATAGGACCACAAACTTAACCTGAGGGGGTTATGTAATTAAAGACACCAATAGGTATACATAGCCTGTGGAAATCCTAGTGGGAATACAAGACAAGGGGGAGAGCTTGTATCATCTTGTGTAATAACCCGAAAATCTGAGCCAGTTTAAAATTTTTATTTCGGCAATTTTAGTGAATTTTGAACATTTAAAATAGATTATTTTAAATAATATCGACGAGAAAATTTATTTTGAATAGAATTCGAACGTATATATTTTATACGTCGTCGTTAGAATATAAATATTTATATATAATTATAAATAGAATTGAAAATGGCGCGGTAGTTCGATAATTCGATTTCAAACTTCAATTGAATGTACCGGGAGCAAAACAATCCGGATTTTAGTGAAACCAAAAACATTAGGATCTAATTGACGATATCTTTCCAACGAAGTTAACAAACTGAGATTTCACTTTATAAATGATTAGATATGTCCAGTTGAAAATTCTGAATAGTCGCTATGGAATTCAGGCCCTTAAAAATGGACATTTTGCAGACGACCTCGGATTTCGACGAAACCACTTTTGTTGGGTCCGCAGTGTCAAATTATTGCTAGGTTTCAAATTTCATAATTTTTCGAATCAATATGTGAGCGTGGCAAAGGAAAACGTGTTTGACCAGTTTCAGTTGATTTTAATCGACTGGAAAATGGCCATTTTTCATACGGTCTCAGAATTCGACGAAACTAGTTTTGTTAGGACCGTATCGCCAATACGAAGCTAGAAAATATTTTTCTGGAATTTTTCTAGTTAGTATGTGACCCCGGTAATTTGAAATGTACGTTTAGAATTCAATATAGTGATTTAAATGTAAATTCAACGGAAACTGATTGTAACGGTCGAATCAGCTTGCGATACATATCCCATTGTGTTCGGAATGGGGGTAATTAGCTAGGGGTGACGGTCGTCGGGTTCGAATTGGGGTTCAAACGAAAAGTCAACGCTTAAAAGAGGAAAAAAAATTAAAATATTATAAATAAATATATATATTACATTAACAACCCCTCTTCTTTTATTTGGTTTCCCGATCAAAAAAAAAAAAAAAAAAAAAAACTTCAGCCCACCAAATCGAAATGGCGACGGAGACGCCATCGCCACACGCCAGCGCCGCCATGCCTGGCCGCCGCCTCTCCCTATCGCGCCTCCATCTTCGACCCCATCTCCGATGCTCTCTCTCCTCTCTCCTTTCTCCCCCCCTGACACGAGAAAACCCAGCCCCAAATCGAACGGAGATCATCGCTGCCCCTGCTGGCCCACCACCACCGGCGGAACCTTCCCCACCACCTCAGCAACCCCCCCTGCACTCCCCTCAGACCACCCACCTCCACATACCCGAACCCGAACCCCCTCAAACCCATCACGCAGCCACCGTGCCTCCCCAGACCCGCCACCAGAAGACGCGCCACCCCCTCCAGTCCCCAGCGACGATGATGAAACCCCCCTCCTCTGAAATGTAAGTTTTTAAATTTTGAATTTTATTTATAAACAAGATCTGATTTTTAATTTGAACTTTTCAAAGAAAAGATTAGGACTTTAAAAAGAAAAAGATTAGACTTTTAAATAAGGAAAGTTAGGATCTTTAATTGTATAACGTTGGGGTTTTATATGATACAAGTTGTGACGTTTAAACTAGGAAAGATTCGATTCTTCGAATTAAAAATATGATTTTTATATGTTGAACATCGAAGTAAAAATATGATTTTTATATATTGAACATCGAAATAAAAATAGGATTTTTATATATTGAATAGCAAATTAAAAATAGGATTTTTATATATGTAGTGGCTACGGTCAACGAAGGTGACAAAAAGGCGAAACGACGAAGACTTCTGCAAATGAAGAGCCGT
Source organism: Allium sativum (assembly GCA_030737875.1). NCBI lineage: Eukaryota > Viridiplantae > Streptophyta > Magnoliopsida > Asparagales > Amaryllidaceae > Allium > Allium sativum. Next base: position 223,264,987 of record CM060923.1, on the reverse strand, counting down.
GGAGCTAGGATAGCTATTGGTGAGAACTTCTCACTCAAAATTTCTTTTTCTAGTTATATATATATACTAGGATGTAGACGGTGTTTAGTAGCACCCGACACCCGTCATCCACAGACCATGGATGGCTTGTTTGTTAAATTGTTTGGTTGTGTAGTTGATTAGATGATTTGATTTGAAATTGAATTGTTTGGTGATTTTGATTGATGTGTGAATGGCGTGGGCCTTCACTAGACCGGGGATAAGGCTAGGCCTTGTCCCGTTTCTAGTATCGCGCCGTTATACCGCCGAAATTTTCTAAAAAGTGTTAGAAAAATTTAGATAGCTAAAATATTATTTTTAGCTATAACTACGATAAATAAAATAATTTATCGAATAGTGAAAAATAGGAATACACTTCCATTTACAAGTCGGCCGACTTGTTTATGCTCGCCTATTTTTGTGATATCGATTGGGACGAGAATTTTTACACATCGCCCAAAGTGCACAAATAATGTTCTGTGTTTGATTGGTTGAAACCCCACACGGGTGTTGGGATGAAAATTGATGTACACTAATCCCAATTGTTAGTTATATGTCGATCGATGGGTTGACAGGCTGTGTTAAGCGTCGATTATTTATATTTGATGCTTATACAGTTATGCGATGCACTTTGGATGATGGATGATTGTTTATATACATGTGTTGTATGAAAATCCATATAAATCACTTTATATGGTAATTGATTGGGCCTCATTCCAATTTAGAAAATAAAATCTCATGTGTTGAGTAAAGTAAAATCTCATGTGTTGAAAGAAATATATATTCATGTGTTGAAAGAAATATATATTCATATGTTGAAATAACATATATATGTTCATGTGTAAAAGGAAATATTCATTTGTTGAATATAATAACGAAGTTATAGAAATTTATGAAGCCGTGTTGATTAGATTGACGCCATTTTGACGTGAGCGATATTTAAAGCGATTTCGAAATGAATTGAATTGAAAGCGATTTCGAAATGAATTGAATTGAAAGCGATTTCGAAATGAATTGAATTGAAAGCGATTTCGAAATGAGTTGAATTGAAAGTGATTTCGAAATGAATTGAATTGAAAGCGATTTCGAAATGAGTTGAATTGAAAGTGATTTCAAAATGAATTGAATTGACAACGATTTCGAAATGAATTGAATTGAAAACGAATTCGAATTGAATTGAAAGTGAATTGAAATGAATTCAAATTGAATTGAAATTTGAATTGAATAGAAATGAATTTTAAAACGAATTTATAAAGAAGAATTCAATTTTGATTTGAATTGAAAAGGAAGTTGAAATTGCTTTTGAAACGAATTTAAAACTATTTATATAATTCGTTTTAAATAGAAATCGACGAAGTATATATTATATATATTATATATATAATATAATGGCCTGAATAGAACGCGCCGCGCCGCGGCAGTTCGTGAATTTCGACCATTTATTTCAAACGGACATTGCGGGAGATCCGACCGTCGGATTCTCCTAAAACCGGAACCGTTGGGTTCGTATCGAAAAGAGCTTTCTAACGAATATTAGAAATTTGAAATCTAACGGTTGGATTTGGAATTATGTCCAAATCAAATTCGAAAAAGGTCGCTGTAAGTGCAGTTCGATGGCCGTTGATGGAAATCGACTGTACGGGCCTTGATAAAATTATTAAAAATAGTAATAATTTGTGTAAAATCATAAGAAATGATTTGTGAAGAATTGGGATGAAAACTCTATATTTGAAAAGATAAAAATAGATTTTTATCGAAATGGCTAGTTTTGAACTAGAAATATAATTCTATTTATTTTTAAATAAATAAATTGAATTTAAAAAGGGTTTTGAAAATAACCAGAATATCCAATGATTGCATTGGAGTGGAATTGAATCGAAATTGTCTTCGGAGTATTTCGATGTTGGAATTCGTGATTATACAGGTGTTGTTATGGAAATTTGAAAGATATATATGTATATCGTTATTTCCAATACGACATTTGTTAGTCGTAGAATTTGATATTGAATATAAGCTGATATATTTTCTATTCAGAGCCTTGTATTGAATATCGAATGTGATTTGGGTTTGTCGTGAATGGTGTCTTCACTAACACTGTTCTTGAGCCCAGTTGAGAAAAGATTAAATCTTTTTATTTAGATTTAATGAAGTGTACCCATTTAAATGATATTAAATTGGAATTGAGTTGATGTTGATTTTTGGGTTTATCGTGAACAACGTTTTAAATAACACTTGTTCTTTAACCCGATAATTAATGGAATGTGACTTTGGGTTTATCGTGAACCGTGTTTAAATGACACGGATTCTTTAACCCAGTTAAAGATTAAAACTAAGTGGAGTTTTAATGAATCTTTAATTAGATTGAAAAGATCGAAAATGGAGTATCACCAGTTTTACTCCAAGCGATAGTTAAATCTTTAATTAGATTTGAACGTGAAATGGTAATTGAATTACCGATAACACTGTGGTGTTAGATATGAAGTACTACCAGTTTTACTTCATGGGATGAATAGGTTGGGATTGGAAAATAAAATAAATGATTACTTCGGTGTGGTTCGCTAATCCCGACTAGTTTGAATTGATATTCAAAGGAGATTAAAGAATAAATTTAAAGAATTTATCTTGGATAAAATTAATGGGAACTTTTCCCAAAGTATGGGAATATTTGAATAAAAGAATATTCTGAATTGGAATGAGGCGTATGTTGTGTTTGTGTAACACTTTTATAATATATACGCGAGTTATTCAGAAAGACCGGGTTTATCCCATTCTGAATAACTGATTCGACGTGGTGTCGAAGATGAAGACGGTGGTCGAAGACCAGAAGTCTTCATGTCGTTTGGGTGATTACTGATGATCTTGATTGGGCTGTACACCCAAGAAGATGGAAACAGTTAGGGATCGTCCAGACGTACTTGGAGATCGATGGATATGCGGGGTACTAGGTGCCTCCGGTTTCGTTCAGACCCAGAACGGACTTGTAAATGGACTGTGTGTCTGACATTGGATTTTAGTCCGTGTGATTGATCTCTATCAAATATATATCTGTTTGGCGGCGGAGAATTTATTCTCTTGCTTAACGCCCTTCTCTGAGACGTACGAGCTCAGGGGTTATATATTGATGGATATCAAACGCATGGAGTGAATTGCCTGTGTGGCATGCCTAAGTGACAATTGATCGAGGCTTCTGTTGAAAAGCAAAGTCTTGTGGTGATGATCAAAGCACAGCCTGTGTGGCACAGCTTTGTGTAACGTGAATTCGCGAGTTTCGCACCCCGGTTGTGAACCAAAAACGGGAGAGGACCTCAGGGAGGGCATGCGTTTCTTTCTAGCTAGGGTGGTGTCAGTGACCTACCAGCCCTGACATTTATATACTTTTCACCTGTGTGGTTGTTGCTGTTGCGAGGCGCCTCGGTTTGATCGGACGATCCGGGTCCGATGGAGTCATTCGTTGGCTCATTTACGCCCCAAAGGGCGGGGAAACGTAGTGTTCAGGCATTTTAATCCACATCGGTGGACCGGCCCTGTCGCTCCAAGGGCTCACCTGAGTCTGGGTCCTGTGGCTCGGGCTAGAGAGTCACGAATCGGTAGAGGACTATCTTTTGCCTCGGTTCATAGACGGAAATCCAATTTCCAAATACGTGACATTTGCGGTTTTATTTGTAAACCTATATGTGGCGACATGATATATGGTACCCATGCCGCCTATGATTGATACTTATGATTTGAAGTTGTTTTATACACTATGCACTTATGGTAGTATCAAATGATTTGTTTTAAAACGTATCAAACATTCTTTGGCTGTTATAAGGGAAAACCCTATCCTCGGCTGCGTTGCATTGTGTGATGGGACCTGGGTCTTATAACAGCTTCATTTTTCTTTATTTAGCATTGCGCTGTTTGTTTTATGCACTGGTATTCTTGGGAGGAAACCCGATCCGTGTTATACGGCGTGGTCCCTTGATTTACCTAATGATTTGAAAATAAAGATTAATAACTATTTTAGTTCTCACACCAGTCTCATGACTGACCTGGAGTTTATTGTTTTAACCTAAACTCTGGGTGCCCTTATTTTCGACACGGGCAGCTAGTAGTTTTGGTTTTGCAGATTTATATTCACAGGATCCTGGTTTACAGCTGGAATGATATCCGGAAAGCTTTGTATCCGTATATCTCTTCTAGTTGTGTATTGTATTATTTTCCGCTGCTATGTATTTAAATATAATTTAAATCTCTGATATTTCTGTGTAATATTTATTCATTTATACTCTGTATATTCTTGTAATCTGATGCACTGTTGTAATATACAATGAAATGTTCTTCTGTATGCGTTCTGTTTTGTCGTGTTCTCAAACGATAGGGCGTTTCGAACGACCTGGATCGGTTTAGCGACTGGTTCGGACCGAGCGAAATTCCTTCTCGTCACATTTGGTATCAGAGCTTTGGTTTACAAAGCTCAGAGAACAAGGCACATTAGAACCATACGAAAGAATTCATCAGATAATTGGATTAGTAATATCCAATGGGATGACTCGTTAGAGATAGGATCAGTAGTATCCTAGAACGAGTGTGAAGAGTATATTTTTGAAAGTGAAAGCAATTTTTGTTTTGAAAATTTAAATTAATTATTCGTATTTGATTATCTATTTATATTTAGTTGGACAGTCCAGTATATATAGATTTTGCGTATACGTCTGATCCGCGTGTATTCGAAATTTTAATATACTGGATAGATATAGAATCACACTCTAGTCGCCCGAAGATGATTCAGATGATGAGGCCTCATCATCAGTGTTTATATTCGAGTGACGAAAGTGAGATTTCTATATATTTCCTATTGACTGGTGTGAGAACCAAAAATTAGATAGGGCCTATTGTTGTGATTTGGCATCAAAAACATGATTTTAGTATATGTATCAAAATTAGGAATTTGAAACTCTAATTCACAAATTGATTGATGTTTGTGTTGTTTGTTTATTTGTTTGCTAATTTTTAGCCATTATGCCTAATTTGATCAAATATTGAATTGTATTGAAATTTGGTCGCAATTGCTTGCATATACATGTATATCATTGAACAGGTCATAGCAAGGAGGCTAGAGCCAGAGAATAAAATTTGTTTGCCCGACAAATAGGTACATGTTTACTACATAATTTACTGTTTTGTTTGGGTGATGATGATTTTGTGAGCCTATTGGCTAGCCGCTTGGCTTTTTCTTTTTCTTTTTGAGATTTGAAGGACCGGGGAAGCTATTTGAAATTCCCCGATGCTCCCGGTGCTGGGGAGGTTATGGCGAAATTTTTCAAAAATTTAGGGTGTTAGCCAAATTTTTGAAATTTTAGAAAATTCTCAGAAACTGAAAAGTTGGAGAATGAAAGCCAGATCGAGCGTAGAGTTGATTAATCAAACCACTTTCGACTTTGTTCCTTTTCGGGGACGAAAAGTTTTAAGTGGGGGAGATTGTAATAACCCGAAAATCTGAGCCAGTTTAAAATTTTTATTTCGGCAATTTTAGTGAATTTTGAACATTTAAAATAGATTATTTTAAATAATATCGACGAGAAAATTTATTTTGAATAGAATTCGAACGTATATATTTTATACGTCGTCGTTAGAATATAAATATTTATATATAATTATAAATAGAATTGAAAATGGCGCGGTAGTTCGATAATTCGATTTCAAACTTCAATTGAATGTACCGGGAGCAAAACAATCCGGATTTTAGTGAAACCAAAAACATTAGGATCTAATTGACGATATCTTTCCAACGAAGTTAACAAACTGAGATTTCACTTTATAAATGATTAGATATGTCCAGTTGAAAATTCTGAATAGTCGCTATGGAATTCAGGCCCTTAAAAATGGACATTTTGCAGACGACCTCGGATTTCGACGAAACCACTTTTGTTGGGTCCGCAGTGTCAAATTATTGCTAGGTTTCAAATTTCATAATTTTTCGAATCAATATGTGAGCGTGGCAAAGGAAAACGTGTTTGACCAGTTTCAGTTGATTTTAATCGACTGGAAAATGGCCATTTTTCATACGGTCTCAGAATTCGACGAAACTAGTTTTGTTAGGACCGTATCGCCAATACGAAGCTAGAAAATATTTTTCTGGAATTTTTCTAGTTAGTATGTGACCCCGGTAATTTGAAATGTACGTTTAGAATTCAATATAGTGATTTAAATGTAAATTCAACGGAAACTGATTGTAACGGTCGAATCAGCTTGCGATACATATCCCATTGTGTTCGGAATGGGGGTAATTAGCTAGGGGTGACGGTCGTCGGGTTCGAATTGGGGTTCAAACGAAAAGTCAACGCTTAAAAGAGGAAAAAAAATTAAAATATTATAAATAAATATATATATTACATTAACAACCCCTCTTCTTTTATTTGGTTTCCCGATCAAAAAAAAAAAAAAAAAAAAACTTCAGCCCACCAAATCGAAATGGCGACGGAGACGCCATCGCCACACGCCAGCGCCGCCATGCCTGGCCGCCGCCTCTCCCTATCGCGCCTCCATCTTCGACCCCATCTCCGACGCTCTCTCTCCTCTCTCCTTTCTCCCCCCCTGACACGAGAAAACCCAGCCCCAAATCGAACGGAGATCATCGCTGCCCCTGTTGGCCCACCACCACCGGCGGAACCTTCCCCACCACCTCAGCAACCCCCCCTGCACTCCCCTCAGACCACCCACCTCCACATACCCGAACCCGAACCCCCTCAAACCCATCACGCAGCCACCGTGCCTCCCCAGACCCGCCACCAGAAGACGCGCCACCCCCTCCAGTCCCCAGCGACGATGATGAAACCCCCCTCCTCTGAAATGTAAGTTTTTAAATTTTGAATTTTATTTATAAACAAGATCTGATTTTTAATTTGAACTTTTCAAAGAAAAGATTAGGACTTTAAAAAGAAAAAGATTAGACTTTTAAATAAGGAAAGTTAGGATCTTTAATTGTATAACGTTGGGGTTTTATATGATACAAGTTGTGACGTTTAAACTAGGAAAGATTCGATTCTTCGAATTAAAAATATGATTTTTATATGTTGAACATCGAAGTAAAAATATGATTTTTATATATTGAACATCGAAATAAAAATAGGATTTTTATATATTGAATAGCAAATTAAAAATAGGATTTTTATATATGTAGTGGCTACGGTCAACGAAGGTGACAAAAAGGCGAAACGACGAAGACTTCTGCAAATGAAGAGCCGTGGAGCTAGGATAGCTATTGGTGAGAACTTCTCACTCAAAATTTCTTTTTCTAGTTATATATATATACTAGGATGTAGACGGTGTTTAGTAGCACCCGACACCCGTCATCCACAGACCATGGATGGCTTGTTTGTTAAATTGTTTGGTTGTGTAGTTGATTAGATGATTTGATTTGAAATTGAATTGTTTGGTGATTTTGATTGATGTGTGAATGGCGTGGGCCTTCACTAGACCGGGGATAAGGCTAGGCCTTGTCCCGTTTCTAGTATCGCGCCGTTATACCGCCGAAATTTTCTAAAAAGTGTTAGAAAAATTTAGATAGCTAAAATATTATTTTTAGCTATAACTACGATAAATAAAATAATTTATCGAATAGTGAAAAATAGGAATACACTTCCATTTACAAGTCGGCCGACTTGTTTATGCTCGCCTATTTTTGTGATATCGATTGGGACGAGAATTTTTACACATCGCCCAAAGTGCACAAATAATGTTCTGTGTTTGATTGGTTGAAACCCCACACGGGTGTTGGGATGAAAATTGATGTACACTAATCCCAATTGTTAGTTATATGTCGATCGATGGGTTGACAGGCTGTGTTAAGCGTCGATTATTTATATTTGATGCTTATACAGTTATGCGATGCACTTTGGATGATGGATGATTGTTTATATACATGTGTTGTATGAAAATCCATATAAATCACTTTATATGGTAATTGATTGGGCCTCATTCCAATTTAGAAAATAAAATCTCATGTGTTGAGTAAAGTAAAATCTCATGTGTTGAAAGAAATATATATTCATGTGTTGAAAGAAATATATATTCATATGTTGAAATAACATATATATGTTCATGTGTAAAAGGAAATATTCATTTGTTGAATATAATAACGAAGTTATAGAAATTTATGAAGCCGTGTTGATTAGATTGACGCCATTTTGACGTGAGCGATATTTAAAGCGATTTCGAAATGAATTGAATTGAAAGCGATTTCGAAATGAATTGAATTGAAAGCGATTTCGAAATGAATTGAATTGAAAGCGATTTCGAAATGAGTTGAATTGAAAGTGATTTCGAAATGAATTGAATTGAAAGCGATTTCGAAATGAGTTGAATTGAAAGTGATTTCAAAATGAATTGAATTGACAACGATTTCGAAATGAATTGAATTGAAAACGAATTCGAATTGAATTGAAAGTGAATTGAAATGAATTCAAATTGAATTGAAATTTGAATTGAATAGAAATGAATTTTAAAACGAATTTATAAAGAAGAATTCAATTTTGATTTGAATTGAAAAGGAAGTTGAAATTGCTTTTGAAACGAATTTAAAACTATTTATATAATTCGTTTTAAATAGAAATCGACGAAGTATATATTATATATATTATATATATAATATAATGGCCTGAATAGAACGCGCCGCGCCGCGGCAGTTCGTGAATTTCGACCATTTATTTCAAACGGACATTGCGGGAGATCCGACCGTCGGATTCTCCTAAAACCGGAACCGTTGGGTTCGTATCGAAAAGAGCTTTCTAACGAATATTAGAAATTTGAAATCTAACGGTTGGATTTGGAATTATGTCCAAATCAAATTCGAAAAAGGTCGCTGTAAGTGCAGTTCGATGGCCGTTGATGGAAATCGACTGTACGGGCCTTGATAAAATTATTAAAAATAGTAATAATTTGTGTAAAATCATAAGAAATGATTTGTGAAGAATTGGGATGAAAACTCTATATTTGAAAAGATAAAAATAGATTTTTATCGAAATGGCTAGTTTTGAACTAGAAATATAATTCTATTTATTTTTAAATAAATAAATTGAATTTAAAAAGGGTTTTGAAAATAACCAGAATATCCAATGATTGCATTGGAGTGGAATTGAATCGAAATTGTCTTCGGAGTATTTCGATGTTGGAATTCGTGATTATACAGGTGTTGTTATGGAAATTTGAAAGATATATATGTATATCGTTATTTCCAATACGACATTTGTTAGTCGTAGAATTTGATATTGAATATAAGCTGATATATTTTCTATTCAGAGCCTTGTATTGAATATCGAATGTGATTTGGGTTTGTCGTGAATGGTGTCTTCACTAACACTGTTCTTGAGCCCAGTTGAGAAAAGATTAAATCTTTTTATTTAGATTTAATGAAGTGTACCCATTTAAATGATATTAAATTGGAATTGAGTTGATGTTGATTTTTGGGTTTATCGTGAACAACGTTTTAAATAACACTTGTTCTTTAACCCGATAATTAATGGAATGTGACTTTGGGTTTATCGTGAACCGTGTTTAAATGACACGGATTCTTTAACCCAGTTAAAGATTAAAACTAAGTGGAGTTTTAATGAATCTTTAATTAGATTGAAAAGATCGAAAATGGAGTATCACCAGTTTTACTCCAAGCGATAGTTAAATCTTTAATTAGATTTGAACGTGAAATGGTAATTGAATTACCGATAACACTGTGGTGTTAGATATGAAGTACTACCAGTTTTACTTCATGGGATGAATAGGTTGGGATTGGAAAATAAAATAAATGATTACTTCGGTGTGGTTCGCTAATCCCGACTAGTTTGAATTGATATTCAAAGGAGATTAAAGAATAAATTTAAAGAATTTATCTTGGATAAAATTAATGGGAACTTTTCCCAAAGTATGGGAATATTTGAATAAAAGAATATTCTGAATTGGAATGAGGCGTATGTTGTGTTTGTGTAACACTTTTATAATATATACGCGAGTTATTCAGAAAGACCGGGTTTATCCCATTCTGAATAACTGATTCGACGTGGTGTCGAAGATGAAGACGGTGGTCGAAGACCAGAAGTCTTCATGTCGTTTGGGTGATTACTGATGATCTTGATTGGGCTGTACACCCAAGAAGATGGAAACAGTTAGGGATCGTCCAGACGTACTTGGAGATCGATGGATATGCGGGGTACTAGGTGCCTCCGGTTTCGTTCAGACCCAGAACGGACTTGTAAATGGACTGTGTGTCTGACATTGGATTTTAGTCCGTGTGATTGATCTCTATCAAATATATATCTGTTTGGCGGCGGAGAATTTATTCTCTTGCTTAACGCCCTTCTCTGAGACGTACGAGCTCAGGGGTTATATATTGATGGATATCAAACGCATGGAGTGAATTGCCTGTGTGGCATGCCTAAGTGACAATTGATCGAGGCTTCTGTTGAAAAGCAAAGTCTTGTGGTGATGATCAAAGCACAGCCTGTGTGGCACAGCTTTGTGTAACGTGAATTCGCGAGTTTCGCACCCCGGTTGTGAACCAAAAACGGGAGAGGACCTCAGGGAGGGCATGCGTTTCTTTCTAGCTAGGGTGGTGTCAGTGACCTACCAGCCCTGACATTTATATACTTTTCACCTGTGTGGTTGTTGCTGTTGCGAGGCGCCTCGGTTTGATCGGACGATCCGGGTCCGATGGAGTCATTCGTTGGCTCATTTACGCCCCAAAGGGCGGGGAAACGTAGTGTTCAGGCATTTTAATCCACATCGGTGGACCGGCCCTGTCGCTCCAAGGGCTCACCTGAGTCTGGGTCCTGTGGCTCGGGCTAGAGAGTCACGAATCGGTAGAGGACTATCTTTTGCCTCGGTTCATAGACGGAAATCCAATTTCCAAATACGTGACATTTGCGGTTTTATTTGTAAACCTATATGTGGCGACATGATATATGGTACCCATGCCGCCTATGATTGATACTTATGATTTGAAGTTGTTTTATACACTATGCACTTATGGTAGTATCAAATGATTTGTTTTAAAACGTATCAAACATTCTTTGGCTGTTATAAGGGAAAACCCTATCCTCGGCTGCGTTGCATTGTGTGATGGGACCTGGGTCTTATAACAGCTTCATTTTTCTTTATTTAGCATTGCGCTGTTTGTTTTATGCACTGGTATTCTTGGGAGGAAACCCGATCCGTGTTATACGGCGTGGTCCCTTGATTTACCTAATGATTTGAAAATAAAGATTAATAACTATTTTAGTTCTCACACCAGTCTCATGACTGACCTGGAGTTTATTGTTTTAACCTAAACTCTGGGTGCCCTTATTTTCGACACGGGCAGCTAGTAGTTTTGGTTTTGCAGATTTATATTCACAGGATCCTGGTTTACAGCTGGAATGATATCCGGAAAGCTTTGTATCCGTATATCTCTTCTAGTTGTGTATTGTATTATTTTCCGCTGCTATGTATTTAAATATAATTTAAATCTCTGATATTTCTGTGTAATATTTATTCATTTATACTCTGTATATTCTTGTAATCTGATGCACTGTTGTAATATACAATGAAATGTTCTTCTGTATGCGTTCTGTTTTGTCGTGTTCTCAAACGATAGGGCGTTTCGAACGACCTGGATCGGTTTAGCGACTGGTTCGGACCGAGCGAAATTCCTTCTCGTCACATTTGGTATCAGAGCTTTGGTTTACAAAGCTCAGAGAACAAGGCACATTAGAACCATACGAAAGAATTCATCAGATAATTGGATTAGTAATATCCAATGGGATGACTCGTTAGAGATAGGATCAGTAGTATCCTAGAACGAGTGTGAAGAGTATATTTTTGAAAGTGAAAGCAATTTTTGTTTTGAAAATTTAAATTAATTATTCGTATTTGATTATCTATTTATATTTAGTTGGACAGTCCAGTATATATAGATTTTGCGTATACGTCTGATCCGCGTGTATTCGAAATTTTAATATACTGGATAGATATAGAATCACACTCTAGTCGCCCGAAGATGATTCAGATGATGAGGCCTCATCATCAGTGTTTATATTCGAGTGACGAAAGTGAGATTTCTATATATTTCCTATTGACTGGTGTGAGAACCAAAAATTAGATAGGGCCTATTGTTGTGATTTGGCATCAAAAACATGATTTTAGTATATGTATCAAAATTAGGAATTTGAAACTCTAATTCACAAATTGATTGATGTTTGTGTTGTTTGTTTATTTGTTTGCTAATTTTTAGCCATTATGCCTAATTTGATCAAATATTGAATTGTATTGAAATTTGGTCGCAATTGCTTGCATATACATGTATATCATTGAACAGGTCATAGCAAGGAGGCTAGAGCCAGAGAATAAAATTTGTTTGCCCGACAAATAGGTACATGTTTACTACATAATTTACTGTTTTGTTTGGGTGATGATGATTTTGTGAGCCTATTGGCTAGCCGCTTGGCTTTTTCTTTTTCTTTTTGAGATTTGAAGGACCGGGGAAGCTATTTGAAATTCCCCGATGCTCCCGGTGCTGGGGAGGTTATGGCGAAATTTTTCAAAAATTTAGGGTGTTAGCCAAATTTTTGAAATTTTAGAAAATTCTCAGAAACTGAAAAGTTGGAGAATGAAAGCCAGATCGAGCGTAGAGTTGATTAATCAAACCACTTTCGACTTTGTTCCTTTTCGGGGACGAAAAGTTTTAAGTGGGGGAGATTGTAATAACCCGAAAATCTGAGCCAGTTTAAAATTTTTATTTCGGCAATTTTAGTGAATTTTGAACATTTAAAATAGATTATTTTAAATAATATCGACGAGAAAATTTATTTTGAATAGAATTCGAACGTATATATTTTATACGTCGTCGTTAGAATATAAATATTTATATATAATTATAAATAGAATTGAAAATGGCGCGGTAGTTCGATAATTCGATTTCAAACTTCAATTGAATGTACCGGGAGCAAAACAATCCGGATTTTAGTGAAACCAAAAACATTAGGATCTAATTGACGATATCTTTCCAACGAAGTTAACAAACTGAGATTTCACTTTATAAATGATTAGATATGTCCAGTTGAAAATTCTGAATAGTCGCTATGGAATTCAGGCCCTTAAAAATGGACATTTTGCAGACGACCTCGGATTTCGACGAAACCACTTTTGTTGGGTCCGCAGTGTCAAATTATTGCTAGGTTTCAAATTTCATAATTTTTCGAATCAATATGTGAGCGTGGCAAAGGAAAACGTGTTTGACCAGTTTCAGTTGATTTTAATCGACTGGAAAATGGCCATTTTTCATACGGTCTCAGAATTCGACGAAACTAGTTTTGTTAGGACCGTATCGCCAATACGAAGCTAGAAAATATTTTTCTGGAATTTTTCTAGTTAGTATGTGACCCCGGTAATTTGAAATGTACGTTTAGAATTCAATATAGTGATTTAAATGTAAATTCAACGGAAACTGATTGTAACGGTCGAATCAGCTTGCGATACATATCCCATTGTGTTCGGAATGGGGGTAATTAGCTAGGGGTGACGGTCGTCGGGTTCGAATTGGGGTTCAAACGAAAAGTCAACGCTTAAAAGAGGAAAAAAAATTAAAATATTATAAATAAATATATATATTACATTAACAACCCCTCTTCTTTTATTTGGTTTCCCGATCAAAAAAAAAAAAAAAAAAACTTCAGCCCACCAAATCGAAATGGCGACGGAGACGCCATCGCCACACGCCAGCGCCGCCATGCCTGGCCGCCGCCTCTCCCTATCGCGCCTCCATCTTCGACCCCATCTCCGACGCTCTCTCTCCTCTCTCCTTTCTCCCCCCCTGACACGAGAAAACCCAGCCCCAAATCGAACGGAGATCATCGCTGCCCCTGTTGGCCCACCACCACCGGCGGAACCTTCCCCACCACCTCAGCAACCCCCCCTGCACTCCCCTCAGACCACCCACCTCCACATACCCGAACCCGAACCCCCTCAAACCCATCACGCAGCCACCGTGCCTCCCCAGACCCGCCACCAGAAGACGCGCCACCCCCTCCAGTCCCCAGCGACGATGATGAAACCCCCCTCCTCTGAAATGTAAGTTTTTAAATTTTGAATTTTATTTATAAACAAGATCTGATTTTTAATTTGAACTTTTCAAAGAAAAGATTAGGACTTTAAAAAGAAAAAGATTAGACTTTTAAATAAGGAAAGTTAGGATCTTTAATTGTATAACGTTGGGGTTTTATATGATACAAGTTGTGACGTTTAAACTAGGAAAGATTCGATTCTTCGAATTAAAAATATGATTTTTATATGTTGAACATCGAAGTAAAAATATGATTTTTATATATTGAACATCGAAATAAAAATAGGATTTTTATATATTGAATAGCAAATTAAAAATAGGATTTTTATATATGTAGTGGCTACGGTCAACGAAGGTGACAAAAAGGCGAAACGACGAAGACTTCTGCAAATGAAGAGCCGTGGAGCTAGGATAGCTATTGGTGAGAACTTCTCACTCAAAATTTCTTTTTCTAGTTATATATATATACTAGGATGTAGACGGTGTTTAGTAGCACCCGACACCCGTCATCCACAGACCATGGATGGCTTGTTTGTTAAATTGTTTGGTTGTGTAGTTGATTAGATGATTTGATTTGAAATTGAATTGTTTGGTGATTTTGATTGATGTGTGAATGGCGTGGGCCTTCACTAGACCGGGGATAAGGCTAGGCCTTGTCCCGTTTCTAGTATCGCGCCGTTATACCGCCGAAATTTTCTAAAAAGTGTTAGAAAAATTTAGATAGCTAAAATATTATTTTTAGCTATAACTACGATAAATAAAATAATTTATCGAATAGTGAAAAATAGGAATACACTTCCATTTACAAGTCGGCCGACTTGTTTATGCTCGCCTATTTTTGTGATATCGATTGGGACGAGAATTTTTACACATCGCCCAAAGTGCACAAATAATGTTCTGTGTTTGATTGGTTGAAACCCCACACGGGTGTTGGGATGAAAATTGATGTACACTAATCCCAATTGTTAGTTATATGTCGATCGATGGGTTGACAGGCTGTGTTAAGCGTCGATTATTTATATTTGATGCTTATACAGTTATGCGATGCACTTTGGATGATGGATGATTGTTTATATACATGTGTTGTATGAAAATCCATATAAATCACTTTATATGGTAATTGATTGGGCCTCATTCCAATTTAGAAAATAAAATCTCATGTGTTGAGTAAAGTAAAATCTCATGTGTTGAAAGAAATATATATTCATGTGTTGAAAGAAATATATATTCATATGTTGAAATAACATATATATGTTCATGTGTAAAAGGAAATATTCATTTGTTGAATATAATAACGAAGTTATAGAAATTTATGAAGCCGTGTTGATTAGATTGACGCCATTTTGACGTGAGCGATATTTAAAGCGATTTCGAAATGAATTGAATTGAAAGCGATTTCGAAATGAATTGAATTGAAAGCGATTTCGAAATGAATTGAATTGAAAGCGATTTCGAAATGAGTTGAATTGAAAGTGATTTCGAAATGAATTGAATTGAAAGCGATTTCGAAATGAGTTGAATTGAAAGTGATTTCAAAATGAATTGAATTGACAACGATTTCGAAATGAATTGAATTGAAAACGAATTCGAATTGAATTGAAAGTGAATTGAAATGAATTCAAATTGAATTGAAATTTGAATTGAATAGAAATGAATTTTAAAACGAATTTATAAAGAAGAATTCAATTTTGATTTGAATTGAAAAGGAAGTTGAAATTGCTTTTGAAACGAATTTAAAACTATTTATATAATTCGTTTTAAATAGAAATCGACGAAGTATATATTATATATATTATATATATAATATAATGGCCTGAATAGAACGCGCCGCGCCGCGGCAGTTCGTGAATTTCGACCATTTATTTCAAACGGACATTGCGGGAGATCCGACCGTCGGATTCTCCTAAAACCGGAACCGTTGGGTTCGTATCGAAAAGAGCTTTCTAACGAATATTAGAAATTTGAAATCTAACGGTTGGATTTGGAATTATGTCCAAATCAAATTCGAAAAAGGTCGCTGTAAGTGCAGTTCGATGGCCGTTGATGGAAATCGACTGTACGGGCCTTGATAAAATTATTAAAAATAGTAATAATTTGTGTAAAATCATAAGAAATGATTTGTGAAGAATTGGGATGAAAAACTCTATATTTGAAAAGATAAAAATAGATTTTTATCGAAATGGCTAGTTTTGAACTAGAAATATAATTCTATTTATTTTTAAATAAATAAATTGAATTTAAAAAGGGTTTTGAAAATAACCAGAATATCCAATGATTGCATTGGAGTGGAATTGAATCGAAATTGTCTTCGGAGTATTTCGATGTTGGAATTCGTGATTATACAGGTGTTGTTATGGAAATTTGAAAGATATATATGTATATCGTTATTTCCAATACGACATTTGTTAGTCGTAGAATTTGATATTGAATATAAGCTGATATATTTTCTATTCAGAGCCTTGTATTGAATATCGAATGTGATTTGGGTTTGTCGTGAATGGTGTCTTCACTAACACTGTTCTTGAGCCCAGTTGAGAAAAGATTAAATCTTTTTATTTAGATTTAATGAAGTGTACCCATTTAAATGATATTAAATTGGAATTGAGTTGATGTTGATTTTTGGGTTTATCGTGAACAACGTTTTAAATAACACTTGTTCTTTAACCCGATAATTAATGGAATGTGACTTTGGGTTTATCGTGAACCGTGTTTAAATGACACGGATTCTTTAACCCAGTTAAAGATTAAAACTAAGTGGAGTTTTAATGAATCTTTAATTAGATTGAAAAGATCGAAAATGGAGTATCACCAGTTTTACTCCAAGCGATAGTTAAATCTTTAATTAGATTTGAACGTGAAATGGTAATTGAATTACCGATAACACTGTGGTGTTAGATATGAAGTACTACCAGTTTTACTTCATGGGATGAATAGGTTGGGATTGGAAAATAAAATAAATGATTACTTCGGTGTGGTTCGCTAATCCCGACTAGTTTGAATTGATATTCAAAGGAGATTAAAGAATAAATTTAAAGAATTTATCTTGGATAAAATTAATGGGAACTTTTCCCAAAGTATGGGAATATTTGAATAAAAGAATATTCTGAATTGGAATGAGGCGTATGTTGTGTTTGTGTAACACTTTTATAATATATACGCGAGTTATTCAGAAAGACCGGGTTTATCCCATTCTGAATAACTGATTCGACGTGGTGTCGAAGATGAAGACGGTGGTCGAAGACCAGAAGTCTTCATGTCGTTTGGGTGATTACTGATGATCTTGATTGGGCTGTACACCCAAGAAGATGGAAACAGTTAGGGATCGTCCAGACGTACTTGGAGATCGATGGATATGCGGGGTACTAGGTGCCTCCGGTTTCGTTCAGACCCAGAACGGACTTGTAAATGGACTGTGTGTCTGACATTGGATTTTAGTCCGTGTGATTGATCTCTATCAAATATATATCTGTTTGGCGGCGGAGAATTTATTCTCTTGCTTAACGCCCTTCTCTGAGACGTACGAGCTCAGGGGTTATATATTGATGGATATCAAACGCATGGAGTGAATTGCCTGTGTGGCATGCCTAAGTGACAATTGATCGAGGCTTCTGTTGAAAAGTAAAGTCTTGTGGTGATGATCAAAGCACAGCCTGTGTGGCACAGCTTTGTGTAACGTGAATTCGTGAGTTTCGCACCCCGGTTGTGAACCAAAAACGGGAGAGGACCTCAGGGAGGGCATGCGTTTCTTTCTAGCTAGGGTGGTGTCAGTGACCTACCAGCCCTGACATTTATATACTTTTCACCTGTGTGGTTGTTGCTGTTGCGAGGCGCCTCGGTTTGATCGGACGATCCGGGTCCGATGGAGTCATTCGTTGGCTCATTTACGCCCCAAAGGGCGGGGAAACGTAGTGTTCAGGCATTTTAATCCACATCGGTGGACCGGCCCTGTCGCTCCAAGGGCTCACCTGAGTCTGGGTCCTGTGGCTCGGGCTAGAGAGTCACGAATCGGTAGAGGACTATCTTTTGCCTCGGTTCATAGACGGAAATCCAATTTCCAAATACGTGACATTTGCGGTTTCATTTGTAAACCTATATGTGGCGACATGATATATGGTACCCATGCCGCCTATGATTGATACTTATGATTTGAAGTTGTTTTATACACTATGCACTTATGGTAGTATCAAATGATTTGTTTTAAAACGTATCAAACATTCTTTGGCTGTTATAAGGGAAAACCCTATCCTCGGCTGCGTTGCATTGTGTGATGGGACCTGGGTCTTATAACAGCTTCATTTTTCTTTATTTAGCATTGCGCTGTTTGTTTTATGCACTGGTATTCTTGGGAGGAAACCCGTTCCGTGTTATACGGCGTGGTCCCTTGATTTACCTAATGATTTGAAAATAAAGATTAATAACTGTTTTAGTTCTCACACCAGTCTCATGACTGACCTGGAGTTTATTGTTTTAACCTAAACTCTGGGTGCCCTTATTTTCGACACGGGCAGCTAGTAGTTTTGGTTTTGCAGATTTATATTCACAGGATCCTGGTTTACAGCTGGAATGATATCCGGAAAGCTTTGTATCCGTATATCTCTTCTAGTTGTGTATTGTATTATTTTCCGCTGCTATGTATTTAAATATAATTTAAATCTCTGATATTTCTGTGTAATATTTATTCATTTATACTCTGTATATTCTTGTAATCTGATGCATTGTTGTAATATACAATGAAATGTTCTTCTGTATGCGTTCTGTTTTGTCGTGTTCTCAAACGATAGGGCGTTTCGAACGGCCTGGATCGGTTTAGCGACTGGTTCGGACCGAGCGAAATTCCTTCTCGTCACATCTTGTGTGGGACCTGTTTCAGTCAAGTAACCCATATAACAGTATCGAACGAGTATTCCGCCCTAGGTTGGAGTGGGGCACACTTACTGGTCTGATTGTAAGAGATCCAAACGTGGAGGATGGTGTAGGCGGCGCAAACCGATCGGGGGCATGTGCGTGCATGGGCCGGGTAGAGGGGGGTAAGACGACTGTGACACCAGTAGATATGGTTGTGCACATCACGAAGGTTTGCCACTTTAGGAAAGTGATACCTCCTACTGTGGGGTCGGCACATGGTATCTATGGAGTAGGGAGCCGATCGATAAAGGGATTGGTTAGGGTACATCTAGACTCTGGTAAAGTTTAGGAGCCTGTTAGGATTGGGCTGCCTGTGGATTTTATGGGGTTAAAACCTCTCACCAGAAGTACGCCTAAGTCTACATCTTATACTTGTTGGGATCATCTCATTATAGTTATACTAGTTTTGGTGCAGAGTAATCATTAGGGAAGCGTACACACTCTATCATGTTTACTTTGTCACACTTACCTTTTATGATGTTATCTTTCTTATCCACCTTATATGCCTGTCATGATACCGCCAGACTTTATGTCTGACCCTTTTTGTTTCCTCTTCTCTCTTCCGTTTCCCCCCCCCCCCCAGGTTCTCTGGGTGGGAATACTCAGGCTTAATCAGGGCTCAGTTATCATCTTGCTAGGAGCTACTTTTGAAGTATTGCTCAAGTTCTCGTCTTTACTACTATGGCTTCTTCTCTTTTAGGGAATTATGCATTTTTAAGTATTTCTGTACTCTGATGGTACAAGACAGAAGTTTTATGTTATTGTAATAGTTTTTATGTAGTTCCAGACTTGTGATATTTTGGACCACGATGTTATGAATTATGTTTTAAATAAAATTTTAAATTCCACTGCTATCTTTTATGTCTGTCTTGTAATGTTCTGTGTCTGTTTACCTATAACGCTTCACGAAACTTAATGCATTCTCTTAATGAGTGACAATAAGGGACATGGGGTGTCACATATACAATCTACCTAAGTATGAAGTACTCATATTTGAAGAAGAATAATGTCAGCGTACTAATTAATTAACAGTGCAGGTAAATGTGTGCGAAACCGTCTTTACAAAATCCAAGAAATTTCATTAATGAAATATCTTGTATTGCGTAAATACGAATACACACGGTATACTTGCACTGTTATAATTAGTACGCTGACATGAAAATGGCCGCCAAATATGTGAACCTAAAAATGTGAAATATATATTGGACGGCTGTAAATGTTTAGCATACATATGAATTTAGTTATACATTTGTGAAATGTAGGATATGGATGAAGGTAAAACAGTGAAAAATAACAATGTAGCATGCATGCAACATGCTATTTTTAATTTTTATTGAGTTTATGCTTAAAACTATTTTTTTGGCAAGGCCATTCTACTTAAAACTATTATAAACGGTGAAAGTGTACATTAAAATAAGTTTCAAAAGTATGCATGTAGAAGGAAGCAAAATTGAAATATCATACTTATGTTTCCTATAACTTAATTATTTTTATCAATCATAGAGGGACAGTCATACAGGTTGGTTTAAATGTTATGGCTTTCCACCTTGAATTCAACATAATATTTTTTGATCACAACATAGTTTAACTCACACATAATAAAAACTTGGACCATAACAGAATATACCATATTTTATCTTATCTTCGTCAATCTAATAGCTATAATTATTCATAAAATGTAGCAGTTCAAGTGTATGTCGAGTGCAGCACATATGCATCACATATGTGGACTAGAACATATACATAGTTTAAGTAGCTCACATGAAAAGAAATTATATTATGTACAAATTATACAATGTAATATGAGAAGAAGCACAGAGTTAGTTTGAGAAAATTTATTAATTAGACAGAAAGTTAGCAAATAATGTACTAATGAATATATGTGAGGAGCAAAATTTCAACCGTGACTTGCGAGTAAGCGAAGGAAACAATTATTTTGGAGATAAAATAGGGTAGAAATAACCAATTTGCTTGCTTTATCAATAAATTAAATCAGTTGTGTTCTTGCTGATACTATATCAAGCAAAAATTTCATTGTTTTGTAATTTGGAAATAACATAATTTAGAGCATACCACTTTGCTTCCTTTTTCGAAACTCACCGACAGTCTCAGCACTTGGAAATTCCATTATTTTCTGTCGAACCACCTAACATGTTTTCAATGAAATCCATAGGTTGAAGCTAGCTATGACAGTATGAGTTATGAACATATAAATGACAGATAGAAAAATGCAAAATGAGCTTACTTTTTTTAAAAAATCATTCACTGTTAGCAATCCAACTTCCTCCTTAGCCGTTTATTTTTTAAATCTCATATGTTTAACGCTTCACTCCTTTATTGCAAAAGTGTAGAAAATAAAAATCAATTATATAATGAATTTCGTATGTGCAAACATAGATGTGACGTCATACATGTGAATGATGGTACTAACAATGAAATGCGTTGGATAAATGTGCAAAGTGTAAACAAAGTGGTGCATGAATTATTCTACCATAAGCGTCGTGCTATGATCGGTAATATGATCAGTAAGACCGCCTTAGGAACCGACGCGTATAAGCTGAACTCCCATACCCCACTAAAATGTTAAATGATTTAACAGTGAAGTTATATACCTGTGTGCATATGCCAACCATTCATCGAGCAAACAAATCCAATGTAGCAACCATGCTGACTCGGTCATATGAACATGTCACGCGCAAGCAGGCGACATTCTGCGCCTAAAACACAAATCCCAAAAGTAAAATAGAACGGAAAATTTCATGATGCACTTCATATGAAAGCAACAATAACAACGATATCGTGAAGTCCGCAATCATGGATCGTTTTGCTACTAAACTATCTTCAACAGCTTCGACGTTAATAGGTCAAAATCTAAATTAATAAAAGAATAAATACATCCCTATATATACACATTTGACCAACTAAAATAAGACACGAAAGAACTCAATATAAATAAATACTTTTGTAATTTATATTTTTCATGTATAAATAAAGTGTGAATGCAATGCAAATTGATATAAATCAAAAATAATTATAGTTCAGTTTGAAAATATGATCACTAAGACCGTCTTACGAACCGAAGCGTATAAGCTGAACTCCCATACCCCACTAAAATGTTAAATAATTTAACAATGAAGTTATATACCTGTGTGTGTATGCCAACCATGCATCAAGCAAACAAATCCAATGCATCAACCTTACTGACTTGGTCATATGAACATGTCCTGCGCAAGCATGCGATATTCTGTGGCCAAAACACAAATCCCAAAAGTAAAATAAAATGCAAAATTTCATGATGCGATTCATATGAAGGCAACAATAACAACAATATCGTGAGGTCCACAATCATGGATCATTTTGCTGATAGTGCATCATCGACAGCTTCAATGTTAACAGCACAAAATCTAAATTAGCAGAAGAATAAATACGTCCCTACATATACACATTTGACCAACTAATATAAGACACAAAAGAACTCAATATAAATAAAATACATTTGTAATTTAGATTTTACATGTATAAATAAAGTGTGACTGCAATGCAAATTAGTATAAATCCGAAATAATTATAATTCAGTTCGAATAGATCTTGTTCCATTGTTAACACTATCCAGTCACCCACTTGTTTTGTTTATTACAATGAATGTGCAACCCTGATTAACCATTTTTTTAAACATAAGGAGTGTGAAACCTAAAAGTTATAGTCATACGTGTTATGCCTTTAACCATGAAAGTGATCAACAACAGAAGTAGCAGCATCATAAAAACTGAAGATACGGTGAGAGAAAATAGGTTATAAAATGACAAATAATTAAAAAACGATTCCAACTAAATTTGATGGTCTAAATAGTCAAATATCAAGTGTCTATCTGAATCGATTGTCACTCTATGTTTTTTGCGCATAATCTCAACTTATAATTCTGTCAATCATGTATAATATAAAAAGGTTATATTTGGAATTGAAATAAACAAATGAAGGTTGTGTTTGCATATACGAAAACAAAGAGCAAAATAGAATTACTTCAGCTACGTTGTAATGAGATAAAATATGTAAAATCGTTAAATGGAGGAAAACTTATAACATTAGTTACAATACCTTATCAATGATCGTGTTTGCATATAAACTATATCGCGACATCTAACATCGTACTCTTGAGAACTCTTCATACTTTTCTGATTTGCCCCAAAAAAACATGAATCTGCGGTAACATTAAACATGATAACATGTAAAAGTTAATTTATTCTCTCTCTCTCTTATTTTTTTAGGCAAAGCAACTTAATTGATTCTTATAAGGTAAAAAATATATACCTTAGCAGATATGAAGTAAACAGCCAGTAGGATAGTGTGTTAGGTGGCACATCTGGAAGTCAATAGCCAGAATCTGGAAATTTGGAAGGAAATAATTCGTATAAGGTTAGCCGATGGTGGATACACTATTATAAACGTAAATAATATATACCTTCGTAGATCTGAGGGAAACAAAGGGTAGTATAGCATCTGCAGTTCTAGATCTGAAAGTCAGTAGTCGGAATGTCAAAATTTGCAACCAAGTCATAAGAAATGGGTTGAAGCATTTAAAAGTAAAGAAATGTACCTCTTGTGGCATGGATTAGACGGTAGGAGGGTTGGTGGAGTACGCGATCTGAAATACATCAGAAGGTCGAAGAAAAATTGAGATATTGTAGCAACAATAGCTATTCCCGGAGTTGGAGACGAAAAGGGTGTAGAAGGTCAACAGATGGAAGGAGATATATGGAGTAAAAGCTGAAGATTTAATGTCGTAAGGATTGGGACGGATAAAGACATGGATGGGAGAAAGAGAGGAAAGGCGGAGAAGACGAAAGGAAATGGAAGAAAGCAGAAGACGTGGGTTGAATCGGTTGACTAACCGGCTTTAGTGGTGAAAAGAAGAAACAAATAAGGATAGAGGGAGGACGATATTGCCCTCAAACCCTAACATTTACTAACGTTTAATAGTTGGAGGGTATTGGGTATTTTAGGAAATATATAAAAGCTTCACCACACCTAAATGATTTTCTTTATTAGTAGAGATATAATCTATTTTCGTATTTAAATTTAAACTTTAGTTTCTATTTAATACAATTCCAATATCCTATCTGGAAACAATTTATTTCAATAAATTCAACGTAGCCGAATTCAAATCATAAATCTGTATCGATTTATTCTAGTTCAATCTACATTCCGAACATCGGAATAAATTTCGTTTATTCCTTTTCCCGAAACGACTCCCAATTATAAATCCCTTTTTAAATTCATATTTTAATTCTCATTCCCTAATTTATCCAACGATAATTTTTTTCACTTCATTTATAAACATCGTTTATAAAGTAACTACTTGTTTTTTATTATTCAAAACAAGTTAATATTTCCTAGCCCTTTTAAAATTCAAATTCTATTTTGGGAAAATACATTTTCCTTTATAAACTCAATTTCTTTTCCCTTTTATTTGAATATTTTATTATGGTATTTAAAATACCAATATTTTAAGGCTAATGCTATTCAAACACCCAATAATCAATCACAGATTATTTATCACATCATATAACACTATATATGAAACAAATAATAAAATTGTTGAGGAATCCGGTTGAATCCCTCCAACCTGTTTTCCCTACATTCACAGATGTTAAACAACATAAATAATACCAGTCCTGCTTCAAGGCAAGATATCGCGGTATAAAGGTCATCCACTATATGTAATGACCCCCTTCCCGGCTGACCCGAACCGATCGCTAAATCAACTCATACCGAACAAGAAGGCTTATAGTTATGAGAACACAGCGCATCAGAACAGAACAAAAATGAACATTTCATTGTTATTACAACAATAATACGTCATAGTACAAGAATATCAGAGCACGAACAAATAATATACAAAGCGGAAAAACAAACAAAGAAAATAAATAATTAAAATACAGCGGAAACGTTAATTCATAGATACAAACAGCGGAAGATTACAAAATAATCCAGAGAACAACTCTAGTG
Organism: Allium sativum; assembly: GCA_030737875.1. Taxonomy (NCBI): domain Eukaryota; kingdom Viridiplantae; phylum Streptophyta; class Magnoliopsida; order Asparagales; family Amaryllidaceae; genus Allium; species Allium sativum. Next base: position 223,239,990 of record CM060923.1, on the reverse strand, counting down.
ATAATCTTGGATTTGTGAAAGGAAAATCTGCATAACCAAAACTACTGGCTGCTCTTATGGAAAATATGGGCCCCGAGATTTTAGGTGAAAAACAATAAACTCCGAGTCAGTCATGGGACTGGTGCGAGAACTAAAACAGTTACTTAAAACTTTATTTAAAGTTGGGCAAATCACGGAACCACGCCGTATGACACGGAACGGGTTTCCTCCACATGAATACCATAAAACAAAACTTGTAATGCTTTTTGAAAAATATAGCTATTATAAGGATTAGGTCCCATCACACAATGGAAGCACAAGCCAGAGGATAGAGTTTTACCTTATAATATCCAAACCTGCTTGATACGTGAAATTTCTCTTTTATTATTAATAGTGTATAGTGCAGAAAAAAATTTCAAAAATAAATGTATCAATCTTAGATGGCATAATACCCTATTCTATTATGTCACCATATAGGTTTACAACTGAAAACGCAAGGTTCATATTGGAAATTGGGTTTCCATCATGAGCCGAGGCAAAGGATCATCCTCATCTGAAATTCAGAACATCTCTAGAAAAATGTCCTAGAGAACAATGCATTCTTTTGGAGAGGTAGAGCCGGTCAACAGTACGTCGTTAATTGGACAATTTCCTGAACAATACGTTTCCTATTTCAATCCGATTTTTTGGTCAAGGCATCAACCACCATGGCCTTGTGTGGCCACATCCGAGGGCCCTCGATTCCAACATCCACATAAATAAATTTCCTAGGCTCCATACCATGGCAACACTTCTAGCTAGAAAGAAACGCATGTCCCCTCTACGATCCTTCATCCCGTTTACTCATACCCGGGAGTGAAGCTTGAGGAAGTCATGTCTCAACACAAAGCAACGCTATATCAGCCATGCTTTGACCATCATCCACAAAGCTCTGGTTTTCAACAAAAGCTTTGTTCACTTCATCTTAGCATGTCACATTGTCAATTCATATCATACAACTGATGTCCACCAATATATAACCTTTGAGCTCGTACGTCTCAGAGAAGGGTGCTAAGCTAAGAGAATAAATTCTCCACCACCAAACAGATATATATATATATATTTAGTATAGATCAATTGATACAACATAAAGTACAATGTTAGACATACAGTCCATTTGCAAGTCTGTTCTAGACTGAAAGAAACCGAGGGAACCTTATTCCTCGTCCCATATGTCCAATACAGGAGAGAGGTCCTCGCATATCTGATCTGTAGCACCCCACACTTTTCTATGCCTAAATTTCGACAAAAATCAAAACTCAAACACATCCAAGCATGGAGCGTGTAAATCTGGTACATGCAAATAAATGAGCACGAGCATAATCAGAGTACGATAAGATAACTCATAGCGAAAAAAAAGGATAGACTGGTATTAACTCAAGTCACTTTGCCAATACCGAGCATGAGAGAGAACGAGAACTGAAAGACAAACTTAAAACACCTGTAAGAACCCGATCTTCTCTAGAAAACCTAGGTGGTTGTAATGAGGAGGTGGTCAGAACGACAAGATTCTGGTGAACAGGAAATGTACAACACGGATTATAATACACAGATGTATCCCGTTTGGTTCAACCAAGGATGTATGTCTACCAAGGTTAGTGATTCTAGCCTAACCCAATAAATGTTTACGCACGACTCTAGTACTCTTCCCAAAGTAGTTTTCCCAAAGTATAATACCAAGATAGAATGTTTACGCATATATTTATGAAGCTTTATACCAGAACAATGCTGGTTATTTAATCGAGGCTGGACCCCTAATTGTGGAGTTTCTATATATATATACATATATATATATATTCATTCACTCATCCTTTATTATGTAACGCCTCACTATTAATGATAGATAGGGTGGATTCTGTTGGGTCAAGGAATTCAAGATGTTTTGATCAATGACAAGGAGAAATTCAAGATCGACAAAAAGAAGAGATTCGATGGTATTCAATATTAGAGGTTGATTGTTTAGTGTTTAGTTGAGTTATATTTGTTAAAATCTATCCTCAAATAATCATATACCTCAATGTTTTTTGAATATATATATGTGAATATATGTATGCACATTCATTGTGCATACTGCCTGAAACCGGTCGACCGGTTTCATTTTGGACGGTCGACCGTTTCTGGGCAGAATGCACAATGAACGTGCACACATATATATAACGTATATATATTCAAATACCAGTCTACTAGTCATTTTTTACCAGTCCACTGGTCTACGAACTGAAGCCATCTTTTCGAATAGACACCCTATTTCATCAATGGTTATGATCCTTTCTTTTCACCAAAAATCATCTCTATTCATTGCTTCTCTTCACCAATGATTACATCTCTCCATCCTCTATAAAAGCAACATGAAATCATCATTTTAATAACAACAATTCTTTCTATTCTTGCTATCTAAGTGCTAATTTCATTCTTACTCTTTAAAAGCATTCAAAAGCTCACTATTCTCATATATCGTATTTGAATCCTTGAATCTATATATTATTCTTTAGAATCAAACAACGATATCATCTTCCAAATCTTCATAATATCAAAATCATATTTGAGGATAAGATTATAGGAAGGTTGTACAAGAATTGACAAACTCGTGTTATTAAGAACACACATTGTCAAACTACATGTTTATATCTTGTTTGAAGTGCTCGGTGTTGTAAGAGGCGAGTTGTGAAGTCCTCGTGTTGATAGAGGCGTGAAATCCCGTTCGGCTGCTCGGGCGTTGTGAACCTATTTTCCTCAGGGTTAAGTGAGGATAGTGTTTAGTGAAATTCCAGATAGGAGATCTGGGACTGGACATAGGACGGTGCTCCGAACTAGTATAAAAATCCCTGGTGTGATTTTTCTATTACTGCATTTACTAATCTGTGATATTGCTACTGTGAGATCTTTCTTAGTATATATCATATATTCTGCATATCCATATTACTGTTCCTGCCTAAAGTCGTCTATCAACACTTTCATTTGGTATCAGGGCGAGGTTATCTCATAACCGTAACACAGTTATTTGATATATTCTAGTAATATGGCAAATAACGCAAGCACTAGTAACACCACTTACACAGAAGGTCAGTCAACACAAAGACCTCCTTTCTTTAATGGCCTAAACTATAGCTATTGGGCAACACGTATGGCTTTTTATATGCAATCAACAAGTTATGATGCTTGGAATGCTACTCAGAAAGAAATAGTCAATCCAACAACTGAGTATGCAGAATGGACAGCTGCTGAGAAAACCGCAGCTACTGTAAATGCAAAAGCAATAAATATGTTGTTTTGTGCATTAGATCAAAACAAATATAACCGTGTTAGTATCTGTACCTCTGCATATCAAATTTGGCAAACGCTAAAAACCACTCATGAAGGTACTAACAAGGTTAAACAAGCAAAAATAGCTTTGTTGAAAAGTCAATTTCAAAATGAAGCCGAATGAAACAATCAATGAGGTGTATTCAAGGTTTCAAACCATTCATCATGCTCTTATCGGTATAGGACAAAAATATTCTGATTTTGATGTAGTTTCAACAGTCCTACATTCACTGACTAATGAATGGGAAGGAAAAGTATTAGCAATAGAAGAAGCTAATGATCTTTCCACCATGAAGCCAGATGAATTGATAGGAAATCTAATGTCCTATGAAGCTAACTTGCAGGCTCGAAAAGAACAAAAATAAGAAAAGAAAAATGTAGCTTTTCATGCTGAGAAAGATGAAGACGTCTTAGATTCCGAAGATGAGGATCTAGCATTCATTGCAAAAGGATTCAAAAAATTCTTAAAGCAACGAAAAGCTAGTCGATACAACAGAAAGAAGTTCAGATCAAATAAGCCATCATCATCAAATGTAGAATGCTTTAACTGTCATAAGAAGGGACACATGCAAAAGGATTGTCCAGAACAAAAGAACAAGACAGAAAATGACAAGTTCAAACACAAAAAGGACAAGTCAAAGAAACGGGCATTCTCAGTGACATGGGATGATTCAGACTCATCTTCATCTGATAGTGAAAGTGACTCAGACAATGAACAAGCTAATATATGCTTTATGGCTAAAGAAGATGAGGTACAAATTCCGACTTTTGAAGAAGTTCTAGTTATAAATGCTGAGTTAATGTATAAATTTAAAGATGTAAAACGACAATGCAAGCAAGCTCAAGCTGATTTAAGTAGAGCAGAATTTGAACGAGATATGTTAAAAGACAAGAAGAAAATATTAGAGGAGGAACTTGAAAAAGCTCAAGAATCATCATCTAATATTGATTCTCAACTATCTCTTTTGAGTCAAGAAATTGAAACTCAAAAAGAGAAAAATGATGCTCTAACTACCGAAAATCATGAGCTTAAGGCAAAAGTCAAGATGTTAGACCTTGGAAAGGCTACTTTACAAACAAAGTTTGATAACATTACTCAAAATGTTTCTAACTTTAACAAAGGTCGAGAAAATTTGACAAAAATATTGAAAGTTCACAAACTGCTACAAATAAACAAGGTTTGGGATATAAGAAACAAGTTATCAAGAAACATCTTGGTAAAAGAAAAAGGAAAAATAAGGAAGTACGAGAAACTAAAGCTAAGAAAATCTTAGTTTATTATATTCCAAACCAAAACCGATTGTGAAATTTCAAAAGAAGAATGTCAAATCTATAAAAATGTGGGTTCCTAAAACAAATAACAATTTAATTAGGAACAAGTACATTCAAAAAATTTTGAGTTCTGTGCATCATAATCCAAATTATGTATATAAAGGGGATACTGGACCCGTATGGGTTTGGACTCCTAAGACCTAACTCTTAGGGCCCTATAAAAAGGTGGGTACCATGGACTTAATTTTATTTTTTGCAGGTCCCACTTAAGAAAAGAGGAAAGTGGATACTAGATAGTGGTTGCTCGAAGCATATGACTGGAGACAAGAGCTTATTAACAAATATCACTTATTCGGATGGTGGCTTAGTCAATTTTGGAGATAATTCAAAAGGCTATATCATCGGCAAAGGCGATGTGAGCAATTACGGTACATCAAACTTACCTCTTATTACTAATGTCATGCTAGTTAGGAATTTGAAACATAATTTACTAAGTATCAGTCAATTGTGCGACAAAGGTTTTATCATTTCTTTTTCGAACAATAAATGTAGTATTTTAGATAAAGATCGAAATATAGCTTTTGAAGGATATAGAGACAGAAACATCTATATTCTGAATATGAATACCAATCATAATTCAGATATGTGTCTTGTAGCAAATGATAATGATCCATGGCTATGGCCCAAACGTCTGTCGCATAAACTTCAGAACTATTGACAAGCTAGCCAAGAATGATCTAGTTAAAGGACTACCCAAAGTAAGCGTTAAGGTTGATAATCTTTGTGATGCATGTCAATTAGGAAAATTGACCAAATCATCTTTCAAATTCAAGAAAGTCATATCAATGTTACAACCATTGGAGCTATTACATATGGATTTATTTGCACCAACACAGGTTCAGTCAATAAATCATAATCGATATGTGTTTGTAATTGTTGACGATTACTCTCGATATACATGGGTAATTTTCTTGAAAAACAAAAGTGACACTTTCAAACATTTCAAATCCTTCGTCAAAAGAATTCAAAAATCAAAAGGGCTTAAAGTTAAAAACATAAGAAGTGATCATGGCGGAGAGTTCGAAAATAATGATTTTGAACATTTTTGCACAAAGAAAGGTATAAATCATAATTTTTCGTTTCCTAGAACTCTACAACAAAATGGAGTTGTAGAACGGAAAAATCGGACTTTACAAGAATGTGCAAGAACATTATTAAATGGATCCACTCTACCAAAACATTTTTGGGCAGAAGCTGTTGCAACTGCGTGTTATGTTTTGAATCGTGTATCTATTCGACCTCTAACCAAAAATTCATTCTATGAGCTATTTAATCAAAGAAAACCAAATATCTCATATTTCAAAGTTTTCGGTTCTAAATGCTTTATTTTAAATACGAAAGTCCATCTTGGAAAATTTGATTCCAAATCCGATGAAGGTATATTTGTCAGATACTCGGAACGAAGCAAGGCCTATCGTATATTTAACAAGAGAACTAAAACTATTGAAGAATCACTTCATGTTTCTTTTGATGAATTCTTTAAATCATCTCATATCGTATCAGATGACGAAGAAACCATAGTCACTGATAATCCTGTCATCACAAATAACGACTCTGACTCAGAAATTGTTGACGATATCCCTCAAGCTGCTGTGATATCTTCTCCGCGAAGATTTAGATCTCGTCCGAGAATTCTAAGAGATCATCCAGTTCAAAATGTTATTGTAGAAGTAACATCACAAATTAGAACAAGAAGTCAACTAAATCAAATGGGTCATGTCGCATTCCTTTCAAATATCGAACCTAAGAATCCGAAAGAAGCTGCTACTGATGATTACTGGATCATTGCCATGAAAGAAGAACTAAATCAGTTCGAGCGCAACGATATCTGGGAACTTGTTCAAAGACCGACTGATCAGTCAGTCATTGGTACGAAATGGGTCTATTAAAATAAGGCTGACGAACAAGGAAATATAACCAGAAATAAAGCAAGATTAGTAGCACAAGGATATAATCAGGAAGAAGGTATCGATTATGAAGAAACCTTTGCTCCCGTAGTTCGATTAGAAGCTATTCGAATTTTACTGTCCTTTGCTTGTCATCATGATTTTAAACTTTATTAAATGGATGTCAAAAGTACATTTTTAAATGGATTTATCAAAGAGAATGTATATGTCGAACAACCTCCTTTGTTTGTACATGAGAAATATCCTGATCACGTATATAAACTTAAGAAAGCTTTATATGGATTGAAACAAGCACCTCGTGCTTGGTATGAACGATTAAGAAGCTATCTTATCGATTCTGGATTTCAAATTGGTAAAGTTGATCAGACTCTATTCATTAAACATTCTCAAAAAGATATATTAGTTATCCAAATATATGTAGACGGCATTATCTTTGGTTCAACAAACGACGAACTTTGCAAAGAGTTTGCAAATATTATGACCAAAGAATTTGAAATGTCTCATATGGGAGAACTATCGTATTTCCTTGGTCTTCAAATCAAACAACTTTCTAATGGTATTTTTATTAGTCAAGAAAAATACTGTGGAAACTTAGTCAAACGCTTCGGTTTAGAAAATACCTCTGGTAAACCAACTCCTATGAGTATGACCACATATCTTGAAAAAGATGAACATGGTAAGAATGTTGACCAGAAGTTATATAGAAGCATGATTTGTTCTCTCCTGTATCTTACCGCGAGTCGTCCTGATATTATGATGAGTGTTTGTCTATGTGCAAGGTTTCAAGCTAATCCTAAAGAATCACATTTACGAGCTCTAAAACGAATAATACGATATCTTAATAACACCAAAGACTTTGGTCTTTTCTACCCGAAATCTTGTCCATTTGAATTAGTATCGTATAGCGATGCTGATTTCGGTGGCTCTCGCACGGATAGAAAGAGTACAAGTGGTACGTGCCATTTTATTGGTAAATCACTTGTCTCTTGGTTTAGTAAGAAACAAAATTGCGTTTCACTCTCGACATGTGAGGCTGAATACATATCAGCTGCTCTAGCTTGTACTCAAGTTTTATATATGCAACAAACACTTCGAGATTTCGATATTCATTTATCAAAGTCCATCATATATTGTGATAACACAAGCGCAATCAATTTATCAAAAAACCCAGTCAATCATTCCCGAACAAAGCACATTGATATTCGACATCATTTCTTAAGAGATAATATTGAAAAAAGAACAATATGTCTCGAATATGTCCAGACTGACAATCAATTAGCAAACATTTTTACCAAGCCTCTACTCGAATCTAGTTTTATCTCTTTACGTAGAGAGCTCGGCTTGATTTCTAGAAACGAACTTGGTTTATAATGTATATATATATATATACACACTATTGAGTTCTACTCTAGCTGGTACTTTTTTATTTTTTTTTAAACTTAGCTAATTAATAGTCTTTTACTATTTTTAGCAAATCATTTTGAGCTTTACAAACTTTGAGTGGTTCATATTCTCTGAATGCTTTCCATCCATTACTTCTTACTTCGTAAAAGCTATAAATACATACTCCTTCTTATTGTTTTCTGCATCACTTTCTTAGTGTCTAGTTTTAACATTCATACACAAGTCCATATACTCTTATGGCACACATATGTGATGAATGTGCTCAACGATCGCACATCTCGGTCACTAGCTCCGAACCGGAGGAGTACTACTCTCCAGAAACACCGAAGAGCAGACTGGAATGTTCGCATACTCCTAGACATACACCCAAACCCAAACGAGCTAAGAAAGCACTATTTTGTTATCCGGGTACGAGAGAGAAGATCAATGAAATTCATCACTACCAGATACATCAGTTGGATCTCCAGCGTCAACTAAATTATGAACAAAAACTCACATATGATCGTTTAACTCTCTTAGAACGAATGGCGTCATTTTTCTATAGCACAGATAGACATGGGGTACACGAACCAATACCAATGCCAAACCCTCCATCTACATCTCGAAGTCCTAACTCATGGGACCGTAATTATGCGAGAAATGAAGGATCAAGAGAAAATTGGTCGCCATGGACGCCAAGAGTTTCGAATATTCAAGAAAAATCCGAAGACAAGTCATCTACCTCTCATTAATTTATATCATTTTTTAAACGTTTATATTGCAAAATATTTTTTTTAGTTTTAACTCATTTCGTTCAAAATTCATGTTGAGTTGAAATAAATTAAAGTTCTCTATTTTCAAAAAATTTCAGAAACCAGAAAAACAAGAATACACAGGAACGGTCGACCGTCTGGAATAGACCAGTCGACCGATAAAGTCTCTGGAAATGTTTATTTTGTTGAACCGGTCAACCACATGAAAACTACCAGTCGACCGTTCAATTCTCTGAATTTTTTTCAACTCAAAAGTACACCAGTCGATCGTTTATAATCCACCAGTCGACCGGTAATGTTCTTTGGAATTTATTACCCCCAGGAACTAGTTGACCGTTTTTAATCCAACGGTCGACCGACAATGTTCTCTGGAACTTATTTACCCAGGAACCAGTCGACCGGTCCAAAAATAACGGTCGACCGATCACGCGTTTTTTCAGTTTTCCCTCTCCAAATCGACACGTCGAATCATTTTTACTACAACCTTTCACTGATTATTTATTCATCTCCTTCTCTAACTTTTGAAAAACCAAAAACCCCCCAAATCAATTTCTTTTTATTTTCAATGGCACCTCCTCAAAAGAAACCCAAAAAATCATCCTCCACTCCACTTCAACCCATAGATGCTAACATCAAACAATGGCTCATGGATCCTATTGCAGTGAAACGATGGAATGCTGTGAAGGATTACACCATTCACGAAGGTTCTTTCATAGATTTATCTGCTTTTATCCTCTATGATGTTGAAGAATTGACGGTTTAGGCTCGTTTAAAATCACTACTTACTTTTGATAAGAACAACATAGAGATTAATCACATTATGATTAGGTTGTTCTATGCTAACCTTAACCTACAGAAATTCAAACCAGAGAATGCTTCTAATTGTCTTTGGTTTGTAGTTTGTGGTCATCATGTTTTCATTTCGAAGGAAAGAATGGCCATGGTTCTCGGTTCACCTAATAGTGGTCAAGAATTTTCTTCTGATTTCTATACAGTTCACACTCGTGATAGAATCAGTCATCTTTTTATCGAGGATCATAAAACGAGTACCAAGGCGATTAATTAACGACCCACGGCTCGAGTTATACATCATGTTCTTACACGATCTTTATTGCCAAGGGTTGGTAATTTTGACGCGGTTTATAAATAAATTTTCAAAGCACTTTATGTGATCTATGGAGATATCGAGATAAATTGGATAAACATGATTTTCGATGAGATCCTGATTGTGAATGACCGCACAAGGCCACACTTATTTTATAATGAATATATTATGCGGCTATTACTCGATTGTGGAGTAAAATCTTGCGAATCTAAAATCTCCAAGCGAAAGTGCATTAACAAAGCAACTCGAAAAAGGATGAAGCTTCCTGACCCTTGTATGAGTATTATTCCTTTTGAGCAACAACAACGTCCTCAAGAAACCACTTCTTCTACGATTCGCAAACCTAAGCCCGAAGAAGTCAGGCTTCTTGACCCTTCGTCGTCAACTAAGGACTCGCTTGCACAAACTGCACAAAACCAATTCCTTCTAGAAGCTAGACTTAAAAGAACCGACACCAAACTCGAACGTTTGGATACAAAGCTTGATAAACGGTTCTCCAAGCTTAAGTCCTTCTTTGGTACTATTTGGGATGCAATTTCTTGTGCATCGTCATCCTCCTCTGCTCAAATACAAGACCCGGGAAAACGTCCCATGCCTCCTACATTTACATGGTCAACATCTGAGGAAAGCACATCCTCAGGAAACAATGTTGGACTTGGTCGCGGGACTTATGAGACCGAGGAAGAAGAAGAAGAAGAAGGAACCAACGATGACGACGAATTGGAAGGAGACAAGGATGAAGGACAAAGTAAAGCCATTGATTTGGAATGTACGGAATCCGATTCTCCACCTCACTAGCTTATTATCGTTCGCGTTTTATGATAGTATGTTTTAATTTTATGCAAAATTTAAAAAATGGCACTTGTATATAAATAGTGTCGTATTTATTTTGGGTGTGTACGTCTTAAAACTTTAGGTACTTGACTTGCTTTTGGTATGCTTGGGTTGTATTATATGCTACAATATTGAATGCTTATTGTGCTTTTATAATTTGTGTGTTCTCTAATCCTTTTTGTCGATGACAAAGGGGGAGATAAATGTTACTAACAATGTGTTTTGCAGACATTTATTTAAGTATGTATTTCAGGGGGAGTATACATTCAGGGGGAGTAATAAACTCTTTCAGATCTATATTGTCATCAATCAAAAAGAGGGAGAATGTTGAGTCCAGGAATTCAAGATGTTTTGATCAATGACAAGGAGAAATTCAAGATCGACAAAAAGAAGAGATTCGATGGTATTCAATATTAGAGGTTGATTATTTAGTGTTTAGTTGAGTTATATTTGTTAAAATCTATCCTCAAATAATCATATACCTCAATGTTTTTTGAATATATATATGTGAATATATGTATGCACATTCATTGTGCATACTGCCTGAAACCGGTCGACCGGTTTCATTCTGGACGGTCGACCATTTCTGGGCAGAATGCACAATGAACGTGCACACATGTATATAACGTATATATATATATATATATATATTCAAATACCAGTCTACTGGTCATTTTTACCAGTCCATTGGTCTACGAACTGAAGCCATCTTTTCGAATAGACACCCTATTTCATCAATGGTTATGATCCTTTCTTTTCACCAAAAATCATCTCTATTCATTGCTTCTCTTCACCAATGATTACATCTCTCAATCCTCTATAAAAGCAACATGAAATCATCATTTTAATAACAATAATTCTTTCTATTCTTGCTATCTAAGTGTTGATTTCATTCTTACTCTTTAAAAGCATTCAAAAGCTCACTATTCTCATATATCATTATTTGAATCCTTGAATCTATATATTATTCTTTAGATTCAAACAACGATATCATCTTCCAAATCATCATAATATCAAAATCATATTTGAGGATAAGATTATAGGAAGGTTGTACAAGAATTGACAAACTCGTGTTATTAAGAACACACATTGTCAAACTACATGTTTATATCTTGTTTGAAGTCCTCGGTGTTGTAAGAGGCGAGTTGTGAAGTCCTCGTGTTGATAGAGGCGGGAAATCCTGTTCGGCTGCTCGAATGTTGTGAACCTGTTTTCCTCAGGGTTAAGTGAGGATAGTGTTTAGTGAAATTCCAGATAGGAGATCTAGGACTGGACGTAGGACGGTGCTCCGAACCAGTATAAAAATCCCTGGTGTGATTTTTCTATTACTGCATTTACTTATCTGTGATATTGGTACTATGAGATCTTTCTTAGTATATATCATATATTCCGCATATCCATATTACTGATCCATCCTAAAGTTGTCTATCGACACTTTCAGATTCTCCCTGATCACTTTAGAGACTAGGTGAACCTGTTGGTCACTTAATACTCCTCGACGAATTATTCAACGTTGATATAAACTAGAGGGCACTAACTACGGGGGCCCTACTAGTTTAGGCTTCCGTCATTTACACTTATAACCCATACCCTGTGTAAGGTGAGAGATGGTATTTTATCGCTCGCTTTACCATCTAGCTGACCTTATTGGATAATCTTCTTAGTTGCTTACTACTTCCCGATAGGATAGGTATCCATATTTGACGTTTTTAGTTTCTAGGTTTGGGTAGTCCCCACACACACGCCATTTAAGACCCCTAAACTGAAAGACCTACTCCTAGGTGGACTCCTCGACCCAAGCCACTTAAGACCCAAGGAAGCGGACTATACGCGAAGACAATTAAGTTCGTACCCCATTAGTCTTTAATGCTCTTCCCTATTGGGATAAAACGGGCTATGTTATTAAGTCATTCCCATTTAGTTTCTCTTCACGGGAATACTATACGTACACGATTAATTATCGTCACGGGTTCCTATGGTTAATAGTATTTCACATCATTAACCTACTAAGCCAATTCTAACTTTTAATTATAAGTTCTATATTAACTAGTATAAAAAAGGAGGGTGTATCCTCCTTAAGCTTGGATATTTACTTGATAATTTTCCCTAATTGGACTCAGTGTTTAAAACGACAACTAATACCCATTAATCCCCTTTTTATTTCATTAATTCTATTTAACATTGTTATTTCCATTTATGACCATAACGGTCATATTTTCCCTAAGGCAACAATCTATCTTTAATTATCATTTATTTCCATTGATTATAATTAATGTCATTTATGAGCCTAACAATCATAATTTTCCTAAGACATTAATTAGCAATGGAATATCCCCATTTTACCAGACCTAAAATATCTCTTTGTTGTACCTCATAGACATTTCTAATTATTTGATTATTTATTTATTGTCTGTTGTATATATGTATGTATTTATTTATTTATGCACCATACCCATCACATTAAGCTGACCAATTGTAGATGTTGGATTTGTCGGGCGGTTCTGAGCAGATTTCTACCACAAGTTGAACTTAACCTTGTGTCTTAGTATAGTTATATTTACGCATTAGATCCCTCACATTAAGATGACCACTTTTGGACGCTGGATTTGCCGGTTTGTTCCGGGTAGGCTTCTACCACAAGTTGAGCCCAACATCGTGTCTAGATGCGAATTTAAATTAAGTTCCACAATCGGGGTTTACAACATTAATCCTAATAAATCTTAGGAATTTTAACCATTTTACTTAATTTCCTTATTAAGTTTACTTTCCCCAAATCAACATTGCTTACAATGGTTATTTATTTATTTGTGGTCCTATTTATATCAACCAATCATATTAATTGCTACAATGGTCGCCACAAATATATTAATTTAATATGGATTACATTTACATGCATAATTTCATAAATGAATATCATACGAAAATTCAAATATTCAATACAATGTATATTTCGTCATTTACGTGGATTCAGACGGATAATGTATATATATTTATTTACGCATGACGAAAAAAAACGTAGAACCGGTCCTTTGTTAAAATTTACCAACACATAGTTCTATTATTTCCAGCTCTAAGACAACTGTTTGTTAGATAAGAAAACGAGATTTCATTCGAATAGGCATGCGTGAATGACATAAACATTTCTAAACATAGAAATCTCATTAAAAAGTCGTGCGATTTAAACAACACTGTAACGACCCGCATTCTTCGTATCAGGGGATCGTAGAATATTTATTTCTTTCTCATGCTAAGTCATATGATCGTGTAACTTTGGGGAACGACTATTGGGGTCATTTCCCATGTTCATGATTTTTGCCGATTTTTAAATGACCGTTTTACCCCTAGCTGATCTTGTTTCGGCCATAACTTTTGATTGGAAAGGAGTTTTGACTTAAAAACACTTTTATTAGAACCAGATGATGGTTTACCTTTCCGTAGAGTGGTCATAATAGCCAAACGGACTTACCGTTTGGGAGATATGGCTGAATTAAGGTTTAGAAGGTGAAAAACAGCTTAACCGGGCTTAATTGGGTAATTAACAGCTAGGCCCAGTGGGGGATTTCGGGATTTGGGATATTTAAGGGCTGTTAGGGTTAGGGATTTCGATTTTTAGTCACTTTCCAACCGCCACTTACATCCTAGAAGCCCTAACAATGGACTCCAACATCTAGAATCATCCCAAATCGCTCTCTAATCAAGGATTAAGCTTACTTACACCAAATCAAGGAGAAATAGCATCATTTCAGAGTTAGAGCTGCTGTTAGACATTGGTATTCGCCCAAATCGGTGGAGTTTCAGTTATGAAAGTTTTATTTGTGGCCAAGGTTAGTGATTAGCATTGTTGTTACACTAACTACAGTTAATTAGGGTGATTAGTGCTATTTAGCGAATTTAAATATGATTAAATTCTGGAAAAATATTCATACATTTCGAAATATTGATTTAGACCTCTGATAGAAATCTGGGGTAATTTGGTTAAGTTTTGCTAATCCTATCATTATATTTGCTTAAACATGCTTAAGAGGAAAATATGGGTTTTTGGGTATGTTTGATCCATTTTACACGCTGTGATTGTTGTTTTGGTGTTTATTGTCAATTCTATATGTTGCTATGACTGTATGGTATGCCTTATGATTGATTAGAACAGTTAGAATGGTCGAAAACGCCGTCGTATGGCGTAAAAACAATCGCTGGAAGCTGCAGGAAATATGCAGAGGAACGAATCGGATCGCCCCTCCCTTCCACTACCCGACCCGATCGTGAGACCCCTCACGAGACACCAAGCTCCATCCATCACGAACTGCTTTAGAAGCTAAGGAACCGATGGCCAAGGAGGATCACGAACCAGAAGCCCGACCCGACCCGAAGCTTGGTCACGACCCGAACCGATATGGAGCAGGCATGAAGCAAGTCACGAACTGTGGGCCACATACCCTCACCACGATCCAGCTTAGGCACCACGACCCGATCCAACAGAGAGAGCACGAACCGATCCAAAAGGAAGTTTGTTTCTGAACCAGGTGAAGACTGATCCGAAGAAGACAAAAACCCGGGATGCAAAGGTAGTCCATATGGGAAGTAGAACTCAGGATCCAGTTGGGAACCAACAAGTTAACTTCATAATTGGACTTTGCTGCGGGACGTGTGCTAAGGGGTTATCGACGTCCATAGATTTGATTCACCACCAAGACGGATGTTAGGCTGCGGATCAGTGCAGTGGGATAATTATTACTCCATGAGACAGAGTGATCGTAGCATGGCTATGAGCCAGTGCAGTGGAGTCGCCATGACTTCATGGGGGCAGAGTGGACATAGCAAGGACTAGTGGCTATGGATCAGTGCAGTGGAGTCTCCATGACTCCATGGGGCAGAGTGATCGTAGCAAGGAATAAGGTGATCAAAGCGGTGGATATTGTATGCTTTACGCACTGAGTGAGAGATGCGAGGATGGTTGCTATGATTGATTGTTGCCATCACTATGTCATGCACACCCCCACCCCCATATTCTTTACACCATATGTTAGTGCCAACTCTTTGGTTGCTGGTCCAGGTTCAGGTATGGTTTAGTATACCTGTTATTGTTCTGTTTTGCTGCTTATCGCTCATACCAGACTTTTGTCTGACCCAGAGTTTTATATCTTTTCTTATTACTCTGGGTGCTCTTAAATGGGCAGACTAGAGACAGGTCAGGTGATTATGCATGAGTAGCTATACCGGAGGCGAGTAGGAGGCTTCCACGTATGATATATATAGATATTCTCTTTGTGTCGCTGCTGGTCACTACTTTGGGTATTAGTAGTGTACCTCTTTCTTTTTGGTTTAGAGACAGTATTTTACAAAGTTGTAATAATGGTATTGGATCATAAGCTGTGTTTGGATTTCCGCTGCTATGATGATTATGGTTTAGTTTCAGCTTATGCACTGTCTCCCCTGTTTTATATCAAGTATATTATTATTATATTTTATTCCATGCGCTGTGATACATTCTACAGGTTCCTTGTTAGTTCTTCATCTTCTTTCTCTTCTTTCTCTTCTTTTGACGACCGTCCCGTGCTGGTTGGACATCGGTACAGCGCATTTCGGAGGAAATGTCGGCTGGTGCGGGGCGGGCCGTCACACTTGGTATCAGAGCTCTAAGTTGCGTAGTTAACCTAGGAAAGACACCAGGGAGAGATAGTATACGTTTATGAGAGCACGTATTTGTGATATTTTGATTTTCAAAAGCTATATATATACTATTAGTATATGTAATGATGAAGCCGTACTGCACTGGCACCACTTTGGAGATGGTTAATCGTTTTCTCTTTACAGATAAGACGATGAGCCGATATCAAAGGAATACTAGTAGAGGAGCCAATAATGGGAATGCTCCTGATATGAGGACGATGTTCACTGAATTCATGAGAGAGATGCTTAGAGATGTTCAGAGAGCAGTTCCTAATGCTGCAAATGGTGGTGGTGCAGCAGTGCAGGCGCCTAGGGCCGATTTCGCCAAGCTCTGTAAGGATTACACTAGCCTTGGTGGAAAGCCGTTCCACGGAACGGAGTCGGCTACAGATGTTCAGGATTGGTTGGATAGCTGCGAGCGTATCTTCGATGAATTGGGTATCGAGGATACGATGAAGAGAAGGTTAACATCCCGTCAGCTGCAAGGAAGGGCAATGAATTGGTGGAATGCTATAAAGGCAGCTACTCCTGAGGATCAGATTACTTGGGATCAGTTTAAGACTCGCTTTAGCGATAAGTTCATCCCAGCTGCTCAGAAATTAGTGTTGTTTAAGAGGTTCTTGGAGCTAAAGCAGAATGGAAGAGCTGTCTCGGAGTATATTTCTGAGTTCGATACTTTAGCGAAATATGGGTTATCCCTTATAGATACTGCCGAGAAGAAGAATGAGAAGTTTATAACTGGTTTGGATGGATACTTGGGGGAAAGACTGATTAACCACATCGATGAGACGTTTGAATCAATTATGGGGAAAGCTTTGAGATCAGAGAGTCTATACCCAAAGTCGAAGACTGAGGTTGCATCTGCAGAAGAGCCAAAGCCGCAAGCAAGCGGTGGAGGCAAGAATGGTTCTCAGAATAAGAGAAAGCAGAATCAGACCAAGGATGGCCTAAAGAAGAAGAATAAGAAAGATGTTGAGTGCTTTAGCTGTGGCAAGAAGGGCCATTATGCTAAAGAATGTCGAGCAAAGCCAGCGGACAGGAAGTGCTTCAACTGTGGCCAAGTTGGACATCAAAATGATAAGTGTCCACAACCTTTGAAAGAGAAGCAGATAGTGAAAGCATATTACATCAACGTTGTTCCTTCTTCGTCGAATGCCCCAACCGCGGTGGATAAAGGGAAGAATGTCGTCATTCAAGGTATGCTTTCTGTTTATGATGTTACTGTTCAAGTACTGTTTGATACTGGGGCTTCCCGTTCCTTCATATCTAGTGACCTGGTAGATAGGTTGGGATTGGAACCCGAGATAGTCGATAGACCTTTAGCGGTAACGAACCCGATTGGTGGTTCGACTAGCCTTAGCATGATTTGTTGTAATGTGGTCTTATCAAGTCATGTATGTATGTTTGCTTGTGATTGCTTTGTTTTGGGCTTTACTGGGGTTGGCATTATTTTGGGAGTCAATTGGCTCCAAAGATACGGGGTGGTGGTAGACTGTGAGGGCTTTTTGGTGACAGTTAGAGAGGATGATGGGCGGAGGGTAGTGTTTGGTGGTCTACCTAGTGATGGGGTAATGGCTAGTTTTCTAAATTCCCTCAACATCCCGCATGATTAGTTGTCAGATGTGCCTGTGGCTGGCCAGTATCCGGACGTCTTCGAGGAAGTGACCGGACTTCCACCACACCAAGAGATTGAGTTCCGTATTGATTTAGTGAAAGATGCCAGAGCTATAGTGATGCCACTTCATCGTATGGCACCAAGGGAGCAGCGAGAGCTCGGGTTGCAAGTGAGCGATCTTCTGAAGAAGGAATTTATCTGAAGAAGTGTCTCCGAGTGGGGAGCACCAGTTGTGTTTGCTACCAAGGCAGATGGTTCCCTTCGATTGTGTGTGGATTACCGCGAGTTGAATAAGGTGATGAGGAAGAATAAGTATCCTCTACCGCGGATAGATGATTCAATTGAGTGGCGCGAGAGTGTTCTCCCAGTTGGATCTCGCGATAGGTTTTCATTAGCTTAAGGTAGAAGCTGAGAGTATAGCTAGAACGGCATTTCGGACGCCGTCTGGATTCTATGAGTGGTTGGTCATGCCATTCGTGTTGACCAATGCACCAGCATATTTTGTGGATCTAATGAATAGGGTATTCAGGGATCAATTGAATAAGTTTGTTCTTGTGTTTGTGGACGATATCTTGGTTTATTCGAGGACAGAGGAAGAGCACAAGGAACATTTGAGGATAGTGATGGAGGTGTTGAGAAAACACCAATTGAAAGCAAAGTTTTCTAAGTGTCACTTCTGGAGGAGGGAAGTGAGATTCTTGGGCCATGTTGTTTTAGAAAATGGTATTGTCGTGGACCCTGCGAAAGTGGCTACGGTACAAGATTGGTCTACGCCCAAGAATGCAACAGACATACGAAGTTTCTTGGGACTAGCTGGATATTATCGTAAGTTTATCTAGGACTTCTCCAAGATAGCTGCACCATTGACTCAGTTGACCAAGAAGAATCAAGCTTTTGTTTGGGACGAAAAGTGCGAGATTGCATTTAAGAGTCTAAAGGAAAAGTTGACGTGTGCACCAGTGCTAGTCATTCCTAAAGGGAATGAAGAGATGATAGTATACACGGATGCATGTGGTACCGGACTAGGTGCTGTATTAATGCAAGAAGGTAGGGTTGTAGCTTATGCAAGTCAACAACTGAAACTGCGTGAGAAAAGAAACCCTACCCATGATTTGGAATTGGCAGCGATCGTGTTCGCGTTGAAGATGTGGAGACATTATCTCTTGGGAGAAAGATTCGAGTTGTTTACCGATCATAAATCGTTAAAGTATCTCTTCTCTCAGAAGGATCTAAATCTCCGACAGCAAAGATGGTTAGAATTCTTGGCTTCCTATGATTTCGATATCGCATACACACCAGGAAAGGGCAATGCGGTAGCTGATGCATTGAGCAGAAGACATGCCAGTTTAGGGGCTATGTTTCTTGAATGGAAGCAACTAGAGTATATCGCTGGGTATGATTTCAGACCAAAGTGCAAATCAGATCTAGAAATGTTAGCAAGTTTGACGATCAGACCCACTTTGATTGAGCGGATTGGTTCCAGACAGAAGGACGATCCTAACTTATTGTTAATCATCTCCAAGTTAGAGATGGGTATCGATGAGGAGATGAACAAGTATGAGCTTGATCGAGATGGATGGCTTAGAAAGAATGGCAGACTAGTTGTACCCAATGTCAATGGATTGAGGGATGAAGTGCTTAGAGAATGTCATCACTCAAAACTGACTATACATCCCGATGGTAATAAAATGTATCGAGACATGAGGCAAACTTACTACTGGGAAGGGATGAAGAAAGACATTGGGAAGTTTATATCCAAGTGCATGAATTGCCAGCTAGTTAAAGTTGAGCAAAAGAAGCCTAGTGGTTTGTTACAGCCGTTGGAAATCCCAGAATGGAAATGGGAACAAATCTCAATGGATTTCATTGATGGGCTACCAAGGACTAGATCGAGCCATGATAGCATTTGGGTGATTGTGGTCCGATTGATTAAGAGTGCAAAGTTTATACCCGTCAAGTCGAATAGAACAACAGCTAAGTTAGCAGAACTGTATATTAAATGGACAGTGAGATTTCATGGAGTACCCAAAGGCATTGTGAGCGACCGAGATCCGTTGTTTACTAGTGGATTTTGGAAGAGCTTACAAGAGGCTTTGGGATCAGAATTACATCTCAGTACTGCGTACCATCCTCAAACTGACGATCAGACCGAGAGGGTGAATCGAGTATTAGAAGATCTCCTGAGAGCTTGTATATTGGATTTTGGTGG
The DNA here is from genome assembly GCA_030737875.1 of Allium sativum. NCBI lineage: Eukaryota > Viridiplantae > Streptophyta > Magnoliopsida > Asparagales > Amaryllidaceae > Allium > Allium sativum. Next base: position 223,219,844 of record CM060923.1, on the reverse strand, counting down.
ATCATGGGATGACCATTTGCATCTAGTAGAGTTTGCATATAATAACAGTTATCAATCTAGTATTGGTATGGCTCTATTTGAAGCTTTGTATGGAAGACCGTGCAACTCACCATCATGTTGGTTAGAAACTAGTGAGAAATTTGTGCTTGGGCCAGATGTGATAAGAGAAACTTCAAGCAAGATCAAAGTCATTCAACGACGAATGAAGGCTGCCTAAGATAGGCAGAAGAGATATGATGATAAGAGACGAAGAGACTTGAAATTCTCCGTTGGCGACTTAGTATTTGTCAAGATCTCTCCACTAAAGAATGTTATTCGATTTGGTAGTAGAGGAAAGTTGGCGCCAAGATTTGTTGGTCCATTCCCAGTTCTTGAGCAAGTGGGGAATTTGGCATATAAAGTTGATTTACCGGACAAGATGGCGGGAGTTCATAACGTATTTCATGTTTCCCAGTTAAGGAAATTCGTGCACGACCCCGATGTGACTATTTCACCTGATTAGTTGGATGATGTCGAAGTAGAACCCGAGGCAGTTGGGAACCGCAAGCCGATTCGTATTGTCGAGCACGATACGAAGAAACTTCAAAGGAAAGCAGTGAATCTAGTGAAGGTTCAATAGGGCGAGGATGAGAATGACTGTACTTGGGAGACAGAGGAGAGCATTAGGAAGATGTATCCAGAACTCTTTGCCTGGTAAGATTTTCATTGCGATTTAGTCTTTCCGCATGCTATGATAGATTTGTTTTGATTGTTTTGGATGTTTGATTGTTGTATATGGCTGATAGGCATGCGGGATCCATTGTTTGTTTCTTAATTAAGGAATTTCGGGGGTGAAATTTCTTAAGGGGGGAGAATGTAACGACCCGCATTCTACGTATCAAGGGATCGTAAAATATTTATTTCTTTCTCATGCTAAGTCATATGGTCGTGTAACTTTGGGGAACGACTATTGGGGTCATTTCCCATGTTCATGATTTTTGCCGATTTTTAAATGACCGTTTTGCCCCTAGCTGAACTTGTTTCGGTCATAACTTTTGATTGGAATGGATTTTTGACCTGAAACCACTTCCATTAGATCCGGATGATGGTTTACCTTCCCGTAGAGTGGTCATAATATACAAACGGACTTACTGTTTGGGAGATATGGCTGGATTAAGGTTTAGATGGTGAAAAACAGCTTAACCGGGCTTAATTGGGTAATTAACAACTAGGCCCAGTAGGGGATTTCGGGATTTGGGATATTTAAGGGCTGTTAGGGTTAGGGATTTCAGTTTTTAGTCACTTTCCAGCCGCCACTTACATCCTAGAAGCCCTAACAATGGCCTCCAACATCTAGAATCATCCCAAATTGCTCTCTAATCAAGGATTAAGCTTACCTACACCAAATCAAGGAGAAATAGCATCATTTCAGAGTTAGAGCTACTGTTAGACATTGGTATTCGCCCAAATAAGTAGAGATTCAGTTCTGAAAGTTTTATTTGTGGCCAAGGTGAGTGATTAGCATTGTTTTTACACTAATTACAGTTAATTAGGGTGATTAGTGTTAATTAGCGAATTTAAACATGATTAAATTCTGGAAAAATATTTATAAATTTCGAAATATTGTTTTAGACCTCTGTTAGAAATCTGGGGTAATTTGGTTAAGTTTTGCTAATCCTGTCATTAGATTTGCTTAAACATGCTTAAGGGGAAAATAGGGTTTTTTGGGTATGTTTGATCCATTTTACATGCTATGATTGTTGTTTTGGTGTTTATTGTCAATTCTATATGTTGCTATGACTGTATGGTATGCCTTGTGATTGATTAGACAGTTAGAATGGTCGAAAACACCGTCGTATGGCGTAAAAACAGTTGCTGGAAGTTGCAGGAAATATGCAGAGGACCGGATCGGATCGCCCTTCCCTTCCACGACCCGACCCGATCGTGAGACCCCTTCACGAGACGCCACGCTCCATCCATCACGAACTGCTTCAGAAGCTAAGGAACCAATGGCCAAGGAGGATCACGAATCAGAAGCCCCGACCCGACCCGAAGCTTGGTCACGACCCGAACCGATCTGGAGCAGGAATGAAGCAAGTCACGAAATGTGGGCCACCTACCCTCACCATGATCCAGCTTGGGCACCACGACCCAATCCAACAGAGGGAGCACGAACTGATCCGAAAGGAAGTTTGTTTCTGAACCATTTGAAGACCGATCCGGAAAAGACCAAAACCCGAGGTGTAAAGGTAGTCCATATGGGAGTAGAACTCAGGATCCAGTTGGGAACCAACGAGTTAACTTCATAATTGGACTTTGCTGCGGGATGTGTGCTAGGGGGTTATCGACGTCCATAGCTTTGATTAACCACCAAGACGGATGTTAGGCTGCAGATCAGTACAGTGGGGTAATTATTACTCCATAGGGTAGAGTGATCGTAGCATGGATATGAGCCAGTGCAGTGGAGTCGCCATGACTTCATGGGGCAAAGGACATAGCAAGGACTAGTGGCTATGGATCAGTGCAGTAGAGTCTCCATGAGGCAGAGTGATCATAGCAAGGAATAAGGTGATCAAAGCGGTGGATATCGTATGCTTTACGCACTGAGTGAGAGATGCGAGGATGGTTGCTATGATTGATTGTTGCCATCACTATGTCATGCACACCCCCACCCCCGTATTCTTTGCTCCATATGTTAGTGCTAACTTTTTGGTTGCAGGTCCAGGTTCAGGTATGGTTTAGTATACCTATTATTGTTCCGTTTTGCTGCTTATCGCTCATACCATACTTTTGTCTGACCCGGAGTTTTATGTCTCTTCTTATTACTATGGGTGCTCTTAAACGGGCAGACTAGAGACAGGTCAGGTGATTATGCACGAGTAGCTGTACCAGAGACGAGCAGGAGGCTTCCGCGTACGATATATATAGATATTCTCCCTTTGTCGCTACTGGTCACTACTTTGTGCATTACTAGTGTACCTCTTTCTTTTTTCTTTAGAGACAGTATTTTACAATGTTGTAATAATGGTATTGGATCATAAGTTGTGTTTGGATTTCCGCTGCTATGATGATTATGGTTTGGTTTCAGCTTATGCACTGTCTCCCCTGTTTTATGTCAAGTATGTTATTATTATATTTTATTCCATGCGCTGTGAGGCATTCTACAGGTTCCTTGTTAGTTCTTCATCTTCTTTCTCTTCTTTTGACGACCATCCCGTGCTGGTTGGACATCGGTACAACACATTTCGGAGGAAATGTCGGCTGGTGCGGGGTGGGCCGTTACAAACACTAATAGTTACAAGCATGAATCAGCACAAAACCAAACCCAATGCTGGAAAGAGAAAAAAATCAAAGATGACAACAAAACAACAACACCGAGAACCTCAAAACAATGGTCATATACAACGAGATGTTTTACTCAACGGCTAGAGCTCAAACCATTTTTATGAATTTGGGTTATTCATATCATGGTAGCAAAAATTCTCAATCTCGTGTTACAAACACTGCTGGTTTTGTTAGAGGTTTCCCCATCACCATCTCTTCTAAGAGAGAATTTGTGATGAGAAAAGAAACCTACCACAAAACTGCTTCTCATGGAAATCCACTCAATATTGCCTAGAGACAAAATGGATAAGTTAAATTATAGAAAGTAACTCGATGAGACAACACACAAGAACAACAAACTGAATCAAATATGATGCGACACTAAATGATAGTTACACCATTGATCAAGCAAAATATTAATTTCCGCATCATGAGACAAAACTAGTCATAACTTCTCATTTATAGAATGATGTGCTAAATGGGTCACATGTCTACCTGGGCTGTTCGAATTATAGATTCCCGAACTCAAAACCTGACACTAAGAAAACGAGATTTGCTGCAAAATCTCCAAATCAGGTCAAAAAAGACCAATCAAGTTCGCGTAAAACATGGATTCCTCTAAAATCTCATCGAGATTCTCGTCGGAAAAACCATTCAAAGATAGCTTAATCTTCATCTCCGAAATGACGATCCCCTTCTTAAAATCTATTCCAATAAGATATAACAAAGGCGGATACAACACGAACAACAATCCTATTCTAAGATCTCGAAGTAATGGACCGGTGCACAACTACCACTACAAATTTTCTTAGTCGTAAAACGATGAGAGCTTTTGCTCATTTCGATCCAACCGAATGATCTTTCTTCCTAAGGATGAGACCTAAATGATATGAGTAAGACCAGATAGCGCAATTAAGTATTATGGAATAAGAAATGGTCGAAGAGAAGAAATCCGATCTTGGAGTACTAGTGAGGCAAGATCTAATACGCAAACAAACATTAAAAAGGAGGAGGCAAGGCGACGAAAAAAGAAAGAGAAGAAGGATAAGAATATGGTTCAGCTAGATGAGGAAGAAAGGACGAAAGAAAGAAGTTATGTGGGTAGTTTGGACGCAACTTTTACGAGCCCTATGTCGAAGTTGTGCTAAAACTCATCAAGTAGTTGACCATTCTTACATAACCCTAAATAACCAACAAGTAAATGGGTTTTGGACAAAGACTGAACATTAACCTTATTGATCCGGATTAAAATAGTAATCGTCCTGCGTCGTATTTTAAGATTTGACATGAACCAAAAAACAATTTGTAATGTCCCGTATTTTTTGTCATCAAATATTTAATTTAATTTATTATTTTAAATATTATATTTGGAATATTAATCGATTTTAATATCGAATTCATTAATAAAACGACGATTGAATATATAAATTATATTTAATTATAAACGAGCTCGAAATGGCGTTGTAGTTCGTAATATGGAGTTTCCTAACGGATTCCTGGAGTTGTGCATGGAGATGGAAAGCTGTGGAGGAAGCAGACGGGTTAATAAGGGAAGCGGGTTCTTTTCGTTTGGGTTGGTCAAAGTAAAGTAAGGCCCACTTGAAAAATAATTTATTTAAGTTAGTAGGTTTTAAATGTTATTATATAATCAAAGTTGTAACTTAAATATCTTGAACATACGTCGTCAATTTTTCAAACGGTTAGATCCGATAGGATCGTATGGATGGTGGCTACACCATGGCACTGACGGGGAGTAAATTGGGGCTCGTTACAATTATTGCAAAATAAATTGTCCGTCTGAATAAAGCGATGGTTATCGTTATTAATGATTATCGTCCAATGTGAGTAAAACTCACCAACTCTGAACAGTTATATTTTTATAACGTATTTTAGAACTGTTAAATCATCTGTTGATTTCTGTGTGTTAACTGTTTGGTTAATTGCTGATGTGTTGGTTGAAATTATAGATAACGATATTTATATAAATCGTTAATCGAATATAGATTCTGTTTATCAGAATATTTCATATCGAAATGAAATCGATGTTATTATGTTGATTAACATCTGTGATGCAGGGAAATAGGTTGGAGGGACCCAACTGGGTTCCTCAATATTTAAATCTATTTTGTTTCATATATTGTGATATATGATGTGATATATAATCTGTTGATGATTATGTGTGTTTAAATGATATCGATCATTGTGATTTGGTATTTTAAATACCATAAGAAATACTAGGATGTAAAAAGGACATTTTCAAAGTATATATTTGAAAAGAAATTTATTTATAAAATCAAAGGATTTTATAAAAGGAATATTTATCATTTGATAAATAAATAAAAGGGATATTTATTTAGAAAATGAATTGAATTACAAATGGAATATTTATTTGAGAAAATAAATAGAATAAAATGGGAGATATTCATTTGTTATACAAATAGAATTGAAAAAGAATTTATTTATTTAGAAAATAAATAAAGTTGAAAAAGGAAAATATTTGTGAAATCAAATATAAAGGATAATATTTGTAAAACAAATATAAAAGAAATATTTGTTAAATAAATAGAAAAGATAAAAGAAATATTTATTTGTTAAATAAATAGAATTGAAAAGGGAATAGTTATTTGTTAAGTAAACAAATAGAAAAGGAATAAATCAAAGGAGTTAATCGAATAAAGATTATCTGAGAGGAGTTAATCGAATTTAGTTATTCGAAGGAGTTAATCGAATTTAGTTATTCGACAGGAATTAGTCGAATTTAGTTATTCGAAGAAGAGAGTTAATCGAATATAATTTATTCGAAGGAGTTAATCGAATATTGGTTATTCAAAGAAGTTAAACGAATATTAGTTATTCGAATAGAGTTAATCAAAATGTGTTAATCAAAATGAGTTAGAGGAGTTAATTAGTTAGAATTAAGCGATTAGAGTTAGAATAAATCGATTAGAGTTAGAATTACTCGATTAGAACTAGAGTAAACTAGTTAGAGTTAATCAGTTAGAGTTAACCAGTCAGAGTTGACCAGTCAGAGTTAACCAGTTAGAGTTAATTAGTTAGAGTTAATAAGTCAGAGTTGACCAGTCAGAGTTAACCAGTTAGAGTTAATCAATTAGGGTTGACCAATTAGAGTTAACCAGTTAGAGTTAAAGTTAACCAGTTAGAGTTAGAGTTAACCAATAGAGTAATTAAATAGAGTTAGTCGAATTAGAATAAATCGATTAGAGTTAGTCGAATTAGGAGTAATCGAATACTAGTTATTCGAATCAAGTTAAAAGGAGTTAATCGAATATAGTTTATTCAAATAGAATTAAAGGAGTTAATCGAATATCGTGTATTCGAGAGAAGAGAAATCGAATATAGTTTATTCGAATAGAATTTAAGGAGTTATCGAATATCGTTTATTCGAAAGGAGTCATCGAATCTAGGTATTCGAAAGGAGTTATCGATTAGTTTAATCGAAAGGAGTTAATCAAATTTAGTTATTTGAAAAGGAGTAATCGAATATAGTATTCGAAAAGAGAGATTATCGAATATCGTCTATTTGAAAGAAAGAGTAATCGAATATTAGTTATTCGAAGTGAGTTAATCGGATATTAGTTATTCGAAGAGAGTTAATCGTCGAATTCGATTATATCGAATTCGGGAAAGTACTTATACTTTCCAGTGTTTAAATCAAGATTTATTTATTTATAAATTAGGTGTTTATTTATTTATTCACATTAAAGAATAAAGGTTAAAATTGGAATTAGATATTTCGAAAGGAGGGATTATAACATTATCGTTATAACCAATGTTTCTGTAAAAGAAGTGGATTCGTAAATAGAATCCAAGAGTTACGTAAGGAAGTTTGTTAAAGATTTAAAAGATAAACTTTGACTATTTCGAAGTTAAAACGTTGTTCAGTTAAGGTCTGAGAGGTAATTTTACCCCAACTTGATTGACTTCCTTCATAACTAAGGAATGGTAAGGTTTGATAGTGAAGGAGTTTTGGAAATGTTTTCCAAATAAGAATCAGAAATGTTTTCTGATAATAGGAAAATAAGAATTTAGAATATATGAAAATAGGAGATAAGTAAATTTATGAACTAAAGAGATAAATGTTAAATGATGATTGACCGATATAATTTCCATCTAGAAAGAATATCGTTGTTTGCACACTTGTTTTTCTTTGATAGTTAAATCACAGACTATCAATGTTTTGACCATTTTAACATTGTTAATATGGAGAGACCGGTTGGATTATTATCCAAAGAACCACTCTGTATTGGCATAAACGTTGCGAATCATATATGCCAAAGATAATTGAAGACGGAGTAAAGTGCAAGGGCTATTGTATAAAACTTAGATAACAATTGCCTAGGATGGATGTACTGAATAGTGCCTTCGGTTTGTCCAGTCCCGGGACAACTTGTATGGAAGAAGGTCTGACCGAGTATATCTAATAGATCGCGTAAGTTGATCTCTTCTAACTTATTCACGTTTGGTGGCGGAGGAATTCGTTTCTCTTAGCTGTATACCCGTGTTATTTTTGGATAAATCAATTTGTGATTTGGCGGGTATGACGATGTGACATTCTAAGTGAATGAAGATGTGGCATGTAAAGGATAAGCATAGCTTCTAGCCTCACATTCGGTAAACGACAAAAATCGGGCAGGCAGCATGACTATGTAGGTCGCACCTATTAGGGTGTATAATCACCTGATCTAGAGTTTCATTTATTTCTAAAAATCTATTGTCGATGCTGTCCCATTCGGGAAACAGTTGCTGATCCCTACCGTTGGTGATATACATTCGATACACTCAAGCAAAATGAGTGGTCGGTCATGTGTGGCCGGGTTGCAAGATGTTCTTGTTGAACCCAGTGTATTCCTCTCTAGAGGTACACTAGCGAAAGGTGGTTCCATACCTTGTCATAGTTGGAAATCCATTACCCAATACGTGCTTGCGGTTTTGATTGTATACTATATGTGTAGAATGTGAGATGAAAGCGTTTCTGCTAGATGATTATTATATTGTGGTTGATAGACATTATTATAATATCAAAAGGTTTTTGATATAAAGATATTTTGGATTCTCATAAGGGAAAAACCCGTTCCGTTATACGGCGTGGTCTTATGAGATATCGTTTAATGGCTCAAACTGTTTTTAATTGTTTTACTCATACCAGTCCCATGACTGACCCGGAGTTTATTTTGTTTTGTTTTCCCTAAACTCTTGGGTGCCCAATTTTGTACGGGCAGTTAAGTAGTCGGGATTTACAGATACTCGAAGAGCTGGAGCAGGAGGCTTCAGGATCATATAGCTATTGTTTATTTCCGCGGTGTTTGTAAGTGTTGTACTGTGATAATGATATGTATATTTAAGTACAGATTTATATTTCAAAGTTATGATATGTATTATATGTTATTCGTTCCGCTGTGCGGTTCGTGTTACTCTGATGTTGTGTTCTTCTTCTTCTTCTATTCTAAGTTTCTATCTTATCTATTCTCACCCTCTAATTTCTTTCATTAACTACCGGTATTTTTCGATGTTTGGTTAATCGTCATTGAGTTTATGTCGATAACCAAAGTCGCTCAAAACTGGGTCGTTACAAAAAGGAATGGCGGCTGATGGTTGGTAGAGAATTAGGGTTATAACCTTTTATTTAAATATATAATTTAATATTATCTTATTCCCATAAAGGTTGACTTTAACTTCGAACCCCAAACGAGACCCAACAACTTTCGCCTATAGCTAATTACCCCCATTCCGAACATAATGAGATATGTTTCATAAGCCAATTTGGCCGTTACGATCAGTTTTCATTAAAATCAAAATATAAATCTATATATTGAAGTTGAACGCACATTTCAATTTACCGGGGCTATATACGAGCTCTAAAAATTCCAGAAAAATTATTTCTAGCTTCGTATTGACGATACGGTCCTAACAAAACTAATTTCATCAAACTCTGACACCGTTTGAAAAATGGCCATTTTCTGGTCGATCGAAATTGACTGAAACTGTTAAAACACGTTTTACTTCGCCACGCTCACATATTAATTCAGAAAATTACGAATTTCTAAACTTAGCAATAATTTGACATCCCGGATCCAACAAAAGTAGTCTCATCGAAAACAGAGGTCATTTGCAAAATTTCCATTTTTAAGGGCCAGAATCCCATAGCGACTATTCTGATTTTTCAATTGGACATAACTTTTTATTCCTGCTATGAAATTTCAATTTTTCGGATTCGTTAGAAAGATATTCTCCAATAGATTCTAAAATTTTTGGTTTCGCTAAAATACGGTTTATTTTGAATCCTGTACATTCATTTTAACTTTGAAATCGAATTTTCGAACTACCACGCCATTTTCAATTCCTTTTATAATTAAAATAAAATATTTACATTCTAACGACGATTCAAATAAATATATACGTTCTATTTCTATTCAAAATAAATTTCTCGTTGTCATTATTTAAAATAATTCATTTTAAATATTCAAAATTCATTAAAATTGCCAAAATAAAAATTTTAAATTAGCACTGATTTTCCGGGTTGTTACAATCTCTCCTACTTAAAACTTTTCGTCCCCGAAAAGGAACGAAGCCGAAAGTTGTTTTTACTAATCAACTCAACTTTCATTATTTTCATTATGGCTTAAGTTCTTCAACTTTTCAGTTTCTAAGAACTTTTCAAATTTTCAAAAATTTGGCTAACACCCTAAATTTTCGAATTTTTTTGCCATAACCTCCCTTGCACGGGAGCACCGAGAAATCCCCAAACCGCCACACAGGCCCTCTCATCTCAAAAAGAAAAAGAAAAAACCAAGCGGCTAGCCAATCGGCTCATAAAATCATCCAAACCCAAGAAATTAGTAAACATGTACCTATTTGTCGGGCATACAATTTTATTCTTCTGCTCTAGCCTCTTTGCAATGACCTATTCAATGGATACACATGTATGTGCATACAGATGCGATAAATTTTCAATACTATTCACTATTTGGTTCAATTTGGCTAACGGTTCAACATTTAATTAATCAAACAATAATCAAACAACACAACCAGCAATCAATTAGTTGATTAACGTTTCAAATTCATAATCTTGATATATAGTCAAAATCACATTTTTGATGCCAAATCACAACAATAAGCCCTATTTAATTTTGGTTCTCACACCAGTCAATTGGAAATATATAGAAATCCCACTTTCGAAAATCGAACACAAATACTAATGATGTCCGGACATCACCAGAATTATCTCCGAGCGACTAGAGTGTGATTCTATATCTACCCAGTATATTAAAACTTCGAATACCCGTGGATCAGACGTATACGCAAAATCTTTATATACTGGATTGTCCAAATTCAATACAAATAAAATATTCAAATATGCATAATTGAATTTAATTTTCAAAACAAAAATTGTTTTCATTTTATAAATACTCTTCGCACTCGTTCTAGGATACTACTGATCCCATCTCTAACGAGTCATTCTTATTGGATATTACTAATCCAATCTCTGATGAATTCTTTCGTTCGGTTCGAACATGTCTTGTTCTCGAGCTTAGTAAACCAAAGCTCTGATACCAAATGTAACAACAAGAAATTTCGCTCGATCCGAATCGATTGCTAAACCGACCAAGACCTCGCGAAACCCCTGATTGTTTTGAGAGTACAACAAATCAGAACACAAACAGAAGAACATTTCATTGCTTATTACATCAATTTATCAGAATACAAGAATATACAGAGTATACTTGAATATTATACATCACAGAAATATCAGAGATTTAAATACATTACTGCAACGGAAAAAAATACAAAACACAACTGAAGGAGATATACGGATACAGAGCTTTCCGAATATCATTCCAACTGTAAACCAGGATCCAGCAAATATAAATCTGCAAAACCAAAACTACTAGCTGCCCGTGCGGAAATAGGGGCACCCAGAGTTTAGGTTAAAACAATAAACTCCAGGTCAGTCATGTGACTGGTGTGAGAACTAAAACAGTGATTAATCTTTATTTTAAAGTTAGGTAAATCAAGGGACCACGCCGTATAACACAGAATGGGTTTCCTCCCAAGAATACCAGTGCATAAAACAACAGCGCAATGCTAAATAAAGAACAATGAAGCTATTATAAGACCCAAGTCCCATCACACAATGCAACACAAGCCGGAGGATAGGGTTTTACCTTATAATAGCCAAAGAATGCTTGATATGCTAAATTTCATCTTTTATTATTACTATAAGTGTATAGTGTCAAAACAATTTTAATCATAAGTATCAATCATAGACGGTATGCGCGCCCCATCCCACTATGTCGCAATATATAGGATTACAACTAAAACCGAAATGTCACGTATTGGAAGTTGGATTTCCATCTGTGAACCAAGGCAAGGGATCGTCCTTAGTGAATTCGAGACTCTCTAGCACGAGCCTTAGGAACAGAACGCATCGTCCCTTTGAGCGACAGGGCCGGTCCACCCGATGTAGATTATAATGCATGAACACTGCGTTTCCCTACCCTATGGGGTGTAAATGAGTCATATGACTCCATCGGCTCCACATAGTCACCGATATATCCGAGGCGCCTCGCAATCCAACAACCACATAAGTCAAACTCGTCAGGGCGTGTAAAACCACTGACGCCACTTCTAGCTAGAAAGAAACGCATGTCCTCCCTGAGGTCCTCTCCCATTTTTGGTTCACACCGGGGTGTGTGGTTCGCAAATTAACGCTACACAAAGTGATGCCACAAAGGCTGCGCTCTGATCATCAACCACAAGACTCTGCTTTTCAACAGAAGCCTTGATAATTTGCATCTTAGCATGTCACACAGGCAAACCACTCCATGCCACCAATATACATCAATCACACAAGATGATATCCAATGTCAGACACATAGTCCATTTACAAGTCCGTTCCGGGTCTGAACAAAACCGGAGGCACATTGTACCTTGCATATCCATCGATCTCCAAGTACGTCTGGACGATCACCAACTTATTCCCTCCTTTTGGGTGTACGGCCTAATCAAGATCATCAGGAATCATCCAAACAACGTGAAGACCTCCGGTCTTCAACCACCGTCTTCATCTTCGACTTATCGTCGTATCAGTTATTCAGAATGGGATAAACCCGGTCTTTCCGAATAACTCGCGTATTTTATAAACAAGTGTTACACAAACACAACATACGCCTCATTCCAATTCAGAATATTCTTTTATTCAAATATTCACATTATTAGGGAAAGGTTCCCATTAATTCAATCAAAGATAAATTCTTTAAAATTTATTCTTTAATCTTCCTTTGAATATCATTTCAAACTAGTCGGGATTAGCGAACCACACCGAAGTAATCATTTATTTTATTTCCCAATCCACACCTATTCATCCCATGGAGCAAAACTGGTAATACTCCATATCTAACACCACGGTGTTATCGGTAAATCTAATTACCATTTCACGTTCAAATCTAATTAAAGATCTAACTATCGCTTTGGAGAAAAACTGGTGATACTCCATTCTCGATCATTTCAATCTAATTAAAGATTCATTAAAACTCCACTTAGTTTTAATCTTCCCAAAAATTAATATGTTGTCTTTAACGGGGTTAAAGAACCAATGTCATTTAAAACACGGTTCACGATAAACCCAAAATCACATTCTATTCCATCAGCCTTTAACCATAAATTCGCAAGTGAACGATTCCCTAAGTAATAACCCCGAAGGCCGAAACCAACATCAGATCAATACCCAAGAAACCGTTCAACTTAACTAATCTCCGGTTAGTTTCTGATTTTCTTAACTCCGTTGGGTCTAAGAACAGTATTATTAAAGATACCATTCACGATAACCCAAAATCACATTCCATTAACAATGGAATCTTCATGGAAAACAAATTGATATATAAAATTAATATGAACTTCCATATCCGACTAATAATATAAATGGAATAACGGCGAAGCCTTTTAAATTCCATGTATATTAGCAGTCTTCCTCCACCGAAATCCACTTTGATTATTACCAAATCGAATTCCATTCAACTCCAATTTAATATATTAAATTGAAAAACTTAACTTTGGAAATTTTCCCTTAAATATTAACAAAAGATTTATAAATTCCAAATCATATTTCACTGTAAATCGGGTTAAAGAACGAATGTCGTTAAAAACACAATTCACGATAAACCCAATTCACATTCCATTAATTATCGGGTTAAAGTACAAGTGTTATTTAAAACACCGTTCACAATAAACCCAAATCCCATTTGATATTAAATACAAGGCTCTGAATAGAAAATATATCTGCTTATATTCAATATCAAATTCTACGACCAACAAATATCGTATTGGAAATAACGATATAAATATATCTTTCAAATTACCATAACAATATCTGTATAATCCTGAAATCCAACATCGAAATATTCCGAAGACAATTTCGATTCAAATCCATTCCAATCTATATATTGGAAATTCTAGTTATTTTTAAAACCATTTCAAATCCACTTTATTTATTTAAAAATAAATGGGACTATAATTCTAGTTCAAAACTAGTTCATTTCGATAAAAATCTATTCTTATCTTTTCAAATATGGAATTTTTCATCCTAATTCTTCTCAAATCATTACTTATGATTTTACACAAATTATTGATATTTTTAATAATTTTATCAAGGCCCGTACAGTCAATTTCCACAAACGGCCATCGAACTGCACTTATAGCGACCTTTTCCTAATTTGATTTGGACATAATTCCAAATCCAACCATTAGATTTCTAATTTCTTGTATTCGTTAGAAAGCTCTTTTCGATACGAACCTAACAGTTCCGGTTTTAGGAGAATCCGACAGTCGGATCTCCCGTAATATCCATTCGAAGTTAATGGTCGAAATTCGCGAACTGGCGCAGCGCGGCACGTTCTTTTCAGGCCATTATATATATAATATATAATATATATATAATATATATATTATATATATCGTCGATTTCCTTTTAAATGTATTTTATAAATCATTTTAAATTCGTTTTCAAAACAATTTCAACTTCATATTCAATTTTAAATCAAAATTGAATATTCCATATCATTAATATATAAATGATAAAATTTTCAAAACGTTATATTTTGAAATCACTTCCTTTTATGTATTCATTACAAAAACGAATAAAATCGACATAAATATCGTTCACGTAAAAATAGCGCATACCTAGTCAACACGGCTTTGTATATTTCAATAACTTTGTTATTCTATCCAACACACGAATATTTTCTTCAACACATGAATATTTTATCTTCAACACATGAATATTTTATCTTCAAATGAATATTTTATTTTCAACACATGAATATTTTATCTTCAACACATGAATATTTTATCTTCAACACATGAATATTTTATCTTTAACACATGAATATTTTATTTTCAACACATGAATATTTTATCTTCAATACATGAATATTTTATCTTCAACACATGAATATTTTATCTTCAACACATGAATATTTTATTTTCAACACATGAATATTTTATCTTCAACACATGAATATTATTTAATCCTTTTCTGAATATTATTTCAAAATATTCTTTATCTTCTAAATTGAAATATGGCCCAATCAAATACCATATAATGTTACTTATATGGATTCCATCCAACACATGTATATAATAACAATGATAAACAATCAACCATCATCCAAAGTGCACCACACAACTGCATAAGCATTAAATATAAATAATTAACGCTTACACAGTCTGTTAACCCATCAATCGACATACAACTAAATAATTGGGATTAGTGTACGCCAAATATCATCCCAACACCCATGTGGGGTTTCAATCAATCAAATACATATTTTATTTGTGCAGTTTGGTGATGTGTAAAATTTATCGTCCCAATCAATATCAGTCAAATCGGTGTACGTAAACAAATCATTCGATTTGTAAATGAATATTTATTTCATTTCAACACATGAATATATATATATATTTCCATTCACTCCACATCACAATCAATTTTCACCACACAACAAAATCAAACAAGTCGTCCATGATCTGTGGAGAACGGGTGTAGAGTGCTGCTAAGCACCGTCTGCATCCTAGTATGTATCTCAACTAGAAAATAAATTAAAAGTGAGGAGTTCTCACCTTTGGGATCCACTCCGCCATTCTTTATTTCTGAACGGTTTGGATTTTCCCGACTTTCCCACTCAACCCTTTCACGCTGTTCACAATAAAAATCACATTTTTATTCTTGTACTGTTCATATAAAAATCACATTTTTATTCTTTTCATTATATATAAAAATCGAATTTTTATCGCTACTTCATATATATAAAAATCGAAATTTTATCGTTACTTCATATATATAAAAATCGAATTTTTATCGCTACTTCATATATATAAAAATCGAATTTTTGTCGTTACTTCATATATATAAAAATCGAATTTTTATCGTTACTTCATATATATAAAAATCAAATTTTTATCGCTATTTCATATATATAAAAACCTCATCTTTCATACGATAAAAATTTCGCCTTTAACTAATTAAAAATATAATCTTTAGCAAATTAAAAATCTAATCTTTATAAACAATAAAAATCTTATCTTCTATATTAAATAAAAATATCATCTTTCATGTGATTTAAAAATCCCACCTTTCACGATTAAAAATCAATCTTTACATGATAAAAAAATCAAAACTTTATTCTAGTTATTCATATGTAAAAATCAACACTTTATGATATTAAAAATATCTCCTTTTCCACGCTTTTCATATAATAATTCAGTTTTAATTTAAATAAATTTCAGTTTTAATAAATAAATAAATAAAGAAAAGGGAAGGGGGAGAACTCACAGTAAATCGGTTGGAGGAGGGATGCTAGGCCGGAGGATCGGCGTCGGAGCTGTTAACGGCGGAAGGGGTGTCTTCAGGTCGGCGCGGTGGTCTCAGGGGGCTAGGTGGCGGCGGTTCAGGTGGTTTTATAGAGGGGGGGAGGAAGCCAGGATGGAGAGCGACGGAGGGGAGTTGGCCTGCGGCGGCGCTGGCCTGAAGAGGAGCGGCCATCACCTGCGGCGCGGCGGAAGCGAGATCGAGGGGGGCTTGATTGAGAACGACGGTTTTTTTCTTCTAATCAAGGGTTTTTTTTTCATTCAAAAGGAACGGCGGCTGATGGTTAGTAGAGAATTAGGGTTATAACCTTTTATTTAAATATATAATTTAATATTATCTTATTCCCATAAAGGTTGACTTTGACTCCGAACCTCAAACGAGACCCAACGACTGTCGTCCATAGCTAATTACCCCCATTCCGAACACAGTGGGATATGTTTCGTAAGCCAATTTGTCCGTTATGATCAGTTTTCATTAAAATCAAAATATAAATCAATATATTGAATTTGAACGCACATTTCAATTTACCGGGGCCACACACGGGCTCTAAAAATTCCAGAAAAATTATTTCTAGCTTCGTATTGACGATACAGTCCTAAAAAAACTAATTTCATAAAATGTTGACACCGTTTGAAAAATGGCCATTTTCTAGTCGATCGAAATTGACTGAAACTATTAAAACACGTTTTACTTCGCCACGCTCACATATTATTTCAGAAAATTACGAATTTTGAAACCTAGCAATAATTTGACATCCCGGATCCAACAAAAGTGGTCTCGTCGAAAACAGAGCTCATTTGCAAAATTTCCATTTTTAAGGGCCGGAATCCTATGGCGACTATTCTGAGTTTTCAATTGGACATAACTTTTTATTCCCGCTATGAAATTTCAATTTTTCGGATTTATTGGAAAGATATTCTCTAATAGATTCTAATATTTTTGGTTTCGCTAAAATCCGGTTTATTTTGAATCCTGTACATTCATTTGAACTTTGAAACCGAATTTTCGAACTACCGTGCCATTTTCAATTCCTTTTATAATTAAAATAAAATATTTATATTCTAACGACGATTCAAATAAATATATACGTTCTAATTCTATTCAAAATAAATTTCTCGTCGTTGTTATTTAAAATAATTCATTTTAAATACTCAAAATTCACTAAAATTGCCAAAATAAAAATATTAAATTGGCTCAGATTTTCCGGGTTATTACACTATGCCTTGTTAAATGGACAGAGGCTGCAACAACTGTAACCACATCTATCTCTACCTAGATTGGTCTAACTCCTCCCATTGATTGAAAATCAACACTGCTTGTAAACCATGCCATGACTGCACATTTCTTTATCCTTTTCCAATTCAAAATTGCACGACACCCCTCCAAAAAAACAAAGCCGCCTGTACAAAGGCTTCCAAACCCAGCATTTCACCTCATCTTTGATTGCCCTCCTCCTCCACCACAGCCATCCATATTCATCACCGACCTCGTCATTTGACTCAGCATTAGAAGCTTCCCCTGTTCATCATCCCAATCATCAACTCGAACAGCTTCCATGGAATCCGACCTTCACGGCTCTTGTATAGGTGATCGACACTTCCTGTCATGAAATCCCACCAAAACTCCTTCAACTGCACGGCTATACCCTAGAACCTCGACGCCATCTTTGATTTCTTCATCGATGACCGTTTTACTAAAAATCAACAACCCTAGCATTATCCAGAAATCGAGCTGCACTGCGCACCTCTAAAATCAAGTATATGTGAGAAACTCATCTCCATACGAGGTCAAAGGACCTGGAATTGTCGATTATTATTGAGTATTTGATTTGTTGTAAATTATTGAAGAATTTGAAGGAGATGGCTTCAGTATTTTGTTTACTGGAAACGAACAAAGGAAAAAGTAAATAAAATTGGGGAATTTATTTGAGGTATATAATTCGAATTGATTTCGAATTTCGACCAGAAAGAGTGGAGCGATTTTATTTGATTTTGAAGAGAGGGATGGAGTGATTTGATTTGATTTTGAAGAGAGGGATGCAAAAGAAAAGAATAGTAGTGACCCTCTTTTATCGACTTAAGGAACAACTTTCAAGGGAAGATAAAGGATTTGTTTCCTAAGGCAGATAGCCAGATTAAATTATATTATATTACTACGTATTCTTTATTGAATGTTTTACTCTTATATGACCACACACGAGTTTCAATTGCATTAAAATTTGATATCCTGCTATAATTTGACATTTCAAACTCAATGAAACCGGTTTCATCGAATTTAAATACCATTTGAAAATAAAATGCTAATTTAATCTTAAATCGTTAATTGATATAACATTTAAATTGAACATGCTCGTATAGTAACTCTGATTAACACGAAACTTGAAATCTAGGCAAGATTAACTATTACGAATTTTATAAAATTAGTTCAGTTGAAATTCGAGATCGTTTGAGAATTGATGATTCTTAAGTTTTAATTTAAATCATTATAATATAAATTAAATTCAAAACAATCAACTCCTCGGTAATCGTTTATATAAAATAGAATTTATGTTGATCATCTAAACCGTTTCGATTCAGTTTTAAGTTAGAATTCAACTATTTGTCATTTTCGTATTATGATAATTCGATATACTCGAAATTAAATCATATTCGATTATTAAATCGATAATCACAATATAAAAATCCAATATTATCAATTCAACACTTAAAATAATATTAAATGTTTATAATTAGTTGACTAAAATCTGGGTTGTTACATTCTTCCCCTCTTAAAAGAACTTCATCCCCGAAATAACAAAGGTATGAAAAATGCTACAAACCCATTAACTTTTCAAAAACCCACTTTGTTATAACTTGACTTTTCATATTTCTTCAACTTGAGTTCCATTCAGAACTTTTTATTTTTGAGGCAAACCTTAAATTTCCCATTCCTATTCCAAAATCCTTCAAATTGGACCCAATTTGAAAATTATTTCTTTTAGATTAAAATTTTTTTCAAAAAAATTGTTTTTTTTTCTAACTCACTAAATTTTAGAAAAAAATTGGTAGAGTCTCCCCTGTACGGAGGAGCTTTAGCAATATGCCAAAAGAGAAAAATAAAAGTATACATCGACCCACACGGTCGAAAAACTGCTCATATGTCCTAATTTGACATTTTGCGTAGGCTTACCTTATATAAGCGTTTATAAAGAACTCTTGCTTGTTATATACACAACTTATGCACCTAAAATCAAGCCAGGCAGCTCCATGTGCTTGCACTTACTCAATTTAGACTTATAAGTCTCAAAATATGAAGTCTCAGTGACTTTCATTCATTTAAATGGTTAAACACATGGATTCATTTACAAACAAGTCATACCATGTATGTTTAGCACATACATGCCAATACAAGTTCCAATTTTTTTATCCCTCCTTCCATTCATATTGCATATCATATATGCTCATATTCATTCAATTCGAACGATTTACAATCAATAATTTTATATTCAACCTATATTACATTCATACGCATTCAAATTTATTCAGATTGTTTCTAATCAATTTATTTACTTCGTTTACAACAAACAAAAAAATCTATGCATATTGGCATTATTCGGTTAATAAAATAGCAACTTATATGTCTAGTTACATTTTAAATTGATTCCAAACCAATGTATCCATTTCAATTATATGTTATCTGTTACTACCAGATTTCGGCACCAAAACCAAATAAAGGCGAAGGGGTATAGAGCACAACAAGCAACGCTTGGTAGTTCTGGAAGCCCGAAACCGGCACCAAATCACCGAAACACCTAATGTCGAAAGCAAGAGGGGGAAGATTGGATTCATATGCTATCAAAGCCAACACAAGCCATACAGACTCAATTCCGACACAAGGAGAACATCAAAAGAGTATCTCCGGAAGTAACATGTGAAGAATAAAGCAATTAGGAGTGGTTATTACACCACCTTCGAAAGCAATCAAACTAGTATTGATTCCAAAAGAAATTAGCCCGACATCAACTACAAGGACACACAATTCGACATCAAATTGCTGAAGTAGCTGGCATCTAAAGTAGGAAAATTTGGTACAAAAACTAGAGGATAACATCAAATCGGTTTAGACACCGAATTCAATCCACCGAGATTTAGATTCGATAAGCATACAATCCAACACTAAAAGCAAACGGTTGGAAATGACTGAAAACAGATGATCTGATAACAGAATACGGAATCAAGTCAAGATAAAGCGAAAGGGGATATCGATACTAATATGCTTAGTATCGATGCCGACACCGGAAGGCATTCAGAAGCTAGTAAAGCAGGGTTTGCTATTGAGGCTATCTATCCCAATCTACTTGGTATTGATATACAATCGAAAGTAGAACTAGAGTTTTGAGTCCCTAAGGATCGAAAGCCGTGCTCTGAAAGCCAAGGAGACTCGATAACAAAGCCTAGAGGAAGAAAGAAATCTGATACCGCAGGTCGGGTCCGAAAGTAACCTTTAAAAGATGCTAAAGCAAGCCAAAGCTAGTGAAAGGATGGGTCATCCACACTAACATGCTTAGTGTCGATACCGGAATTAGAAGTCATGAAAGCAAGATAAAGTCCAAAATTGGCTATCAGAACCAGATCTTATCACCGAAACCGAAAGCCGATAGCGATGTTCAGAATGTAAGAGGCCGAAACTCAACAGCCGACACCGAAAGCTAATAAAGCGGCCAATACCAAGCTCTTTTCTAATGGTTGAAGCTGAAAAGCACTCCAAACGGGCTTATGTTGAATCGGTACCAAAAGGGGTCCTTATTTGTCTATAAATAAATAAGACCTCAAGGGTCTCATTTTGGTTTTTTTTCCTATTCTCAACTCTTATAATCATTTTCTTAGAGAGTAAACCTTAATTTCTAAACCGATTTGGGGATTTTACTTAGGAACTTCTATGTACTCAAAAAAGTGATTAATAAAGAGTGAATCGATACTTGAGATTAATTTCATGAATTTCTTTATTACTTATGCAAGTGACTTCTTCAGTGCTTCCTCACAGAAAGGTTATCTATATAAACCGAACTATCCAAAATATCCTTCTACAAGCCATTTTGCTTTCTAACTTGCATTGCGCTTAGGGATCCCTCATCCCAAGGTAACTGTTAGTTTTTTAGTCTTATAAGTGTGATACTCACCTCCTGAGGGTAGAATAACTAACCATCGGCTCTAAACCTTAATATATGTGAAATAGTGAACTAACTTAAGCTTAGAGAAGCTAAATAACCCATTGATTCCCTTAGGTCCACTTCCGTAGATCAAATTTTGGTGTTGACGAAAAATATAGTTAATATTTTGGTGCTAAAAGGAGGGCCTGAACCTCCGACATTGTGGTTAACAACCACATTTCTAACTGTGTTGTTCCGTCTCGGATTGGACTAAAGCTGTGAAGAAGCAGGAACAATGAACAAAGGGTCTCAACAAGAGTCTTCCGGATCTCAAATGGCTATGTCAGATATTTCTAACCCAAGAGTGTTAGAAGAACAATGGTTAAGGATGGAAGCCTTGAGAGTCAACAATTGGAAAAAGGAAATGGAACGATACGATCTTGATTGTTGGAGCAACAACCCTTTCTATGAAAGACAAGTCCCAACCTTTGCTCTAAGTGGATCTACATCAAAGGAGTATTACCTATTCTCTCGCATAAGAAAAGCCATCCATGAACAAACTAAGGAAACTATATTCGAGCAAGGGATAATAAGAGACTTCAACCATTTTACCTCTAAATGGACTAAAAGAATGGCACATCAATCTCAAGACACCTTGAAAAGAGGGATCGAAGATATGGATGAGGCAACAAGGATAAGTTCCAACAACAAAGAGAAAACTTTGTGTCAAGGATACCAAGAGAATGCCACCTTACCACTTCCATGGAAAATATCTACCTCCTAACCAAACATGAGCTTAATTTCTGGCCATTTGCGAAGAAGAAGCCTAAATACGAAAGGAAGTTGGGAGGGCCTTATTGCCACTATCATATGATGAATGGACACAAAACTAACCACTACAGAATTCTTGAAGGAATTATGATCAAGTTCTTTGATCAAGGACAATTGCAAGACTTTGTAAAAGAATTGAAATAAGTCTAGCAAAGGCCTTCCCAAGAAGAAGAATTGCCTACAAAGTTCGGGGTATGGAAACCCTCTCAAAATTTTAAATAACCCGAAATGGGTCAACTTAGAATGGTTAAAAACCCTTGTCACTGCCAAGTTGGCCAAGGCAAGGCACCCACAGAGGGGGGTGGTGTGTAAGCCTTTAACATCGTCCAAATCAGAAAGGACGGGGTCAAAACATCAAAAGCATAAGCCTCTGATCCACGCCAGAAATGGTCGAGACGGAGCATCTATTTAGCATGCCATGCCTATGCTCGTAGAAGAGTACACCCTGCCTCGGCTATGAACTAACACGTCCTACCTCTGCTCGTAGAAGAGCATGTCCTACCTCTACTTATGTTCCTCGTATCTCGCAGAAGGGAAAGAAAAACTCTTATCACCGCCTACGATGGCCAGATTAAGGCACACCTTGGAGGGGGTGAAGTGTAAGCCTCTATCACTGCTTACGAAGACCAGGGTAGAGCATCAAAAGAGTAAGCCTTTAAATCACGCCTACGATGGACCGAATAAAGCGTCTAAGCCCTTATCATCGCCTACGATGGCTGGGGTAAGGCACCTCCTAGAGGGAGGTCGGGTAAGTCCTTGGGCCCTGCTTGTGAATAAGCTAGTCAAGTGCACTAGACGCATAGGCCAAGAGAGTGGCCAACAAACCACATACATCCTATACTTTGCTAACAAAAACCTAGAGAGTGGCTAAGTAAGTACATGCACTCTCTACTTACATCTAATCCTGAATAAAGGGAATGAAAGCTCTAAAGGCGTATTTTAAGCACGCCATCAGCTTTGTTGTTAGCACAAATACCCGAATCTGGGTTTGGTTGGGTGTCTCCGTTAATTACTAGATGTGGATGCCTGGTATTTTATCAAATACCCAAATCTGGGTTATGGTTCGGAACTTCTATTATTGCCAAAAGTGGTTTCAGGTCTCCTATCATAAATACCCGAATCTGGGTGGATTTGGGACTTCTTGTGAAGACCCGCAACTTCCCCGTAAAGGAAAGCGTCGGATAGTTCGAGAACAAACCACAGCAGAACGCATACAGAAGAACATTTCATTGCTTATTACAACAATGCATCAGATTACAAGAATATACAGAGCATAAATGCATCTTACACAGAAATATCAGAGATTTAAATTACATTTAAATACATAGCAGCGGAAAATAATACCATACACAACTAGAAGAGATATACGGATACAAAGCTTTCCGGATATCGTTCCAGCTGTAAACCAGGATCCTGTGAATATAAATCTGCAAAACCAAAACTACTAGCTGCCCGTGTCGAAAATAAAGGCACCCAGAGTTTAGGTTAAAAACAATAAACTCCAGGTCAGTCATGTGACTGGTGTGAGAACTAAAACAGTTATTAATCTTTATTTTAAATCATTAGGTAAATCAAGGGACCACGCCGTATAACACGGAACGGGTTTCCTCCCAAGAATACCAGTGCATAAAACAAACAGCGCAATGCTAAATAAAGAAAAATGAAGCTGTTATAAGACCCAGGTCCTATCACACAATGCAAACGCAAGCCGGGGGATAGGGTTTTCCCTTATAACAGCCAAAGAATGCTTGATACGTTTAAAACAAATCATTTGATACTATAATAAGTGCATAGTGTATAAAACAACTTCAAATCATAAGTATCAATCATAGGCGACATGAGCGTCCCATGCCACTATGTCGCCATATATAGGTTTACAAATAAAACCGCAAATGGCACGTATTTGGAAATTGGATTTCCGTCTATGAACCGAGGCAAAAGATAGTCCTCAACCGATTCGTGACTCTCTAGCCCGAGCCACAGGACCCAGACTCAGGTGGGCCCTTGGAGCGACAGGGCCGGTCCACCGATGTGGATTAAAATGCCTGAACACTACGTTTCCCCACCCTATGGGGTGTAAGTCTGGTCCGTCAGCCGACCAGAATGCATCGGCCGAAACCGATATAACCGAGGCGCCTCGCAACAGCAACAACCACATAAGTCAAACTCGTCAGGGCGTGTAAAACCACTGACGCCACTTCTAACTAGAAAGAAACGCAAGTCCTCCCTGAGGTCCGTCTCCCGTTTTTGGTTCATACCTGGTGTGAAACACGCGAGGTAAACGTTACACAAAGCTACGCCACAAAGGCCGTGCTTTGATCATCACCACAAGACTTTGCTTTTCAACAGAAGCCTTGATCATTTGCATCTTAGCATGCCACACAGGCAAACCATCCTATGCAACCGATATCAGTCACACAGAATGAAATCCGATGTCAGACACACAGTCCATTTACAAGTCCGTCCTGGGTCTGAACGAAACCGGAGGCACCTAGTACCCCGCATATCCATCGATCTCCAAGTACGTCTGGACGATCACTAACTGTTTCCATCTTCTTGGGTGTACAGCCCAATCAAGATCATCAGTTATCACCCAAACGACGTGAAGACCTCCGGTCTTCGACCATCGTCTTCATCTTCGACTTATCGTCGTATCAGTTATTCAGAATGGGATAAACCCGGCCTTTCCGAATAACTCGCGTATATATTATAAAAGTGTTACACAAACACAACATACGCCTCATTCCAACTCATTAGTCATTAACCGTAAATTAATCAAGAGAATAATTCCCCAAATATTAACCCCGAAGGCCGAAACCAACATCAGATCAATATCCAGAAAACCATTCTACTTAGCTAACCGACAGTTAGTTTCTAAATTTCACGTTCAAATCTAATTAAAGATTTAACTATCGCCTGGAGCAAAACTGGTGATACTCCATTCTCGATCTTTTCAATCTAATTAAAGATTCATTAAAACTCCACTTAGTTTTAATCTGTGACTGGGTTAAAGAATCAGTGTCATTTAAAACACGGTCCACGATAAACCCAAAGTCACATCCCATTAATTATCGGGTTAAAGAACAAGTGTTATTTAAAACACTGTTCACGATAAACCCAAAAATCAATATCCATTCAATTCCAATTAAATATTATTTAATTGGTACACTTTATTAAATCTAAATCAAAAGATTTAATCTTTTCCCAGCTGGGTTCAAGAACAGTGTTAGTGAAGACACCATTCACGACAAACCCAAATCACATTCATTAATTATCGGGTTAAAGAACAAGTGTTATTTAAAACACTGTTCACGATAAACCCAAAAATCAATATCAATTCAATTCCAATTAAATATCATTTAATTGGTACACTTCATTAAATCTAAATAAAAAGATTTAATCTTTTCTCAACTGGGTTCAAGAACAGTGTTAGTGAAGACACCATTCACGACAAACCCAAATCACATTCGATTAATTATCGGGTTAAAGAACAAGTGTTATTTAAAACACTGTTCACGATAAACCCAAAAATCAATATCAATTCAATTCCAATTAAATATCATTTAATTGGTACACTTCATTAAATCTAAATAAAAAGATTTAATCTTTTCTCAACTGGGTTCAAGAACAGTGTTAGTGAAGACACCATTCACGACAAACCCAAATCACATTCGATATTCAATACAAGGCTCTGAATAGAAACTATATCGGCCTATATTCAATATCAAATTCTACGATTAACAAATGTCGTATTGGAAATAACGATATACATATATATCTTTCAAATTTCCATAACAACACCTGTAATATCACGAATTCCAACATCGAAATATTCCGAAGACAATTTCGATTCAAATCCACTCCAATGCAATCATTGGAAATTTTGGTTATTTTCAAAACCATTTCAAATTCAATTTATTTATTTAAAAATAAATAGAATTATAATTCTAGTTCAAAACTAGTTTATTTCGATAAAAATCTATTTTTATCTTTTCAAATATGGAGTTTTTCATCCCAAACTTTCACAAATCATTTCTTATGATTTTACACAAATTATTACTATTTTTAATAATTTTATCAAGGCCCGTACGGTCGATTTCCATTAACGGCCATCGAACTGCACTTACAGCGACCTTTTTCGAATTTGATTTGGACGTATCTCCAAATCCAACCGTTAGATTTCAAATTTC
Organism: Allium sativum; assembly: GCA_030737875.1. Lineage (NCBI taxonomy): Eukaryota > Viridiplantae > Streptophyta > Magnoliopsida > Asparagales > Amaryllidaceae > Allium > Allium sativum. Next base: position 223,193,509 of record CM060923.1, on the reverse strand, counting down.
TAACATTCATTAGAAAGCTCTTTTCGATACGAACCCAACGGTTCCGGTTTTAGGAGAATCCGACGGTCGGATCTCCCGTAATGTCCGTTTTAAATAAATGGTCGAAATTCGCGAACTGCCGCGGCGCGGCGCGTTCTATTCAGGCCATTATATTATATATATAATATATATTTCATCGATTTCTATTTAAAACGAATTATATAAATAGTTTTGAATTCGTTTCAAAAACAATTTCAACTTCCTTTTCAATTCAAATCAAAATTGAATTCTTCTTTATAAATTCGTTTTAAAATTCATTTCTATTCAATTCAAATTTCAATTCAATTTGAATTCATTTCAATTTGTTTTCAATTCAATTCGAAATCGTTTTCAATTCAATTCATTTCGAAATCGTTTTCAATTCAATTCAATTCGAAATCGTTTTCAATTCAATTCAATTCGAAATCGTTTTCAATTCAATTCATTTCGAAATCGTTTTCAATTCAATTCATTTCGAAATCGTTTTCAATTCAATTCATTTCGAAATCACTTAAAATTGATATAAATATCGTTCACGTCAAAATGGCGTCAATCTAATCAACACGGCTTCATAAATTTCTATTTTCAAATATTCTATTTCAAATATTTCTTTTTCAAATATTTCTTTTTCAAAACTGGAATGAGGCCCAATCAATTACCATATAAAGTTAATTATATGGACTTTCATACAACACATGTATATAATAACATTGAAAATAATCAACCATCAACCAAAGTGCACTACACTGTATAAGCATCAAATATAGATATCTAACGCTTACAACAGCATGTCAATCAATCGATCGACATATTTAATCAATCAGGATGAGTGAACTTCAAATTTCATCCCAACACCCGTGTGGGGTTTCAAACAATCAAACACCTATTTTGTGCTGTTGGGCGATGTGTAAAATTTATCGTCCCAATCAATGTCATTCAAATAGGTGTACATAAACAAACCGTCCGGTTTATAAATGAAAATTTTATTTTATTCACTTCACGTTAAAAATTATATTTTTAACGATAAAACATTTTATTTCAATTTACGAATTTCTATTCAATTCATTTATTCTATAAAATGATATTTTTATTTTTCTAACATATTTTAGAAAATTTCGGCGGCATAACGGCACGATACTAGAAACGGGACGAGGCCTAGCCTTATCCCCGGTCTAGTGAAGGCCCACGCCATTCACACATCAATCAAATCAATTCGTTATGCAAACCACAAAATTTGGAGTAAGGGTCTAACCTAGCCTTACTCCTTCGCCTTATAACGGCGCACGTCTAATCCTAACCAATTTATCGATTTGATTTTTCACACCACAAATCACATTCAAACCAATATCGCAATCAATCACCAAACAGTCAAACAAACAAGTCCATGGTCTGTGGACGATTGTGTCGGGTGCTACTAAGCACCGTCTGCATCCTAGTATATATATATATAACTAGAAAAAGAAAGTGAAAGGTGAGAAATTCTCACATATAGCTATCCTAGCTCCACGGCTCTTCATTTGCAGAAGTCTTCGCCGTTTTCGCATCTTCGTCAGCTTCGTTGCTGCTTTCACTACATACGTAAAAATCACATTTTTACTTCGCTATTCAATATTTAAAAATCGAATTTTTAGTTCAAAGTTCAATATATAAAAATCGAATTTTTATTTCAAAGTTCAATATATAAAAATCGAATTTTTATTTCAAAGTTCAATATATAAAAATCGAATTTTTATTTCAAAGTTCAACATATATAAAAATCGAATTTTTATTATTATGTTATATAGATAAAAACTATATTTTTATCACGCTATTTTTTTTTTTATAAAGATTTCGCCATTATAAAAATTACCACTTTATCTCAACGTATATGAAATAAAAATCAGATTTTTATTTCGTTACATACACAAAGATGATATTTTTATATTCTCTATCATGTAAAAATTATATTTTTAATACTTTAAAAATATAAAAATCATATTTTTAATATTCCTATATAGTAAAGACTATATTTTTAATACTTTATTAAAAAATATAAAAACTATATTTTTAATATTCCTATATAATATAAAATCCTAACCTTACAGTTTTATAAAAATAAAATCGAAATTAGCTTTATATACTTTTCAAATTCAGTTTTTCTCACTTTTAAATTAAAAATAAAATAAAGTAAAGAAAGAAAAGAAAGAAAAAAACTTACTTCATCGAAGAAAAAAAAAAAGGGGCATCGATGTCTGCGGAGGGGATGAACTTCAGTACCGGAGTCAGACGAGGCCAGGGTGGGGAGCAGCGTCGGCGGCTCGACCTCGGGCTGGAGGCGGCGGCGTCCTAGGGTTTCAGGGAGGCGCGATTTCGGTTCTTCGATGGGAGAAGACTTCGCGCGAGTGAAGCAGCAGAGGGGGGGGCGGAGGTTGAACGGAGGAGGCGGCGCGCGAGGGGGGGGGGCGGGCGGCGCTGGCCTCGAACGGCACCTTCGATCGCCTTCTCCCTTTTTTTTTTTTTTTTTATGAAATGATTTCTGTTTGAACGGGGGGGGCCAGAACCAATAAAGGGGGGAGAAAGAAATTTTTTATTAATTTAATTATTTAATTATTTTATTTTAATTCAAAAGTCTACATTTTCGATCGACCTCTAAAAGAGGTCCACCGCCTGTCGTCCCTAGCGTTTAACCCCCATTCCGAACACAATGGGATATGTATCGTCCGCTGATTCGGCCGTTACAATCAGTTTCCGTTGAATTTTCTTTTAAATCATTATATTGAATTTTAAACGCACATTTCAAATTACCGGGGTCACATACTAACTAGAAAAATTCCAGAAAAATATTTTCTAGCTTCGTATTGACGATACGGTCCTAACAAAACTAGTTTCGTCGAATTCTGAGACCGTTAGAAAAATGGCCAATTTCCAGTCGACTAAAATCAACTGAAACTGGTCAAACGCGTTTTCCTTTGCTACTCTCACATATTGATTCGAAAAATTATGAAATTTGGAATCTAGCAATAACTTGACACCACGGACCCAACAAAACTGGTTTCGTCGAAATCCGAGGTCGTTTGCAAAATGTCCATTTTTAAGGGCCTGAATTCCATAGCGACTATTCAGAATTTTCAACTGGACATATCTTATCATTTCTAAGATGAAATCTCAGTTTGTTAACTTCGTTACAAAGATATTCACTATTAGATTCCATTATTTTTGGTTTCACTAAAATCCGGATTGTTTTGCACCCGGTACATTCACTTGAAGTTTGAAATCGAATTATCGAACTACCGCGCCATTTTCAATTCTATTTATAATTATATATAAATATTTTATATTCTAACGACGACGCGTATAATATATACGTCGAATTATATTCAAAATAAATTTCTCGTCGATTATATTTAAAATAATTCATTTTAAATAATCAAAATTCGCTAAAATTGCCAAAATAAAATTTTCAAACTGGCTCGCATTTTACGGGTTGTTACAATCTCCCCCACTTAAAACTTTTCGTCCCCGAAAAGGAACAAAGTCGAAAGTGGTTTGATTATTCAACTCTACGCTCGGTCTGGCTTCCATTCTCCAACTCTTTAGTTTCTGAGAATTTTCAAAATTTCAAAAATTTGGCTAACACCCTAAATTTTTGAAAAATTTCGCCATAACCTCCCCTGCAATGGGAGCATCGGGGAATTTCAAATAGCTTCCCCGGTCCTTCAGATCTCAAAAAGAAAAAGAAAAAGCCAAGCGGCTAGCCAATAGGCTCACAAAATCATCATCACCCAAACAAAACAGGAAATTATGTAATAAACATGTACCTATTTGTCGGGCAAACAAATTTTATCCTTCGGCTCTAGCCTCTTTGCTATAACCTGTTCAATGATATATATGTATATGCAAGCAAATGCGACCAAATTTCAATACAATTCAATATTTGGTTTAATTAGGCATAATGGTTCAAAATTATCAAACAATTAAACAAACAACACAAACATCAATCAATTAGTGAATTAGAGTTTCAAATTCATAATTTTGATACATATACAAAAATCAGGTTTTTGATGCCAATTCACAACAATAGGCCCTATCTAATTTTGGTTCTCACACCAGTCTAATGGAAATATATAGAAATCTCCCTTTCGTCACTCGAACATAAATTCTGATGACGATGCATCAATCATCAGAGTTCTCTCCGGGCGACTAGAAGGTGATTCTATATCTATCCAGTATATTAAAATTTCGAATACACGCGGATCAGACGTATACGCAAAATCTATATATACTGGATTGTCCACATCAATATAAATAAATAATCAAATACGAATAGTTGACTTAGATTTTCAAAACAAAATTGTTTTCATTTGAAAAATATACTCTTCACACCCGTTCTAGGATACTACTGATCCCATCTCTAACGAGTCATTCTAATTGGATATTACTAATCCAATATCTGATGAATTCTTTCGTAAGGTTCTAATGTGCCTTGTTCTCTGAGCTTTGTAAACCAAAGCTCTGATACCAAATGTGAAGACCCGCAACTTCCCCGTAAAGGAAAGCGTCGGATAGTTCGAGAACAAACCACAGCAGAACGCATACAGAAGAACATTTCATTGCTTATTACAACAATGCATCAGATTACAAGAATATACAGAGCATAAATGCATCTTACACAGAAATATCAGAGATTTAAATTACATTTAAATACATAGCAGCGGAAAATAATACCATACACAACTAGAAGAGATATACGGATACAAAGCTTTCCGGATATCGTTCCAGCTGTAAACCAGGATCCTGTGAATATAAATCTGCAAAACCAAAACTACTAGCTGCCCGTGTCGAAAATAAAGGCACCCAGAGTTTAGGTTAAAAACAATAAACTCCAGGTCAGTCATGTGACTGGTGTGAGAACTAAAACAGTTATTAATCTTTATTTTAAATCATTAGGTAAATCAAGGGACCACGCCGTATAACACGGAACGGGTTTCCTCCCAAGAATACCAGTGCATAAAACAAACAGCGCAATGCTAAATAAAGAAAAATGAAGCTGTTATAAGACCCAGGTCCTATCACACAATGCAAACGCAAGCCGGGGGATAGGGTTTTCCCTTATAACAGCCAAAGAATGCTTGATACGTTTAAAACAAATCATTTGATACTATAATAAGTGCATAGTGTATAAAACAACTTCAAATCATAAGTATCAATCATAGGCGACATGAGCGTCCCATGCCACTATGTCGCCATATATAGGTTTACAAATAAAACCGCAAATGGCACGTATTTGGAAATTGGATTTCCGTCTATGAACCGAGGCAAAAGATAGTCCTCAACCGATTCGTGACTCTCTAGCCCGAGCCACAGGACCCAGACTCAGGTGGGCCCTTGGAGCGACAGGGCCGGTCCACCGATGTGGATTAAAATGCCTGAACACTACGTTTCCCCACCCTATGGGGTGTAAGTCTGGTCCGTCAGCCGACCAGAATGCATCGGCCGAAACCGATATAACCGAGGCGCCTCGCAACAGCAACAACCACATAAGTCAAACTCGTCAGGGCGTGTAAAACCACTGACGCCACTTCTAACTAGAAAGAAACGCAAGTCCTCCCTGAGGTCCGTCTCCCGTTTTTGGTTCATACCTGGTGTGAAACACGCGAGGTAAACGTTACACAAAGCTACGCCACAAAGGCCGTGCTTTGATCATCACCACAAGACTTTGCTTTTCAACAGAAGCCTTGATCATTTGCATCTTAGCATGCCACACAGGCAAACCATCCTATGCAACCGATATCAGTCACACAGAATGAAATCCGATGTCAGACACACAGTCCATTTACAAGTCCGTCCTGGGTCTGAACGAAACCGGAGGCACCTAGTACCCCGCATATCCATCGATCTCCAAGTACGTCTGGACGATCACTAACTGTTTCCATCTTCTTGGGTGTACAGCCCAATCAAGATCATCAGTTATCACCCAAACGACGTGAAGACCTCCGGTCTTCGACCATCGTCTTCATCTTCGACTTATCGTCGTATCAGTTATTCAGAATGGGATAAACCCGGCCTTTCCGAATAACTCGCGTATATATTATAAAAGTGTTACACAAACACAACATACGCCTCATTCCAACTCATTAGTCATTAACCGTAAATTAATCAAGAGAATAATTCCCCAAATATTAACCCCGAAGGCCGAAACCAACATCAGATCAATATCCAGAAAACCATTCTACTTAGCTAACCGACAGTTAGTTTCTAAATTTCACGTTCAAATCTAATTAAAGATTTAACTATCGCCTGGAGCAAAACTGGTGATACTCCATTCTCGATCTTTTCAATCTAATTAAAGATTCATTAAAACTCCACTTAGTTTTAATCTGTGACTGGGTTAAAGAATCAGTGTCATTTAAAACACGGTCCACGATAAACCCAAAGTCACATCCCATTAATTATCGGGTTAAAGAACAAGTGTTATTTAAAACACTGTTCACGATAAACCCAAAAATCAATATCCATTCAATTCCAATTAAATATTATTTAATTGGTACACTTTATTAAATCTAAATCAAAAGATTTAATCTTTTCCCAGCTGGGTTCAAGAACAGTGTTAGTGAAGACACCATTCACGACAAACCCAAATCACATTCATTAATTATCGGGTTAAAGAACAAGTGTTATTTAAAACACTGTTCACGATAAACCCAAAAATCAATATCAATTCAATTCCAATTAAATATCATTTAATTGGTACACTTCATTAAATCTAAATAAAAAGATTTAATCTTTTCTCAACTGGGTTCAAGAACAGTGTTAGTGAAGACACCATTCACGACAAACCCAAATCACATTCGATTAATTATCGGGTTAAAGAACAAGTGTTATTTAAAACACTGTTCACGATAAACCCAAAAATCAATATCAATTCAATTCCAATTAAATATCATTTAATTGGTACACTTCATTAAATCTAAATAAAAAGATTTAATCTTTTCTCAACTGGGTTCAAGAACAGTGTTAGTGAAGACACCATTCACGACAAACCCAAATCACATTCGATATTCAATACAAGGCTCTGAATAGAAACTATATCGGCCTATATTCAATATCAAATTCTACGATTAACAAATGTCGTATTGGAAATAACGATATACATATATATCTTTCAAATTTCCATAACAACACCTGTAATATCACGAATTCCAACATCGAAATATTCCGAAGACAATTTCGATTCAAATCCACTCCAATGCAATCATTGGAAATTTTGGTTATTTTCAAAACCATTTCAAATTCAATTTATTTATTTAAAAATAAATAGAATTATAATTCTAGTTCAAAACTAGTTTATTTCGATAAAAATCTATTTTTATCTTTTCAAATATGGAGTTTTTCATCCCAAACTTTCACAAATCATTTCTTATGATTTTACACAAATTATTACTATTTTTAATAATTTTATCAAGGCCCGTACGGTCGATTTCCATTAACGGCCATCGAACTGCACTTACAGCGACCTTTTTCGAATTTGATTTGGACGTATCTCCAAATCCAACCGTTAGATTTCAAATTTCTAACATTCATTAGAAAGCTCTTTTCGATACGAACCCAACGGTTCCGGTTTTAGGAGAATCCGACGGTCGGATCTCCCGTAATGTCCGTTTTAAATAAATGGTCGAAATTCGCGAACTGCCGCGGCGCGGCGCGTTCTATTCAGGCCATTATATTATATATATAATATATATTTCATCGATTTCTATTTAAAACGAATTATATAAATAGTTTTGAATTCGTTTCAAAAACAATTTCAACTTCCTTTTCAATTCAAATCAAAATTGAATTCTTCTTTATAAATTCGTTTTAAAATTCATTTCTATTCAATTCAAATTTCAATTCAATTTGAATTCATTTCAATTTGTTTTCAATTCAATTCGAAATCGTTTTCAATTCAATTCATTTCGAAATCGTTTTCAATTCAATTCAATTCGAAATCGTTTTCAATTCAATTCAATTCGAAATCGTTTTCAATTCAATTCATTTCGAAATCGTTTTCAATTCAATTCATTTCGAAATCGTTTTCAATTCAATTCATTTCGAAATCACTTAAAATTGATATAAATATCGTTCACGTCAAAATGGCGTCAATCTAATCAACACGGCTTCATAAATTTCTATTTTCAAATATTCTATTTCAAATATTTCTTTTTCAAATATTTCTTTTTCAAAACTGGAATGAGGCCCAATCAATTACCATATAAAGTTAATTATATGGACTTTCATACAACACATGTATATAATAACATTGAAAATAATCAACCATCAACCAAAGTGCACTACACTGTATAAGCATCAAATATAGATATCTAACGCTTACAACAGCATGTCAATCAATCGATCGACATATTTAATCAATCAGGATGAGTGAACTTCAAATTTCATCCCAACACCCGTGTGGGGTTTCAAACAATCAAACACCTATTTTGTGCTGTTGGGCGATGTGTAAAATTTATCGTCCCAATCAATGTCATTCAAATAGGTGTACATAAACAAACCGTCCGGTTTATAAATGAAAATTTTATTTTATTCACTTCACGTTAAAAATTATATTTTTAACGATAAAACATTTTATTTCAATTTACGAATTTCTATTCAATTCATTTATTCTATAAAATGATATTTTTATTTTTCTAACATATTTTAGAAAATTTCGGCGGCATAACGGCACGATACTAGAAACGGGACGAGGCCTAGCCTTATCCCCGGTCTAGTGAAGGCCCACGCCATTCACACATCAATCAAATCAATTCGTTATGCAAACCACAAAATTTGGAGTAAGGGTCTAACCTAGCCTTACTCCTTCGCCTTATAACGGCGCACGTCTAATCCTAACCAATTTATCGATTTGATTTTTCACACCACAAATCACATTCAAACCAATATCGCAATCAATCACCAAACAGTCAAACAAACAAGTCCATGGTCTGTGGACGATTGTGTCGGGTGCTACTAAGCACCGTCTGCATCCTAGTATATATATATATAACTAGAAAAAGAAAGTGAAAGGTGAGAAATTCTCACATATAGCTATCCTAGCTCCACGGCTCTTCATTTGCAGAAGTCTTCGCCGTTTTCGCATCTTCGTCAGCTTCGTTGCTGCTTTCACTACATACGTAAAAATCACATTTTTACTTCGCTATTCAATATTTAAAAATCGAATTTTTAGTTCAAAGTTCAATATATAAAAATCGAATTTTTATTTCAAAGTTCAATATATAAAAATCGAATTTTTATTTCAAAGTTCAATATATAAAAATCGAATTTTTATTTCAAAGTTCAACATATATAAAAATCGAATTTTTATTATTATGTTATATAGATAAAAACTATATTTTTATCACGCTATTTTTTTTTTTATAAAGATTTCGCCATTATAAAAATTACCACTTTATCTCAACGTATATGAAATAAAAATCAGATTTTTATTTCGTTACATACACAAAGATGATATTTTTATATTCTCTATCATGTAAAAATTATATTTTTAATACTTTAAAAATATAAAAATCATATTTTTAATATTCCTATATAGTAAAGACTATATTTTTAATACTTTATTAAAAAATATAAAAACTATATTTTTAATATTCCTATATAATATAAAATCCTAACCTTACAGTTTTATAAAAATAAAATCGAAATTAGCTTTATATACTTTTCAAATTCAGTTTTTCTCACTTTTAAATTAAAAATAAAATAAAGTAAAGAAAGAAAAGAAAGAAAAAAACTTACTTCATCGAAGAAAAAAAAAAAGGGGCATCGATGTCTGCGGAGGGGATGAACTTCAGTACCGGAGTCAGACGAGGCCAGGGTGGGGAGCAGCGTCGGCGGCTCGACCTCGGGCTGGAGGCGGCGGCGTCCTAGGGTTTCAGGGAGGCGCGATTTCGGTTCTTCGATGGGAGAAGACTTCGCGCGAGTGAAGCAGCAGAGGGGGGGGCGGAGGTTGAACGGAGGAGGCGGCGCGCGAGGGGGGGGGCGGGCGGCGCTGGCCTCGAACGGCACCTTCGATCGCCTTCTCCCTTTTTTTTTTTTTTTTTATGAAATGATTTCTGTTTGAACGGGGGGGGCCAGAACCAATAAAGGGGGGAGAAAGAAATTTTTTATTAATTTAATTATTTAATTATTTTATTTTAATTCAAAAGTCTACATTTTCGATCGACCTCTAAAAGAGGTCCACCGCCTGTCGTCCCTAGCGTTTAACCCCCATTCCGAACACAATGGGATATGTATCGTCCGCTGATTCGGCCGTTACAATCAGTTTCCGTTGAATTTTCTTTTAAATCATTATATTGAATTTTAAACGCACATTTCAAATTACCGGGGTCACATACTAACTAGAAAAATTCCAGAAAAATATTTTCTAGCTTCGTATTGACGATACGGTCCTAACAAAACTAGTTTCGTCGAATTCTGAGACCGTTAGAAAAATGGCCAATTTCCAGTCGACTAAAATCAACTGAAACTGGTCAAACGCGTTTTCCTTTGCTACTCTCACATATTGATTCGAAAAATTATGAAATTTGGAATCTAGCAATAACTTGACACCACGGACCCAACAAAACTGGTTTCGTCGAAATCCGAGGTCGTTTGCAAAATGTCCATTTTTAAGGGCCTGAATTCCATAGCGACTATTCAGAATTTTCAACTGGACATATCTTATCATTTCTAAGATGAAATCTCAGTTTGTTAACTTCGTTACAAAGATATTCACTATTAGATTCCATTATTTTTGGTTTCACTAAAATCCGGATTGTTTTGCACCCGGTACATTCACTTGAAGTTTGAAATCGAATTATCGAACTACCGCGCCATTTTCAATTCTATTTATAATTATATATAAATATTTTATATTCTAACGACGACGCGTATAATATATACGTCGAATTATATTCAAAATAAATTTCTCGTCGATTATATTTAAAATAATTCATTTTAAATAATCAAAATTCGCTAAAATTGCCAAAATAAAATTTTCAAACTGGCTCGCATTTTACGGGTTGTTACACTTCTATTATTACCAGAAGTGGCTTTTTGGACTCCTATCATAAATACCCGAATTTGGGTGGATTCGAGTCTTTTGTTATTACCAGAAGTTGCTTTCTGGACTTCTATCATAAATACCTGAATCAGGGTTGGTTCGGGACTTCTAACTAATTGCCAAAAATGGATTTCAGGACTATTATCAAATACCTGAATCGAGGTTATGGTTCGGGACTTCTAATCATTGCCAAAGGAGAAATTTTGGTCTTCTCTCATTAATACCCGGGTCTAGGTCTCGAAGCTTCCAACCACCATCACTAGATATGAGTTTCTAGTCTGCTCTAACGGAATTGTCAAATATAGGTTACGACAACCCTAATTGCTTTTAGAAAAAGGGTTCTGGACTTCCAACGAATACCCTAATCTGGGTCCCAAGACCATAATTCTCCGTTCCAAAAGAAAATGATTCGCCAAACAATGCCTGAGATGGAACCTCAGAATCCATACACTAATGCCTTTCGACAAAAGTCATCAGATCCCATGTCTCACATAGGGAGATGTTCTAAACCTGAACATATAAAGTAATTATTCGTCATATAAAATGTAAAAGGTTATAGCAAAAGGCTTATGTGAAAACATTACATATGAGGCTTTATGCAGAATAAACACAAAGGAAATCATAGAAGAAGATGCTCAAGACACAGTAATGGTCGCACATCAAGTGATATTTATGCAATTTACATGTTGGCTTACAAAGTTGCTTCATCAGCTATCCTTGAACCAAAGTTAAGCGTTTACCTTACAAAGCTGTTAAATATTTTATGACTTTTTATCATCGGATAAAGAGGAAATAATAGCGTGATGAAGTGCAATACGTAAAAGTTCGTTAAGCTATTGCCTCTTTCTCATAACCTCGTCAGGAATGTCTAAGGGTTTGATTTGAAACTTTAAAGCCCTATTGAAGGCTTTACACATTGCCCGCAAAGTTTTGTTCTCTTTCTCAAAATCAAAAGCACTCTTTCATAAATTGTGTCTTTCATTAACAACTGAATCTTGGAGGAATAATAAGTAGTACGACGCATAATACCTTCGTCACACTCTTGATTGTAAAATATCTTCATCTTATCTTTAACCTTTCGGCACCACCTGCTAACAACTGACTCATTTAACCCGCAAGGAGGGTGCCCCAAATAAGAGTATTTCTCAGGCATTGAGGCTTCAGGCTTAGTTGTGAGTCTAGAAGGATCAGCCTCTGACATATTAATGGCATGACAAAAAGTGAACTCCCAAGTTCTATAAATTGCCTGTGCGTTATCCTGCTCGACCTCCGGGTCAGTAACCTGCAGACGTAGCCTAACTGCTTCTTCATCAAAATCAATAGAGGGATTGGTTTTTATCTCTCTCTTCACTTTGAGGATAGCCTTATCCCATTCTTTCAATTTGCCCTCCATGATCGCTATTTGCTCATTCAAATGCTTGATGCTTAATCTCTAAAGTAAGATTGTCCTTCCTTCGGTTGAATTGGAAACGCATTTTAGGACATCTCTTGGTTTGCAACTATTAAGGATCTGTCCTTGGGAAAGGAGGGATAAACCTTGGATCGATTTCCCTGTTTACAAAATAAGACATTTTTTATATAAATCCTATTCACGATAGATAACTCATACAACGTCATGATCCACAGAAAGGCTTATCATACAAATTCTCAAATTCATCCAAATAAAGTTTTAAAGCGTCTTGGCAACACACACTTTGAAAGTTGTACGCTTGGGTCCTACTCGAAAGAACACTTATTGTTTACATTACATATTAATTCTGTATGACGAATCCTAAGCGTCTTTGAAATTGCTTCTCGGTCATCGCCCAGGAACTTAAAAGGGAGTCGAGGGTGTTCCATGTAAATATGTTTAAGATCTTTTAGGAAGTGATCCTTGCCAGACTTATGCAATAGTCCTGTTGAAAATTACCTCCTCAACCTAGAAAATGAATGTAAATCATCCTATGAAACAACATCATTGAGAAAAACGGGTTTTTGTCATAATGCAGAAGGGAAATTAGAGGTTATAGATAAAAGGAATTATCATCAGGGGTACACGACCATACAATTAAGTTTCATGAGTTCCAAGATGAAAGAAACTAATTACCAGTAAATTCAAGCAAAAGGAAAGTGCCTTGAGAGAAAGGGCCATACCTAAGAGGTGGGGGTACTGGACTGAATAGGTTGCTCCTTTTCATCGAACTTGGAAGAACCAATCTCTCTATCAGGAAAATCAGCCGAATCCCGGACAGTGGGAGTACTTAAAGGATCTGAATTCACCTCCTTAGGACCTAGAGTCTAACCAACAGTTGGAGGAAGATTGTTATCATCTTTACCTCAATCATCACAACAACCATCATTTCTAGAATCAGGATTATTGCCACCACTGTCATCTTCTTCACTATCAACATCAGTAACCAAATTATCTTCCTCTCCAGAATCATTGGGCAAATCCTCAGTAAATCGGAGACCTTCATGTTTCGTTTTGTCCTTCTTTGGGAATGTAACTCCCTACTTGGCCAGCTCTATCCTTTCCATGACTCTGCTTCTGATAGAAGGATGGACTGAAGGAAACTCCATCCCGAGAAGCTTTAAGAAGTTATCGGAGTATGCTAAGAAAGTAGCATCTTCATAATGCTCCATTACTACATATGAAATATGTATCTTCAAGAATGAAGAAATCCTGTTGTTGGCTTCAAAAACTACCCTGCTCGCATTACAAAGTGCATCTTCCTTCCCTCTTAACTTGTCATCATGTTCAGCTACCAATCTCATTCGTTCATTTTCAAGAACTGATATCCTGTCAGCCAAGGTACTTTTGGCTACCCTCTCCTTCATGAGCTTCGACTCGGCCATATCTAGAGATGTTTTCATCCTTGTGCACTCCTCGTCACTTCCCTTCTTCTCCATAATCAAAGAGTTAATCTTAGACTCTGAGGCAGCTTTCTCCTCCTTAAGAATAGCCATTTCAGAGGAAGACGAAGCAACCAACCTCCGAAGGGAGAACCAACCTTTGCGTATCCGAGTGAAGAAAGATCATGGCAGATTGTGTATAAAGGCCAAAACAAAAGAGAAAATATAAAGGATAAGAACGTACCAAGCGCTGTTGTTTGATAAGATCGTGGTGAAAGCCTATCCAGTCTGAAGAAAAATAAGGAAGTGACATGTTGATAATATCTGCAGAGGAAAGGGAAGACTTCACAATTCTATCAAAATTGGAAGTCAGAGAAAGAGATTTAGTAGGGTCATCATAATGTGGAGATGGGAATGATGTTAGATCATGTTCCCTTAAATCCAAAGCTTCTCGAGGGTCGGACGTCAAGAAACCAGCAATAAAGCCACTTTCTATGGTTTTTGTTTAAGAATAGTCAACGTTGGGAGCAATGTCAGCCGGAGAAGCAACAGCAGGACCAAATGTCGGTTGTTCAGCAGGTAAAGCAACGATCTTTTTACCCGTAAGGGAGGAGACAGGAGTTTCGCCCTTATGCCATTTGGAGGATGTATTGTCTACATATGAAGCTAATCTTTTTTACAGTTAAATCCTTAGATTGAGCCAAAGAGGTAAGGAAAGCTGGTTCACCCACATCTTGGGCAACTGACCAAAAGTAAAAAAAGGCATGAATATAGAAAGCGAGGGTATAAAATGAGTACTTGAGATGATATCCTTACCCGGATTGCTTGGAAACAAAGGGGTCGAAGGCACAAACAAGTCAGATATTAAGGACAAATGATCAACACCAGGATAGTGAAAGGGAGATTGCCCCAAAATCTTTTGAAAGAAGAAGAGCATGCTTGTGTAGATTAATTAAATTAACAAAATATCCCGCCTACCCAGGCTCTCGTATGTCTTGTAAATAGATTCGCTAGCTTGAGCATCCCGTTTACTTAAACTCTTCTTCTTGGGAGTTTGAGCTAAAGAAAGACAATGTCAGACAAAGTACAGAAGTAACACGGTCATCATAAAAAAACGCACCAGGGTTGACAAGATTACCAGAAACGCCTGGAGGACATCTAATATAGAAAAATTGGGTTTCCCAATCTCTAGCCTTATTAATATCGTAACTAATTAACTCCTTTGTAGGGTTCGAACGAAGAATAAATGAATCCAATCTTTTGGATAAGCAAAGCAGGCGACGAAGAAGGTTAAAACTAAGAGAAGATTGACCCGACTAAGGGAAAGAACCTTGAGGCATAGGAGAAGAGTATATTTGTTCGGGGAAAGCTGAATAGGATCAATCCACAAGTGATGCAAGAATTCAGAAATGAAGTAGGGGAAAGGAAAGAAACCGCCATGCCAAATATGAATGGCCGTGTAAGCAAAGAACCCCGTTGGAGGATTTTGAATGGTGTCTTGACCTAAGGTAGGAATCGCATTAACTTCGGTCATATTGAAGCTCCTAAGAATGGCATCCACTTCATCTTGAGTATTGATGAGGGAACGCTAGAAAGCAGCTGCCTTCTTAGGGCAAGGTTTGGCAGAGTCAATTGACTTTGATTTCCAATGTTTTGCTACCTGGAAATGGTGCTTCCAGGTGTTGTCATTCCATAAAATGCATTAGCACAATAATTTAGCATAAGCATTTATTTACACATTTAAAATTATCATGAAAGATCATTTTTGTTAAAATTAAAGGATAGAGTACAACATGAATCATTGGTATTAAAGCTTCAGCAAGATTCGTGTATCATAGCATATCATAGTGCATGTTACATGTACTTGAAATCAACCAAGTTTTCGGTGTGGAGGGAACTCAAAATTATGATGATTAAAATCTTTGGTAAAACCGAAACCAAGTTGTTAGCATCAAAATTCGCACTGGCCAAATATAAAGAACCAAAAGGTCCAGAACAGGAAGAACAAAGGGTTTTGGGTAGTGAAACCCGAACCATGGAGGAAAAAGGGCTTTGAGTAAGGCTAGGGCGTTGTCAAAAACAAGGACCAAGAGCTAATACCGACAACAAAGAGATTCGGCTTACAACTATTATCACCAAATTCAACACCGAGACAAGTTGACGGTGAAGGGGTATCGAGCTGTCACCATCATAAAAGAGGCAATTTAAACCACAAGAAACCAGCACCATCATAGGGAAAGAAAGCTTGGAATCATGATATGAAGAAAGAATACCGACAGGGTAGTGCCGACATGAAGGGCAAAGCTCAATTCCGAAAGCCAATCGCCTTAAAGCTGGAAGTCTATGGGAAAGAAAGGGTGAAAGCTTATAACCCGAAACCAAAGCCAAATTATCTTCCTCTTCAGAATCATTAGGTAAATCCTCAATAAATAGGAGACCTTTATGTTTGGTTTTATCCTTCTTTGGGACTGTAACTCCTCGCCTGGCCAGCTCTGTCCTTTCCGTGAAGGAAACTCCATCTCGAGAAGCTTTAAGAAGTTATCGGAGTATGCTAAGAAAGTAGCGTCTTCGTAATACTCCATTACTACTTCCGAAATATGTATCTTCAAGAACTAATAAATTGTGTTGTTGGCTTCATAAACTACCCTCCTCGCATTACAAAGTGCGTCTTCCTACCCTCTTAACTTTTCATTATGTTCAGCTACCAAACTCGGTCGTTCATTTTCAAGAACAGATATCATGTTAGTCAAGGTACTTTTCGCTACCCTCTCCTTCATGAGCTTCGACTCAGCCTTATCAAGAGATGTTTTTAGCCTTGCGCACTCCTCATCACTTCCCTTCTTCACCATAATCAAAGCATTAACTTTAGATTCTGAGGCAACTTTCTCCACTTTAGGAATAGCCATTTCAGAGGAAGACGAAGCAACCACCCTCCGAAGGGAGAACCAACCTTTGCATATCTGTGGGAAGGAAGATCATGACAGATTATGTATAAAGGCAGAAACAAAAGAGAAAATATAAAGGATAAGAGCGTACCATGAGCTGTTGTTTGATAAGATCGTGGTGAATGCCTGTCCAGTCTGATGAAAAATAAGGTAGTAACATGTTGATAATATCTGCAAAGGAAAGGGAAGATTTCACAATTCTATCAAAATTGGAAGTCAGAGAAAGAGATTTAGTATGGTCATCATAATGTCGGGATGGGAATGATGTTAGCTTATGTTCCCTCAAATCCAAAGCTTCTTGAGGGTCGGACGTCAAGAAACCAGCAATAAAGCCACTTTCTATGGTTTATGTTTAAGAATAGTCAACGTTGGGAGTAATGTCAGCCGAAGAAGCAATAAGACCAAATGTCGGTTGTTCAGGAGGTAAAGTAACGATATTTTACCCGTAAGGGAGGAGACAGAAGTTACGCCCTTATGCCTTTTGAAGGATGTATTTTATAAATATGAAGCTAATATTTTTACAGCTAAATCCTTAGATTGAGCCAAAGCAGCAAGGAAAGCTGGTTCACCCACATCTTGGGCAACTGACCAAAAGTAAAAAAGGCATGAATACAGAAAGCGAGGGTATAAAATGAATACTGAGATGATATCCTTACCTGGAGTGCTTGGAAACAAAGGGGTTGAAGGAACAAATGAGTCAGAACCTAAGGACAAATGATCAACACCAGGATAGTGAAAGGGAGGTTACCCCAAAATCTTTTGAAGGAAGAAGGGCATGCTTGTGTAGATTAATTAAATTAACAAAATATCCCGCCTACCCAGCCTCTCGTATGTCTTGTAAATAGATTCGATAGCTTGAGCTTCCCTGTCACTTAAACTATTCTTCTTGGGAGTTTGAGCTAAAGAGAGACAATGTCAGACAAAGCACAGAAGTAACATGGTCATCATAAAAAAACGCACCAGTGTTGACAGGATTACTAGAAATGCCAGGAGGACATCTAATACAGAAAATTGGTTTTCCCAATCTCTAGAATTATTAATATTGTTACTAACTAACTTATTTTTACGGTTCGAACGAAGAATAAACGAATCCAATCTTTTGGATAAGCGAAGCAGGCAGCGAAGAAGGTTAACACTGAGAGAAGATTGACCCGACAGAGGGCAATGTAACACCCCGTATTTTCAGTGTAAGATAATAAAATAAGAATTAATTAATTAAATATTTAGAATTAACTAAAATAGACTTTTCCATTGTATCCGTCTCGAAATTCTGGTCAAGATAGACATCTGGTTTGCATAAAACGGACACTGTACGAAGAAGTTATGAGCACTAGAAGTTTGTATACATATAAGGAGCTTATATGTATATATATAATAAATAAATATATCCAAAAAATTCAAAAATCAAAATCGCGGGCAGGAAAGTTCGAAGGGAAAATGGACCGTTGGGGGTCGACCCACCAATGGGGGTCGACCCCCTTTTTGGGCGGGTCGACCTAGGGGTCGACCGACCCGCGAATCTGGAACCTTCTTTTCTGACGTGGACGATTCTAGTGTTTTAGATTTTGATATGAGGGTCCTGGTTCCTCCGCTACTCCTATAAATAAGACCCTAGGCCTAATCCTAAATCTCATAATTCGGCGGCTATGCTGGAGCTCCGCCATTGCTCCCTCTCTCTCTCCCCCTCAAACATATTCAGAAATTTAGATTTGTAAATTAGAAAATCTAAAATTAAGATCTGGAGGGAAGAGATTGGTGTTTTCATTAAAAAGGGCTTCAGAATTACGTGAAAAGCAAGGTAACATCCCAGATCCAATCCATCCATATTCTTCCTATTTTTCTTTCCCTTCTCTTTTAATGAAAATAGTCGATCCACGTTATTAGGTTTCAAATCAAATTAAAGGGAAAGGAAAAACCATGGATGATAAATCCAAAATTTAGGAAAAGCATGAAAGGTGAGTGGGTTTAAACTATAGCCTTTAGATAATGTTATGACTATCGTTTAGCATTCCCTTTTTTCCAAACTGTGAAATTGCCAGTTTAATTATAAATTGCAGTTATAACAAGTTAAGACGTTAATATGAATAAATCAGGAAATTCATATGTTGAATCTACTAAATTATTGGAATGATTACATGTTGAACAACAACTTGTTAGAAATGGTTAGAAATTACTGTTGTTCATACTACATGTTAATTTGTTACATGAACCCTACTTGTACGAATTAGTACAATTATATGATTAAATGGTTTCATGTTAGAATTGATTACATGAATATAGTTTGGGCATAAATCAAACTATGGTTATAGACTTATTTTAGGCATATAGCACATGAGAAATATGACTTGGGAAAGGGGTATAAACACTTATAATTAAATAGGTAAAAATTGTAAAAGAATGAATTTGCCTAGGATTACAATTAGAAATTGTAACTGCATGTATGGCGTGAGGTTAGGTTGCATTAGTTGCGGAAGTCTACCCGGACCCGACCGGCATATCCAGCGACCACTAATGTTGAACCAAATGTGAGAGGCCTAAGTGCAAAAATTAAAAATATGTAATGGTGCTAAAGACACGAGGTTAAGTCAACTTGTGGTAGAAGTCTGCCCGGACCCGCCCGGCAAATCCAGCGTCCACAAATGTAGGCTTAATGTGAGAGGTCTACTGCTTATATATATATATGTATGTATATAAAAAGATATGAATAAAAGGCAATTATGGTAATTAAATTTCTAACTCAGAAAACAAGAAAGGAAGGGATGTAATGAACTAAGTTAGTGTGATAAGAAGGGAAAGTGATGTATTTCCCTAAATGACCTATTTCTAAGAACGTGGTTGCAAGTAGGCCACAGTAACTAAAGTAAGAAGAGTAAAGAAATTACTTGCTACCAGGATTTAGATGGGAATACGTTATGAAAATAAATCACTGATTCCTTCTATCAAACTGATAAGGTGCATGAAGTGTTTTTCTTAATTAAAATAAGGAATATATATATATATTACAGTGAATGAAGGATACTGGAATACAACAGTGAAGAAAATGGTTTAAAAGCGGAATGACAATCAGCTATTATAAATAAATAACATTAATGAAAATGTTGTATAATAGGTAGACTTGTCCTAGGGACAAGTGGGGATTATAACTTAGGTTATAATAAACTAATAAGGAAATTGGATAACTGGTGAAATGAGATAAGGGACACTTAATTGTAAATTAAGTAAGCAGAAATGAGGAAAGCCGGAAACCAGTTGGGAAAAGGGGGAAAATATATGGAATATAAGAAGTTGTACTTAATTATAAATTAAGTAATCTGTAAGCTTGGAAGTCTGAAACCCATTGATGAGAATGTTTAGGCTTGTCCTAGGGACAAAAGGAAATTATAACATAGGTTATAATAAACGGGTAGAGAAACTTATTAACGGGCCTTAGTTAATAGAACTAAGTTAATAAGTAAACAATGATAAGTTGTATTGACAATGTAAAATGGAATTTTGGTTAAATGAGAAAGGATGAGCAAAACTTATGAAATGAAATAAGTTATATTTAATCATAAATGTTAAGTGACATGTTAATTGTAAAACATGTGAATTGAGATACACTCAATTACATATTAAGTAAAACATGTTAGAGTAATGATGAAATCAAACAAGAATATGAAAGAGATTGTGGATTACAGACCTTGGACCATAACATATTGTGGGCTTATTAATAAACTTGAATGGATTAAGTTGTATGACTGAAATTAATAAGCAAGAGAAACTTGGTGATTTGAATAAGAATTCAATATGAATTGGAATAATCAAGTTAACTGGAAACCTGATGAGGTGAGACAAGCACGTAAAAGAATGTTTAGACATAGGGTCTAATAACATATTAAAGCGAGGCGCTTGAACCAGTCGGCACGTTTGAGGGTGAATAACCCAATGGGGTAGATCATCATCGTGTTATAAGGAAAGAGGAAGAGCGCACATTCATCTGATTGTTCTGACGTCTCCGAAGGACTGGAAGGGGAAGCACGTGGCTTCCTGAGGTACGTAAGGTGCTCCTAGTAGTCCTCTGTGCAATGGCAGATGTCTTAGGCTGTGTCCGCAGAGGTTGGGTATGCGCGTAACTACTAGGTGGGTGAGCCTTGATTGTAGATGTGGCTATGCAGTCAGAATGATGTGACGAGGTGGCACAGGGGTGATTCGGCGGTTGCCTCACGAGGAGGCAAAGGGACAGGATCTACAAGGATAGTAGACCGTCGGACACCCGTCATCGGCAGCCAGTGGAATGCGGAAAGACTCGAGATAAACCGAAGATACCATTTCATCCTTCACTATCGGGGTAAGGTGTTGAGGGGAGATGCCACATGGATGTTTAGATTGTTTGCATAGGGGAAGTCGCTTAGCTCTGGTAGTCTTTACTAGTTGAGGGAGGGGCCGAGGTGGGGCCATAGCACCGTGAAAACATACCCTATGGATATTTGTATTTGGAGGCTCTTAAAGGCGGGCCTGTACAGATATGGAAAAGCTCCCGACTGAGTTCTGTGTTTCTTGTATCGCTCTGCCATGGAACTCGGTGCACATTAGAGGACGTGTGATTGATGCATCGAGCTACAATTGAAGACACGTATGGTGGACAGTCTAGATACATGCATGTCGGCTCTGGGTTGTGTATCGTAGACTTGAGGGCATTACTTCGATATGGAATATGATTCGAACAAAGGTGGCAGTCAGTACGTTTACATAGCATAGTAATGATAGATATATGCGGAACGTAATATTGATATCTGTACGTCACTATGACGTAGGATGAGGGACTGCATATGTTTCGATGGTATTATGGGGGAGACTGTGTGAATGGGGTACCATGGGGTGTACCTCAATATTGAGGGTAGCTACATATATATTGTATTAGGATAATCCACTAGGAAGTAAATGGGTACGACGTGAGTGTAAGCCTTGAGTGTTGTCAACCCAAGTAACCTAATAAATAAGAAAATATGATTGAACGGTATATGTAGGATTATCCAAAGTGTATAGTTTAAATCCAGTCACCAGAACTTGTGTTCTGACCCCTCCTCATAACATTCTCGCAGGTTAGATTTGTGGCAGGGACATGATAGCCTTGGATACTGGTTAGGCAGTATTATAAATACGTCAAGGCTATATTTTGATTATACTATATTTTATCCATTCCGTTGTGAGATATTTTTTGAGCTCTGACATGTTTTATGTCTCTGTCTTTTCTGCAGGATACCAGAGCAAAACAATCCGAGTTTCGATGGATTGGAATTTTGAAAAAAATTGGTCTGTCGAAACTGGGGTTGTCACAGGCAAGAACCTTGAGGCATAGGAGAAGAGTATATGTGTTCGGGGAAAGCTGAGTAGGAGCGATCCCAAAGGGGTGCAAGAATTCAGAAATGATGTCGGGGAAAGGAAAGAAACCACCATGCCATATATGAATGGTCGTGTAAGCAAAGAACCCCGTTGGAGGATTTTGAATGGTATTTTGACCTAAGGCAGGAATCACATCAACTCCGGTCATATTGAAGCTCCTAAGAATGGTATCCACATCATCTTGAGTATTGATGAGGTAACGCTGAAAAGTAGCTGCCTTCTTAGGACGAGGTTTAGCGGAGTCACTTGACTTTGATTTACCAATGTTTTGCTACCTAGACATGGTGCTGCTAGGTGATGTCATTCCATAAAATGCATTAGCACAATAATTTAGCATAAGCATTTATTTACACATTTAAAATTATCATGCAAGTTCATTTTTGTTAAAATTAAAGGATATAGTACAACACGAATCATTGGTATTAAAGCTTTAGCAAGATTCGTATATCATAGCATATCATAGTGCATGTTATGTATGCTTGAAATCAACCAAGTTTTCGGTGTGGAGGGAGCTCAAAATTATGATGATTAAAATCTTTGGTGTCGGTTAAACCGAAATCAAGTTGTTAACACCAAAATTCGCATTGGCCAAATATAAAGAAGCAAAAGGTCCAGAACAGGAAGAACAAAGGGTTTCAGGCAGTGAAACTAGAATCATGGAGGAAAAAGTGCTTTGAATAAGGCTAAGGCGTTATCAAAAGCAAGGACCGTGAGCTAATACCGACAACAAAAGGATTCAGTTTGCAATTATTATCACAAAATTCAACACCGAGACAAGTTGACGGTGAAGGGGTATCGAGCTGTCACCAGCATAAAAGAGGCAATTTAAACCACAAGCAACCAACACCATCACAGGAAAAGAAAGCTTGGAATCAATATGAAGAGAGAATACCGACATGAAGGGCAAAGCTCAATTCTGAAAGCCAGTGGCCTTAAAGCTGGAAGCAGATGGGAAAGAAAGGGCGAAAGCTTATAACCCAAAACCAAAGGCATGATATGAAGCACCAGGCTAAGCAAAAGGAGACGAAAGGGCTATCAACATTAATTTACTTAATGCCGATATGAAAGGAGGTAAAGACATGCAAGGAACCTGAAGCCAAAAGTGTAAGAGAAACATTCCGAATGATAGCTATCGGAGTTGAAACAGTTGACCAATGGAAGACAACTTAAGGAGTCAATAAAAGATGCACTGGAAGCATACCGCCGGAAGACCAAAATCTACCCCATAAATATATCGAAAGCAAACCAAACTTAGAAAGGAAGTGGCATCCACACTGACTCGCTTAATGTTGATATCGAATGGGGTAACAGATCCCAAAAACACAAGAAATGAAAGCACGAAAGCAAACACTATGAGGACTTGAAGACAAAACCAGAGTTTACAGCCAAAAGACGGAAGTCATTCCAAAATATGTCCGTACCAGCGGGTATGGTATCGATACGAAAGTTAGAAGCAGTATCAACGAAAAGCTCCAGAGACCGAAACCAGCTCTCCAAAAGTCAAGTCCGACACTCCGAAAGCTATATTGGACCCCGTAGCAAAACCAAGTAGAAAGATAACTGAACCGACACTAAAGAAGCATCATCGACTCTAATACAAAGAGTTGCTACCGACATCCCGAGATTGGAGTTTCGAAGAAAAGAGTGAATCAACAATAATGCTCAGGAAGGCAGTCGAAACCATATTTACCAAAGCCGATGGGTGCAAAGCGGCCAAAACCTCTTTTTCTACAACCGAAAGAGGCTTCTGTTGAGTTGATGGCAAAAGGGGGACCGATTTGTCTATAAATAAGGCCCAGGCATCTCATTTGAGGGGACATTTTCTCATTCTTAAGAGAGCTAACCCTAGTTTGTAAATCAATTTGGGCATTTCTTGTGTAACCTCCTCTATGAATAAAATCATCAACGCCCTTAAAGTGGACGTACGTTCAATCCGAACCGAACCACTATAAATTCTTGAGTTCTTGTTATTTCCGCACATTATATTGTCTTCTTCAATGTTTCTTGTTGCATCCATTTATGTTTCTGAATTGCCAAGATACCTTTCTATAAGTCATTTAGCTTTATGACTTGTTTCTTTCTTAGGGAGCCCTTATCCCAAGGTTACTGTTGGTTTGTTGAGTCTCGCAAGTGTGATGCTCAACCCTTGAGGGAAGAGTAACTAATCTTCGGGCTTTAAAAACCTTGGTATCTATGAAACGGTAAACTAACTCAAGCTGGTAGAAACTAAATAATCCCTTCACATACCCTAGGTCAATATTCATAGACCTAATTTCGGTGTTGACGAAAAATATCGTCAACATTTTGGTGCTAGAAGGAGGGATTAAACCTCCGAACCTTTGGGTAACCTTTCCGCATCATTGGCTGTTCCGTCCTGGAGTGGACTAAGTTTCGGAAAAGTGAAAACCAAGGATAAAGAGTCTCAGCAAAAGATTTTATAACCTTCAACTTTCTACTTAGAGTGTCGTTGATCAAAGAACTGTTTAACATTAAACCTTCAGCCTTTCCACATGCATCTTCTCCCTTATTTCCCATATCATCCTTACCCTATGTTCCATCATAACGAGATACTATCCGAATCCATTAAAGTGGTTAAAATTCAAGAGAGTTGGGAGCAGGGTTCCAATGCATCCTCTATTATAGGAACCAACATACTATCGAGTACCAATTCTACAAATCTGAGAGCTGCGGAACCTCCGATTTTAGCAAAAGGAAAGGATGACGAGATGGAAGATTTATACTTGACTTTACAAGTTGATGCTATTAGGAGGTCTATTGAAGAGAATTCAGCCCAGATATCTTTTAAAATGGAATCCTATCTGACGGAATTAAAAGTGAAGGAATCTTCCAAATTCAGTGGCAAAGTTGGAACCCGTCCGATCTACAAACCAACTTTGTTTCACAAAGAGGCGATCAAACATCAAGAGAGACAACCGATGCTGCAAGGAATATGCCCTTGTTCAAACCAAATGTTGTAGTAGCAGGCATACCCATAGTTCTAACACAACCTCAGAACTTGGGTTCCGAAGATGAAAGTGCCAAAATGATCAAGGTCCTAGAACAGCAGTTACTTAAAATAAAGGCTTTATGGGGGAATGCTCAATCGCGAGAGACTTCTGGAAGACCTGCTTCATCAAATGTTAATAACAAAGAAATCCAATGCAATAAAGGTAAAGGATAGTCTGGAAGCTCAAACACCGGAGGATCCAATTTTGAAAGCTCAAATGTAGAAACCAATTAACTTACTTTAGAGACACGATAGAAAGACTATTGCAAATCCATTTGAAAGCAAGGAGGAAGGAGCCTTAGATAAGCGCCTTAGTAATGATGAAAGAATAACACCCTCCACTAAAGAAGCCATGAAAACAGTAATACCATCATGCTTGAATGTTCCCATAAGGTGCCATGGAATTACCGATCCAGCAAAACCAGAAAACAAGGAATCCTCAACCTTAACAAGGAAAGCAAGCGATGAAGTGGAAATACTACTCTTGGAAACACAAATTGATATTACTAGAAGATATATCAAAGAAGATTTGGCCGAAGGTCCTTAGGGATAGCACCTTATGAAGCAGAATAAAGAGTAAGGGCCCCTCGAGTGTTTCATAGCCATATTAAATCCTAATCAAATCTACAAAGCAGTCCAGCCTTACTAAGGGACAACAGTATGTCAAGAGAAGCTACTAGTTTAGCTGAGTGCAAAAGCCTATTGCCCCCAGAAGATAGGAGAGAAATAACTATCGAAGCTCCATCCAATATAAAGACACCACGCTTCACATATGACAGGACAACAGACCCCGAAGAGCACCTTGTTGCCTTTGAGAGTTATATGGATTTTCATAATGCTTCTGGAACTATGAGGTGCCGAATGTTTCCATTAACACTACAAGAAGAAGATGCTAAATGGTATCACCAATATCAAGGGAAAACACATCCGTTCTTGGGAGCAATTCTCTTATGAATTCTCTGCACAATTTTGTAGCCATAAGAATCCAATGGTGGACTACCCTACCATTATAAGCATAAAACAAGGGCAAGAGGAATCTCTAGTCGGTTACTTGAAACGATTTAATGTTGAAGCTTCAAGAGCAGAGGGTATGAGTAACCGCAATAAGCTTGTCGCCATCCATTCAGGGCTGATTGAGAATACACCTTTTTGGGAAGAGCTCAACATACGTGGATGCAAAGACCTGCTAGAATTTTATTAGCAAGCTAACAAGTTCATTCGCATAGGAGAATTGAACCAATCGGGAAAGAAGCTGTGTCGGAATCAAGAAGATAGGAACCCCGCTCCGATCAGGAACTTTAAAATGGGAGATTCGAGTTTCATAAAGACACGAAAAGGCTAGAGAAAGGAGGACCTAGTGCAAAACCCATAACCCTAAGCAAACCCATTTTTCATATACATAGTGTAATGAAAGAAAGAGTCAACTTCCTCGTTCCTTTCATAGCCATGAATTGTCCAGAGCCCATCGAAGGAGGAGAGTAATGTGAGTATCATAAGTAAAATAGGCACAAAACAAATGAATGTAAAGTGCTGGAAGTACTCAACATCCACTTGATTGCAAGACAGATGCCTTTACAGTAGGAACCAATTCCATGCATGTTCCTCCCAAATCCAGGTTTGCTAGCTTTTATGGTAATGGTATTGGACCCGGAGGTAGACAAGAAACCTCGGGATCTAAAATTTCCAACTCTACTCATGGGACTTGTTATAATTGAGGATCAAGGGACCATTACTCTAGTAAATGGCCTAAGCCCCGTACTTGTCGCATTTTCCATGCTCTAGGACATGTAACACATTCATGTCCCACATTTTGGATTTTTCATATACATAGTGTAATGAAAGAAAGATTCAACTTCATCGTTCCTTTCATAGCCATGAATTGTCCAGAGCCCATCGAAGGAGGAGAGTAATGTGAGTATCATAAGTCAAATAGGCACAAAACAAATGAATGTAAAGTGATGGAAGTACTCAACAGCCACTTGATTGCAAGACAGATGCCTTTACAGTAGGAACCAATTCCATGCATGTTCCTCCCAAATCCAGGTTTGCTAGCTTTTATGGTAATGGTATTGGACCCGAAGGTAGAAAAGAAACCTCGGGATCTAGAATTTCCAACTCTACTCGTGGGACTTGTTACAATTGCGGATCAAGGGACCATTACTCTAGTAAATGGCCTAAGCCCCGTACTTGTCGCATTTTCCTTGCTCCAGGACATGTAATACATTCATGTCCCAAATTTTGGAAAGGTAACTAGGTGCTGTTTAAGCTCCTGGAAACACTTCCTCTGAATCGAGTAGTTGCCGCTCCCACAATTGCTAAGTTTTGCATGCATCTTTTGTTTTCTTGTGTTTGATTTTCTGGTTTGTGTTTAGGTATCCATGCTAGGAGTCGTGTGCCGATTTGGGGCTTCTATAATATTAAGATTAGTATAAGGTTTCAATACAGATAACCTTTGCCACCCAGTCCTTGCTCTTTTAGCAATAAGGAGTTAAGAATAGTATTTAGAATAGCCAGCACTATAAGTCTAAGATGGATGGGAGATTTTCCACCAAGTACCATGGATAATGATATGGATGATCGAGTTGCTTTGCTTTTACATATGCTATGAGCCCTGTTTAAAATCACGGACACTTTGTGTAACGACCCGGATTTTCGGTCGATTTATTTTAAATATTTAGTATGGTTTTAAATATTGAATTTATAATATAAATGGTGTTTTATTGGGTTATCGATTAAATAATCGAAATACGATTTATTTTGATAATCATCGTAATACGAGAATTTAAAATAATTCAATTCGAAGTTAGAATTAATCAGAACAATTCAGATGATCAGTATTAATTGTATTTGAATATAGATGACAATAAAAATATTTTTTTATCAGAGAATTTATTTGTTTTTGAATTTAAAGTATATTATATCGATTTAATATAGTTATTTTATATATACACGTTCGAAATAAATTTCAGAAAATATTCTGTTGAGTTCAGTATAACGCTATAACATTGGAACGACGGTCGGTACACTATAATAGTGGTTCACGATTTTTAACTGTGAACCACGAGATATTTAAAATGGATAAGATCGAAATCGAATCGAAAATCAAATCGTTATCTGTTTAAAAAGAATAAAAGATCTCTTTATATCGAATCAGAATCAAATCAAATTAATTAGAAAATCTTTTTAAATAAATATAAAGATTTGCCATGTACTTCATGTTCCCTTCTTCTTCTTCTATAAATCACTACCGACCTTTTTCCATCTCATTCCTCAGCAAGAAATGAAATAAAATCGAAATTCGATTTCCTCATTCAAACCCCAAACCCCTTTTCTCTTTTTACAAGTCGCGTGTTCTAACCTTTCCCCAATTCAAAAAAATTGACTTTAGCAAATAAATAAGTGGGTGCGGAGTCGAGCTAAGGCGGAGCTGGAACGATCTGAAGGCAGCATTGAGTTCGTGGAAGTGAGAGGTACAGGTGGACGGATCTACGAAGGTTTTAGTGATTAAAGGGTGTGAGCGATGTGGTATGTGGAGGACTCAAAGTCGCGATGGAATTCACTACTGTCGCGTGAGCGATTTGGGGCAGGTTGACCTCGCGATGGCAACTGGAGTGGTAGTTCGAATGGGCGTTGTTGGTGAAGTAGATGCGTTGGTGGCCAGGGCTATGTGTGAGGAAGATTCAGGAAGCGATGGCCAAGGCGAGAGTACAGGAGTGGGGTTAATGTGACGACCCCAAACCCCGTACTGACGACGGCGAGGGTCATCTTTGGAATATAACACATAAACAGATAACAACAGAACAGAAATAAATAAATACACCAGATAATGTACAAATAATACACTGGATAAACATAATCATCAGAGTTACACAGCATACAGGATCATACTTAGTACAAAATACAGTTCAGCTATACATAAATGTCTACAGCAGAAAACAAACATAATATGTACAATAGGAGCTGAACAGCATAAAAAGAGATAAATGATAGAATCCATCTTCAGCTCCAGCTATCCAGAAAGAGCCTGCTAGAACCTGAATACAATGATGCCCATGTAGAAAGAGGGACACCCGAGTTTGCAAGTGAAACAAACTACGAGTCATTCATGGGACTGGTATGAGAAATCTACTTAACACATGAAATAATTTGGCTAATCACAGGACCACGCCACATTTGTGGAACGGGTTTACTCCATTGGATTGCCAGTGCTCAAAACAAGTAAATCTTTTAAACATTGTAATGCTTTTTATAAAAATGAAGCCGATATAAGACTCAAGTCCCATCACACAATGCAACACAAATCGAAGTATAGAGTTTTACCTTATATCGAACAAGATATGCTAATACGTGTAAAGTAAAATCACTTAAAATGTAAATTTTATCATTTAATTCTTAATCAGACTCCAACTGTAAATTAGTAAGAGAACGATTCCCTAAGTATTAACCCCGAAGGCCGAAACCAACATCAGACCAATACCCAGGAAACCACCCATCTTAGCTCGTTTCCAGTTAGTTTCTAATTTTATAAACGATCATAAATATCAATCATAGACGACATGAGCGTCCCATGCCACTATGTCACCAAATATAGGTTTACAATCAAAACTGCACGATGTCGTATTTGGAAATTGGATTTCCATCATGTACCAAGGCAAAAGATAGTCCTTACCGAATTCGAGACTATCTAGCCCATGTCTCAGGCAAGTACTCAGTCAAGCCTTTGGAGCGACAGGGTCGGTCCACCGATGTGGATTAAAATGCCTGAACACTGCGCTTGCCCGCCCTTTGGGGCATAAATGAGCCGACTCCATCGGTCTCGGATCGACCGATATAACCGAGGCGCCTCGCAACAGCAACAACCACACAGGTGAAAATAATATAAATGTCAGGGCTGGTAGGTCACTGACACCACCTTAGCAAGAAGGAAACGCATGCCCTCCTTGAGGTCCTCTCCCGTTTCTGGTTCATACCGGGGTGTGAAGCTCGCGAATCAACGTTATACACAAAGCTATGCCACACAGGCTGTGCTTTGATCATCCACTACAAGACTTTGCTTTTCAACAGAAGCCTTGATCATCTGCCACTTAGGCATGCCACACAGGCAATTCACTCTATGCGACTGATTTCTATCGATATATAACCTCTGAGCTCGTACGTCTCAGAGAAGGGCGTTAAGCAAGAGAATAAATTCTCCGCTGCCAAACAGATATATATTTAATAGAGATCAATCAACACAGAACAAAATCCAATGTAAGACACACAGTCCATTTACAAGTTCGTTCTGGGTCTGAAAGAAACCGAAGGCACTATATACCTCGCATATCCATCGATCTCCACGTACGTCTGGACGATCACCACTCATTATCCATATTTCGGGATGCCTCCCAATCAGGACATCAGTTATCATCCAACCGAGGTGAAGATCTCCGGCCTTCAACCACCATCTTCATCATCGACTTCTTATCACTGATCAATTATTTGAAATGAGATTTAACTCGGCCTTTTCAAATAATTCACGTACATTAAGAATTTAAATCAATTCATTTCAATGGTTAAACTATTCGACACCAATAATTCTGTTATTAAATGTATATTTCACACCAAACACATTCAACCATCCAATATATAATAAACCGAGTATATTCGGTTTATTTTCCATTCTATATCGTTTATAATATTTTATCGCGATTTATCGTTATATTTATTCGTTTAAAGATAGCCAATTTCATTCAAACGACGCTTCAGGCCATAACGCGGCCGTGGCGCTGTTTTTCTTTAGATTTGATTTACACATATCTAAAAATCTAACTGTTGGATCTTCACAAATTTTATATCATTAGAAAGATCTTTTCAAAACGAATCCAACGGTTTCAGTTTCGGGAAAATCCGACGGTCGGATCTCCCGGTACACTCGTTTGAAGTTTCGATTTCAAAATACGAACTGCAGCGTCGTTATTCGATTTATTTTAATTATATATATATATATATAATCGATTCTGGCGCTGTTTTCTTCAGATTTGAATTAAACATTCCAGACAATCCAACCGTTGGATCTTCACAAAGTGGGTGTTGTTGGAAAGATATTTCCAAGGTGAACCCAACGGTTGCGGTTTCGGGAAAATCCGATGGTCGGATCTTCCGCACTAGTCGTTTGAAATCACGGTTTCAAAACACGAACTGCTGCTTCGTTATTTGATTTATTTTAATTGTATTTATATATTTATATATGGGAAAGTCTAAAGGGACACAAAATATAGACACAATTGGTGACACAATCCATCTCCACCATTGAATCTCCCCATGATTTGCACCTCTTCACATAAAGACAAAATGATCCAACGGTTAATACTCCGTGTCCCTTGATTTGTGTTCACTTTTGTGTCTCAATAGCCGCTCCCTTTATATATATATAAATATAATCGATTCTTCGATTTCAAAACCATATTCTTTTCATACATTTGATAAAAATGATATTTTTATCAAACAGAAATTCATTTCAACACCTCACTATTTTTAACACTTCATGTATATAATAAAAATGTGATTTTTATTGTAAAACAATTTATTTCAAAACACGACTATTTTATATAGTTCATATGGATGATAAAATTATGATTTTTATTATAAAACAATTTATTTCAAAACACGACTATTTTATATAGTTCGTATAGATGATAAAAATATGATTTTTATTATAAAACAATTTATTTCAAAACACGGCTATTTTATATAGTTCGCATAGATGATAAAATATGATTTTTATTATAAAACAGTTTATTTCAAAACATGAATGTCGTTCAACACATGAATTTCTATTCAACCCCTGAATTTCTATTCAACACACGAATATAGTTTCAACACATGAAAATAATTCTAACACATGAATATTATTGAAAATTTCGGCAGCATAATGGCAGGGTAGTTAAAACCGGGACCGTCCCTAGTACGGCTCCTCGCTCTACCTTAAAGCCTCGTAGCTTTTGACAATGGGGATTTCATGCATCTAGTTCGCACGCAAGCGACATGTTCATTTTTTTCTTTTCCACAAACTAATCCTATGTGGTTTCAACCAAATAATTTTCAACCACAAACGGGTATTTTTCAACCCCAATCAATCGATTTCAACCACAAACAATTCTAATCAACCATTCGCTATCAACCAATTTTCACACCAATCACAACCAATAAATATCGCCCATGGTTTATGGACGAGGGGTGTATATATATATAAGTATATTTCACTTCCATTTCAACATATATATAGTTTTTACAACGCATATATAACTTATACATCGAACATACAACTTATACAACGCTTATACATGAGGTGTACAACGCTTATATAACTCATACTTCGAATATATAATTTATACATCGTCATTTCCATATCGTTTATAAATCAGAAATCTCACATTGGGTTACACTCCCCAAAAATTGCAGAAGGCTCAGAAAAATATCTGGTCTCTTCTAGAATGTAGAAGACGTCCGCACGAGTCCACTGTCTCTTGTTTCACTGAATTTTGTCAACAAACGAAAAAGATATGATTTTTACAGTGAAATCAAAAACCGTAGCGCTTTAAAGTGCTATAGAATAGTTTAAAATAATTATCAGCCGTTACCTCTCTGAATTCTTCAAAACTAGGTTTGAACTTTGCGATCAAACGGTGAAGCGGATCGGCCTTCGCAGCGAGGAAGAGGGGAGAGAGACGCACTGGCGCCTGGAGCGGGCCCCACTTCGGTAGCCTATAGGCGGCGCGGCGGCGGTTTGAACGCCCGGACTTCCTGGCGTCGATTCTCTCCAAATACGAGACGAGGAGGAGCGCCACCTATACAGATTTGAAGAGGAGGGTGGGATCTTCAAAAAGTTCAACTGGGGCGTTCGATAATGGTGCGTGGATTGGAAGATATCGAGGACAGAAGGTGTTGAAGGGTTTCCGCCGTTAGCTCGATGTCGGGGAGAGAGAAAAACGTTTTTGTGGAAAATGAAAATATTAAAAGGAATTTTCCTATTGGCCCGTTATATATTTAAATTGGAAAATAGGGTTTTCTCCAAACGAACTCCAATCCAAACCCAACGACTGTCGCCCCTAGCTAAATACCCTCATTCCGAACACAATGGGATATGTTTTGCAGGCCAATTCGACTGTTCAGTCAGTTATTCTTCAAATTAAAATATAAAACATTCAATTTTTGATTTGAACGTACATTTCAATTTGCCGGGGCCACATACCGATTCTAAAAATTCTAGAAAATTAAATCTAGCTATGTTTTGACGATACGCTCCCAACAAAACTAGTTTCGTTGAATTCTGAGACCGTTTGAAAAATGGCCCTTTTTCGGTCGATCCAATTTAATAGAAATTGACCAAACACATTTTTCTTTGCCACGCTCACATACTAGCTTCAAAAATTATGAAATTTGAAACCTAGAAATAATTTTACATCCTGGATCCAACAAAAGTGGTTTTGTCGAATTCTGAGGTCGTGTGCAAAATGGCTATTTTCACGGGCTATATAAACTCTATAGCGACCTTTCTGAAAATTCATTTAGCCATAACTTTTTCTTCCCGCTATGAAACTTCGATTTTTTAGATTCGTTAGAAAG
The DNA here is from genome assembly GCA_030737875.1 of Allium sativum. Classification (NCBI taxonomy): domain Eukaryota; kingdom Viridiplantae; phylum Streptophyta; class Magnoliopsida; order Asparagales; family Amaryllidaceae; genus Allium; species Allium sativum. Next base: position 223,159,650 of record CM060923.1, on the reverse strand, counting down.
ATATTCACTAACAGATTTATATGTTTTTAGTTTCACTAAAATCCGTTTTGTTTTTCTCCTGGTACAGTCAGTCAAAGTTTGAATTCAAATTTTGAAACTGCCGCGCCATTTCAGGCTTTGTTTATAATTCAAAGTAATTATATTTATTTTCATAAATTGATTCAAACTCGCTTTTCGTCGTTATTATTTAAAATGTTTATTTTAAGTATCTAAAATTCACGAAAATAGCCAATTTAAAATTTTTAAACTGGTTCAGATTTTCCGGGTTGTTACAATCTCCCCCACTTAAAACTTTTCATCCCCGAAAAGGAAAAAAGTCGAAAGTGGATTAATTAACCAACTGTACTTTCAATCTGGCTTCCATTCTTCAACTTTTCAGTTTTTAAGAATTTTCAAATTCTTCAAAAATTTGGCTAACACCCTAAATTTTCGAAAAATTTCGCCATAACCTTCTTTGTACGGGTAGGGTTTTGGAAATTTATTGGGCTGTATTAGGTACCCAATAAATCCTAATAAGCATACACATATTTATAGTGATATATTCTAGTGTCCACGGGGGAGTGTGTATAGATAATAACTCCAGAGAATAAATTCTCGTCACCCCATAAATAGTTTTTGTGCCTTATAAGACTAGAGCGACGTGTTTATTGTCATCTCTAGACCCGTGTGGTTTTTTTTATTAATCTGGCAATTTATCGTTACAATTTTATATGGTCCATATTAGTCATCAATTCAACCTGTAATATATAGTCCATATCTGTAATCAATTCAACCTGTAATATATAGTCATCGCCATACAAGCCTCTCGCTCGTATGGTAAATCTTCCACCTCGTCACACAAGCTCCAAATGCTTATGTGGTATATGATGAAGTATGATATCTTCAAGAAGTATGCCCTCTTCGAGAAGTATGCCATGCAGTGTAGTTCAAAATTAATTGTTACGATCCTATGACGACATTTATTAATTACACACAGAATAACCAGCACTCCACATCCAATGGCATTCACAGGAGTTGATATAATAATAAAATTGCGCGTCCAACTCATTAAGGTTTACCTATTTGTCGGGCACGCTGTAACAACCCGTGTTTTTATAAAGTGTAATAACCATAAATCAAGGCAGAATTAATTTTTAAAATAAGAATCAAGGGAAACGGCTTATGCCATTGCGTTCGTCTCGAAATTCTGCTTGGAAACGAGTTCGAGTTTTCGAAAATCGGAGTCCATATAACCGAGTTATGACCATTCGAAGTTTTCAGAAATTTTCAAATTCAAAACAGACTCAATTCGAATTCAAAATTCGAATTTTAAACATCTAAATGGACTGGGCGGGAAAAATCCCGCCTAGGACCAGGTCGACCTGGGGGTCGACTATGTAGTCGACCTACCCAGGGCCAGGTCGACCATAGTGTCGACCTTGGGTTGACCTGGTGCCCGAGCCCATTTCTTAAGCTAGATTCACTCTGATGAATGTGGCCTCATTTCTGTCCACATTCGTTGACCTGACCCTATAAATACAGCCCCTAACACCAGTCTCTCTACACCAAATTTCTTTCTGACCTTATGCTGCCCTGATTCTGGTTGAAAAGTTTGAGAGAGGGACTGCTTCTACTACGTTGAGACTGCGTTAAAGGAATTGCTGATTAGGGGACTTCAATTAAGACTTGACTTAGCAACAAACGACTCTCTTTTTTTTTCTAATTCTCGAACCACGATCTGTAAGCCCCAGTTATTTTCAGATTTAAACTGTAAATTTATTATGAATATGATGTAAAATTGAAAATGGACCTATGTATGATGACTGTTTACATTCATTCTTGTTCATCTTGGATCTTGACTCTTGAATATTACTATGACAACGATTTGGGCCTATTCATGTTGTAAATTAAAAAGAGAAACCTGTGACGGCAAGGAATTTCGCTCGGTCCGAACCAGTCGCTAAACCGACCCAGACCGTTCGAAACACCCTATCGTTTGAGAACACGACAAATCAGGACGCATACAGAAGAACATTTCATTGTATATTACAACAATGCATCAGATTACAAGAATATACAGAGTATAAATGAATATTACACAGAAATATCAGAGATTTAAATTACATTTAAATACATAGCAGCGGAAAATAATACAATAAACAACTAGAAGAGATATACGGATACAAAGCTTTCCGGATATCGTTCCAGCTGTGAACCAGGATCCTGTGAATATAAATCTGCAAAACCAAAACTACTAGCTGCCCGTGTCAAAATAAGGGCACCCAGAGTTTAGGTTAAAACAATAAACTCCAGGTCAGTCATGTGACTGGTATGAGAACTAAAACAGTTATTAACCTTTATTTCAAATCATTAGGTGAATCAAGGGACCACGCCGTATAACACGGAACGGGTTTCCTCCCAAGAATACCAGTGCATAAAACAAACAGCGCAATGCTAAATAAAGAAAAATGAAGCTGTTATAAGACCCAGGTCCCATCACACAATGCAACGCAGTCGAGGATAGGGTTTTCCCTTATAACAGCCAAAGAATGCTTGATACGTTTAAAACAAATCGTTTGATACTATTATAAGTGCATAGTGTATAAAACAACTTCAAATCATAAGTATCAATCATAGGCGGCATAAGCGCCCCATCCCACTATGTCGCCATATATAGGATTACAATTAAAACCGCAAATGTCACGTATTTGGAAATTGGATTTCCGTCTATGAACCGAGGCAAAAGATAGTCCTCAACCGATTCGAGACAATCTAGCCCATGTCTCAGGCAAGCGCGCAGGCAAGCCTTGGAGCGACAGGGCCGGTCCACACGGAGTGGATTATTATGCCTGAACAATACGTCTCCCCACCCTATGGGGTGTAAGTCTGGTCCGTCAGCCGACCAGAATGCATTCGGCCGAAACCGATATAACCGAGGCGCCTCGCAACCGCAACAACCACATAAGTCAAACTCGTCAGGGCGTGTAAAACCACTGACGCCACTTCTAGCTAGAAAGAAACGCAAGTCCTCCCTGAGGTCCGTCTCCCGTTTTTGGTTCATACCGGGTGTGAAACACGCGAGGTAAACGTTACACAAAGCTACGCCACAAAGGCCGTGCTTTGATCATCACCACAAGACTTTGCTTTTCAACAGAAGCCTTGATCATTTGCATCTTAGCATGCCACACAGGCAAACCATCCTATGCAACCGATATCAGTCACACAGAATGAAATCCGATGTCAGACACACAGTCCATTTACAAGTCCGTTCTGGGTCTGAACGAAACCGGAGGCACCTAGTACCCCGCATATCCATCGATCTCCAAGTACGTCTGGACGATCACTAACTGTTTCCATCTTCTTGGGTGTACAGCCCAATCAAGATCATCAGTTATCACCCAAACGACGTGAAGACCTCCGGTCTTCGACCATCGTCTTCATCTTCGACTTATCGTCGTATCAGTTATTCAGAATGGGATAAACCCGGTCTTTCCGAATAACTCGCGTATATATTATAAAAGTGTTACACAAACACAACATACGCCTCATTCCAACTCATTAGTCATTAACCGTAAATTAATCAAGAGAATAATTCCCCAAATATTAACCCCGAAGGCCGAAACCAACATCAGATCAATATCCAGAAAACCATTCTACTTAGCTAACCGACAGTTAGTTTCTAAATTTCACGTTCAAATCTAATTAAAGATTTAACTATCGCCTGGAGCAAAACTGGTGATACTCCATTCTCGATCTTTTCAATCTAATTAAAGATTCATTAAAACTCCACTTAGTTTTAATCTGTGACTGGGTTAAAGAATCAGTGTCATTTAAAACACGGTTCACGATAAACCCAAAGTCACATCCCATTAATTATCGGGTTAAAGAACAAGTGTTATTTAAAACACTGTTCACGATAAACCCAAAAATCAATATCAATTCAATTCCAATTAAATATTATTTAATTGGTACTCTTCATTAAATCTAAATAAAAAGATTTAATCATTTCTCAACTGGGTTCAAGAACAGTGTTAGTGAAGACACCATTCACGACAAACCCAAATCACATTCGATATTCAATACAAGGCTCTGAATAGAAAACATATCGGCTTATATTCAATATCAAATTCTACGACTAACAAATGTCGTATTGGAAATAACGATATAAATATATATATCTTTCAAATTTCCATAACAACACCTGTATAATCACGAATTCCAACATCGAAATATTCCGAAGACAATTTCGATTCAAATCCACTCCAATGCAATCATTGGAAATTTTGGTTATTTTTAAAACCCTTTTTAAATTCAATTTATTCATTTAAAAATAAATAGAATTATATTTCTAGTTCAAAACTAGTTCATTTCGATAAAAATCCATTTTTATCTTTTCAAATATGGAGTTTTTCATCCCAATTCTTTCTAAATCATTTCTTATGATTTTACACAAATTATTGCTATTTTTAATAATTTTATCAAGGCCCGTACAGTCGATTTCCATCAACGGCCATCGAACTGCACTTACAGCGACCTTTTTCGAATTTGATTTGGACATAATTCCAAATTCAACCGTTAGATTTCAAATTTCTAATATTCGTTAGAAAGCTCTTTTCGATACGAACCCAACGGTTCCGGTTTTAGGAGAATCCGACGGTCGGATCTCCCGTAATGTCCGTTTGAAATAAATGGTCGAAATTCGCGAACTGCCGCGGCGCGGCGCGTTCTATTCAGGCCATTATATTATATATAATATATATAATATATATTTCGTCGATTTTTATTTAAAACGAATTATATAAATAGTTTTAAAATCGTTTCAAAAGCTATTTCAACTTTCTTTTCAATTCAAATCAAAATTGAATTCTTCTTTATAATTTCGTTTTAAAATTCATTTCTATTCAATTCAAATTTCAATTCAATTTGAATTCATTTCAATTCAATTTCGATTCAATTTGAAATCGTTTTCAATTCAATTCATTTCGAAATCGTTTTCAATTCAATTCATTTTGAAATCGTTTTCAATTCAATTCATTTCGAAATCGTTTTCAATTCATTTCTATTCGAAATCGTTTTCAATTCATTTCTATTCGAAATCGTTTTCAATTCATTTCATTCGAAATCGTTTTCAATTCATTTCATTTCGAAATCGTTTTCAATTCATTTCATTTCGAAATCGAATAAATCGATATAAATATCGTTTACGTTAAAATGGCGTCAATCTAATCAACACGGCTTCATAAATTTCTATTTTCAAAATAGTTGTTATTATCAAAATATTTCGTTCAACACATGACCAATCTCAATGAATGAGTACTGTCAACACATGAACTTTTATTTTATATTATTCTTTATTTTTCAAATTGGAATGAGGCCCAATCAATTACCATATAAAGTTAATTATATGGATTTTCATACTACACATATATATCATAGCATTGAAAAATAATCAACCATCAACCAAAGTGCACTACACTGTATAAGCATCAAATATAGATATTCAACGCTTATAACAGCCTGTCAATCAATCGATCGACATATTTAATCAATCAGGATGAGTGAACTTCAAATTTCATCCTAACACCCGTGTGGGGTTTCAAACAATCAAACAAATATTTTATTTGTGCAGTTGGGCGATGTGTAAAATTTATCGACCCAATCAATGTCCTTCAAATAGGTGTACATAAACAAACCGTCCGGTTTGTAAATGAATATTTATTTATTCACATTCACGTTAAAAATTATATTTTTAACTATAAAACATTTTATTCCAACATATGAATTTCTGTTCAGTTCATTCTTTAAATAAAATGATATTTTTATTTTTCTAACATATTTTAGAAAATTTCGGCGGCATAACGGCACGATACTAGAAACGGGACAAGGCCTAGCCTTATCCCCGGTCTAGTGAAGGCCCACGCCATTCACACATCAATCAAATCAATTTCATCTCACCAAACAATTCAATTCAAACAAATAATTCAACTAATCTATGCAACTAAACAAACAAGTCCATGGTCTGTGGACGATTGTGTCGGGTGCTACTAAGCACCGTCTGCATCCTAGTATAAATATATAACTAGAAAAGAAATAGAAAGGTGAGAAATTCTCACAGATTAGCTATCCTAGCTCCACGGCTCTTCATTTGCAGAAGTCTTCGTCGTTTCGCCCTTTTTGAACCTCCGTTGTCCGCTTTCACTACCTATGTAAAAATCGAATTTTTACTTCGCTATTCCATATATAAAAATCGAATTTTTATTTCAAAGTTCAATATATAAAAATCGAATTTTTATTTCAAAGTTCAATATATAAAAATCGTATTTTTATTCCTAAAAGTTCAATATATAAAAATCGAATTTTCTATCGCTATGTCAAATAGATAAAAATTATATTTTTATCACGCTATTTTCCACATAAAGATTTCGCCTTTTCTAAAATAAAGATTTAGCCTTTTCAAAAATAAAGTTTTCGCCTTTATAAAAATAAAGTTTTCGCCTTTATAAAAATAAAGTTTTCTTCTTATAAAAATCACCACTTTATCTCAACGTATATAAAATAAAAATCAGATTTTTATTTCGTTACATACACAAAGATGATATCTTTACATTCTCTATCCTATAAAGATTATATTTTCAATACTTTAAAAATATAAAAAATCATATTTTTAATACTTTAAAAATATAAAGATCATATTTTTACAAAAATATAGATCCCGCCTTTTCCATTTTAAAGATCAAATCTTTTCTTTTACCTTTTCAAGTTTAAATCTTTTCCTCTTTTTAAAATCTAAATCTTTAATCAGTTTTTAAATGCTAATAAAAAATCAAAACAGTTTTAAATTACTAATTAAAATTCAGTTTTTAAATGCTAATTAAAAAACCAAAACAGTTTTAAATTACTAATTAAAAATAAAAACAGTTTTAAATTACTTATTAAAATTCAGTTTTTAAAATTCCTTAAAATAAAAACAGTTTTTAATCCCTTTTTTTTTCTTCAGTTTATATAAACAAAATAAAATAATAAAAATAAAAAAAAATAAAAAGGAAAAAGGAAGACTTACAGAGAGGGGGGCTTCGGGTAAAAAGAAGAGGGACAGAGGAGGAGATCGGCGAGGGGGGCGGTTAGGCTTAGGCGGTTAAGGGGGTGGGCGACGACTGTCGCGAGGTCGAGGAGGGGAAGCAAGGGGGTCGCGGTGGTTGTTCGATGGTCGTGGGAGGAGGAGATGAAGCATTGGCGGTGGCAGCGTCGCTAGGGGGGGGCGCGATGTGGTGGTCCGCCTAGGGCTTCGGTCCGATTCTCTTTTTTTTTTTTTTTTAGAAATGAATTTGGACGGGGGGGGGGGGGGGGCAGACGGTTAAAAGGGGGAAAAGGGTTTTTTTCTGATTGGTGGAAAAACAATATATATATTATTTTTATTTTATTTAATTCATTTTAAAAGTAAAAATCATCACGAACAACAAATCAAACTCAACGAATGTCGCTCCTAGCTAATTACCCCCGTCCCGGACACAATGGAATATGTTTCGTAGGCCATTTTGACTGTTACAGTCACTTATTCCTCAAATTAAAGTATAAAACATTTAATTTTCAAATTTGAACGTACATTTCAAATTACCGGGGTCACATACTAACTAGAAAAATTGCAGAAAAATATTTTCTAGCTTCGTATTGACGATACGGTCCTAACAAAACTAGTTTCGTTGAATTCTGAGACCGTTTGAAAAATGGCCAATTTCCAGTCGATTAAATTCAACTGAAACTGGTCAAACGCGTTTTCCTTTGCCACGCTCACATATTGATTCGAAAAATTATGAAATTTGGAATCTAGCAATAACTTAACATCACGGACCCAACAAAACTGGTTTCGTCGAAATCCGAGGTCGTTTGCAAAATTGCTATCTTTAAGGGCCTTATATATATAAAAATATATATAAATTCCACAGCGACTAATTCTAATTTTAAACTGGGCATATCTTAACATTTCTAAAGTGAAATCTCAGTTTGTTAACTTCGTTCCAAAGATATAGTTATACAGATTCAAATATTTCTTGTTTCGTTCAATTCTGACTTATATTGAATTCTGTATATTCATTTGAAATTAGAAATCGAATTTTCGAACTACCGCGCCATTTTCAATTCTATTTATAATTATATATAAATATTTATATTCTAACGACGACGCGTATAATATATACGTCGAATTCTATACAAAATAAATTTCTCGTCGATATTATTTAAAATAATTCATTTTAAATAATCAAAATTCGCTAAAATTGCCAAAATAAAAATTTTAAACTGGCCCAGATTTTCGGGTTGTTACAATCTCCCCCACTTAAAACTTTTCGTCCCCGAAAAGGAACAAAGTCGAAAGTGGTTTGATTAATTAACTCTATGCTCGACCTGGCTTTCTTTCTCCAACTCTTTAGTTTCTGAGAATTTTCAAAATTTCAAAAATTTGGCTAACACCCTAAATTTTTGAAAAATTTCGCCATAACCTCCCCTGCACCGGGAGCATCGGGGAATTTCAAATAGCTTCCCCGGTCCTTCAGATCTCAAAAAGAAAAAGAAAAAGCCAAGCGGCTAGCCAATAGGCTCACAAAATCATCATCACCCAAACAAAACAGGAAATTATGTAGTAAACATGTACCTATTTGTCGGGCAAACAAATTTTATTCTCTGCTCTAGCCTCCTTGCTATGACCTGTTCAATAATATACATGTATATGCAAGCAGATGCGACCAATTTTCAATACAATTCATTATTCGATCACATTAGGCAAAATGGTTCAAAATTAGCAAACAAATGAACAAACAACACAAACATCAATCAATTAGTGGATTAACGTTTCAAATTCATAATTTTGATATATATTCAAAAATCAGATTTTTGATGCCAAATCACAACAATAGGCCCTATCTAATTTTGGTTCTCACACCAGTCAATAGGAAATATATAGAAATCTCACTTTCGTCACTCGAATATAAATACTGATAATGTGATCACAATTATCAGCATCATCCCCGGGCGACTAGAGTGTGATTCTATATCTATCCAGTATATTAAAATTTCGAATACACGCGGATCAGACGTATATGCAAAATCTTTATATACTGGACTGTCCAACTCAATATAAATAGATAATCAAATACGAAGAATTGATTTAAATTTTCAAAACAAATATTTGTTTTCACTTTCAAAAATATACTCTTCACACTCGTTCTAGGATACTGCTGATCCCATCTCTAACGAGTCATTCCATTGGATATTACTAATCCAATATCTGATGAATTCTTTCGTACGTTTCTAATGTGTCTTGTTCTCTGCTTTGTAAACCAAAGCTCTGATACCAACTGTGACGGCAAGGAATTTCGCTCGGTCCGAACCAGTCGCTAAACCGACCCAGACCGTTCGAAACACCCTATCGTTTGAGAACACGACAAATCAGGACGCATACAGAAGAACATTTCATTGTATATTACAACAATGCATCAGATTACAAGAATATACAGAGTATAAATGAATATTACACAGAAATATCAGAGATTTAAATTACATTTAAATACATAGCAGCGGAAAATAATACAATAAACAACTAGAAGAGATATACGGATACAAAGCTTTCCGGATATCGTTCCAGCTGTGAACCAGGATCCTGTGAATATAAATCTGCAAAACCAAAACTACTAGCTGCCCGTGTCAAAATAAGGGCACCCAGAGTTTAGGTTAAAACAATAAACTCCAGGTCAGTCATGTGACTGGTATGAGAACTAAAACAGTTATTAACCTTTATTTCAAATCATTAGGTGAATCAAGGGACCACGCCGTATAACACGGAACGGGTTTCCTCCCAAGAATACCAGTGCATAAAACAAACAGCGCAATGCTAAATAAAGAAAAATGAAGCTGTTATAAGACCCAGGTCCCATCACACAATGCAACGCAGTCGAGGATAGGGTTTTCCCTTATAACAGCCAAAGAATGCTTGATACGTTTAAAACAAATCGTTTGATACTATTATAAGTGCATAGTGTATAAAACAACTTCAAATCATAAGTATCAATCATAGGCGGCATAAGCGCCCCATCCCACTATGTCGCCATATATAGGATTACAATTAAAACCGTAAATGGAAATTGGATTTCCGTCTATGAACCGAGGCAAAAGATAGTCCTCAACCGATTCGAGACAATCTAGCCCATGTCTCAGGCAAGCGCGCAGGCAAGCCTTGGAGCGACAGGGCCGGTCCACACGGAGTGGATTATTATGCCTGAACAATACGTCTCCCCACCCTATGGGGTGTAAGTCTGGTCCGTCAGCCGACCAGAATGCATTCGGCCGAAACCGATATAACCGAGGCGCCTCGCAACCGCAACAACCACATAAGTCAAACTCGTCAGGGCGTGTAAAACCACTGACGCCACTTCTAGCTAGAAAGAAACGCAAGTCCTCCCTGAGGTCCGTCTCCCGTTTTTGGTTCATACCGGGTGTGAAACACGCGAGGTAAACGTTACACAAAGCTACGCCACAAAGGCCGTGCTTTGATCATCACCACAAGACTTTGCTTTTCAACAGAAGCCTTGATCATTTGCATCTTAGCATGCCACACAGGCAAACCATCCTATGCAACCGATATCAGTCACACAGAATGAAATCCGATGTCAGACACACAGTCCATTTACAAGTCCGTTCTGGGTCTGAACGAAACCGGAGGCACCTAGTACCCCGCATATCCATCGATCTCCAAGTACGTCTGGACGATCACTAACTGTTTCCATCTTCTTGGGTGTACAGCCCAATCAAGATCATCAGTTATCACCCAAACGACGTGAAGACCTCCGGTCTTCGACCATCGTCTTCATCTTCGACTTATCGTCGTATCAGTTATTCAGAATGGGATAAACCCGGTCTTTCCGAATAACTCGCGTATATATTATAAAAGTGTTACACAAACACAACATACGCCTCATTCCAACTCATTAGTCATTAACCGTAAATTAATCAAGAGAATAATTCCCCAAATATTAACCCCGAAGGCCGAAACCAACATCAGATCAATATCCAGAAAACCATTCTACTTAGCTAACCGACAGTTAGTTTCTAAATTTCACGTTCAAATCTAATTAAAGATTTAACTATCGCCTGGAGCAAAACTGGTGATACTCCATTCTCGATCTTTTCAATCTAATTAAAGATTCATTAAAACTCCACTTAGTTTTAATCTGTGACTGGGTTAAAGAATCAGTGTCATTTAAAACACGGTTCACGATAAACCCAAAGTCACATCCCATTAATTATCGGGTTAAAGAACAAGTGTTATTTAAAACACTGTTCACGATAAACCCAAAAATCAATATCAATTCAATTCCAATTAAATATTATTTAATTGGTACTCTTCATTAAATCTAAATAAAAAGATTTAATCATTTCTCAACTGGGTTCAAGAACAGTGTTAGTGAAGACACCATTCACGACAAACCCAAATCACATTCGATATTCAATACAAGGCTCTGAATAGAAAACATATCGGCTTATATTCAATATCAAATTCTACGACTAACAAATGTCGTATTGGAAATAACGATATAAATATATATATCTTTCAAATTTCCATAACAACACCTGTATAATCACGAATTCCAACATCGAAATATTCCGAAGACAATTTCGATTCAAATCCACTCCAATGCAATCATTGGAAATTTTGGTTATTTTTAAAACCCTTTTTAAATTCAATTTATTCATTTAAAAATAAATAGAATTATATTTCTAGTTCAAAACTAGTTCATTTCGATAAAAATCCATTTTTATCTTTTCAAATATGGAGTTTTTCATCCCAATTCTTTCTAAATCATTTCTTATGATTTTACACAAATTATTGCTATTTTTAATAATTTTATCAAGGCCCGTACAGTCGATTTCCATCAACGGCCATCGAACTGCACTTATAGCGACCTTTTTCGAATTTGATTTGGACATAATTCCAAATTCAACCGTTAGATTTCAAATTTCTAATATTCGTTAGAAAGCTCTTTTCGATACGAACCCAACGGTTCCGGTTTTAGGAGAATCCGACGGTCGGATCTCCCGTAATGTCCGTTTGAAATAAATGGTCGAAATTCGGGAACTGCCGCGGCGCGGCGCGTTCTATTCAGGCCATTATATTATATATAATATATATAATATATATTTCGTCGATTTTTATTTAAAACGAATTATATAAATAGTTTTAAAATCGTTTCAAAAGCTATTTCAACTTTCTTTTCAATTCAAATCAAAATTGAATTCTTCTTTATAATTTCGTTTTAAAATTCATTTCTATTCAATTCAAATTTCAATTCAATTTGAATTCATTTCAATTCAATTTCGATTCAATTTGAAATCGTTTTCAATTCAATTCATTTCGAAATCGTTTTCAATTCAATTCATTTTGAAATCGTTTTCAATTCAATTCATTTCGAAATCGTTTTCAATTCATTTCTATTCGAAATCGTTTTCAATTCATTTCTATTCGAAATCGTTTTCAATTCATTTCATTCGAAATCGTTTTCAATTCATTTCATTTCGAAATCGTTTTCAATTCATTTCATTTCGAAATCGAATAAATCGATATAAATATCGTTTACGTTAAAATGGCGTCAATCTAATCAACACGGCTTCATAAATTTCTATTTTCAAAATAGTTGTTATTATCAAAATATTTCGTTCAACACATGACCAATCTCAATGAATGAGTACTGTCAACACATGAACTTTTATTTTATATTATTCTTTATTTTTCAAATTGGAATGAGGCCCAATCAATTACCATATAAAGTTAATTATATGGATTTTCATACTACACATATATATCATAGCATTGAAAAATAATCAACCATCAACCAAAGTGCACTACACTGTATAAGCATCAAATATAGATATTCAACGCTTATAACAGCCTGTCAATCAATCGATCGACATATTTAATCAATCAGGATGAGTGAACTTCAAATTTCATCCTAACACCCGTGTGGGGTTTCAAACAAATATTTTATTTGTGCAGTTGGGCGATGTGTAAAATTTATCGACCCAATCAATGTCCTTCAAATAGGTGTACATAAACAAACCGTCCGGTTTGTAAATGAATATTTATTTATTCACATTCACGTTAAAAATTATATTTTTAACTATAAAACATTTTATTCCAACATATGAATTTCTGTTCAGTTCATTCTTTAAATAAAATGATATTTTTATTTTTCTAACATATTTTAGAAAATTTCGGCGGCATAACGGCACGATACTAGAAACGGGACAAGGCCTAGCCTTATCCCCGGTCTAGTGAAGGCCCACGCCATTCACACATCAATCAAATCAATTTCATCTCACCAAACAATTCAATTCAAACAAATAATTCAACTAATCTATGCAACTAAACAAACAAGTCCATGGTCTGTGGACGATTGTGTCGGGTGCTACTAAGCACCGTCTGCATCCTAGTATAAATATATAACTAGAAAAGAAATAGAAAGGTGAGAAATTCTCACATATTAGCTATCCTAGCTCCACGGCTCTTCATTTGCAGAAGTCTTCGTCGTTTCGCCCTTTTTGAACCTCCGTTGTCCGCTTTCACTACCTATGTAAAAATCGAATTTTTACTTCGCTATTCCATATATAAAAATCGAATTTTTATTTCAAAGTTCAATATATAAAAATCGAATTTTTATTTCAAAGTTCAATATATAAAAATCGTATTTTTATTCCTAAAAGTTCAATATATAAAAATCGAATTTTCTATCGCTATGTCAAATAGATAAAAATTATATTTTTATCACGCTATTTTCCACATAAAGATTTCGCCTTTTCTAAAATAAAGATTTAGCCTTTTCAAAAATAAAGTTTTCGCCTTTATAAAAATAAAGTTTTCGCCTTTATAAAAATAAAGTTTTCTTCTTATAAAAATCACCACTTTATCTCAACGTATATAAAATAAAAATCAGATTTTTATTTCGTTACATACACAAAGATGATATCTTTACATTCTCTATCCTATAAAGATTATATTTTCAATACTTTAAAAATATAAAAATCATATTTTTAATACTTTAAAAATATAAAGATCATATTTTTACAAAAATATAGATCCCGCCTTTTCCATTTTAAAGATCAAATCTTTTCTTTTACCTTTTCAAGTTTAAATCTTTTCCTCTTTTTAAAATCTAAATCTTTAATCAGTTTTTAAATGCTAATAAAAAATCAAAACAGTTTTAAATTACTAATTAAAATTCAGTTTTTAAATGCTAATTAAAAAACCAAAACAGTTTTAAATTACTAATTAAAAATAAAAACAGTTTTAAATTACTTATTAAAATTCAGTTTTTAAAATTCCTTAAAATAAAAACAGTTTTTAATCCCTTTTTTTTTCTTCAGTTTATATAAACAAAATAAAATAATAAAAATAAAAAAAAATAAAAATAAAAAGGAAAAAGGAAGACTTACAGAGAGGGGGGCTTCGGGTAAAAAGAAGAGGGACAGAGGAGGAGATCGGCGAGGGGGGCGGTTAGGCTTAGGCGGTTAAGGGGGTGGGCGACGACTGTCGCGAGGTCGAGGAGGGGAAGCAAGGGGGTCGCGGTGGTTGTTCGATGGTCGTGGGAGGAGGAGATGAAGCATTGGCGGTGGCAGCGTCGCTAGGGGGGGGCGCGATGTGGTGGTCCGCCTAGGGCTTCGGTCCGATTCTCTTTTTTTTTTTTTTTTAGAAATGAATTTGGACCGGGGGGGGGGGCAGACGGTTAAAAGGGGGAAAAGGGTTTTTTTCTGATTGGTGGAAAAACAATATATATATTATTTTTATTTTATTTAATTCATTTTAAAAGTAAAAATCATCACGAACAACAAATCAAACTCAACGAATGTCGCTCCTAGCTAATTACACCCGTCCCGGACACAATGGAATATGTTTCGTAGGCCATTTTGACTGTTACAGTCAGTTATTCCTCAAATTAAAGTATAAAACATTTAATTTTCAAATTTGAACGTACATTTCAAATTACCGGGGTCACATACTAACTAGAAAAATTCCAGAAAAATATTTTCTAGCTTCGTATTGACGATACGGTCCTAACAAAACTAGTTTCGTTGAATTCTGAGACCGTTTGAAAAATGGCCAATTTCCAGTCGATTAAATTCAACTGAAACTGGTCAAACGCGTTTTCCTTTGCCACGCTCACATATTGATTCGAAAAATTATGAAATTTGGAATCTAGCAATAACTTAACATCACGGACCCAACAAAACTGGTTTCGTCGAAATCCGAGGTCGTTTGCAAAATTGCTATCTTTAAGGGCCTTATATATATAAAAATATATATAAATTCCACAGCGACTAATTCTAATTTTAAACTGGGCATATCTTAACATTTCTAAAGTGAAATCTCAGTTTGTTAACTTCGTTCCAAAGATATAGTTATACAGATTCAAATATTTCTTGTTTCGTTCAATTCTGACTTATATTGAATTCTGTATATTCATTTGAAATTAGAAATCGAATTTTCGAACTACCGCGCCATTTTCAATTCTATTTATAATTATATATAAATATTTATATTCTAACGACGACGCGTATAATATATACGTCGAATTCTATACAAAATAAATTTCTCGTCGATATTATTTAAAATAATTCATTTTAAATAATCAAAATTCGCTAAAATTGCCAAAATAAAAATTTTAAACTGGCCCAGATTTTCGGGTTGTTACAAAACCCCTCTTATTATCATGTTGAATCTGTTATTAGTCACATGTTTATGACTATACTATCACCTTATGACAGTCGTTACCATGACTATACTATCACCTTGTGACAACTATTATTTTGACAAGTACCTTATTTCTAGAATTGGAATCCTTATGTTTGAGGCCAATATTTCATATGCCAGTAATGTTTTATTTCAAGTCATATCATGCTATGCTAGTAATCACTCTTGCCACCTTATACCCATTTCTTTTTATGTCATTCCCCAATTTGATTTATTTGTATTGATTCGAACCTTCGTGCGATGGGAATACGATTTGGGTAGATTCGGTAAAATATTAATTAGCTTTAAACTTGAACATGAACATTATTATGACTTGAACCTGAATATGGACATGAACTTGACACGATTTGACATAAAACATGACTTGAAAACTCGACATGAATCTAAACATGAAAACTTGAACATGGGCATGACAGTTAGATAAACTTGAAAATGGCCAACTCGAGGTTGGGTTGAGTTTGCAGTGTAAATCTTCCTGGAACCGCCTGGCAAATCCAATGGCTGCAAATAATAGGATCCAATGTGGGTAGTTGGTCATATCGCACGTAAAAACCCGAGGTTAGACTATGTTGTGGTGTAAATCTGCCCGGAACCACCCGGCGAATCCAGTAACCACAACAGTTGGTCTAATGTGAGAGGTTGGCGTGCACTAATGAATTAATGCCACATGATAGGGTTAAGTCATGAACCACTTGAATATACTTAACCAACTTGACAGGATGACTTGATAGGGTTAAGTCATGAACTGCTTGAACACACTTAACCAACTTGATACATGATCTGGATAGGGTTAAGTCATGAATTTGAATGACAACACTTAACCCATTAGAAACCCTAGTTACGCGGTCATTTTCAGTAGTAACCCACTTAGATGTATCACGATACCCTGGGACTAGGCAGGGTGGGGCACGATTACTGGGCTGATTGTAAGCGACCAGAACGACGGCTGAGTAGGTGCGCCATTGTAGGTTCAGGCGGGCTATGGTCGTGCACGTAGTCCGGAGTTGAAAAAGCAGGCATTGGGCACCTGTAGGTTTACACTGTGCGTGCTTGATTCGTGTCGGTGGTTGGCACCATAGGACTTGATACACCTTATGGTGGACCTAGCACAGGTAACTACATTTCTGGATAGGGCCGTATGACATAGACACATGACGAGCTAGGACTTGTAGGGAGCCGATCGATTAGTAGATCGTACCGTAGGACCCCGTAATGGGTCACTTCATGACACTGGACTAAGGGATCATTTCATGGTTAATACTTGATATGGGTCAGAATACTAGTACAGTTGGTGCAGCGAACCTTGAACATGCGATGCCAGACTTGACTTATCTTGTTATCTTAATTATCCAACTAGTTCTATTATTCTCCTTATGTTTAATTCCAGTTTTCACATATCATGTTACCTTTACTAGTTTTCATACTGAAAGTCACTAGGGCTTACCAGTCTTTATGACTGACCCTTTTTCTTTCGCCCCTTTTTCTTTCGTTTCCTCCGCAGGTTCCCAGGGAGGAAACACTGGCTCTTAGCTTGGATTCAACTTGCTTTCTGACAGCTCATGTACGGTTTGGTCTTGGGCTATGCTATGGCTGCTTCTGCTATTTATGGGGAATAATTTACTTTTGTTTTAAAGTTTATGCTTCTTTACTATGAACTTGATGTAATGGAATAATTTTATATCTTGGATATATGAGCTTTTGGATCTTTTCTTGGAAATAATAAAAAGTTCGTTTTTAATTTCTACCGCTGCTTTATTTATGTTCTGCCTTGTGATATCTCTGTGCATGTTTACCTAGATAATACTCCACCAAAACTAGTGCATTCCCTTTGCGAGTGACCCTAGCGGAGGTAGGGTGTTACAATTTGGTATCAGAGCAGAAGGTTACTAGGCTGGGCAAAAGTTTTAAAAACCTTCTAAAACTGTTTTCAAAACCATTTATAAATAAGCATTTTTCAAGAAAAGTTTTATGTTTAAAAAGGTTATTCCCCAAGAAGCCATTAGCACTTCCCTTTTTGTTTCCTCGTTTGTATCTTTTCTTTTCGTTTTTCAGCATGGCGGATCTTAACCTTCCTGGGGGAATACCCGTGCCTGGATGGTTCCGAAGGTACTTAGAAGCCAGGGCCAATGACGTGGGCACGGCAGACATCCCTCCTCCTCCACCAGTGGTCGCAGTTCCTCCTTCTTCTGGTACCGCCTTTGCCAAAATATGCAAAGACTTTAAAGCAATGGGCGGCAAGAACTTCGTTGGAACTGAAACCTTCATTGAGGCACGAAACTGGCTAAAGGAAACAGAAGACTTGTTCATTATCTTTGATATGGAGGACCATAGGAAAGTTCAGTTAGCAGCATGGTTGTTGAAAGAGGAAGCTGCATTTTGGTGGGAAGTCACCAACGCCACCAGGCCAGTTGAGACTTGGGCAGACTTTAGAGAGAGGTTTGGGCTTAAGTTCCTATCGTCGGCAGAGGAGAACCTTCAGATGGAGAGGTTCCTAGCACTCAAGCAAGGGCATATGTCTGTGAGGGAGTATGTGAATAAGTTTAATCAGCTTGCTCAGTTCGGTTTGGATTTGGTCAACACAGCCCAGAAAAAGGCTGTACGCTTTGCTCGAGGATTGAACGAGCCACTACACAGCTTGGCCCTAACTCATATACCCATGGGGGCGACCTTTGAAAGCTTGGTGGATATGGCTCTACTCCTTGAGGAAGACAAGAATAGCAAGAAGGAGGTTAAGCCTAATGAGACTTAGAATAAGAAGGCTGACTTCAAGAAGGGGAACAACAAGAATAATAAGAATAACAAGAGCAACAACAAATCACGTGAGACGAGGAAGTGCAACTTCTATGGTATTACTGGACATCTAGCAAAAGACTGTAGAAGGAAGAAGAGGAAGTTGGGTGAACGCTTTCATTGTGGAGATACTGGACACATCAGCAAGGATTGCCCTGAGAAGCAAGGGCAGGGGCAAGGGCAGACTCAGCGAGCAGGACCTTCTAGAGGGCAGTTGCATGCTCTCAACACCGCTCCAGCTCCTAACCGAGGTAGTAATATTTCCGTAGAAAGCCTTTTTTACATTTCTGACTTTCCTGTCCGAACTTTATTTGACTCTGACGCATTGCATACTTTTATTTCTTCTGATATTGTTGAAAATCTGCACCTAAGTACTAGTCTGGTTGAGGATCCCGTTATAGTTTCAAATCCAATTGGGGGCTCCGCCCATTTATCTATGATGTGTGTGGATTTGAGGATCTCTATCTTAATCATAGAATTCACGTGTAATGCTTATGTTCTCGGATTTATGGGATACGGTTTGATCCTAGGTATGGACTGGCTGTCCGATTATGGAGCCATTCTTGATTGTGAACGAAGGGTAGTGAGGCTCATGACTCGCCTTGGTAATACCCTTGAAGTTTCTTGTAACCCTAAGGGTCCAGTCATGTTATGTTATCTTGAATCCCTTGACTCGTCCGACGATGATTTGCAATCTGTAAGAGTGGTCCGAGAATATCCAGATGTCTTTGATGAAGTGAGGGGATTACTTCCTAAACGCGAGATAGAGTTCCGAATTTATCTTGTTGATAATTCCAAGCCAGTTTCATTGCCTGTTAGGCACATGGCCCCGCAAGAAAGACGAGATCTCAGTAAACAATTCAATGAGTTTCTTGAGAAAAATTTCATATGACAAAGCATTTCTGAATGGGGTGCTCCGGTAGTATTCGCTACTTAGGCGGATGGATCGCTTCGTCTGTGCGTAGATTATCGTGAGTTAAACATGCTGACAAAGAAGAATAGGCACCCACTACCAAGAATCGACGATCTGTTTGACCAGCTTGTGGGAGCATCTGTTTTCTCTCAACTCGATCTAGCCATAGGATTCCATCAGCTCAGAGTGGCTGAGGATAGCATTGACAAAACTGCGTTTAGGACTCCAGATGGGTTCTTCAAATGGCTCGTTATGTCGTTTGGGTTAACAAATGCACCCGCATACTTTGTAGATTTGATGAGCAGGGTGTTTCGGGAGTTCCTTAACAAGTTTGTGGTAGTTTTCGTGGATGATATTTTGTTCTTCTCAAAAAGATGAAGAAGAGCATGCTAGGCATCTCAAGGAAGTCATGGAAACGCTTAGAGCACACCAGTTAAAGGCTAAGTTCTCCAAATGCCATTTTTGGAGGAAGGAAGTTCGGTTCCTTGGACATGTAGTTTCTAAGCAAGGCATAGCCGTGGACCCCGCAAAGGTAGTTGCGGTACATGACTGGAAAATTCCTAAGAATGCAATGGAGGTGAGGAGCTTTCTCGGTTTGGCGGGCTACTACAGGAAGTTCATTAGGGACCTCGCTAAGATTTCATCCCCTCTTACTAAATTAATAAAGAAGAACCTACCTTTTGCATGGGACCTAGAATGTGATGCTGCTTTTCAGAGACTTAAGAGAGCCCTCACCACAGCTCCAGTCTTAGCATTACCCGATGGAGGTAAGATGTTTACCGTGTACGCAGATGCGTGCGGCACAGGGTTAGGCGTTGTCCTAATGCAAGAAGGAAGAGTAATATGCTACGGGGGCAGACAACTTAAAGTCCATGAGAAAAACTATCTCACGCATGACTTGGAGTTGGCCGCGATTGTTTTTGCACTTAAAGCTTGGCGCCATTATCTTCTAGGGGAGAGGTTCGAGCTATATACCGACCACAAATCGCTTAAGTACCTCTTCTAACAGAAAGACTTGAATCTAAGACAACAGCGGTGGATGGAGTTCTTGGCATCATATGACTTCGATATAGCTTATACCCCTGGCAAGGGTAATGTGGTGGCAGACGCGCTAAGTAAAAAAAGGCTGACTTTGAGCCCCTTGTTTGTTGAAATGAAAAGCCTTGAGTTTATAGCAACCTTTGATTTTACACCTGTTGTTGAGTCATTGACTGCTACGTTTGCATCTCTTGAGTTAAGACCTACACTTCTAGATCAAGTAGGGACTTCACAGAAGGAAGACCCACAGTTAGTTGAAATCATGGACAAGCTGATTGGAGGTGAGACATCAAGTCACCTCAGTAGGTATGCCATAGATAACAAGGGATGGCTAAGGCGCGATGGAAGGTTAGGTGTCCCACAAGTGGGAGACTTAGTAAGGAGAGTTCTCGAAGAAGCGCACCACTCGAAGATGACTATACATCCCGGAGGGGATAAAATGTACAAGGATATGAAACACATTTTCATTTGGGATGGAATGAAAAGGGATGTGGCAGAGTTCGTTTCGAAGTGCATGGTGTGCCAACAAGTAAAGGCCGAGTCAAAGAAGCCCTGTGGGCTATTACATCCTTTGGAAGTTCCGCAATGGAAATGGGAGAGTATCTCGATGGATTTCGTGGATGGGCTGCCTAGGTCTAGGAAGGGAAATACTAGCATATGCGTCATAGTTGATAGACTCACGAAAAACGCTCACTTCATTCCGATGAAGAGCAAGAGGACCGCATCATGGCTAGCATCCATTTACCTTCGAGAGATAGTACAATTGCATGGAGTTCCTTCTAATATAGTTAGTGATCGTGACCCGATTTTCACTAGCCAGTTTTGGAATAGTCTGCAAGAAGCAATGGGAACACAACTGAACTTAAGCACGGCCTATCACGCACAGACAAATGAAAAAACCGAAAGGGTAAATAGGGTACTAGAAGATATCCTGAGGCTATGCATTCTTGACTTTGGGGGTACTTGGGAAGACCATCTTCCTCTCGTGGAGTTTGCGTATAATAACAGTTACCAAGTCGGAATGGCACCGTTCGAAGCCCTATATGGAAGACCGTGCAACTTGCCAACTTGTTGGTGGGAGACGACAAACAGACTTATACTTGGGCCCGACATGATAAGGGACACTTCTGAGAAGATTGAGTTGATACGAAGACCGATGAAAACGGCCCAAGATAGACAGAAATCTTATGCGGACCAGAGAAGGACAGACTAAGAGTTCGAAATCGGAGATATGGTCTTTATAAAGGTTTCTCCGTTACGCAATGTAGTTCGTTTTGGAGCAATTGGAAAGCTAGCACCAAGATTTGTAGGACCGTTCCCCATCATTGAGAGGATTGGACGGATGGCCTACAAGGTAGACTTACCCGAGAAGTTGTCTGGAGTACACAATGTCTTTCACGTCTCACATCTCCGAAAGTGTTTGCATGAGTCAGCCGAAGTGGTTGAGCCAAGCATCCTTGAAGACGTGGAAGTGGAGAAAGAAGCAACATTGAGGCGAGTTCCGATTCGTATCTTAGGAACGGAGATTAAGAAGCTAAGGAATCGAGAAGTCAAGCTCGTGAAAGTGCAGTGTAGTGAAGCCCAAGAGGATGAAACTTGGGAAACCGAAGAAAAGATACGCGCGCTTTACCCATTTCTTTTTGAGGGTACATTCTCGATCTCTTTTTCCTTGAAAACCTTTTTATATCATGCTTCTAATATCTATGTTTGTCTTATTATCTTCTCGATCTTATCTTGAGAACCTTAGGTAGAACCGTATGGATGTAAACATGTGATTGAAACATGTTATGGTTGATGGTTGCAAATGGTTGCAAGTGGTTGCAAGTGGTTGCTAGTGGATGCATGACACACATTAGGCACTAGATCGGCTCAGTCACATTTTCATGTTGCATATGCATGGGTGCTTATACTTGTACATGGATGGAACCTGTTATGCTATCACTTGGATGTTGCAAATGGATGAATGACTGTGCACTCATGTAGATATTATAAACTATGCTAGGAATTTGCATACATGTTGGATTCATGACACTAACATATTTTGCATTAAGGAGGATTACTGAATCAGTAACCGCCTGATCTTTTGCATTAGATAAAGTTCATATACACACACTTTCTGCATATGTTCATACAGCACTAGAAGACTTTTAAGGACAATGGTTTCCTATGGATGATGCTTTGAGTAGATGCTTGATTGGATGGTAGGACACATCCTCCCTAACTTAGAGATTTCGGGGACGAAATCCTTTAAGGAGGGGAGAATGTAACAACCCGTGTTTTTATAACGTGTAATAACCATAAATCAAGGCAGAATTAATTTTTAAAATAAGAATCAAGGGAAACGGGTTACGCCATTACGTTCGTCTCGAAATTCTGCTTGGAAACAAGTCCGAGTTTTCGAAAATCGGAGTCTGTATAACCGAGTTATGACCATTCGAAGTTTTCAGAAATTTTCAAATTCAAAACAGACTCAATTCGAATTCAAAATTTGAATTTCAAACCTCCAAATGGACTGGGCGGGAAAAATCCTGCCCAAGACCAGGTCGACCTGGGGGTCGACTATGTAGTCGACCTACCCAGGGCCAGGTCGACCATAGTGTCGACCTGGGGGTCGACCTGGTGCCCGAGCCCATTTCTGAAGCTAGATTCACTCTGTTCAATGTGGCCTCATTTCTGTCCACATTCGTTGACCTGACCCTATAAATACAACCCCTAACACCAGTCTCTCTACACCAAATTTCTTTCTGACCTTATGATGCTCTGATTCTGGTTGAAATGTTTGAGAGAGGGACTGCTTCTACTACGTTGAGACTGCGTTAAAGGAATTGCTGATTAGGGGACTTCTATTAAGACTTAACTAAGCAACAAACGACTTTTTTTTTTCTAATTCTCGAACCACGATCTGTAAGCCCCAGTTATTTTCAGATTTAAACTGTAAATGTATTATGAATATGATGTAAAATTGAAATTGGACCTATGTATGATGACTGTTTACATTCATTCTTGTTCATCTTGGATCTTGACTCTTGAATATTACTATGACATCAATTTGGGCCTGTTCATGTTGTAAATCAAAAAGAGAAACCCCTCTTATTATCATGTTGAATCTGTTATCAGTCACATATTTATGACTATACTATCACCTTATGACAGTCGTTACCATGACTATACTATCACGTTGTGACAACTATTATTTTGACTAGTACCTTATTTCTAGAATTGGAATCCTTATGTTTGAGGCCAATATTTCATATGCCAGTAATGTTTTATTTCAAGTCATACCATGCTATGCTAGTAATCACTCTTGCCACCTTATACCCATTTCTTTTTATGTCATTCCCTAATTAGATTTATTTGTATCGATTCGAACCTTCATGCGATGGGAATACGATTTGGGTAGATTAGGTAAAATTTGAATTAGCTTTAAACTTGAACATGAACATTATTATGACATGAACCTGAATATGGACATGAACTTGACACGATTTGACATAAAACATGACTTGAAAACTCGACATGAATCTAAACATGAAAACTTGAACATAGACATGACAGTTAGATAAACTTGAAAATGGACAACTCGAGGTTGGGTTGGTTTGCAATGTAAATCTGCCCGGAACCGCCCGGCAAATCCAGTGGCTGCAAACAATAAGATCCAATGTGGGTAGTTGGTCATATCGCACATAAAAACCCGAGGTTAGACTATGTTGTGGTGTAAATCTGCCCGGAACCGCTCGGCGAATCCAGTAACTACAACAGTTGGTCTAATGTGAGAGGTTGGCGTGCACTAATGAATTAATGCCACATGATAGGGTTAAGTCATGAACCACTTGAATATACTTAACCAACTTGATACGATGACTTGATAGGGTTAAGTCATGAACTGCTTGAACACACTTAACCAACTTGATACATGATCTGGATAGGGTTAAGTCACGAATTTGAATGACAACACTTAACCTATTAGAAACCCTTGTTACGCGGTCCTTTTCAGCAGTAACCCACTTAGATGTATCACGATACCCTGGGACTAGGCAGGGTGGGGCACGATTACTGGGATGATTGTAAGCGACCAGAACGACGGCTGAGTAGGTGCGCCATTGCAGGTTCAGGCGGGCTATGGTCGTGCACGTAGTCCGGAGTTGAAAAAGCAGGCATTGGGCACCCATAGGTTTACACTGTGCGTGCTTGATTCGTGTCGGTGGTTGGCACCATAGGACTTGATACACCTTATGGTGGACCTAGCACAGGTAACTACATTTCTAGATAGAGCCGTATGACACAAACACATGACGAGCTTGGACTTGTAAGGAGCCGATCGATTAGTAGATCGTACCGTAGGACCCCGTAATGGGTCACTTCATGACACTGGACTAAGGGATCATTTCATGGTTAATACTTGATATGGATTAGAATACTAGTACAGTTGGTGTAGCGAACCTTGAACATGCGATGCCAGACTTGACTTATCTTGTTATCTTAATTATCCAACTAGTTCTGTTATTCTCCTTATGTTTAATTCCAGTTTTCACATATCATGTTACCTTTACTAGTTTTCATACTGAAAGTCACTAGGGCTTACCAGTCTTTATGACTGACCCTTTTTCTTTCACCCCCTTTTCTTTTGTTTCCCCCCCAGGTTCCCAGGGAGGAAACACTAGCTCTTAGCTTGCATTCAACTTGCTTTCTGACAGCTCATGTACGGTTTGGTCTTGGGCTATGCTATGGCTGCTTCTGCTATTTATGGGGAATAATTTACTTTGGTTTTAAAGTTTATGCTTCTTTACTATGAACTTGATGTAATGGAATAATTTTGTATCTTGGATATATGAGCTTTTGGCTCTTTTCTTGGAAATAATAAAAAGTTGGTTTTTAATTTCTACCGCTGTTTTATTTATGTTTTGCCTTGTGATATCTCTGTGCATGTTTACCTAGATAATACTCCACCAAAACTAGTGCATTCCCTTTGCGAGTGACCCTAGCAGAGGTGGAGTGTTACACACGCAAATAAATTCTTTACTCAACAGCTAATCCATTTACCTGTTCATACATATATAATACACATGTATATATTTCTATCTATTCTCTAATCTGTTCAGTTGTATGATTTAATCGAATAAATTTTACCATTCATTCTCTTATTGATTAATTTAACTATCATTGTAATAATTTAAATAATCGAATCCACAATCACACCACACAAACAATAATCAAATTGTTTTTAACTTTTCAAATATACATCTTTTATATATTCAAAAAATCATATTTCTAAAACCAGACTATATATGTAATCACAAATACGTTATTTATAAACATATAACTCTCAACTCGTTCTGGGGCATTTTTGACCCCATCTCTAATGAGTTATTCTGTTTCTGCTATACTCATACTAGGACATTACTGATCCAATCTATAATGAGTTACTCGTCCTAGAACACTACTGGTTCTATTTCTGACGAGTTCGTTAATAAGTTATATTCCAGAACTAAGCTCAACCAAAACTCTGATACCACGTTGTGACGACCCAAAACCCCGTACTGATGGCGGCGAGGGTCATCTTTGGAATATAACACATAAACAGATAACAACATGACAGAAATAAATAAATACACCAGATAATGTACAAATAATACACTAGATAAACATAATCATCAGAGTTACACAGTATACAGGATCATACTTAGTACAAAATACAGTTCAGCTATACATAAATGTCTACAGCAGCGAACAAACATAATATGTGCAATAGGAGCTGAACAACATAAAAAGAGATAAATGATAGAATCCATCTTCAGCTCCAGCTATCCAGAAAGAGCCTGCTAGAACCTGAATACAAGGTTGCCCGTGTGGAAAGAGGGGCACCCGAGTTTGCAAGTGAAACAAACTACGAGTCAGTCATGGGACTGGTATGAGAAATCTACTTAACACATTATATAATTTGGCTAATCACAGGACTACGCCACTTTCGCGGAACGGGTTTACTCCATTGGATTGCCAGTGCTCAAAACAAGTAAATCTTTTACACATCGCAATGCTTTTTATAAAAATGAAGTTGATATAAGACTCAAGTCCCATCACATAATGCAATGCAAACTGGAGGATAGAGTTTTACATTATATCGACCAAGATATGCTTAATACATGTAAAGTAAAATCACTTAAAATGTAAATTTTATCATTTAATTCTTAATCAGACTCCAACTGTAAATTAGTAAGAGAACGATTCAATAAGTATTAACCCCGAAGGCCGAAACCATCATCAGACCAATACCCAGGAAACCAACCATCTTAGCTCGTTTCTAGTTAGTTTCTAATTTTATAAACAATCATAAATATCAATCACAGGCGACATGAGCGTCCCATGCCACTATGTCGCCAAATATAGGTTTACAATCAAAACCGCACGATGTCGTATTTGGAAATTGGATTTCCGTCATGAACCAAGGCAAAAGATAGTCCTTACCGAATTCGAGACAATCTAGCCCATGTCTCAAGCAAGTACTCAGTTAAGCCTTTGGAGCGACAGGGTCGGTCCGCCGATGTGGATTAAATGCCTGAACACTGCGCTTCCCCGCCCTTTGGGGTGTAAATGAGCCAATGAATGACTCCATCGGTCCCGGATCGACCGATATAACCAAGGCGCCTCGCAAGAACAACAACCACACAGGTGAAAATAATATAAATGTCAGGGCTGGTAGGTCACTGACACCACCCTAGCTAGAAGGAAACGCATGCCCTCCTTGAGGTACTCTCCCGTTTTTGGTTCATACCGGGGTGTGAGCTCGCGAATCAACGTTATACACAAAGCTATGCCACGCAGGCTGTGCTTTGATCATCCATTACAAGACTTTGCTTTTCAACAGAAGCCTTGATCATCTGCCACTTAGGCATGCCACATAGGCAATTCACTCTATGAGACTTATTTCTATCGATATATAACCTCTGAGCTCGTACGTCTTAGAGAAGGGCGTTAAGCAAGAGAATAAATTCTCCGCCGCCAAACAGATATATATTTAATAGAGATCAATCAGCAAAGAACAAAACCCAATGTCAGACACACAGTCCATTTACAAGTTCGTTCTGGGTCTGAACGAAATCGGAGGCACTATATACCTCGCATATCCATCGATCTCCACGTACGTCTGGATGATCACCACTCATTATCCATATTTCGGGATGGCTCCCAATCAGGACATCAGTTATCATCTAACCGAGGTGAAGATCTCCGGCCTTCAACCACCGTCTTTATCATCGACTTCTTTTCGCCGATCAATTATTTGAAATGAGATTTAACTCGGCCTTTTCAAATAATTCATGTACATTTAGAATTTAAATCAATTCATTTCAATGGTTAAACTATTCGACACCAATAATTCTGTTATTAAATGTAATTTTCACGCCAAATACATTCAACCATCAAATATATAATAAACCGGGTAAAGTCGGTTTATTTTCCAATCCATATCGTTTATAATATTTTATCGCGATTTATCGTTATTTTTATTCGCTTAAAGATAGCCAATTTCATTCAAACGACGCTTCAGGCCATAACGCGGTCATGGCGCTGTTTTTCTTCAGATTTGATTTACACATATCTAAAAATCTAACCGTTGGATCTTCCCAAATTTTATATCATTAGAAAGATCTTTTCAAAACGAATCCAATGGTTTCAGTTTCGGGAAAATCCAACGATCGGATCTCCCGCTACACTCGTTTGAAGTTTCGATTTCAAAATACGAACTGCAGCGTCGTTATTCGATTTAATTTAATTATATTTATATTTATATATAAATATAATCGATTCTGGCGCTGTTTTTCTTTATATTTGAATTAAACATTCCAGACAATCCAACCATTGGATCTTCACAAAGTGGGTGTCGTTGGAAAGATATTTCCAAGGCGAACCCAACGGTTGCGGTTTCGGGAAAATCCGACGGTCAGATCTTCCGCACTAATCTTTTGGAATCACGGTTTCAAAACACGTACTACAGCTTCGTTATTCGATTTATTTTAATTGTATATATATATATAATCGATTCTTTGATTTCAAAACAATATTCTTTTCATACATTTAATAAAAATGAAATTTTTATCAAACAGAAATTTATTTCAACACCTCACTATTTTTAACACTTCATGTATATAATAAAAATGTGATTTTTAATGTAAAACAATTTATTTCAAAACACGACTATTTTACATAGTTCGTATAGATGATAAAAATATGATTTTTATTATAAAACAATTTATTTCAAAACATGACTATTTTATAAAGTTCTTATAGATGATAAAAATATGATTTTTATTATAAAACAATTTATTTGAAAACACGACTATTTTATATAGTTCATATAGATGATAAAAATATGATTTTTATTATAAAACAATTTATTTCAAAACATGAATTTCGTTCAACACATGAATTTCTATTTAACACATGAATTTCTATTCAATCCCTGAATTTCTATTAAACACACGAATATAGTTTCAACACATGAAAATAATTCTAACACATGAATATTATTGAAAATCTTGGCAGCATAACGGTAGGGTAGTTAAAACTGGGACCGTCCCTAGTACGGCTCCTCGCTCTACATTAAAGCCTCGCAGCTTTTGACAATGGGGATTTCATGCATCTAGTTCGCGCGCAGGCGGCTTGTTTATTTTTTTCTTTTCCACAAACTAATCCTATGTGGTTTCAACCAAATAATTTTCAACCACAAACGGGTATTTTTCAAACCCAATCAATCGATTTCAACCACAAATAATTCTAATCAACCATTCGCTATCAACAAATTTTCACACCAATCACAACCAATAAATATCGTCCATGGTTTGTGGACGAGGGACGTATATATATATGTATAAGTATATTTCACTTCTATTTCAGTATATATATATATAATTTTTACAACGCATATATAACTTATACATCGAACATACAACTTATACAATGCTTATACATGAGGTGTACAATGCTTATATAACTCATACTTCGAATATATAATTTATACATCATCATTTCCAAATCGTTTATAAATCAGAAATCACACATTGGGTTCCACTCCGCCAAAAATTGCAGAAGGCTTAGAAAAATATCCGGTCTCTTCCAGAATGTAGAAGACGTCCCCACGAGTCCACTTTCTCTTGTTTCACTGAATTTCGTCAACAAACGAAAAAGATATGATTTTTACAGTGAAATCAAAAACCGTAGCGCTTTAAAGTGCTATAGAATAGTTTAAAATAATTATCAGCCATTACCTCTCTGAATTCTTCAAAACTAGGTTTGAACTTTGCGATCAAACGGTGAAGCGGATCGACGGCCGGCCTTCGCAGCGAGGAAGATGGGGAGAGAGACGCACTGGCGCCTGGAGCGGGGCCCACTTCAGTTGCCTATAGGCGGCGGCGGTTTGAATGCCCAGACTTCCTGGCGTCGATTCTCTCCAAATACTAGACGAGGAGGAGCGCCACCTATACGGATTTGAAGAGGAGGGTGGGATCTTCAAAAAGTTCAACTGGGGCGTTCGATAATGGTGCGTGGATTGGAAGATATCGAGGAGAGAAGGTGCTGAAGGGTTTCCGCCGTTAGCTCGATGTTGGGGAGAGAGAAAAACGTTTTTGTGGAAAATGAAAATAATAAAAGGAATTTTCCTATTGCCCGTTATATATTTAAATCGGAAAATAGGGTTTTCTCCAAACAAACTCCAATCCAAACCCAACGACTGTCGCCTCTAGCTAAATACCCCATTCCGAACACAATGGGATATGTTTCGTAGGCCCATTTGACTATTTCGGTCAGTTATTCTTCAAATTAAAATATAAAACATTCAATTTTTGATTTGAACGTACATTTCAATTTTCCGGGGCTACATACTGATTCTAAAAATTCCAGAAAATTAAATCTAGCTATGTTTTGACGATACGGTCCCAACAAAAATAGTTTTGTCGAATTCTGAGACCGTTTGAAACTGGTCGATCCAATTCAATAGAAATCGACCAAACACATTTTCCTTTTCCACGCTCACATACTAGCTTCAAAAATTATGAAATTTGAAACCTAGCAATAATTTGACATCCTGGATCCAACAAAAGTGGTTTCGTCGAATTTTGAGGTCGTTTGCAAAATGGCTATTTTCACGGGCTATATAAACTTTATAACGACCTTTCTGTGAATTTAGCCATAACTTTTGGTTCCCGCTACGAAACTTCGATTTTTCGGATTTGTTAGAAAGATATTCACTAACAGATTTAAATATTTTTGGTTTCACTAAAATCCGTTTTGTTTTGCTCCGGGTACAGTGAGTCAAAGTTTCAATTCAAATTTTGAAACTGTCGCGCCATTTCAGGCCTTGTTTATAATTCAAAGTAATTATATTTATTTTCAAACATCGATTCAAACTCACTTTTCATCATTATTATTTAAAATATTTATTTTAAATATCTAAAATTCACTAAAATAGCCAATTTAAAATTTTCAAACTGGTTCAGATTTTCCGGGTTGTTACAGTTAATACGATTGTGTTTATTGTGAAGAGGAAGTGACCTCGATGAAGTCGCGTTTTAGGAAGTGGGGGAAATTGATAGTGTGTGTTTCGATTGAAAGCAGGTAGTTTGGTTCGGAAGGATTAAAAGGGGAAGAAGAACCATACCGACAAGTATTGTGTCTGCTTTGTGATGAGGATCGACTCCAAGGTGTTGTGGAGAGTGGATTGAAGCTACATGAATGGTTCAGTTTTGTGCCGGAAGGAAGGAAGGCTCGATAATGGCTTGAAGCCACTGTGTCGGGTTCTGTATTTCATCGGGGAAGGAAGAGGGTGACATTCGAATAAGAATGTAAGTAAGGTTAAGTTATGATATTAATTAATTTTTATTTAACAAGTTAATAATCATTTAAATCGCATCAAACTCATATAAATCATAAACGACTTCATGCGAGGTTCGAAATTCACGAACAAAACGATATTGGATTTATAGCTGAAAGGTTTACAAGCTGGAGTTGATTTGGATTTTTCCGAAGATAGATGGAATTTAAAAATCAAACATCTCCAATATATTTCATCAGATAAAGATCGTAGTGAGTAAATCTCACTCACCTTTTATTAAAATTATTTTTATTAGTTAAAAATAATTGTTTGTTGCTTGTTTGGTTGAATTCAATATTTTTATGCATCTTAAAAATATATTAGTTATTTAGGCTTGGTGGTTGCTATTATATATATATATATTGGTGGTTGGATTTCCCGCAGTATCATTAGCGGATGCCCGTGGTACCATTAGCGGATGATTACCCTATACGCCCCACGCTATAATAGTGGATGACCTTCTATACTGCGATATCCTGCCTCGAAGCAGGATGTGTATTATTTATGTTGACTAACGTCTGTGGATGCAGGAAAACAGGTTGGAGGGATCCAACTGGATCCCTCAAAAAAAAATATTATCTGTTTGTTTAGTTGTTTGCATATATACCGTCATATATGATGTGTTAGAAAACCTGAATATAAATAATTGGTTGTTTGGTATTTAAATATCACTGGGCCTGAGGGTTGATTTATAAAATATCACGGAAAGGATATTTGAGATTTTAAAGGGAAATTCTATTTTTTCTAAATAGAATTTGAAATTTGAATAGAATAAAAATATTAACTTGTTTTGAATATTTTAAACAAGCAATTTGTTTGTAAACAAAGTTTAAAAAAAGAGGTGAAATGAATTATCATTTGATAAATTCAGGAAATATAAATACAAGTGGAATTTAAATAAAGGAAAATTTATATTTTCCAAAGTAAAATATTTATTTCAAATGAAGTTGAAATCGAGACTTGTTTTAATATATATAAACAAGTAATATAAGGCGATGTTACAAAGAAAGGTGAAAAACCATAAATTGGATAATATGGATATTTTAAATTCAAATGGAATTTAAACAAAGGGAATTCAAATTTAGAATTTTGAATATAGAAACTTAAATGGAATTTGTTTATAGAAATTGAATGGAGTTTGGATATAGAAAATTCAAATATAGAATTCAAATAGATTTGAAATGGGAATTTGAATATAGAATTCAAATAGATTTGAAATGGAAATTTGAATATTGAATTCAAATAGGTTTGAAATGGGAATTTGAATATAGAATTCAAATAGAATTGAAATGGGAATTTGAACATATAATTCAAATAGAGTTGAAAGGGGAGTTCGAATATAGAATTTAAATAAAGTTGAAATGGAAATGGAATATAGAAAATTTAAATAGAATTGAATTGAAATTTAAATATAGAA
Organism: Allium sativum; assembly: GCA_030737875.1. NCBI lineage: Eukaryota > Viridiplantae > Streptophyta > Magnoliopsida > Asparagales > Amaryllidaceae > Allium > Allium sativum. The sequence goes on along the minus strand of CM060923.1, from coordinate 223,126,862 downwards.
AATCGAAGTATAAATAAATTATAACTGAGTAAGTGAAAATCGACGATTTTAGATAATCAGAATTTTTGAGTTGAATTGGGAAAACTGGTTTAGTATATATTAGAATAGGGTTGAATTTATTATAAACAAAGTTCAAACATTTATATTTATAAATATAAGTAAAACGAACTCGCCGCAGCGCGGCAGTTCGTAAATTGGCATTTCGAACTTCGATTGAGTATACAAAACTCAATTGAAGTCGGAATTCTTTGAAACAAGAAACGTCAGGACCGATTTGATAATAGTTTTCTAATGGAGGAGAAAAATCTAGATTTCATTGAATAGATTTTGAGTTATGTCAAAAACAAATTTTCAGAAAAGCAGCGCCATAACCATTTAAAAACCATAACCGTTTATTTAACTTTATAAAAGGATTTTAAGCGAATAAAATCCGAATTTCTATTTAGAAAATTTCAGATTTGAGTTGTAAATTATGTGTGAACTTAAGTGGAGTAATGAATTGATTTTTGAAACAGAAATCAGATTTTTGATTATTGAATAGAACTAACTAATTTGATTAGGAATTAGTTAATGAGATTTTGAATTGATATGGGCTTTGAATAAGTGAATTCGATTTGAAAATTTATATTCGAAATCGAAAAGGAAACTAGAATTGAAATTGAAATTCAATTTGGTTATAAGCAAGTTAAATATTTTGTTTGAACATGTTATGTTCAAACAAAGAAGTGAAATTGGAAAAATAGCGAATTAAAGACTAAAGGAGCGAAACTGAATTCAAATGATTGGATTGAGTTGAATTGAATTGAAAACAGGTGAGCATGTGTTAGACAGGTATGGGATGAAGTATATGAAGATTTTAATTTATGTGGCCGACAAGAAGGTACATGTTTAAATTCATATATGAGATTTTATGTGCCGTATCAGCAAGCCGCTTGGCTTTTTCTTTTGGATTGGTGAGGGCCATGGGAGGCTATTTGAAATATCCCGATGCTCCCGGTACAAGGGAGGTTATGGCGATTTTTTCCGGGAATTTAAGGAGTTAGAATATTTTAAAAAAAATTTGATAGTTAGAAATCAATATATCAATATATACTGAATTCGATAAAGAAACAAATTTAAAATAGAATTTTATAAACAAAAAGGAAATCGATAGGCTGGTAATAGAAAGAGAAACATATATACGTTTAAAAATGAATAATTGGTTTTTATAATGTTGATTATTCCTGGTAAGTGGTTTTGTCTATTCTGAAGTTAATGATGTTTTTAGTCAAGGTCTAAGAGGTAATTTTACCCTAACTTGATTGATTTCATTTTTAATTGATAAATAGAAAGATCCAATCTCGAAGAGAAGTGTTTGAAAAAGAGTTAGTTGAATAAAATATTTTGGGTTGTTGTAACGATGTTTTATACAGCATTCGTTTTAACCTAAGTGATGGAATTTTGGGAATATAAAAGTAAATATATAATTAAAGTAGTCGGGAAAGATATAAGTGATTGAAAATGTTTTCAATTGCGAATAGAATATATTTTCTAAGTATAGAAAATAAAAGAAGGTGATATAGGGAAATGTTTTTCCAACTAGCGTAAGAGATCAATAAGATTTTTGGAAATATTTGGTTAACAAATATTTGATAGGGAAATGAAGAAGTGAATTTATTAATGAAATATTAATTAAAGGCCCAGTGATTTGTTTGATGTTATGGATGGGTGTTTGTTTTTCTTCGATAGTTAAATAACCGACTATCTTAGTGTTTGCCAATATTGTTGTCAATATGGAGAGACCAGTTGGATTATTATCCGTGAATCATTTCGTATTAGCAGTAACATTGCGAATCAGATTATACGAAGGTAATCGAAGACGGTGTAAAGTGCAAAGGCTTTTTCTATTAATGGAAATTGTTCCTTCGGTTTCGTTCAGTCCCAGAACGAACATATATGGACGGATGTCTGACAAAGTATTTCCAATGATCGAATATGTTGGTCTGTATAAATATATATGGTGGCAACGGATTTATTCCCTTAGCATAATATCCAGAATATTTGTGCAAATCAATTAATGATTAACGGATCTGACAATGTGGCATTCAAAGTGATGGTGCTATCAATGAATGATAAGAAATCGTAGCCTCAGGCCTCAACAACTGGGAAATGACAAAAATCGGGCAGGCAGCCTATGTGGGTCGCTCCCATTAGGGTGTATTATCACCTATCTAGAGATTCATTTAATTCCTTATTCTATTCGATGTTGTCCCATTCGGGAAACAGTTGCTGATCCCAACCGTTGGTGATATACATTCATACACTCAAGCGAAATGAGTGGTCGGTCATGTATGGGTCGGTTTGCAAGATGTTCTTGTTGAACCCAGTGTATTCCTCTCTATAGATACATTATCGGATGATGGTTCCTTACCTTGTCATAGTCAGAATCCAAATCTCCAATAAGCGCCCCGCGGTTTTTTGATTTTATATTATTTATGGAGCGTGAGATGCAAGCGTTCCGCTAGATTCTATTTATTTGATGTAGACATTATTATAATGTCACTGGATTTTTGTATCAAAGTGTTTTGGGTTATAGTAAGATAAAAACCGTCCATATTTATGTGTGGGTTGGTCTTACTATTATCTTTTCTTCCGAAAGAATTTTGAAAGTTAAACAAATGGTTGGAGTTTACTCACGCCAGTCCCATGACTGACCCAGAGTTTATTTTGTTTTTGTTTCCCTAAACTCTTGGGTGCCCAAATTTGTATGGGCAATCAAGTAGTCGGGATTTTACAGATTCATTTGGAGGAGCTGGAAGAAGGAGGCTTCAACAGTTAGCTATAGACTATTATATTTGCGGAGTGTACTATGTTGTATCTGGAAACAAGTGTTTATAACTGTTCCAAGAATAACTGTTGTGCTCTGATGATGGTATGTATATACAGTTGCTGATTTGTATTTCAAAAGTTATGTTATTTAATATATTTTATTCATTCCGTTGTGAGTTTGTTATCTTCGTTTTCTTCTATTCTAATATTTCTTTCTATCCCTCATCCTCTAAATTCTTTCTAATAATGATTCGTATTTCTGTGCAATTTGGGTTGGACATGTGGTGTTATTAGTCAACTCAAAGGGTACGGATTTGCGGGCCGTTACAGTTGGTATCAGAGCCTAGGTTGAGCGAATGCCTAGGCTTTGGTGGGATGTGCTCATTAGAAATAGGGTCAGTAGTACCCTAGAATGAGTTGAGTGTATATATACGAGAGAGCATATTTGTTAATTTGATATAAAAGTTATTTTATATTGTGTTGGCTAGTCTGTTGAGTGGTTTATGAATTTTGATCGAATCGTGGGACGCCACAAAGTCGATAGGAATTTCTAAACACTCGAACAGAGAAATTTGACATGATATTGTTTTAAAGTGGGTGAATGAAATTATTTTACCCAAAACTCTATTTTGATATAGAAAGAATAATTTTTGAAATTATTATAATATATGGATGTGTTGGTTGTTATTATTATAATCAAATGAGATTATAAGAAATGAAATGGTTATATAGAACCAAATTGAATTTGTATATGAATAAGATATACAATTGAGATGAATTAAAATAAAATTCAAACCAGAATTTGGAATTTTAAATCCCGGGAAGTTGGAAAATATCTTTCAAAGTATATTTAAATAATAAAGCTTTGTGTTAGAAGGATGTTTGAATAAAAATCATTTTGAATGGATTTCGAAAGTGATAAAGCATTGAACTCACTTTAGTCGTTGGAAAACAATTCTGATAATGACTGCAGCATTATCAGTGTTCATTTTCGAGTTCTAAGTAATGAACTGCTACCGTAGAAAAGTTTTTGATGAAAATTTGCTTGGAAGGAAACAAGTTGGGTTCGAAAATTCAAATGTTTTGAATTTGTTATGGAAATAAATATATGTATATATTTATGTGATTTCAAAAGGATTTGGAATAGAAACCCGGGAATTTGAATTCTGGAATTAAATTTAACTTAGACAAGTAAAATGGATCAAAGTGAATAAATTGAATCAGAATCAAGTTGAATGAATTAGAATGCATATGAAAGAAAACCAAAAGTTTTGGTGGAATTAAATTTGTTGAAATATGAGGAGTTGAGTTTCAACATAAGTGAGATTTTGAAAAGTAGTGGATTTGTACCATTTTTCCTACCTTAGCAATTTCGGGGATGAAATTATTTTAAGGGGGGAAGAATGTAACGACCCGGATTTTTGGTCGATTTATTTTAAATATTTAGTATGGTTTTAAATATTGAATTTATAATATAAATGGTATTTTATTGGGTTATCGATTAAATAATTGAAATACGATTTATTTTGATAATCATCGTAATACGAGAATTTAAAATAATTCAATTCGAAGATAGAATTAAATCAGAACAATTCAGATGATCAATATTAATTGTATTTGAATATAGATGATAATAAAAATATTTTTTTATCAGAGATTTTTTTTTGAATTTAAAGTATATTATATCGATTTAATATGGTTATTTTATATATACACGTTCGAAATAAATTTCAGAAAATATTCTGTTGAGTTCAGTATAACGCCATAACATTGGAACGACGGTCGGTACGCTAAAATAGCGGTTCACGATTTTTAACTATGAACCCCGAGATATTTATAATGGATAAGATCGAAATCGAATCGAAAATCAAATCGATATCTGTTTAAAAAGAATAAAAGATCTCTTTATATCAAATCACAATCTAATCAAATTAATTAGAAAATCTTTTTAAATAAATATAAAGATTTGACATGTACTTCATGTTCCCTTCTTCTTCTTCTATAAATCACTACCGACCTTTTTCCATCTCATTCCTCCGTAAGAAATGAAATAAAATCGAAATTCGATTTCCTTATTCAAACCCCAAACCCCTTTTCTCTTTTTACAAGTCGCGTGTTCTAACCTTTCCCCAATTCAGAAAAATCGACTTCAGCAAATAAATAAGTGGGTGCGGAGTCGAGCTAAGGCGGAGTTGGAACGATCTGAAGGCAGCATGGATTTCGTGGCAGTGAGAGGCACATGTGGACGGATCTACGAGGGTTTTAGTAATTAAAGGGTGTGAGCAATTTGGTATGTGGAGGATTCAAAGTCGCGATGGAATTCATTACTGTCGCGTGAGTGATTTGAGGCAGGTTGACCTCATGATGGCAACTGGAGTGGTAGTTCGAATGGGCGTTGTTGGTAAAGTAGATGCGTTGGTGGCCAGGGCTATGTGTGAGGATGATTCAGGAAGCGATGGCCAAGGCGAGAGTATAGGAGTGGGGTTATTACGATTATGTTTATTGTGAAGAGGAAGTGACTCGATGAAGTCGCGTTTTAGGAAGTGGGGGAAATCGACAATGTGTGTTTCGATTGAAAGCAGGTAGTTTGGTTTGGAAGGAAATAAAAGGGGAAAAAGAACCATACTGACAAGTAATGTGTCTGCTTTGTGATTAGAATCGACTCCAAAGTGTTGTGGAGAGTGGATTGAAGCTACATGAATGGTTCAGTTTTGTGCAGGAAGGAAGGAAGGCTCGGTAATGGCTTGAAGCCACTGTGTCAGGTTCTGTATTTCATTGGGGAAGGAAGAGGGTGACATTCGCATAAGAATGTAAGTAAGGTTAAGTTATGATATTAATTAATTTTTATTTAACAAGTTAATAATCATTTAAATCGCATCAAACTCATATAAATCATAAATGACTTCATGCGAGGTTCGAAATTCACAAACAAAACGATATTGGATTTATAGCTGAAAGGTTTACAAGCTGGAGTTGATTTGGATTTTCCGAAGATAGATGGAATTTAAAAATCAAACATCTCCAATATATTTCGTTAGATGAAGATCGCGGTGAGTAAATCTCACTCACCTTTTATTAAAATTATTTTTATTAGTTAAAAATAATTGTTTGTTGCTTGTTTGGTTGAATTCAATATTTTTGTGCATCTTAAAAATATATTAGTTATTTAGGCTTGGTGGTTGCTATTATATATATTGGTAGTTGAATTTCCCACAGTATCATTAGCGGATGCCCGCGGTACCATTAGCGGATGATTACCCTATACGCCCTACGCTACGATAGTGGATGACCTTCCATACTGCGATATCCTGCGTCGAAGCAGGATGAGTATTATTTATGTTGACTAACGTCTGTGGATGCAGGAAAATAGGTTGGAGGGATCCAACTGGATCCCTCAAAAAAATATTATCTGTTTGTTTAGTTGTTTGCATATATACCGTCATACATGATGTGTTAGAAAACCTGAATATAAATAATTGGTTGTTTGGTATTTAAATATAACTGGGCCTGAGGGTTGATTTATAAACTATCATGGAAAGGATATTTGAGATTTTAAAGGGAAATTCTATTTTTTCTAAATAGAATTTGAAATTTGAATAGAGTAAAAATATTAACTTGTTTTGAATATTTTAAAGAAGTAGTTTGTTTGTAAACAAAGTTTTAAAAAAAAGAGGTGAAATGAATTACCATTTGATAAATTCAGGAAATATAAATACAAGTGGAATTTAAATAAAGGAAAATTTATATTTTCCAAAGTAAAATATTTATTTCAAATGAAGTTGAAATTGAGACTTGTTTTAATATATATAAACAAGTAATATAAGGCGATGTTACAAAGAAAGGTGAAAAACCACAAATTGGATAATATGGAAATTTTAAATTCAAATGGAATTTAAACAAAGGTAATTCAAATTTAGAATTTTGAATATTGAAATTTAAATGGAATTTGTTTATAGAAATTGAATGGAGTTTGGATTTAGAAAATTCAAATATGAATTCAAATATAGAATTCAAATAGATTTGAAATGGGAATTTGAATATAGAATTTAAATAGATTTGAAATGGGAATTTGAATATAGAATTCAAATAGATTTGAAATGGAAATTTGAATATTGAATTCAAATAGATTTGAAATGGGAATTTGAATATAGAATTCAAATAGAATTGAAATGGGAATTTGAACATATAATTCAAATAGAGTTGAAAGGGGCATTCGAATATAGAATTTAAATAAAGTTGAAATGGAAATGGAATATGGAAAATTTAAATATAATTGAATTGAAATTTAAATATAGAAAATTGAAGTATAAATAAATTATAACCGAGTAAGTGAAAATCGACGATTTTAGATAATCAGAATTTTTGAGTTGAATTGGGAAAATTGGTTTAATATATATTAGAATAGAGTTGAATTTATTATAAACAAAGCTCAAACGTTTATATTTATAAATATAATTAAAACGAACTTGCCGCAGTGCGATAGTTCGTAAATTGGTGTTTCGAACTTCGATTGAGTATACAAAACTCAATTGAAGTCGGAATTCTTTGAAACAAGAAACGTCAGGACCAATTTGATAATAGTTTTCTGAGGGAGGAGAAAAATCTAGATTTCGTCGAATAGATTTTGAGTTATGTCAAAAACAAATTTTCAGAAAAGCAGCGCCATAACCATTTAAAAACCATAACGGTTTATTTAACTTTATAAAAGGATTTTAAGCGAATAAAATCCGAATTTCTATTTAGAAAATTTCAGATTTGAGTTGTAAATTATGTGTGAACTCAAGTGGAGTAATGAATTGATTTTTGAAAAAGAAATAAGATTTTTGATTATTGAATAGAATTAACTAATTTGAATAGGAATTAGTTAATGAGATTTTGAATTGATATTGGGCTTTGAATAAGTGAATTCGATTTGAAAATTTATATTCGAAATCGAAAAGGAAACTAGAATTGAAATTGAAATTCAATTTGGTTATGAGCAAGTTAAATATTTTGTTTGAACATGTTATGTTCAAAAAAAGAAGTGAAATAGGCAAAATAGCTAATTAAAGATTAAAGGAGCGAAACTGAATTCAAACGATTGGATTGAGTTGAATTGAATTGAAAACAGGTGAGCATGTGTTAGACAGATATGGGATGAAGTATATGAAGATTTTAATTTATGTGACCAACAAAAAGGTACATGTTTAAATTCATATATGAGATTTTATGCGCCGTATCAGCAAGCCGCTTGGCTTTTTCTTTTTCTTTTGGATTGATGAGGGCCATGGGAGGCTATTTGAAATATCCTGATGCTCCCAGTACAAGGGAGGTTATGGCGAATTTTTCTGGGAATTTAAGGAGTTAGAATATTTTAAAAAAAAATTGATAGTTAGAAATCAATATATCAATATATATTGAATTCGATAAAGAAACGAATTTAAAATAGAATATTATAAACAAAAAGGAAATCGATAGGCTGGTAATAGAAAGAGAAACATATATACGTTTAAAAATGAATAATTGGTTTTTATAATGTTGATTATTCGAGGTAAGTGGTTTTGTCTGTTTTGAAGTTAATGATGTTTTCAGTCAAGGTCTAAGATGCAATTTTACCCCAACTTGATTGATTTCATTTTTAATTGATAAATAGCAACATCCAACCTCGAAGAGAAGTGTTTGAAAAAGAGTTAGTTGAATAAAATATTTTGGGTTGTTGTAACGATGTTTTATACAGCATTCATTTTAACCTAAGTGATGGAATTTTGTGAATATAAAAGTAAATATATAATTAAAGTAGTCGGGAAAGAGATAAGTGATTGAAAATGTTTTCAATTGCGAATAGAATATATTTTCTAAGTATAGAAAATAAAAGAAGGTGATATAGGGAAATGTTTTTCCAACTAGCGTAAGAGATCAATAAGATTTCTGGAAATATTTGGTTAACAAATATTTGATTGGGAAATGAAGAAGTGAATTTATTAATGAAATATTAATTAAAGGCCCAGTGATTTATTTGATGTTATGGATGGGTGTTTGTTTTTCTTCGATAGTTAAATAACCGACTATCGAAGTGTTTGCCAATATCGTTGTCAATATGGAGAGACCGGTTGGATTATTATCCGTGAACCACTTCATATTGGCAGTAACGTTGCGAATTAGATTATACGAAGGTAATCGAAGACGGTGTAAAGTGCAAAGGATTTTTCTATTAATGGAAATTGTGCCTTCGGTTTCGTTCAGTCCCAGAACGAACATATATGGACGGATGTGTGACAAAGTATTTCCAATGATCGAATATGTTGGTCTGTATAAGTTTATATGGTGGCAACGGATTTATTCCCTTAGCATAATATCCAGAATATTTGTGCAAATCAATTAATGATTAACGGATCTGACAATGTGGCATTCAAAGTCATGGGGCTATCAAGAATGATAAGAAATCGTAGCCTCAGGCCTCAACAACTAGGAAATGAAAAAAATCGGGCAGGTAACATGGCTATGTAGGTCGCTCCCATTAGGGTGTATTATCACCTATCTAGAGATTCATTTAATTCCTTATTCTATTCGATGATGTCCCATTCGGAAACGGTTGCTGATCCCAACCGTTGGTGATATACGTTCGATACACTCAAGCGAAATGAGTGGTCGGTCATGTGTGGGCCGGGTTGCAAGATGTTCTTGTTGAACCCGGTGTATTCCTCTCTAGAGATAGACTATCGGATGGTGTTTCCATACCTTGTCATAGTCAGAATCCAAATCTCCAATAAGTGCCCCCGCGATTTTTGATTTTATATTATATATGGAGCGTGAGATGCAAGCATTCCGCTAGATTCTATTTATTTGATGTAGACATTATTATAATATCACTGGATTTTTGTATCAAAGTGTTTTGGATTATAGTAAGGTAAAAACCATCCATATTTATGTGTGGGCTGGTCTTACTATTATCTTTTCTTTCGAAAGAATTTTGAAAGTTAAACAAATGGTTGGAGTTTACTCACACCAGTCCCATGACTGACCCAGAGTTTATTTTGTTTTTGTTTCCCTAAACTCTTGGGTGCCCAAATTTGTACGGGCAGTCAAGTAATCGGGATTTTACAGATTCATTTGGAGGAGCTGGAAGCAGGAGGCTTCACCAGTTAGCTATAGACTATTATATTTCCGCTGTGTACTATGTTGTATCTGGAAATAGGTGTTTATAACTATTCCAGGAATAACTGTTGTGCTCTGATGATGGTATGTATATACAGTTACTGATTTGTATTTCAAAAGTTATGTTATTTAATATATTTTATTCGTTCCGCTGTGAGTTTGTTATCTTCGTTTTCTTCTATTCTAATATTTCTTTCTTTCTATCCCTCATCCTCTAACTTCTTTCTAATAATGATTCGTATTTCTGTGCAATTAGGGTTGGACACGTGGTGTTATTAGTCAACTCAAAGGGTACGGATTTGCGGGCCGTTACACTTTGACATCGAAATGCTTTTCTAAAACACTTCTTCGTTTTTAAGTCAGGCACATAACTTTTGTTTTGTTCCCAATGATTAGTTTTTCTTTTCATTCATGAATTTTCAAGCTAAGCAGTTGTGCGACATTTGATTAATTTGGCTTGTCTACTAGCTTAAAGTGGATGCACTTTCCATATTATTTTTTATGGTCATTAATAGTTTGACCATCTGCAGAACCACGGTTCTGCTCCAAGTATTTAGGGGTTTGCACTACAGACCACAATGCAAGCTATGTGCTCATAATGACGCGAGCTGTGTGATCATCTGAACTATGTGCTCAGGCTATAACAAAAAAGAATGCTCTACCTCTGCTCTGTGTGAGCACGCCCTGCCTCTGCTTCGACCAAGTACGTCCTGCCTCTACTCTATGTGAGTACGCCCTACCTCTGCTTGTGTCATCTCCTGTAGGAAGAAAAAAAAGCTCGAAGGGAGCACATGGAGCATGTACGTCCTCTGCTTAAATCTTATCCCGTAGAAGGGAAAAAAAACTTGAAGGGAGCGTCTAGAGCATGTACATCCTCTGCTCAAATCTTATCCCGTAGAAGGGAAAAAAAGCTCGATAGGAGTGCCCAAAAGCACGTACAACCTCTGCTTAAAGAACAAAGCCGAGGCAGCCACATCAAAGCCCAAAGAAGTGGCTCACCAAATCAAATCGAAGTCTAAGGAGGGTAGCTTGCGAATCAGAGCAAAGCCCAGATAATAGCTCTCAAAGCCGAAGGGGTGCTTCAATTTAAAATTTCCAGAAGTGAATTTCTGGTCTTCTCTCAAATACCCGAATCTGGGTTTGGTTTGGGACTTCTATTTAAAACCAGAAGTGGATTTCTGGTTTTCTCTCAAATACCCGAATCGGGGTTTGGTTCGAGACTTCTATTTAAAACCAGAAGTGGATTTCTGGATTGCCAACAAAATACTCGAATCTGGGTTTGGTTCGGGACTTCTATTTAAAACCAAAAGGGGATTTCTGGTCTTCTCTCAAATGCCTGAATCGAGGTTTAGTTCGGGCCTTCTATTTAAAACCAGAAGTGGATTTGTAGACGGCCACCAAAATACCCGAATCTAGGTTTGGTTCGGGACTTCTATTTAAAACTTTCAGAAGTGGATTTCTGGTCTTTCAGCAAATACCTTAATATGGAATAGGTTCAGGACTTTTATTATCTGCAGATTTAGATATCTGGTCTTTTGTTGAGTACTTGAATCAAGATCATGGTTCGAAACTCCTAACTGATACCAAAGGTGAATTTATGGGCATCTATCAACAATACCCGAATCTGGGTTTCAAGGCTGCTAGCCGTTACCGCTAGATATAGACTTCTAATCCTCTCTTATGGATTCCCCGAATTTCACGCCTTTAGAAAAGAGGTACCTGATTTCCAACTTAATACCCTAATTTGGGTAAAGAAAACTTTAATCTTTATCCCTAGAAAAAGGATCGGTTGTCAATACCCAGTATGGTAGCTGGAGTTTACTATCTCAAAAGCCTTCAAATGGAGACCATAATTTCTTACCTTATGGAGGGAGGTTTTTCTATAACTTATATTATGCTTACCCCTAACCTCATAATTACTTGGATTGATTAAAACAATGATTGGCATAATGTATTCAAAACATGTTTACCCGACACGCTTATCAAAAGTGACCTTTTGTTTTTCAATTACAAACACCTGGGTATAAGGATACAAGCTTACCGTCTCACACATCCAATGATAAATCAGCTGAATGTTTAAATAAAAAAGCTTGTGCCCCTTGGCATCACTATTTTGAGTTATACAAGATTAATGCCAAAACTATTCTAATGTTACTTGAGTTGTAGAAAGGCAATGCAGGAAGCATAGTATTTTGTCCTAAAGAACAAAGGCTTCTTTATACTAGGGGGTAACTGTTAACACTAAAATTCGCACTGGCTAAATATAAAGAAGCAAAACGTCCACAACAGGAAGAACAAAGGGTTTTGGGCAGTGAAATCCGGACCATGGAGGAAAAGGGCTTTGAATAAAACTAAGGTGTTATCAACAGCAAGGACCGAGAGCAAATACCGACAACAAAGGGATTCAGTTTACAACTGTTATCACCAAATTCATCACCGAGACAATTTGATGGTGAAGGTTTATCAAGCCGCCACCAACATAAAAGAGGAAATTTAAACCACAAGCAACCGACACCATTGTAGGAAAAGAAATTTTGGAATCAATATGAAGAAAGGATACCGACAGGGTAGTGACGACATGAAGGGAAAAACTCAATTCTGAAAGCCAATCGCCTTAAAGCTGGAAGAAGATGGGAAAGAAATGGCGAAAGCTTATAACCTGAAACCAAAGGCATGATAGGAAGCACCAGGCCAAGCAAAAGGAGAAGAAAGGGCTATCGATATTGATTTAGTTAATATTGATATAGAAGGAGTTAAAGACATGAAAGGAACCTGAAGCCAAAAGCGTAAGAGAAACATTTCGAAAGAAAACTATTGGAGTTAAAACATTCGATTACTGGAAGACAACTTAAGGAGTCAACAAAAGATGCACCGAAAGCATACTGCCGGAAGACCGAAACCTACCCCATAAATTAACCGTAAGCAAACCAAACTTAGAAAGGAAGTGGCATCTACATTGACTCGCTTAATGTTAATATCGAAAGGGGTGACGGATCCCAGAAACACAAGAAATGAAAGCACAAAAGAAAACACTATGAGGACTTGAAGATAAAACCAGAGTTTACAGCCAAAAGACGGAAGTCGTTCCAAAAGCTGTCCATACCAGCGGGCATGGTATCGATATGGAAGGTAGAAGCAGTATCAACGAAAAGCTCCAGATACTGAAACTCGCTCTCCTAAAGTCAAGTTCGACTCTTCGAAAGCCATATTGGACCCCTTAGAAAAACCAAGTAGAAAGAAAAGTGGACCGACACTAAAGAAGCATCATCGACTCTAATACAAAGAGTTTCTACGAGGAGCCGGAGAACGAATCTCCGAAGAAAGAACGAATCAACACTAATGCTCAGGAAGGCAACCGAAACCATATTTACAAAAGTTGAAGGGTGCAAAGTGGTCGAAACCCACTTTTCTACAACCAAAAGAGGCTTCTGTTGAGTTGATGGCAAAAGGGGGCCTGATTTGTCTATAAATAAGACCACAAGGATATCATTTTAGGGGACTTTTTCTCATTCCACAATCTTACTCTCATTCCTAAGAGAGATAACCTTAATTTGTAAATCAATTTAGGGATTTCTTATGTAACCTCCTCTATGAATAAAATCATGAAAGCCCTTAAAGTAGACGTAGGTTCAGTCCGAACCGAACCACTATAAATTGTTGTGTTCTTGTTATCTCCACATATTATATTGTCTTCTGCAATGTTTCTTGTTACATCCATTTATGTTTCCGAATTTCCAAGATACCTTTCTATAAGTCATTTAACTTTCTGAATTGTTTCGTGCTTAGGAAGCCCTTATCCCAAGGTAACTATTGCTTTTTTGAGTCTCGCAAGCGTGATACTCACACCTTAAGTGAAGAGTAACTAATCTTTTGTCTTTAAAAACATTGGTATCAAGGAAACGGTAAACTAACTCCAGTTGGTAGGAACTAAATAATCCCTTCACATACCCAAAGTCCATATCCATAGACTTAATTTCGGTGTTGACGAAAAATATCATCAACACAAGTGCTTAAAGATCGACACCGAAAACCTAATTAGTAATGTGAAGGGTTTAAAACCCGGTACTGAGAGAGTCAAAATCAAAGCATTCAATGTCGAAGCCTCACGTTTGGCCGACATCAAAATGAGGGGGAATCATAACCTCTGGTATTGCTTTTACCTTGTCACAAAAAGTAAATTGAAAGCAAAATAAAACATAAGTGTCGGTATAGGTAAAACCGAAACTAGAATGAATCGACAACAGATTGATGTTGAATCTATCGGTATCGGAGAAGAACGTCATTTTACAACGTAAGACCGAGATCTTTTACACAACAAAGTTGCATTCTAAACCCCAAATGACCTACAAGGGAGGGCATGCATAATAATCCCTATCATTCGCCGTTGATGGCTATTTAAGCTATTCCTACCGATTAAATTTATGATTAATAGATTGTGAGCAAAGAAAATTCTTGGATGACTGCATAACCAAGCTAAAAGAATAATTCGCAAACCTTAACTCCGATTAAGTAAAATACTCACAGTGAAAAGCAGGATTAAAATTCTAAAAGAACTGGTGGATATCTCGAAGAATAGTAATCTTGTTTGAGTTTTATTTCTTGTAGACGAAGAAGTGAAAAGGAAGAAAAGAGAATATTTGTACAAAAGCACTCCTCTAATCATGGCCGCACAAACAAGAGAAAATTAATGGGCCAAATCAATGACGAAATACCAAAAGGCGAGAAATCAAAATACGATACGTTTGACTTGAAAAGTAGAAAATACCCCTTCACAAGGGGGAAGGGGCAAATATAACTACCAGATTAACTGAAACCAAATGAAGGCGAAGGGGTATCGGAGAACTACAAGCAATGCGTGGTGGTTCTGGAAGCCCGAAAATGGCACAAAATCACCGAAACAACTAATGTCAAAAGAAGGAGGGGAATATAGGATTCATAAGCTATCAAAGCCAACACAAGCCATATGGACTCAATTCCGACACATGGAGAACAACAACAGAGTAACTCTGAAAGTAATATGTGAAGAATGAAGCAACTATGCGTGGTTATTACACCACATCCGAAAGCCACCAACCTAGTATTAATTTCGAAAGTAATTAGCTCGGCATCAACTTCGAGGACACACAATTCAACATCAAATTGCTGAAGTAGCGGGCATTTAAAGCAGAAAAGCTTGGTACCGAAACCAAAGGATAACATCAAATCAATTTAGACACCGAAATCAATCCACCGAGAGTTGGCTCCGACAAGCATACAATCCGACACTGGAAGCAAACATTGGGAAATGACTGAAAACAGATGAACCGATACCAGAATACAGAACCAAGTCAAGATAGAGCGAAAGGGGCTACCGATACTAACATGCTTAGTATTGATGCCGACACCGGAAGGCATTCAGAAGCTAGTAAAGAAGGGTTTGCTATCGAGACTATCAACACTAATCTACTTGGTATTCATACACAACCAAAAGCAGAACCAGAGTCAAGAGTCTGTAAGGATCGAAAGCCATGCTCCGAAAGCCAGGGAGCTCAATAACAAAACCTAGAGTAAGAAAGAAAGCTGATACCGAAGGTCGGAGCCCGAGAGTAACCTTCAAAAGATAGTAAAGAAAGCCAAAGCTGGTGAAAGGAAGGGTCATCCACACTAACATGCTTAGTGTCGATACCGAAATCAGAAATCACGAAAGCAAGATAGAGTCTAAAATTGGCTATCAAAACTGGATCCTATCACCGAAACCGAAAGTCGATAGTGATGTTCAGAATGTAAGAGGCTAAAACTCAACAGCATGCACCAAAAGCTAATAAATCAGTCGACACCAAGCTCTTTTCTCATGGTCGAAGCCGAAAAGCACTCCAAACGGGCTTACGTTGAATCGATACCAAAAAGGGGCCCAATTTGTCTTTAAATAAGACCCCATGGTTTTCATTTTGGGGGACTTTTTCCCATTCTTACCTCTTGTAATCATTTTTTTAGAGAGTAAACCCTAATTTCTAAATCAATTTGGGGATTTTACATAGGAACTTCTATGTACTCAACATAGTGATTAATAAAGAGAGAATCGATACTTGAGATTAATTTCATGAATTTTTTTTAATACTTATGCAAGTGACTTCTTCCATGCTTCCTCATGGAAAGGGTTTCTACATAAACCGAAGTACCCAAAATACCATACTACAAGTCATTTTGCTTTCTAAATTGCATTGCGCTTAGGGATCCCTCGTCCCAAGATAACAGTTGGTTTTTGAATCTTGTAAGCGTTATGATCACCCCTTGAGGGAATAGTAACTTGTAACGACCCGGCTTTTGTCGACTTTGGTTATCACCATAAATTTAATGATGACTAACCAAACATCGAAAAATACCGAAAAGTTAATAGAAAGAAGTTAGAGGGTGAGAATAGATAAGCTAGAAACTTAGAATAGAAGAAGAAGATACACATCAGAGTAACACGAACCTCACAGCGGAACGAACAACATATAATAGATAACATATCCTTGAAATAAAATCAGTATGTATACAGTAACATTATTAGAGTACAACACAACAGAAATAACTATAGCTATATAATCCTGAAGCCTCCTGCTCCAAGCTCTTCCAGTATATCTGTAAAATCCTGACTACTTGACTGCCCGTACAAAATTGGGCACCCAAGAGTTTAGGGGAAACAAAACAAAGTAAACTCTGGGTCAATCATGTGACTGGTGTGAGTAAACTCAAATCATTTGTTTAACTTTTTAAATCTCCTTAAAAGAAAGGGCAATCGTAAGACCGATCCACGCATAATGTGACAATCCCAAAACCCCGTGACACGGTGTTAAGGATAATCATTGGAATATATAACACATTAAGCATCATTAGCAGATCACAGATAATAGCAATAACAGAAAATAGAATAATTTAAACACATATGACAGCGGAATCATATAGATATCATCACATCAGAGAAGCATAGTACAGGATACAACTTAGTGCATAATGATACATAATCAGTCACCATCGCCTGAGGCGGAATCATACATAAAGAGTACAAAAAATAATTATCAGTCTACATCGCCAATGGCGGAATCACAATATAGATACAATAATGGCGAAGCAAATCCAAGTCAGCACGGTGTAGTCAAGCCTCGTCATGAGCCAAAAGTGCGTCAGAAACCTGTAACTAGGCTGCCCGTGTGCAAATGAGGGCACCCGAGTTTGCAAGGTGAAACAAACTACGAGTCAGTCATGGGACTGGTATGAGAAATCTACTTAACTTATTAACAACAATAATAAGGCAAATCAAAGGACCACGCCACTTTCGCAGAACGGGTTTACTCCAATGAGTGCTAGTGCATGAAATAAAGTGAATGATTAAATCATCGCAATGCTTTTCGTAAAATGAAGCCATTATAAGACTCAGGTCCCATCACACAATGCAACGCAAGCCAGAGGATAGAGTTTTACCTTATAATGGCCAAAAAATGCTTCATACGTATAAAACAAAAGTGTTTGGTATTATTACTCGTGCATATATGTTTCAAAAGCAAATTCAATCATAAATATCAATTCTAGGCAGCATGGGTACCATATATCATGTCGCCATACTAGTAATACAATCACATTCGCATATTTCGTATTGGAAATTGGATTCCTTCATGAGTCGAGGCAAGGGGCAAGCTCCGCTCCGATTCGAGACACTCCTAGCAAATGCCTCGGGATCGCACACAACAATCCCTGGATCTTCAGGGCCGGTCCTCTCTTACTTTTGAGGATTGTCAATTCCTGAACACACGTTTCCCGGTCCTTACAGACCTATATCGAGGCGCCTCGCATTCCAACAACCACACAGGTGAAAATTATATACTATGTCAGGGCTGGTAGGTCACTGACACCACCTTAGCTAGAAAGAAACGTCGTGCTCTCCCTGCAGTCACTCTCCCGTTTTTGACTCATACCGAGGTGTGAGGCTCGCGAATTCACGTTATACACAAAGCAACGTCACATAGACCATGCTTTGATCATCAACCACAAGACTTTGCTTTGCAACAGAAGCCTTGATCATATGCCACTTAGGCGTGCCACACAGGCAATCCACTCCATGCGACTGATTTCTATCAATACATAACCTCTGAGCTCGTACGTCTCAGAGAAGGGCGTTAAGCAAGAGAGTAAATTCTCCGCCGCCAAACAGATATATATTTAACAGAGATCAATCAACACAGAACAAAATCCAATGTCAGACACAGAGTCCATTTACAAGTCCGTTCTGGGTTTGAACGAAACCGGAGGCACCAATTCCTCGTATATCCGTACAATCAACAGTATGTCTGGACGGCTACTACTTCAGCTCCTTCACGGTAGCTACTCCAATCACGAGCATCAGTAGCGCCCATCCATCCAATGTGAAGATCGTCGGTCTTCAACCGTCTTCGACTTCTCAACGTCGATCGATTATTTGAAATGAGATGAACTCAGCCCTTTCAAATAACCCACGTATATTTAGATTTTCAAATCAATTTATCCCATGGTTGGACTATTCATCATTCACATTTCAGTTCTTTAGTTATGATTTTCATGTTAAATACATTCAACCATCACATATCAAGCAAACACAACAAAATTGGTTTATTTCCACTCTATATTGTCTATAGTATTTTATAACGATATATCGCCATTTTTATTTATTTAAAACGGCCATATTTAATTAAACGACGATTCAGGCCATGCCGATGCACTGGCGTTATTTTTCACTAAATTTGTTTTACACATATCTGAAAATCTAACCGTTGGATCTTCACAAAATTTATATCATTTGGAAGGTCATTTCAAAACGAATCCAACGGTTTCAGTTTCGGGAAAATCCGACAGTCGGATCTTCCACACTAGCCATTTGAAGTTACGATTACAATTTACGAACTTCAGCGTCGTTATTCGATTTAATTTAATTATATATATATATATATATAAATATAATCGTTTTTGGCGCTGTTTTTCTTCAGATTTGAATTAAACATTCCAGACAATCCAACCGTCGGATCTTCACAAAGTTGGTGCCGTTGGAAAGATATTTCCAGGGTGAACCCAACAGTTGTGGTTTCGCGAAAATCCAATGGTCGGATTTCCCGCACTAGTCGTTTGAAATCACGGTTTCAAAACACAAACTGCACGGCCACGTTCCATTTTAATTTTGTTTATATTTATATATTTATATAAATATTGTTCCTTCAAAAATTCGTATATCGTTTTCACTTCAATTATTTCACTAACGCCTTTAAATTTTGGAAAATTTTGCCATAACCTCCTTTGTACGGGAGGGGCTGGGAAAATTCCCAAATAGCCACACGGGCGTCTCATGTCAAAAAGAAAAAGAAAAAGCCAAGCGGATAGCCAACAGGCTCATAAAATCTTCACCCAAACAAAACAGTAAATGTGTAACTATTTGTCGGGCACAAAATTTTATTCCTCTTCTCTAGCCCCGTTGCTATAACCTGTTCAATAAATATGCATGTACATATATATACAATTTTTATCACTTATCATTTCCATTCAACTTCATATTTGATTTACTTTGGTTTAAAAACACCATTCATTCTAATGTTGCATGCATAGGCTAAAATCAAATCATTAGCTCATTAATGTATATTTCAACTCATGCATATTTTATTTGAACAAGTGGCTATTTTTAACACTTCACATTTCAAAGATGATAATTTTGGCGAACTAAAATAGATTTCAACACATGACTATTTTATTTAGTTCCTATGCATGTCAAAAATAATATTTCTTCACAAATATTTATTTCAACGTCCGCATATCTCTAGCATATCACATATATGATAAAAATGATATTTTTATCATTTAAAATATTTATTCGACCAATAGATGTTTTCAATACTTCATAGTTTCAATAAAAATGTAATTTTTATTGTTCGATCTTTTTATTCAACACATGAACTTTTCCACTACACACATTTCTCAACACATGAGCATTTCCACACATGGATATTTTATTTATGTTATTCATATAAGAAAGATAAAAATTTTATTGTTGAAACTGTTTATATATATAAGGCGAATATTTTTCTTACTTCATATATATTATAAAAATGTGATTTTTATTGTTTAAACACTTCATTCGTTCACAAATGAATTTAATTTTCACTTTTCAACACATGAACATTTCCTCACATGGATATAGTTTCAACATATGACTTTAATTTCAACGCACGAAAATAATTTCAACATATGAAAATTATTCTAACACATAAAGATTATTCAAAATTTCGGTAGCATAACGGCAGGGTAGTTAAAACCGGCACCGTCCCTAGTACGGCTCCTCGCTCTACCTTAAAACCTCGCGGTTTTTGACAATGGGGATTCATGCATCTAATTCGCACGCAGGCGGCATGTTTTATTTTTATTTCCACAAATATTTCCAATTCATTTCAATCACCAATGGATATTTTTCAACCACAACCAAACAATATCAACCACAAACAATTATTCAACCATTCGTATTTTTCATCCAATATTTCACACCAATTCACAACAATAAATATCGTCCATGGTTTGTGGACGAGGGGAGTATATATATATATATATTATAATTTCTATATTTCACTTGCATTTCAACACATATATCAATTATTATATGCATGTATAATTCATACTTCGCTTATATAGCTGACACTACGCATGTACTAGAGGTATACAACACGTGTGTAATTTATATTTCGCTCATATAATTTATACACGACATTTTCCATTCAAATTCTTTTAATTTAGATTTCTCACATTGGTTTGCGGAGTGCTAAAAATCGTGGATGACTCAGAAAAATCCGCGGCTTCTTCTATGTGGTAGAGAGCTTCCTTGCGGTCCCGATGTTTCCTATTTCATCGAATTTCGTCAACACACCAAAAAGATATGATTTTTCAAAGTGCAGACATCAAAAAGGACTCACCTTTCTATTTGGTTCGAAACTAGGTTTGAGGTTTTCGCGAAATCCGTGGACCTAGACGACGATCAGGGAGTTGGACGTGGAAGAGCTTCGAGAGGGGGTCCTGTCGGTGGTGGTTTGGTGGCGCTCGGTGGTCGGTGGCGATTAGGGCGGCGGTGGGAAGCGTTCGACTTTAGGTCGATGGTTCTGGCGAAGGAGGAGGCGATAGGGGTCGGGGTAGTGTCGGATTGGAAGAGGAGCAGGAGACGCGTCGAGGTAGGGGGTGGCGCAGGCGGAAATCGCCTATGGCGGCAGCGATTTGGGGGAGAAGCGGCGAACGGGTTTCGCTGTTGGTTCGAGGGTTTCGCGTTTTTTTTATTTATTACGAAAGAAAAAATCCTATTGGCCGAGGATTTATAGTAAATTTTAAATAGTGTTTTTACAAACGAACTCCTTTTCAAGCCCAACGACTATCGTTCCTAGCTAAATACCCCCATTACAGACACAATGGGATATGTTTCATTGGCCAATTCGACTGTTACAGTCAGTTATTTTCCAAATTAAAGTATAAAACATTTAATTTTTAACTTTGAACGCACATTTCAATTTGCCAGGGCCACAATCTGATTCGAAAAATCCCAGAAAAATAAATCTAGCTATGTTTTGACGCTACGGTCCCAACAAAACTAGTTTCGTCGAATTCTGAAAACGTTTGAAAAATGGCCATTTTCTGGTCAATCCAATTTAATAGAAATTGACCAAACACATTTTCTTTTGCCACGCTCACATACTAGCTTCAAAAATTATGAAATTTGAAACCTAGCAATAGTTTGACACCCCGGACCCAACAAAAGTGGTTTCGTCGAATTCCGAGGTCATTTGCAAAATATCAATTTTCCAGGGCTATATATTCTATATAGCGACCATTCTGAAAATTCATTCGGCCATAACTTTTGATTCCCTCTATGAAATTTCGATTTTTCAGATTCGTTAGAAAGGTATTGATAAGCAGATTTAAATATTTTTGGTTTCGCTAAAATCCGTTATATTCTCCACCCTGCATAGTCAGTCAAAGTTTGAATTCAAATTTTCAAACTGACTCACTATTTCTAATTCACTATTTTATTGAAATATTCTATTTCAATTGTTCAAATTCCTATGAAATCACCAATTTAAAATTTTTAAATTGGCTCGTATTTTTCGGGTTATTACAATCTCCCCCACTTAAAACTTTTCGTCCTCGAAAAGGAAACAACAGTAAAGTAGGAAACAAAATGTAAATGCAAAGTATTGTAAAGGTACCTTGCATCGGAGTTAGTCAGAGATATCCACTCTGCATTTGGGGTAAGCTTGCTTAATGCTTTCCTCAGTTTCCCAAGTACAGTCTCTAGGATCACTGCTCCACTGCACTTTAACTAAATGAACCTTTTTGCTTCTGAGTTCTCTAGTTTCTTTGCCAACAATTTTTAATGACTCTCTTCTGAGTGCTAATTCTGGAGTTATGTCTATATCCTGTTGCGCTGCTTCTTCTACAACAAGATCCGGATCATGCACATGTCTTCTAAGTTGAGATACATGAAACACATCGTGCACTCCAGGCAACCAATCTGGTAATTGAACCTATAAGCAAGAGTTCCAATTCGTTCGAGTATAGGAAAGGGACCAATAAATCTCGGTGCCAACTTCCCAGTTTTGCCAAATCTGATTACTCCTCTCATCGGAGAAACTTTCAAATAAACATGATCACCAACAGCAAATGTCAAATATCTTCTTCTAGAATCTGCATAACTTTTCTATCGGCTTTGTGCGGTTCTCAAACGCTTTTTGATGAAGTCGACTTTATCAGATGCTTCTCTAATCATATCGATTCCTAACACAAGTCTATTGCCAGGTTCTACCCAACATGCTGGAGATCTGCACGGTCTGCCATATAATGCTTCAAATGGCGACATTCCCAAACTTGCTTGATAGCTATTGTTATATGAGAAGTCTGCCAAATGCAAGTGATCTTCCCATGACCCACCAAAATAAATTATACAAGCCCGCAATAAATTTTCTAGAATTCTATTCACCCGCTCAGTTTGTCCATCTGTTTGAGGGTGATAAGCGGTGCTCATATTCAGTTTCGTTCCCAATTCTGTCTGGAAAGCCTTCCAGAATTTGCTAGCAAATATTGGGTCTCTATCACTAACTATGCTGATGGGAATTCCATGCAGCTTAACGATTTCTTTGAAATATATCTGTGCTAGACTTTGAGCGGTTATATTGGATCTGACAGGTATAAAATGGGCAGTCTTCGTGAAGCGATCTACGATTACCCAAATGCTGTCATTACCTTTCCTGGTTTGCGGCAATCCATCTATGAAATCCATGGAAATCTGTTCCCATTTCCAACTTGGGACTTCCAACGGTTGCAACAATCCAGCTAGCTTCTGTTGGTCGCTCTTGACCAATTGACAAATAGGGCATCTGCTAACATACAAAGAAATATCCCTTTTCATTTCCCTCCACCAGAAAGTGCGTTTGATATCATGGTACATTTTACTCACACCAGGATGGAAGCAAAGTTTGGATTTATGGCATTCGTCTAGCACTTCTATTTTGAGCTCAGGGATGTTGGGAACACATATTCTCCCATTCAATCTTAGAACTTCTTCTTTATCTACCTTAAAACTTGAGGGCTCTCCCCTCTGGATTCTCCCTTTGATCCTTTGGATGAAATAATCATTCCTCTGGAGAGCACATATCTTATCAATCAAGCCAGGCGTAATTATAAGATTGGCAATGATTGTGGTTTTTCTACTAAGCGCATCCGCTACAACGTTAGCCTTCCCCGGCGTATACAGGATATCATGATCATACGCTGCAAGAAATTCTAGCCAACGATGCTGTCTCAAATTCAGATCTTTCTGGGTGTATAAATACTTCAATGATTGATGATCTGTGTACAACACAAATTTCTCGCCCAATAAATAATGCCTCCAGATTTTCAATGCAAAAACGATGGCTAGCAACTCAAGATCATGAGTCACATAATTCTTCTCATGTGGTTTCAATTGGCGGCTTGCATAAGCGACTACTTGGCCTCTTTGCATTAACACTGCACCAAGACATCTAATAGAAGCATCTGTCCAAACCGTTAAATTCTGATTGCCATCAATAATGGTTAACACTGGAGCAGTCGTCAGTTTCGATTTCAATTCCTGGAAAGCTTCTTCACAGTCGGAAGTCCACTTAAATTTCTCATGCTTCTTCGTGAGCTTCGTTACCGGACCGGATATCTTCGAAAAATCCTTAATGAACTTTCGATAATAACTAGCCAACCCCATAAAACTTCTAACTTCTGTGGGAGTAGTGGGTTGTTTCCAGTCTTGAATCGCTGTTATTTTGCTTGGGTCAACAGAAATTCCTTTCTCTGACACGACATGGCCAATAAATTTCACTTCTTCTTGCCAGAAGACACATTTAGAGAATTTGGCTTTGAAGGCGTTCTTTCTTAGAATCTCCAATACTTGTTCTAAGTGTTTTTCATGCTCGGGTTTTGATTTGGAGTAGATTAAAATATCATCGATGAATACGAGGACAAATTTATTCAGAACTCCCCTGGACACTCTATTCATTAGATCGACAAAGTATGCTGGAGCGTTGCACAGGCCAAACGACATTACTAACCATTCATAAAATATGTCTGGACCTTTGAAAGCTGTCAAAGGAACACACTCTTCTGCTATTCTCAATTGATGAAACCCTGTAGTTAGGTCCATTCGGGAAAATACTTCGCCCCATTCAATTGGTCTAGCAAATCATCGATGCGGGGTAATGGATACTTATTTTTGAGCGTCTGTTTGTTGAGGTCTCGGTAATCAACGCATAATCGAAGAGTACCGTCTGACTTTGGGACAAACACAACAGCTGCACCCCAATTAGAAAAACTAGGTCTGATTAGACCCTTCCACAACAGTTGACGAGTTTGATCGCCTAATTCTTCTTTTTTCTTCGGAGTCATTCTGCGAATAGGATGTACCACTGGTCTGACATTGGGAATTAGATCGATTCGGAATTCTATTTCTCTTTGCGGAGGTAAGTTTTCAACTTCTTCAAACACATCCGCATAGTTTCTAACAATTGGAATCTTTTCCAAGGAAGTGGGGATAAGTTCTAATGCCGACCAAAATTCTTCCCTATTTGGATTCGAACCATGACAGGGTACCGTAATATATCCAAGCTTCGTTCGAATTTTAATGATTCTTTCCGCACACTTCACTTCGGCTTCGTATTTCGTTAACCAATCTAGCCGAGAATGGCATCGAATTCGGGAAAATCCATAGTGATCAAATCAAAAGAAAATTTGTAGGAAGAATAAGAAATTGGCACTCTACAATATGAACTGAGAATAAGAGATCCTCCTATCGGATTATGCACACCAACCGAATCTTTAAGCTTTCTCTGTTTTAACTTTAATTTGTGCATCATGTTACTAGCAATAAAACTACGTGATGCACCTGTGTCAAACAATACAGAGACTAGAATATTTTTAATTGTAAGGGTACCTCCCAAAACATCGGGTTTACCTGCTCCATCGGAAGCAGCTGGCGGGCTCGACCCGTCATATACGTGAACTACTGTGGCCTTCTTCAGCAGAGGACAGTCTTTGACTAGATAATCGGTCTTGCGGC
This sequence comes from Allium sativum, assembly GCA_030737875.1. Taxonomy (NCBI): domain Eukaryota; kingdom Viridiplantae; phylum Streptophyta; class Magnoliopsida; order Asparagales; family Amaryllidaceae; genus Allium; species Allium sativum. The sequence continues at coordinate 223,101,328 of CM060923.1, read as the reverse complement.
AATTAAAGCAGGAGCGAGGGTTCTGAGAACCCTGACTTGAACCTTGTGAATTTGTCTTCTGCCTCTTCGGGGCTGTGCACACATTAGAGTAGTGCCCCACTTTGCCACAGTTATAGCAGCTTCCTCTTGGCGGCTTGCCAGTCTGAGGTTTTGAAGATGGGCATGGGCCATGGCTCTATCATGATACTGTCGCTTTAGCCCGAGGATGAACCTCTTATTTTTGGACTTTGCAGTGGCGAAGAGCTTCGGAGCATAGGGCGACAACAGTGTAAATTTATTCAGATAATCCTGCACGGAAAGATCCCCCTGCTGTAGGTTGGCGAATCATCGTGCATTCGTTCTAGTGCTTGTTCCGAGACATACTTCTCCTTGAAGAGTTCTTTGAATCCATCCCATGTTCTTCCAGCTTCTCTATTCCCGGCGGTGAGAGATTCCCACCATAGTTCAGCTTGTTCCTGCATAAGCCAGGCGCCCATAATAGCTTTATCTTTGTCTCCAAGCCTTTGGCCTTCAAGAATTTTCTCGCATGTTTTGAGCCATGCAAGGGCCTCTATTACTGTGCCAGTTCCCGAGAAGGTCTTGCCTCCTAGGTTTTTGTACCTCTTAGCTACACGGTCTAGCTCGAAGTATTGAGCGACCGGGGGTTGTATCAAAGGTCCTTCTTCTTGAACTGGGGCTTCTCCCCGTCGTCTGCCACGGCCGGCACGACCTCCTCTAGCGGCGACTGCTCTGGTAGCCATTTTTCAAATTCTGTATAAGCAAGGAAAGAGTCAGCTAACAGAAATGATAGTCTATTGCATAGTTAAGCAGAAAGTTTACGGAAAGATAACGATGGACTGATCTAATTGTTTTTGCTATTCTGCTCGGCTCATTCTAGGACTTTACTAGTCCTATCTCTAACGAGAGACTCGCCTTAGAATACTACTGATTCTATTTTGACGAAGTGTTTAATGTGTTAGACTCCAGAACTAAGGTTAACCAAAGCTCTGATACTAGCTGTGACGATCCCAAAACCCCGTGACACGGTGTTAAGGATAATCATTGGAATATAACACATTAATCATCATTAGCAGATCACAGATAATAGCAATAACAGAAAATAGAATAATTTACACACATATGACAGCGGAATCATATAGATATCATCACATCAGAGAAGCACAGTACATGATACAACTTAGTGCATATTGATACATAATCAGTAACCATCGCCTGAGGCGGAATCATACATAAAGAGTACACAAAATAATTATCAGTCTACATCGCCAATGGCGGAATCATAATATAGATACAATAATGGCGGAGAAAATCCAAGTCAGCACGGTGTAGTCAAGCCTCGCCATGAGCCAAAAGTGCGTTAGAAACCTGTAACTAGGCTGCCCGTGTGAAAATGCGGGCACCCGAGTTTGCAAGGTGAAACAAACTACGAGTCAGTCATGGGACTGGTATGAGAAATCTACTTAACTTATTAACAACAATAATAAGGCAAATCAAAGGACCATGCCACTTTCGCGGAACGGGTTTACTCCAATGAGTGCTAGTGCATGAAATAAAGTGAATGATTAAATCATTGCAATGCTTTTCGTAAAATGAAGCCATTATAAGACTTAGGTCCCATCACACAATGCAACGCAAGCCGGAGGATAGATTTTTACATAATAATGGCCAAAAAATGCTTCATATGTATAAAAAAAAAGTTTTTGGTATTATTACTAGTGCATATATGTTTCAAAAGCAAATTCAATCATAAATATCAATCCTAGGCAGCATGGGTACCATATATCATGTCGCCATACTAGTAATACAATCACATTCGCATATTTCGTATTGGAAATTGGATTCCTTCATGAGTCGAGGCAAGGGGCAAGCTCCTCTCCGATTCGAGACACTCTAGCAAATGCCTCGGGACCGCACACAACAATCCCTGGATCTTCAGGGCCGGTCCTCTCTTACTTTTGAGGATTGTCAATTCCTGAACACACGTTTCCCGGTCCTTACAGACCTATATCGAGGCGCCTCGCATTCCAACAACCACACAGGTGAAAAGTATATATAATGTCAGGGCTGGTAGGTCACTGACACCACCTTAGCTAGAAAGAAACGTTGTGCTCTCCCTGCGGTCACTCTCCCATTTTTGACTCATACCGAGGTGTGAGGCTCGCGAATTCACGTTATACACAAAGCTACGTCACACAGACCATGCTTTGATCATCAACCACAAGACTTTGCTTTGCAACAGAAGCCTTGATCATATGCCACTTAGGCGTGCAACACAGGCAATCCACTCCATGCGACTGATTTCTATCAATACATAACCTCTGAGCTCGTACGTCTCAGAGTAGGGCGTTAAGCAAGAGAGTAAATTCTCCACCGCCAAACAGATATATATTTAACAGAGATCAATCAACACAGAACAAAATCCAATGTCAGACACACAGTCCATTTACAAGTCTGTTCTGGGTTTGAACGAAACCGGAGGCACCATTTCCTCGCATATCCGTACAATCAACAGTATGTCTGGACGGCTACTACTTCAGCTCCTTCACGGTAGCTACTCCAATCACGAGCATCAGTAGCACCCATCCATCTAATGTGAAGATCGTCGGTCTTCAACCGTCTTCGACTCTTCGACTTCTCAATGTAGATCGATTATTTGAAATGAGTTGAACTCAGCCTTTTCAAATAACCCACGTATATTTAGATTTTCAAATCAATTTATCCCATGGTTGGACTATTCAACATTCACAATTCAGTTTTTAGTTATGATTTTCATGTTAAATACATTCAACCATCACATATCAAGCAAACAAAACAAAATTGGTTTATTTCCACTCTATATCGTCTATAGTATTTTATAACGATATATCGCCATTTTTATTTATTTAAAACGGCCATATTTAATTAAACGACGATTCAGGCCATGCCGATGCACTGGCGCTGTTTTTCACTAAATTTGTTTTACACATATCTGAAAATCTAACCGTTGGATCTTCACAAAATTTATATCATTAGAAAGGTCATTTCAAAACGAATCCAACGATTTCAGTTTCGGGAAAATCCGACGGTCGGATCTTCCACACTAGCCATTTGAAGTTACGATTTCAATTTACGAACTGCAGCGTCGTTATTCGATTTAATTTAATTATATTTATATATATATATATAATCGTTTATGGCGCTGTTTTTCTTCAGATTTGAATTAAACATTCCAGACAATCCAACCGTCGGATCTTCACAAAATTGGTGCCGTTGGAAAGATATTTCCAGGGCGAACCCAACGGTTGCGGTTTCGGGAAAATCCAATGGTCGGATTTCCCGCACTAGTCGTTTGAAATCACGGTTTCAAAACACGAACTGCACGGCCACGTTTCGTTTTAATTTTATTTATATTTATATAAATATAGTTCCTTCAAAAATTCCTATATCATTTTCACTTCAATTATTTCACTAACGCCTTTAAATTTTGGAAAATTTCGCCATAACCTCCTTTGTACGGGAGGGGCTGGGAAAATTCCCAAATAGCCACACGGGTGTCTCATGTCAAAAAGAAAAAGAAAAAGCGAAGCGGCTAGCCAACAGGCTCATAAAATCATCACCCAAACAAAACAGTAAATGTGTACCTATTTGTCGGGTACAAAATTTTATTCCTCTTCTCTAGGCCCTTGGCTATAACCTGTTCAATAAATATGCATGTACCTATATATACAATTTTGACCACTTATCATTTCCATTCAAATTCATATTTGATTTACTTTGGTTTAAAAACACCATTCATTCTAATGTTGCATGCATAGGCTAAAATCACATCATTAGCTCATTAATGTATATTTCAACTCATGCATATTTTATTTGAACAAGTGGCTATTTTTAACAATTTACATTTCAAAGATGATAATTTTGGCGAACTAAAATAGATTTCAACACATGACTATTTTATTTAGTTCCTATGCATGTCAAAAATAATATTTCTTCACAAATATTCATTTCAACGTCCGCATATCTCTAGCATATCACATATATGATAAAAATGATATTTTTATCATTTAAAATATTTATTCGACCAATAGATGTTCTCAACACTTCATAGTTTCAATAAAAATGTAATTTTTATTGTTCGATCTTCTTATTCAACACATGAACTTTTCCACTACACACATTTCTCAACACATGAGCATTTTTTCACACATGGATATTTTATTTATGTTATTCATATAAGAAAGATGAAATTTTTATTGTTGAAACTGTTTATATATATATAAGGCGAATATTTTTCTTACTTCATATATATTATAAAAATGTGATTTTTATTGTTTAAACACTTTATTCATTCACAAATGAATTTAATTTTCACACATCACTTTTCAACACATGAACATTTCCTCACATGGATATAGTTTCAACATATGACTTTAATTTCAACGCACAAAAATAATTTCAACTTATGAAAATTATTCTAACACATAAAGATTATTCAAAATTTCGGCAGCATAACGGCAGGGTAGTTAAAACCGGCACCGTCCCTAGTACGGCTCCTCGCTCTACCTTAAAACCTCGCGGTTTTTGATAATGGGGATTCATGCATCTAATTCGCACGCATGCGGCATGTTTTATTTTTATTTCCACAAATATTTCCAATTCATTTCAATCACCAATGAGTATTTTTCAACCACAACCAAACAATATCAACCACAAAAAATTATTCAACAATTCGTATTTTTCATCCAATATTTCACACCAATTCACAACAATAAATATCGTCCATGGTTTGTGGACGAGGGGAGTATATATATATATATATATATTATAATTTCTATATTTCACTTGCATTTCAACACATATATCAATTATTCTATGCATGTATAATTCATACTTCGCTTATATTGCTGACACTACGCATGTACTAGAGGTATACAACACGTGTGTAATTTATATTTCGCTCATATAATTTATACACGACATTTTCCATTCAAATTCTATTAATTTAGATATCTCACATTGGTTTGCGGAGTGCTAAAAATCGTGGATGACTCAGAAAAATCTGCGACTTCTTCTATATGGTAGAGAGCTTCCTTGCGGTCCCGATGTTTCCTGTTTCATCGAATTTCGTCAACACACCATAAAGATATGATTTTTCAAAGTGCAGACATCAAAAAGGACTCACCTTTCTATTTGGTTCGAAACTAGGTTTGAGGTTTTTGCGAAATCCGTGGACCTAGACCACGATCAGGGAGTTGGACGTGGAAGAGCTTCGAGAGGGGGTCCTGTCTGTGGTGGTTTGGTGGCGCTCGGTGGTCAGTGGCGATCAGGGCGGCAGTGGGAAGCGTTCGACTTTGGGTCAATGGTTCTGGCGAAGGAGGAGGCGATAGGGGTCGAGGTAGGGTCAGATTGGAAGAGGAGGAGGAGGCGCGTCGAGGTAGGGGGTGGCGCAGGTGGAAATCGCCTGTGGCGGCGGCGATTTAGGGGAGAAGCGGCGAACGGGTTTCGCCGTTGGTTCAAGGGTTTTGCGTTTTTTTTTAATTTATTATGAAAGGAAAAATCCTATTAACCAAGGATTTATAGTAAATTTTAAATAGTGTTTTTACAAACGAACTCCTTTTCAAGCCCAACGACTGTCGTTCCTAGCTAAATACCCCAATTCCGGACACAATGGGATATGTTTCATTGGCCAATTCGACTGTTACAGTCATTTATTTTCCAAATTAAAGTATAAAACATTTAATTTTTAACTTTGAACGCACATTTCAATTTGCCAGGGCCACAAACTAATTCGAAAAATCCCAGAAAAATAAATCTAGCTATATTTTGACGCTACGATCCCAACAAAACTAGTTTCGTCGAATTCTGAGATCGTTTGAAAAATGGTCATTTTCTGGTCGATCCAATTTAACAGAAATTGACCAAACACATTTTCTTTTGCCACGCTCACATACTAGCTTCAAAAATTATGAAATTTGAAACCTAGCAATAGTTTGACACCCCGGACCCAACAAAAGTGGTTTCGTCGAATTCCGAGGTCGTTTGCAAAATATCAATTTTCCAGGGCTATATATTCTATATAGCGACCATTCTGAAAATTCATTCGGCCATAACTTTTGATTCCCGTTATGAAATTTCGATTTTTCAGATTCGTTAGAAAGTTATTGATAAGAAGATTTAAATATTTTTGGTTTCGCTAAAATCCGTTATATTCTCCACCCTGCACAGTCAGTCAAAGTTTGAATTCAAATTTTCAAACTGACTCACTATTTCTAATTCACTATTTTATTGAAATATTCTATTTCAATTGTTCAAATTCCTCTGAAATCACCAATTTAAAATTTTTAAATTGGCTCATATTTTCCGGGTTATTACACATAAACATGGACGGTTTTTACCTTACGATAAACCAAATTTATTCTTTATATCAAGTCTCTTCTGATATTACAATAATGTCTAAATACAAGTACTTAGCAATCTAGCACAAACGCTTGCATCTAACGTTCTACATATATAATATACAATCAAAACCGTGGGCTCTTATTTGGGGAATGGATTCCAACTATGACAAGGTATGGATCCACCTTCCGCTTAGAGTACTCTAGAAGCGATACACTGGAGTTCAATAAGAACATCTTGCAACTCGGCCACACATGACCGACCACTCATTTCGCTTGAGTGTATCGAATATATTGCCAACCCTCGGTTAGTATTCCAATATAACCGTTCCCGAGAGATACAGAATTGAAAGAAGTAACAAATATGAATATTCTCTAGATAGTGACAATATACCCTAATTGGTTGCGAACCACTTTGCCATGCTGCCTGCCCGATTTCTGTCATTTCCCAGTTGATGAGGCTTGAGGTCATAACGCATCTTTTATAGATCACTCCTTCATTCACTTTGAATGCCACATCGTTATACCCGTCAAATCAAAAATTGATTTCCCCAAAAATACCACGGGTATATGCTAAGAGAAACGAATTCCTCCGCCACCAACGTATATACGTTTGAAACGATCAACTTACGCGATCTACCAGATATACTCTGACATTCATCCATTCAAGTTGTCCTGGGACTGGACAAACCGAAGGCACTATTCAGTACATCCATCTTAGGCGATCTCTACCTAAGATTTATACAATAGCCCTTACGCTTTACTCCGTCTTCAATATATTCAGCATACTTGGTTTGCAACGCTTATGCCAATACGGAGTGGTTCTTCGGATAATAATCCAACCTGTCTCTCCATATTAACAACGTTAAAATGGTCAAAACTTTGATAGTCGGTGATTTAAATATCCAATGAAAAATGTTCGTGTGCACACAACGATCTTATTTCCAAATGGAATTATCGATCAAATCATCAAACATATATATATATATATATATATATCCTTATTATCTATGTTTAGAAAATATATGTTATTAACACTGGAAAACATTTCCATAGCTTATTTACCTATCACTATTCTTCCACATCTATTATTCCCTGATTGTAACTAGCAAGAGAACTACTTCCAAAGTATAAACCCCGAAGGCCGAAACCAACATCAGATCGATACTCAGGAAATCATTCAACTTACTAATTCTAGTCAGTTTCTAATTTTTCTTAACTCTATATCTTTAACTCTATTTGATTAACTCTGTTTGATTAATTCTTATTCGAATAACTAATAGTCGATTAACTCTAATTGATTAACAAATATTCGAATAACTAATAGTCGATTAACTCTTTTATATCTCTTCAACTTCCTTTTTATAAATCCTGTTTATTTTCCAAATAAATATTCCTTTTATAATTCTATTTATTTTCTAAATAAATATATTCATTTCATACTTCTATTTATTATCCCAATAAATATCCCTCTTTATAAAATCCTTTGATTTTATAAACAAATTCCCTTGTTATAAAATCCCTTGATTTTATAAGTATTTTCCCTTTAAATAAATCCTAATTCATATTATAAATGAATATCCCTTTTATAAAATCCTTTGATTTTATAATTAAATTTCCTTTTCATAAAACTCTTGATTTTATAAATATTTTATTTTCAATAATCACTTTGAAAATTCCCTTTTTAACATTCCAGTATTCCTTATGGTATTTAACGTACCATATAACAATGATCGGTATCATTCAAACATATAAAATCATCAACAGATTTCATATCACATCATATAACACAATATATGAAACAAATAGTATTTTATATATTGAGGAACCCAATTGGGTCCCTCCAACCTGTTTCCCTGCATCACAGATGTTAAACAATATAATTAACATCGATTTCATTTCAATATGAAATATTCTACTAAACAAAAATCAATATTTGATTAACGATTTATATATATATATCGTTATCTATAATTTCAACCAATACATAAGCAATTCAACCAAACAGTTAACACACGACAATCAACAGATCATTATCAGTTCTAAGAATACGTTATAAAAATATAACTGTTCAGAGTTGGTGAGTTTTACTCACTTTGGCAGTTCATCGTTAAATAACGATAAACTGTTGTTTGATTCAGATCAAACAATTTATTTCACTATAAATTCAAACGAGCTCCAATCCACTACCAGTAAACTCCATGGTGTAGCCCTCGTTCATACAATCCTGTTGGATCTGATCATTCTGAATTCTGATACAGTATGTACACAGTATAGAATTTAAAAGCTTGTATATGTTGTTTGAATTAAAATTAAACTACATATATTTTTATTTCTAATGTGGGCCTTTACCTTTAACGGGCCCAACAACCAACTAGAAACGCTAATTTGCCTCACTCTCTTCAGTTCCATCCCTTTGGACTTCAACTCGTATGCCAGGAAAACGAGCATCAGTACTCCTCCGCGGCTACAGTACAAAACTCGAGACCAAACTTCACCAAGACTTTGAAACTTGGCACACTGATGTTAAACCAACTGCTAAAGCCAAAAACCAAGATCGAAACTTGTATTGATGCCTCAAACAAAAAAAACGAACCCCATAAGCTACTGTAAAAACTCGTTTCCCTTTTCTAACATGCGACCTCCTTACCTTCAATCGATCAACCAACTCAGCCCCTTCTTCTCCATATTCTCCCTCATTGTAACCTTCTCCTTTGAATTAACTCAATCACGCCATGGCCTCTTCAGACAATAACCCGCGGCATCCTACTCCAATACGTCTTTCTTCTAACTTCAATACCGCATCTCCCCTTCAGCCCGCACATGAACAACCTCTCTGTTTGTACAACACCCCCCCATCCCCGAGCTCATCCCTTCCAGCCTTCGGCAAAGCCATTGCCGAAATTTACACCATCCACAACTCCCTCAACCATCCACGATTTTCCCAACGAATGTCACCAAAATCCTTATCTCCAGTCTCTCTACCTAACCATCCCCTCAAAGCAATGATCGACGTCCATTTTCACTTTTCGTCACACAGAACTGCGACATCCATACTGCAGACTATCGATATCTTTTGTTTCGAAATCCCAAAAAAAAATCACAACAAGATGCAATCACACCTCCTAATCCCAATTCGAACAACTAAAACTCGAATTACAGCTTTAATCATACATAATTAGGAACCCTAGTTTCCCCGTTGAACTCGACAAACCGCAAAACATGAATCGCACCTAGAAAATCTCGTATAGGAATGGAGCTCTTGTCTTGCTGAAGCCATAAACATACATCTTAAGTTTTATAGGATTTCTTGTGATTTTATATTGAATTTATAAACCATGATTTTTGCTGAAAAGAAAAATAGAAAAGTGGCGGCTTGGGGAACGCTTTTATAAGAGGGACGGGATTTTTGTGTGGTTGAAAAGCTGAGGATGTGGCTTCTTTAGGTTCACTAATCACTTAGGATATTTTAGTTTATTATTCATTTTTCCTTCTAAAATTCCGTTTGATCACACATGATACCCAAAAATCACAAAACTGGACATCTAGCTGGAGTTCGACATTACGGTCCCAACGAAACTGGTTTCGTCGAATTCCGACTCCGTTTGCTCACACAGCATATTTTTAACCGTCAAATTATTGACTGTAATTCACATTAAAATCCCGTACGGCCGCATACTGACTTCAAAAATCATGGAAATTGAAATCTAGCAATAATTTAATATTGCGGATCCAACAAAATTAGTTTCATCGAATTCTGGGGTCGTCTGCAAAACTGACTATTTTTAAAGCCCTAAATAACCCATTTAAATATATAAATATATTTTAAAAACAATTAAATTAAATATTTATAAATAAATATTATCATATATATTCACATTGGAATACCATATAGCTCTCATTGGATTTATAACTAGATACTTCAAAATTCCCAGTTATATCGATATTCGATTTATATTTAAAAATCTATTTAAAATATAAATAAATCGATATAAATTATAAAGGAATTCCACAACGACTTTTTCTAAAATTTGATTTTGACATAAATCAAAATCTACATGACGAAATTCTGATTTTTCTCTTCCACTAGAAAAATATACTTCGCCAGCTCCTAACGTTTCTTGTTTCACAGAAATTCGGCTTAAAACGAATCCTGTACATTCAGTTGAAGTTCAAATCGCCAAATAACGAACTATCGCGCCATTTCAAGCTTGATTTTAATTATAATATAATTTATAAGTTCAACCATCGCTAATAAATTATATTTGTTAATATAATTCAACTCTAAACTGAATTATATATTTAAAATGTCCAAATTACACAATATTGTGAATTCCACTATTTTTTATTATTCCGAAAATATATTTTTCTCTATTATTTATATTAATTAAATATAAATATTATTTAATTTCAATTATCGATATCGCTAACTCGATAGTTAATAATTAAATTAATTAATTACTCGACAGCTAAAATTGCGGGTCATTACATAACTGATCTTCGGGCTCTAAACCTTGCTATCTAGGAATCGGTGAACTTACTCAAGCTTGCAGAAGCTAAATAACCCATTGATTCCCTTAGGTCCACTTCCGTAGACCAAACTTTGGTGTTGACAAAAAATATCGTTAGCATTATCCAATTCAATTCTAACTATTGTTCATTTATATTAAATTCATGTTTCGCCATGTTACTCTAATCCATTTTATTAAGCTTTTTATTCAGTCATTTGAATTGGTTTTCCATACTATATCATTTCATTTAAATGATTCACAACCAAATTGTTAACATTCCATTTCATATATACACAATGTACATGTACATGGATTCATTACAAATGGCTTTTATCTAATTTATTCACTATTATTTATTTGCAAAATTTTATTAATTTCTCTTTTTAGCCAATAACATCCAACTACTATTCAATTCTTAATTTAACTTCTTTCAGTTAAATTTAATTCATATTTGCTTTCGGAGTTTCTTATTTTAACCCTTTCAAGTTAATTTTATTACAACTCGGTATCCATGTTATCTCAAAATAAATTGGACTTCCTGCCACTTCAATTCCGTTAATTTCAACTATTCAATTTAATTTATAAACTCATTCTATTTAACTTGTTCAAGTAAAATTTCTTCATTTCCGTATTCGAATCTATATCTCAAAGTTATAAGCTCAAACTTATTCTTATATGTCTTCGTAAATCATTTACTAAATTTCTAGAATTTCAAATACCCGGGTTTTATTTCATTTCAAATCCTTTAGAAATCACATAAATATATACATACATTTATAACCATCTCAAATTCAAAACATTTAAAATTTTCAAACCAACTTGCTTTCTCAAATAAATTTCCATCGGAAATTTTTTTATGGTTGCAATCCATCACTTAGAAACACGATAATAGTAGCAGTCATCATCAGAATTATTTTCCAATGACTGTAGTGAGTTCAGTGCTTTACCATTTTCAAAATCCATTTAAAACGTTTTTCATTCAAAATCGCTCAAAGTAATGCTATATTACTTTATATTCTTTCAAAAGAATATTTTTCTAAACATCAGGGATTTAAAATTCTAGATTCTAATTGAATTTAATTTTAATCCATCTCATTTGCCTATATTATTCATATACAAAATTTATTTGGTGATATATAACCATTTCAATTTTACAATCTTATTTGATTGTAATATATAGCTATGTAGTTAAAGCCCCGCAAAATCCTCGCTATAGCCCGTAGCGCTCTTTGGCCGCTACGCTATTTCAATTTAGCACTGATGAACAGTAGCTCCGCTTAAAGCCCCGCTATTTTCCGCTTCATCCGCTAAATCAACGCTATTTAGCACCCACTTTAGCAATATTAATATGCAAAGGATGATTTGACCAATTCTCTTTTAAAATAAATCAAAAAACTTAATGTAAAGAGCTAATTTTAAGTCATAAGTGCCTTATATAAGATAGAAATTTGTAGTAATCCTCGAACTTAGTATGCATAACCATGATATTCTTTAATTTTGTTATATAATATTAATTAATTTTGTTTCTTCTACACAAATGATGTGAGAATGATAACTAATTAATTTTAATTATATAGTTTTACATCTAATTAACATTTTTGCACCTCCGCTTTATCCCCGCTACAACTTTTTCTACATCTACCGCTATAGAACCGCTAAGCGCTTTAACTGTACAGTATATAGCAAGCAATGCATCCATATACTATAATAATTTCAGAAAATTATTCCTTTTATATCAAAATAGAGTTTTGAGTAAAATTATTTCATTAACCACTTTAAACAATATTTTGTCAATGTCTCTGTTCAAGTGTTTAAATTTCCTATCGACTAGTGGCATCCCACGATTCAACCATAAATCATAAACCACTCAACAAACATACCAACACATAAAACAATTTTTATATCAACTAACAAATACGCTCTCTTGTACATATACACTCAACTCATTTTAGGGTACTATTGACCCTATCTCTAATGAGCAAACCCCATCAAAGCCTAGGTACTCGCTCAACCTAAGCTTTGATACCAATTGCAATGGCCCGAACTTCCATACCATCTGAGTTGACAGAATACAACACACGTCTAACCCAAATTGCACAGAAATACGAATCATTTTAGGTAAAGAATAAAAGATAGTAGAAGACCAAAAATAGCAACATAGAATCTCACATCGCAGCGGAATAAATTATAATATATATAACATCTTTTGGAATACAAAACTGTTTTCGTACTTACATACATCATCATAGTATGCCACATATACAACATAGCAGAAAATAACACTAGACAACTAATGCTAAACCATTATGGTCCAAGCTCCTCTAAGGGTATATGTAAATACCTGAACTACTTGACTGACCTACAAATTTTGGTCACCCAAGAATTTAGGGTAAAACAAAACAAAATAAACTCTGGGTCAGTCATGGGACTGGTGTGAGTAAACTCTAGCCATTTCATTTAACTTTCAAAAATCCTTTCGAAAGAAAAGATAATCGTAAGACCAATCTACATGTAAACACGGATGGTTTTTACCTTACGATAATTCAAAATATTCTTTGTATTAGAACTCTTCTGATATTATAATAGTATCTAAATCAAATAAACAGCCATTTAGCAGAACGCTTGCATCTCACGCTCGACATATATAGTATATAACCAAAAACCGGATGGCACTTATTGGAGAATAGATTTCCAACTATAGCAAGGTATGGGACTACCTTCCGATAGTGTGTCTTTAGAGAGGAAAACACTTGGTTCAACAAGAACATCTTACAACCCGACCACTCATTCAACTTGAGTGTATCGAATGTATATCACCAACGACTGTGATCAGTAACCATTACCGAAAGCATACGGCAGCAATAAAATAAGAAGCAATTGAATTTTCTCTAGATCAGGTGATAATACATTCTAATGGGTATGTCCCACTTAGCCATGTTGCCAGCCCGATTTTTGTCATTTCTCAGTTGATGAGGGCTGAGGCTACGTCATTCCTTTAGAACATCGGAGCGTTATTCACATTGAATGACACATTATCATATCCGTCAAAATCACTAATTGACATCCCAAAAAATACATTGGGTGATAAACTACGAAAAGTTTCCTTCTCTGCCACCAACTATGGAATGTTTGGAGAAATCAATGTACGTGACCATCTAGAAATACTCTGCCAGACATTCATCTATATACGTTGTCCTCGGACTGGACAAACCGAAGGCACCATCCCATCAATCGATCTTAGGCAATTTCCACCTATGATTAAAAGAACAACCCTTGCATTTTACTCCGTCTTCAACTATCTTAAAATAATCTGATTCGCAAAGCTTATGCCAATATGGAGTGCTTTTCGGATAATAAATCCAATCGGTCTCTCCATATTGACAACGATAGTATTAAATTGGCCGGTAATTCGATAGTCGGTTTTTTAACTATCAAAGAAATAAACATTCATGCAAAGATCTGATTCCCAAAAAAGAAATATTTTTATAAGAACAAACAATCACTGAGCCCTTTTTAATTAATATTCCTTTAATTAAATTCTTCTCAATATTTATTAAATCTCTTCACCGAGATACTTCCCACGACTACTTTGGATTCTCAGCGTACTTGGAAGACATTTCCATATTCCACCTTCTTTTATTTTCTATATTCAGAAAATATCTTCTATTTATAATTGGAAAGCATTTCCAATTACTTTTCTCTTTTACAAAACCAATTATTAGTATACTTGGGAAATCTTTGTTATTATATTTCCAAAATCACTTCCTTGGGTTAAAACAAATGTTGTGTAAAACATCGTTATGACAAATCAAAATACCGCCAATTATCCACTTTAATCGTGTATACGTTTCTCCTTCCATTAAAAGTTTATTCTCGTATTGAATTCCATGTATAATTGATTTCTAGTAATTAAATTTCTTTAATTTTTCTATCTCCTTAAATTTATGGAAAATTTTCCAATGTCTACTTTGTATGGCTCAATCGGTACAACTACAAATCGCCTATCTTAGCCCTTTCCATTCAAAAAGAAAATCAGAAATCCAAGTGGCTTGCCCAGTAGGCTCATAAAATCTCATATTCAACTAAATACGTACGTCTTTGTTGAGCACTTAATTTTATACTTCCATTCGCTTCATTCCATACCTGTGTAACATCTATATCCATCCATTCCCAATATAATCCAACTCAATCCGACCGTTTTTACTCAATTCGCTAATTTATCCTCTAATTTGCTCTTTTTCCTAATCCACCTTTAGTTTGAACATCTCATGTTCAAATATATTTAATCCTTTTATACATAAATCGAATTCCATTTTTAACTCGAGTTTCATATTCGATTTCAAATATTAATTTACAAATCCAAATTACTTAACCAAAGTTAAGTTCGATCCAAAAACTTCATTAACCAATTACTTTTTAATTAGTTAACATCATTCCATATTCCAAAATCTGATTTTTATTTCATAAATCAATTTATTTACTTCACTTGAGTTGATATTTATTTTATAACTCAAGTTCGGATTTTTCTAATGGAAATTCGAATTTTATACACTCAAAATCTTTTTATTTTACATAATAAACCGTTATGGTTTATAGATTATACCACTGTTTTTCTAGAAATTTGATTTTGACACAACTCAAAATCTATTAGGAAAAATCCATATTTTTCTCTTCCATTAGAAAATTGTTCTTCAATAGGTCCGGGCAATTCTTATTTCAAAAAATTCCAACTCATATTGAGTTCTTTATACTCAATTGAAGTTCAAAACATAAAAACTACGAACTACCGCACTGCGGTGAGTTCGTTTTAATTAAATTTAATATAAATGTTTAAACTTTGTTCATTAAACTCGATTCTTCGATATTTTAATATAAATCAGGCCACCTTTCCAAATCTAACTTAAACATTCCGATTATCCAAAATCCATAACTCGGTTATAAGATTATTCACAACTCAATTTTCTATATTAAATTCCAATTCGCTTGGTAATAAAGCATCCTTTACCATTACAAACTAATATCATCCCTTGATAATAAAGAATCGTTCAGGTTGGGGTATTTTAGTTACCTATCAAACCTTGATCGACAATGTTCTTATCTGGAGATAGATAAAAGTTCATAATACAAAAACTCGATTAAGATCTCATCTTCTATTCCATTAAAAGATTGGTTTTATAAACCATACTTACTTTGGAAAATTTTCTTTTTAGTTATATCCATTTTCGCCTAATTTATGATTAAGGAAGATTCTTACTTAACACAAGCTTTAAGCTTTAAACTCCTTTGAAAATATTATTTTATAACTCGGATTTATTACCAAACCCACTTATCAAGTCATTTATCCAAAAACCTCATTATATAGTTTAATTCGGAGTTTAGTCCCTTAAAACCCCTTTTGTCTTTTCTTTTACAAAAATCTCATTATTTGAGCATCTTCTATCAATTATAATCATTTTACTTAATTAAATCCACCAAGTAAATGTTTATTTCAGTTATCTTATTAGCTCTTTAAACTTCGTTTTAGAAAAGTCGGGTTTATTAGGAAGCGTACCTTTTAGTTTCATTTAGATTATATATTCTGTGGAATTATCTCAGTTCAGTTTATATTTTGAATTCCGAAATAAAATCTATCGTTCCCTTTTCAAAACAATTTCCAATTCCTTTTTAAAATTAATACTTGAATATAAACTTCCCGGTTATCTAATGATAATTTCTTCACCATATTTATAAACATCATTTATAAAAAAAATTGCCTTGTTTTATATATTATAACAAGAGTCCATTTCAAAATCCATTTGAAACCCAATTCCTATTTGGAAGATTTTATAACAATAACTTATATATATAAACATATAATCTATTTTCATATTTAAATTTAAACTTTAGTTTCTATTTAATACAATTCCAATATCGTTTTTGGAAATATTTTATCTTTATAAATTCGACATAGCCGAATTCAAATCGTAAATCTATATGGATTTATTCCAATTCAATCTACATTTCGAACATTAGAATAAATTTCATCATTTACTTTTCTCAAAATGATTCCCAAATTATAAATCCCTTTTTAAATTCATACTTGAATTTTCTTTCCCTAAATTGTCCAACAATAATTTATTTAACATCATTCATAAACATCGTTTATAAATTAACTACTTGTTTTTTAATATTTAAAAATAAGTTAATATTTCCTAGCCCATTCAAAATTCAAATTCTATTTTGGAAAAATAAATTTTTGTTTTTAAACTCAATTTCTTTTCCCTTTAATTCAAATATTTTTTTACGATATTTAAAATACCAACATTTTAGGGTCGGTGCTATTCAAACATTCAAAACACCCAATAATCAATTACAGATTATTTATCA
This sequence comes from Allium sativum, assembly GCA_030737875.1. Classification (NCBI taxonomy): domain Eukaryota; kingdom Viridiplantae; phylum Streptophyta; class Magnoliopsida; order Asparagales; family Amaryllidaceae; genus Allium; species Allium sativum. The sequence continues at coordinate 223,084,077 of CM060923.1, read as the reverse complement.
CATCATATAACATTATATATAAAACAAACAATAAAATTGTTGAGGAAGCCGGTTGAATACCTCCAACCTGTTTTCCTTGCTTTCACAGATGTTAAACAACGGAAATATGCCAATCCTGCTTCAAGGCAAGATACCACGGTACAAAAGGTCATCCACTATATATATTATTGGGCGCATAGGGTCATCCGCAAGTGGTACTATGGGAAAATCCAACTACCAAGCCTAAATATAACTAATATATATGTATATAATAACCACAAATTATCAACGATTCACCAATGCATCCAAACAACCAACAACCAATGCATAGAAATTAAATGCTGAATACAAATTCGTTTATAATAAATTATGAACGAACCAAAGAGTGAGTTTACTCATCTTAATTTTTAGTCGAAGTAGCGATTTGTTTTCGATTAAATTAAACTGATACTTAATTTAACCGAAAATTCTTATTGAATCCAACTACTCGAAATTCATTCCATAGCGTAGCAAGCCTTCGTCCATACAAATTCATCAGACATTGTTTTATCTGATTTTGATTTTGTATGACATAGATATTAGTTTTAAAATTTTACAAACTACTTTAAGAAAAATTAATTTACTATTAATACCATTAGCTAATAAATTACCTAATTACCTCGACACTCTTCCTCCCTCGAAAGGATAGAGGCTGAAACAACAGTAACCACATTTATCCCTACCTAGACTGGTCTAACTCCTCTCACTGATTGAAAAACACTACCTGTAAACCACGCCATGGTTGCTCCTTTCCTATCCTCCTCCAATTAAAATCTACACAACTCCCCATAGAAAAACAATGTCGCTTATACAAAGGCTTCCAAACCCAACATTTTACCTCAGCTTTGACCACCCTCCTCCTCTACCATATCCATCCATATTCATCACCGACTTCGTCATTTAACTCAGCATCGGAAGCTTCCCCTATTCATCATCTCAATCACCAACTCGAATAGCTTCCATGGAATCCGACCTTCACAGCTCTCGTACAGGTTATCGGCACTTCCTGTCATGAAATCCAACCAAAATTCCTCCAACTACGCAGATATACCCTTGAACCTCGACGCCATCTTTGATTTCTGTATCTACGACTGTTTGCCTCAAAATCGACAACCCTGACATTATTACAGAACTCAAGCTACATGGCGCACCTAAAAATCAAGTATTCTGGATTGTCGATTATTATTGAGTATTTGATTTTTTGTGAATTATTGAAGAATTTAAAGGAGATGGCTTCGGTATTTTGTTTACTAGAAACGAATGGAGGAAACAAAATAAATAGAATTTGGGATTTTATTTGAGGGTATATAATTCGAATGGATTTCGAATTTCAGCGAGAAAGAGCGGAGCTATTTTATTTGATTTTGAGGAGAGGGATGGAGCAATTTTATTTGATTTTGAAGAGAGGGATGCAGAAAAAAAGAACGCTGGTGGTCCCTTTTTATCGACTTGAGGACTAACTTTCAAGGGAAGATAGAGGATTGGCTTCTTTAGGAAGATAGCCAAATTGAATTATGTTATATTGCTACGCATTTTCTATGAACGTTTTACTCTTATATGACCACACACGAGTTCCAGTTGCAATGAAATTTGACATCCTACTAAAATTTGACATTTCAAACTCAGTGAAAATGGTTTCGTCGAATTCCGATACCATTTGAAAATAAAATACTAATTTAATCTTAAATAATTAATTGATATAACATTTAAATTGTGCACGCTCGTATAACAACTTTGATTGATGCATAAATTGAAATCTAGGCAAAACTATAATGGATTTTATAAAATTAGTTCCGTTGAAGCGATATCGTTTGAGAATTAACTATTCTTACGTTTCAATTTAAATCGATATAATATAAATTAAATTCAAAACAATCAAATCTTCGATAATAAATAATCATTATCGTTTATATTAAACAGAATTTATATTGATCTTCTAAACTGTTTTGATTCAGCTTTAACTTCGAATCAACTATTTGTTGTTTTCGTATTATGATAGTTCGATATATTCGAAATTAAATCATATTCAATTATGAAATCGATAATCATAATATAAAATCCACTAATATTATCAACTCAACACTTAAAATAATATTTAATGTTTAGAATTAATTGAGTAAAAATCTAGGTCTTTACATTGTTCGTGGTGGTGAGGTCGACATTGTGGTGAAGTTTAGTGGCAAATGGTGTTGCATGGTGGTCGGAATGGCATGCGACGTGATTTTTGGTCGAAGGGGAGGTTTAGGGTTCATGACGATGGGGCGTCTCTGATTGGCGGTCATGTGGGTGAGGGGTGGCAGGGCTCCGGTGACATGTAACGGCGGCAACAATGAAGGTTTAGGGTAGAGCTGAACGTGTTCGATTTGGGGAAGATGATGAATAGGTTAATTATATTTTAATTGATTAATTAATGTGTTTAAAGTTCGATCAATTATATCTTGCTCATATAAATTTAGAATCTGACGAAACAAGATCCGATGGAATACGAGTTTTATTTTAAATAATAATTTGTCGCACAGTGATAGTTCGCGAATTTCAACCATGAACTTCAAATGAGCATAACTAATGCAATTTAAATCAGATTTGCCAAAAACAAAAGCTTTTGTTTTCTATTGATAATAACTTTCAAATGAAAGAAGAACTTTTTATTCCAACTTATAGATTCAAGTTATGTTTAAATCTATTTTTGAAAAGGTTGATATAAACGTAGTTCGATGACCGTAATTGGAAACCAATTGAAATGGCCATATAAAAGTAATTTAAAATATTGAAAAATTATGATGAACCATAATTAGTGATTTGAAATTGATTTGGAAAAGAAATATGAAGTTCTGAATTATATTTTGAATTTTGTGTTTTCAGCCTAACCTGTTGCGAATGGTAAGACGACATTTTGGGAATATAAGTTAAATGAACTAAAGTTTTCAACTCTTAACTTATTGGATTTGATTGGAATTAATCATCAAGTGTTAATTCCGTAGATGAGACTCGTACTATTCATGGGATTTGAAAGGTGGATACACCGTTATCCCGTTTATAGTATTTGTTGAATATGCCAAGTTGATGTTGAATATGCCAAGTTGTTATTGAATATAAACTGATACGGTTTCTTTCTAAATCGTATATCTAATATTAACTATTTTCGCGTTGTTGTGGATGATGTCTTGAATAACATTATCCTTATCCCAACAAGTTAAGTTAATTTGTTATCAAATATAACACTGTTTTAAAAGACGTGTTTTGATAAATCTTTTGAGTAAGATGGAAGATTTCCAATATAATAAATCGGATTTGATAGAAATGATATTCAGGTATTTGGTGTTGATTACCGTTTTGTAGGTATTTACTATTTCAGGAATTTGGAAGATGTTTATAGCGTTATTCCATCTATATTATTCGTTGACTGCGAGAATTGGTATTGAATATAAGTAGATGTAAGTTCTGTTTAAATCTTATATTTATTATCAATTAAGTTTATGTTTTTCATGAATAGTGTCTTCAGCAACATCGCTCTTTTACCAAGTTGAAGATGAATTTTATGGAATAAATATTTTAATTGAGACTAATGAAAATTTCCAAAGTGAAGTATTCCAATTAACACATTAAATTGGAATTATATGGGAATCGATTTAGTGATAATCGAGATGGGTCTCTGTAGATGAAGACCTTTACTATTTAAAGAATTTAAAAGGCTTGTCGTTATCCCTTTATAGTATTTGTCGGATCAAGAATTTATATCGATTATAAACTGATATGATTTCCGTGAAGATTTCATTTAAAATGAAAGTATGATTTTAGGTTTATCGTGAACGATGTTTTAAATAACGTTTGTTCTTTAACCCATGTAAAGGAAAAGATAATTTTACAAGATAAGTTGAAATGAAATCTTTATTTAATTCGAATATAAAGATTTAATGAAAGAGTTTTCCCTAACAAACAATAATGGGAACGAGTTTAAGAATCGCTTAAAAGAAGATAAGCGTGTTTTTCGCGTAAGCGATAAGATTAAGAAATCGTAAGTACAATTTTAGGATAGAGATATGATCAAGCAAAGATAAAGTGATCTACCCTAATCAATGATCAATGAATGGGTTGGGTTTGGGTAAATATGTTTTCCCCGTAAAGATAATTGAAATCTTTAATCATATTTGAAATGAATGAAGGTAATCAAACTTACTAAAATACGAGGGGTATTAGATATGGAGTACCACCAATTTTGCTCCATAGGATGAATAGGATGGGAACAGGATAATGATTTGAGAAAATACCTTTTCCTTAAATTTCGATAATCTCGATAAAGCGTACAAAACTTGATTTGAGTTAAGTTTGTGAAATGAGATTTAATATTCCTTTGAAATGATTTCCAAGGAAAGATTTAAATAAGAGTTTAAAGTATATAAATCATTGTTAAGTCTGGGGGAGTAAATATTCCTAATGTAAATAATGATCAGAGTAAAAGAATAATCTGAAATGGAATGAGACTCATGGTATCTTTGTATATCAAAGTTGGTTTTAAAGATGCACTAGTTATCTTGGAAAGACCAAGTTTCAACCCATTCTGAGTAACTATATGACGGTATTGAAGATACTGAAGACGGTGGTTGAAGACCGGGGATCTTCACATTGTTTGGATTAATTGTTGATGTCTCAATCAGGGTGTACACCCAAGATGAGGTTTTAAGTGGAAATTGTCCAGACGTACTTGTTGATTGTCCGGATTTGCAAGGGCCTCTCTCCTTTACTGGACAAGGAATAAGGTGCCTTTGGTTTCTTTCACAACCCAGAACAGATTTGTATGGATGTGTGCCTGACATTGTATCTTGTAGTATGTTATGGATTTTTGCTAAACATATTTTTGTTGGTGGTGGAGAATTATTTGCTTAGCTTAACACACTTCTTTGAGACGTACGAGCTCAAAGGTTATATGGTTAGTGATAACTAATTATATGTTATGAAATGGCAATGTGGCATGTTAAGTGATGAGCTACTAATGATCATAGATTTTTGTTAAAAGCATTGCTTTTTGTAAGACGTTACTTGTAAGCCTCACACCCCAGTATGATGGTAAACTTATGGTCAGATCAGCACGACTTTCAAGTTGAGAATGAACAACTTTCGAGTTGTGAATGTATTCGGTTGGCCGAGATGATTTAGGCAGTGGTAGTGCCATGCCTAATGTGGATAGAGGATAGTGATGTCCCAAGCCGGGACTAAATTCATTGGGCATGATACTTGATTCCCGAAGTGAAGTGTGGATGTGTATTACGGTGCACTTAAATCTAATGCCTGGACTAAATCGTTGAGATACACACCTCCACGATAGATCTTTCGGATCTGGAACCATCATATTGGAAATCCAATTTCCAATACGAGCCTTTATAGTTTTTATTTGTGCATTATGTATGTAGACGTAATATATGGTAGCTATGTCTTCTAAGATTTATACATTTATTTTCAAAAGTGATTTCCACACTATGCGCTAGTAATAATAAAAGAGACATTCACGTACCAAGCATATTTGGTTATCATAAGGCAAAATTTGCTCCTTTGGTGTGCGTTGCATTCTGTGATGGGATGTGAGTCTTATGGTAGCTTCATTTTCAAAAAGCATTGCAAGTAGTTTTTGATTGGTATTCATGTGGAGAAAACTCATTCCATGTTATACGGTGTGAACCCGTGATTTACCCAACTTTAAAATGAAGTAAATAACTATTTTATTTCTCACACCAGGAAGCCCATAAAGTAAATACGGTGTGAACCCGTGTTCTTTCCTTAAACTCTGGGTGCCCATATTTTCCATACAGGAAGCCTAGTAGTTTTGGTTTGCAAATATTATATAGCATAGGTGCTGGATTGAATCTAGAGCGGTGTTCAGAGCATTTTATTTCTTCCTCTGGGAGTTTGTGTTTTCCGTGTGTCGTGTTATATTCTGGTATGGTTATTTCCGATGTGCATGTATTTATTATTATACTCTGATATAAGTTGTACTTTGATGTAAAAGTTATTGTCAATAATGATGAAATGTTGTTTTGTTCAGTTCTCATTATTGTAACCCCAAGCGATACATTTTGTTGACCGGTTTAAGTTGGTTTAATCATCAGTTTCAACCTGGCAAAAAGGCAGGTCATCACAATTCTACTTGCTTTCGTATTTTAAAAACACATATTTAGTGGTTATATGAAATAAATGAAGGAAAAAATGAAACACAATCAGTGGCCTGGGTATTAAGTTATAATCTTCTTTTAATAAGACTGTTTCCTAATTAATAGAATTAGTATTATATTGAAGTGCAATGTAGCAGTGGTATTTGTTGCATTTATTACTTTAATGGAATTTGGCTGCAAATTATATAGTAATACGTGTAATTATTAGGATGACGGTCTTCATTATTTTACATGCTAGAGTATTTAATAGGATGGCCTTAATCAATTTTGATTTGTTCTCATAAAGAAAGTAAACTGCATACATAATCTTAGAATTTCATATTGTATACATAATTTAAAAATTCAACTTATATCAACTAACCTATATTATAGTGCAAATCCATGACTTATTTACTACTTTTAATTCTCTCAAATGTTGGTTGATAAAACTCTTGCTAAAGTTGTAATAAAAAAAATACAATTAATTTTATTTTCCACATAATCATTTGTTTTGTTAAATGTTCAGATTTGTGCAAGCTTTTGAAACGCTTCCACTCATTACCAACCTAATCATATCTCTCGCTTATAAGGTAAGACTAAATTATATTACTTTCTATATTTATTAATGTGACAACCCCAAACCCCGTTCCACGGTGGCAAGGGTAATCTTTGGAATATAACACATAAACAAATAACAGCAGAATAAAAATATATAAATACACCAGGTAATGCATAACTGAATATACTGGAAATAATAATCATCAGAGTTACACAGTATACAGGATCATACTTAGTACAAAATACAGTTCAGCTTTACATAAAATGTCTACAGCGGAATCAAAACATAATATGTACAACAGGAGCTGAACAGCATAAAAGAAAGAAGTGATAGAATCCATCTTCAGCTCCATAGCTATCCAGAAAGAGCCTGCTAAAACCTGAATATAAAGCTACCCGTGTAGAAATAGGGGCACCCGAGTTTGCAAGTGAAACAAACTACGAGTCAGTCATGGGACTGGTATGAGAAATCTACTTAACTTACTTTACAATAAGGCCAATAACAGGACCATGCCGCTAACGCAGAATGGGTATACTACATTGGATTGCCAGTGCTTAAAACAAGTAAATCATTTAAAACATCACAATGCTTTTTACAAAAATGAAGCCATTATATGACTCAGTTCCCATCACACAATGCAACGCAAACCGGAGGATAGAGTTTTACCTTATAATGGCCAAAAAATGCTTGATACAAATAAAACAAAAGCATTTCATATTATTACTAGTGTTTATATGTTTCAAAAACAATTTTAATCATAAGTATCAATCATAGACGGCATGAATGCCCCATACCACTATGTCGCCATATATAGGTTTACAATCAAAACCGCACGATGTCGTATTTGGAAATTGGATTTCCGTCATGAACCAGGGCAAGGGATCGTCCTTACCGCTTCAAGACAATCTAGCCTACCAAGTCTCAGGGCCCAGACACAGGTGAGCCCTTAGGAGCCACAGGGTCGGTCCACTCGATGTGGATTAAAATGCCTGAACACTACGTTTCCCTGCCCTATGGGGCGTAAATCTGGTCTGTATAAAGACTATCCATCGGATCCGGATCGTTCGATCTAACTGAGGCGCCTCGCAATCCATCATCCACAGAAGTAAAATGTCAGGCCGTGTAAAAACACTAACACCACTCCTAGCTAGAAAGAAGCGCATGTTCTCCCTGGATCCTTCTCCCGTTTCTGGTTCATACAGGGTTGTGAGGCCCGCGAATCAACGCTATACACAAAGCTAGTTGTATTAAAGCCATGCTTTGATCATCTACCACAAGGCTCTGCTTTTCAACAAAAGCCTTAATCACTGCATCTCAGCATGCCATGTTGTCAATCTACAACGTCAGACACACATCCATTTACAAGTCCGTTCTGGGTCTAAACGAAACCGGAGGATCCTTATTCCTCGCACATCCGAACGATCAACAAGTATGTCCGGACAACCACCACTGTAACCCCTTCAGGGCAGCAACTCCCATCAAAGGCATCAGTAGCCATCCATTCGACATGAAGAACATCAGTCTTGCACGGTATTCATGTCTTCGACTTCTAATCGTCGATCAATTATTTGAAATGAGAATTAACTCGGCCTTTTCAAATTATTCACGTATAATTAGAATTCAAATCAATTCATTTCCTGTTTAAATTATTTGACATCTATAATTCAGTTCATTAATGTAATTTTCACGTCAAACACATTCAACCATGCATCAAATATCCAATAAACCGAGTAAATTCAGTTTATTTCCATTCCATATCGTTTATAATATTTTATAATGATTTATCGCTATTTTTATTTATTTAAAATAGCCAATTTATTCAAACAACGCTTTAGGCCATAACGGGCCGTGGCACTGTTTTTCTTCAGATTTGATTTACGCATATCTGAACAACTAACCGTTGGATCTTTAAAAATTTTATATCATTAGAAAGATCTTTTCAAAGCGAATCCAACGGTTCCAGCTTTGGGAAAATCCGACGGTCGGATCTCCCGGTACAATCGTTTGAAGTTACGATTTCAAAATACGAACTGCAGCATCGTTATTCAATTTATTAATTATATATATATATAAATATAATCCATTCTGGCGCTGTTTTTATTCAGATTTGAATTAAACATTCCAGACAATCCAACCGTTGGATCTTTACAAATTTGGTGTCATTGGAGAGATATTTCCAAAGCGGGCCCAATGGTTTCGGTTTCGGGAAAATCCGATGGTCGGATCTCCCGCAATAATCGTTTAAAATTACGATTTCAAAATATGAACTGTAGCTTCGTTATTCGATTTGTTTTAATTATATTTATATATATAATATATAAATATAATCCGTTCTTCGATTTCCAAACCATATTCATTTCATATATTTGATAAAAATAATATTTTTATTTAACAAATATTCATTTCAACACATGACTATTTTTAACACTTCATATATATAATAAAAATGTGATTTTTTTTGTTAAAACAATTTATTTCAAACATGAATATTTTTAGCTATTCATACATATTATAAAAATATGATTTTTATTGTTAAAACAATTTATTTCAAACATGAATATTTTATATACTTCATCTACATGATAAAAATGTAATTTTTATCTTTCAAACATTTTATTCGTCATATGAATATTTTTCCAACACATGAAAATATTTCAATACATGAATATAAATCAAACACAGGAATATTTCAGAAAATTTTGGCAGCATAACGGCAGAGTAGTTAAAATCGGCACCGTCCCGACTACGGCTCCTCGCTCTACCTTAAAGCCTCGCAGCTTTTGACAATGGGGATTTCAATATCTAGTTCGTACGCAGACGAATTTTCCCATATACTAATCCTATTGGGATTTCAACCACAATCAATCATATCAACCATTCACATTTATCAACCAAATTTCACATCAACCAAATATCCAAACAATCACAACCAATATATATCGTCCATGGTCTGTCGACGAGGGGAGTATATATGTATATATATACGTATATACATATATTTCAATTTCATTTCAATACCGTTTCAATTCCATTCAACGCACATATGATTTCTACAACGCATATATAACTTATACATCGCATATACAACTTATACATCGCTTATACATGAGGTGCACAATGCTTATAACTCATACATCGACCGTATAATTTATACATCGTCATTCCATATCATTTATAATTTAGAAATTTCACATTGGGTTCCACTCCTCCAAAAATTGTAGAAGGCTCAGAAAAACATTCGGTTCCTTCTAGAATGTAGAAGACGTCGCCACGAGTCCAATGTCTCCGGTTTCACTGGATTTCGACAAAATAGCAAAAAGATATGATTTTTATTGTAAAATCATAAACCGTAGCGCTTTAAAGTGCTATAAACAGTTAAAATATTATATTGCCGTTACCTCAGTGGATCATTCAAAACTAGGTTTCGATTTTACTCGAAATCCGTGCAACTTGCAGAGGATCGGAGGCTACCACCTTGTCGGGGGTGGAGTGGCGCACAGTTCACCGGAGGTGCGGTCCAGAACGGCGGCTGATCGGAGGAGATCCGGCGAGTTGAAGTCGTGGACTTTTCATAGGTGATTCGGCTTTAACACTCAACGAAAAATTCTTCAATTGATATGGATTTAAAGATCTCGTCGAGCTCTACAAAAAGCTCTGAAGGATGGATCGATTTCGTTGCGTGGATTTGAAGAAAAAGAAAAGAGAAGGTGAGAAGCTGTTGTCGTCGTTCGTCGAAGGGTATACGGGCTGATTTTCTGGTCAACGCAGAATGAAGGTGAATTCTAATTGGGCAAGGGTTTTAATAATTATTTTTAATTTATTTAAATCCGAAAATACTTCTCGCTCCATACGAACTCCAATTCAAACCCAACGACTGTCGCCCTAGCTAAATATCGCCATTCCAGACACAATGGGATATGTTTCGTAAGCCCATTCGACTGTTACAGTCATTTATTCTCCAAATTAAAATATAAAACATTCAATTTTAGATTTGAACGTACATTTTAATTTGCCGGGGCCACATACTGATTCTAAAAATTCCCGAAAAATTAATCTGGCTATGTTGGGACGATACGGTCCCAACAAAACTGATTTCATCAAATTCTGAGACCGTTTGAAAAATGGCCATTTTCTGGTCGATCCAATTAAAACTGAAATCTCCTTTTCCACACTCACATATTAACTCCAAAAATTATGGAATTTGAAACCTAGCAATAATTTGACATCCCGGATCCGACAAAAGTGGTTTCGTCGAAAACGGAGGTCGTTTGCAAAATGTCCATTTTCACGGGCTATATTAACTCCATAGCGACCTTTCTGAAAATTCATTTGGCCATAACTTTTGATTCCCGCTATGAAATTTTGATTTTTTAGATTCGTTAGAAAGATATTCATAAACAGATTTACATAATTTTGGTTTCACTAAAATCCGTTTTATTTTGCATCCTGTACAATCAGTTAAAGTTCGAATTCAAATTTTCAAACTGCCGCGCCATTTCAGGCGTTGTTTTATAATTAAAATAAATATATTCGCTATAACTTCGATCCAAAAGAATTTTTAGTCATTATTATTTAAAATAATTTATTTTAAATTTTCCAAATCCACTAAAATAGCCAAATTAAAAATTTTAAATTGATTCTGATTTTCCGGGTTGTTACAATTAAAGATATCAATAGTTCATGGTATGGATTAGAGCATGGATAAAGACTGATGTCATTGCATTGGTCAAAACATGCATGTTACTTTTTATAAGTTAGTTGTTCGTTGACATTTTGCTGAGGCTAACAATTATATGTTATAACAGCGATTTCTAAAGTTAGACAGGTGGATAAATATATACATACATACATACATATATTTGCATTTATAGACATGTTACCTTGCTTCATTTGTTTAGTTGTCGTGCATTATTTATGTTGTACGTAACATGATTCTATACCTAACAATATTTCAGTTCTACACTTCAAATTTTATACATGTATTTCTTGATTTTGCTAAGTTGTAATCAAGAAATGACCGAGTTTAGACATTTTAAGGGTGATATATGCAGCTGACACATAGTTATCTTTAGCCCATTATGTTCGGCAATAAAATCATATAAGTGGCGCAAGTTCCATGCTTGACAATGTCAAATGCAATAATGATTTATTTTATCTTTTTATCTCTACTTGCAGTGGAAAACAGAATTCAGATGCTGCAGCATAAGATACACTTGCCATTAGAGCAATAAAGTACATGGAACATGGAAAGGCAAGCGACGATATGATAATATATATGTAAATGTATGCAAATGTATGCAACTGTAGATGTCCATGGGTAGTCTTTAACAATGAACGTAAATGCATAAAAGAAAATTATATAAAACTTGGCTTTGTTATTCGCTGTATCTTTTCCCTTCAGTATTTACAGTGTAATAACATTTCATGTATAATGAACACTTAGGATTTTATGTTTTTTTTTTACTTTTTTCCATTGAAATAACATCAACACATTTCTCGGTATTTACATTATAATTGAATTTTTGCAAACGTAGTTACAAGAAGAAAATGAATTGTGGTTCATTCTAAACTGTGGTTAAATTTCATGGTGGATCTATGAATACTCTACGAGTGGTAGATCATGATTTTTTATATATTGAATTGTGTACATTTTGTAACTATATATTTGATGCTAGCATTTATATATAATTTACTTGTTAAAACTGGACGATTTAAATCTATGCCAATTATGAAGAAGATTTTAATTATTCTTTTAATCAATTAATTATGGGCAATAAATTGGAATGAAATGGGAGAGATATTTGATTTGATTCAAATCTTGGTATATGTGGCAACAAATTTGGATGGAATGAGAAATTATATTATTTGATTGTAGCAATCAATAAAATATATGTATATGGGGAAACTATCACAAATATGCAAGATTGCATTGACACCAAATCAAGGAAATCTGGAAACTTCTCATGCTCATCTTCAAGCAAGCCTTCATCCTCACTCTTATAAATAGGGAGGCATTTGCTCATCCTTTGGTGAATAAGCCAATAGTGCTCTCTTCTCATATCCACAATAAGATCCCTATTTCTATATAAATTATAGGGCGAGAGATATATATTGAGTGTTTTATATTCTTCTCTTATTTTACTCCCTCTTATAAAGAAAAAATAAAAGAAGTTGTTGGGTCTCCGTGGACGTAGGGTATTCATATCTGAACCACGTTAAATCTTCTACGTCTTTTATTTCTACTATTGTTTCTGTGAGGCTGCATAATAGATTAATGTTCTTTTGTGTTGAGATTCATTGGTATCTAAATAGACAATACTAGATCCTGATCAAATACGATTCCGCTCAAATTAACAAAAATTTCACAATAGTTTGGTATCAGAGCTAGTGTTATTGTTCCTATTTAGATATCTATGGCTACTTCTAGTAAGTCTATTGGTAGATCTACTGTCAATTATGGAGTAACTTGTTTTGACGGAAAGGGAGATTTTGGTGTTTGGAAGATGAAGATGGAGGCTGTATTAAAGAAGGAGAAGAATTATAAAGTTGTTTCTACGCCTGATTAATTGAAAGATATGGATGCAACTGATTTGGAAGAGATAGAAGATGAAGCTCTTACAACAATTCAGTTGAGTCTTTCAGATGGAGTTCTAAGAGAATTTTCTCAAAAGAAGACTACGAAGGAACTATGGGATGCATTATCAGATGCATATCAAGACAAGTCTCTCAATAATCGAATTATTCTACAATAATAGCTTTATTCGTTCAGGATGAAGCCTGAAGCTGATCTTATGGAGCATGTAGATGCTTTGACCACTTTATTTATGAACCTAAAGGCATCAGATGTTGAGATTACTGATGAGGCTCAAGCTGTGATCCTCCTATGTTCCTTGCCTAAGGAGTATAATGCTTTCATTAATTACATGATGTATGGCCGTAGTAAAATTAGCCTTTCTGATGTAAAGGCTGGCTTCATAATGAAGTGTTAAGAGGTAGATTGGCAAGCACTAGCATTGATAGAGATAACGAAGGCTTATCTGTTCAAATAGGTAGAAGTCAAAGCAAGTCGAAGAAAGGTGGAGGACGGAATTCTTCGAGATTTTAGTCTAGGGGGCCTAAGAAATTGACTTGCCATTATTATAAGAAGCCCGGTCACTTTATTGCACAATGTCCCAAGCTTGAAGGAAGAAGAAAAGACCCAAAGCAAGCTTCAGCCTCTATAGTAGAGAAATCAAATATAGAGAGTGACACTGACATGTTTACAGCTTCTGGCTCTTCTTGGAAGAGCACCCTATGGTTGATTGATTCTGGCGCATCCTATCATATGACACCTAATAGGAACTATTTTCCACTTACCATGAGATTGATGGAGGAGAAGTTCTGATGGGCAATGATGCTTCTTGTCGTATGGTTGGTGTTGGTAGTGTAAAGATCAGGATGTTTGACGGTGTTATTCGAACCATTAATGATGTTAGGCACGTACATGATTTAAGGAGGAGCTTGATTTCTGTTGGGGCGTTGAGTAGACTTGGACTAAAGATTGTAGTTGAAGAAGAGAAGATGAAAATACCTTAGGGTTCCATGATTGTTATGAAAGGAGTAAGGGCAGGAAATCTCTATTTCCTAAAGGGCACCACTGTAGTTGGTGAATTAGCTTCAATTACTTCAATTGATTCAGATTCTTCCAGATTATGGCACTTGTGGATGGGCCACATTGGCGAGCATAGCATGGATGAGCTAATTCACTACAACAAAATGACCGTATTACAACAGTGGAAAACTGTTGTATTATACATTTTACAACGGTGGACTAACCGTCGTGTATTAAGAAGTTGTAATAGACTAAAATCTTTTACAACTTTTTTGCACCGTTGTAATATGTATATTTTACAACTTTTTTCCACCGTTGTAATAAACTTTATTACAACAGTTATACATTGTTGTAATAATATCAACTACAACTGTTATGCACCGTTGTGATTGACATTTGGGTTTTTAGAAAAATAGACATCTTTTGCAACTAAAAAAGAACAATACACCAAACATAGCAATACTCTATAAGCAAATCTGATACTACAGTTATTTGCAAACTAATTTATTAAAATACTCAAATATTCAGTGTTACAAACAATAAGTTTTAGACAACATTTCATGCATTGTTACATACTTGACCGTTATAAAGCAACTTAATACAAGAACAAGTTATCCACACAAAAAATGCATATCCTACGGGAGTACACTAGTTGAAGACAATGAAATCTTTACGCCGTTTATCATTTTGGTGCAAGTTCACTGCAGTGATCAAACATGTTGCATAAAAATATGTCTGTTGTTAGAAAAAAGAACAAATGTGTTTTTTTAAGCCAACAATACCAAATCTTAATAGCATCAAACATAACTAGCATTCTATACACAAGCTACAAAACACACACATACACACACCCCTATATATATATATATTGTTAACCGGCCTTATGGTCCGGTCACCAAAAGTACTCAAGACACGCTCAACTCAATATATCGCGTGATATTACAGCCCGAAGGTGTCGCCAATATCATCTGGGGACCAGTATCAGAAGACTCGAGTCTGGCCACTAGTAGGATGTCGCATCCCACAAACGCAACCTCCATCAGTATTCGTCTACATCCGAGCCGAAGGCGAGTCGTCAAGCGTGTTCGGGCGCAGCGCCGGTGGGGGTCCGGGGCCCCACAGTCCCGGCGGCAATCGACCTAACCGGTTAGGTCGAAACTGTGGGCACCGCCCGATTCATCCAACTTTCTCCATGCTGGAAGCTCAGATTCCTTTGCTTCGGACCAGCTAAATGATAGATTCCTTCACTTCGTGTTGAGGATCTTCGACGCCCCAAAAGAACCAACATACCGCGCCAACGAACCTCGGCCACGTCCCCTCCAAACAAACTTCGCACCCTGCCAAGGTGCGAAATTTCATACCTCCTAGGTATGAAATTCCGTACCTTACAAGGTGCGAAATTTCGTACCTCCTAGGTACGAAATTTCGTACCTTGAAGGTGTGAAATTTCGTACCTTGAAGGTATGAAATTTCGTACCTGGGAGGTGCGAAATTTCGCACTTGGCAGGTGCGAAATTTTGCACCTGGGTGGTGCGAAATTTCGTACCTCCACCAAAGTACGAATTTTCCGTGGCCGACACCTGGAGGCGCGAATTTCCTGAAGATGGTCCCCATTTCTACCTACTCCTACCTAACCACTTCCTATAAATACCCCACTACCTCACACTTCAAAAGAGAGAGATTCTTAAGCCTTGAGACCTCCATAAAACTTCATTAATGGCATCTCCTCTTTGAGGAAGAAGAAGGGCAAAATTGTCCATTTTACTATTTCTTGCAAATATAACTATTGTAGATTCATGTATCATAGTCAACAAATGTAATGAGAGGATCTCAACCTTGTAATCTTTCATGTGATCAATAAAATTCCTACAACTCTTCAAAGTGGGCCTATGCCCTCACTGAGGCCGAACCACTATAAATCTCTTGTATTATTTACTGTTTATGTTCTATAATATGTTCTTGTTTATGCGACCATATTTATAATTCCTAGTAATTAGGAATCTTTGGTGTTTGTGACATTTTTTGTCGTTAACATTTGGTGCTTTCACTGAGAAACTCGGATTTTGCGACTTTGTCGCACCTTGTCATCTTGACCCCCGACGAACTTAAGGTTCCTTGCTAAATTTGTTGTCGAGTCCGATCACGATGGCAAAGCGACCAAAGAACGCAAAGATCGGCTCTTTAGCCGCAGTCGAGGACGGGACATCCCAACAACCTCAAGCTCGAGCCACGAACCTATCGCCACGACCTCGAGCCTCGGCCTCGAGCCTCCCACGGGGTTCGAAACTCGCACCTCACGGGCTTCGAAGCTCGAACCCCACCATGTTCGAAACTCGAACCCTACGAGGCTTGAAAACTCGAACCCCCACGGGGTTCGAAACTCAAACTCCATGGGGTTCGTACCCTCGAGCCCCAAAAGGTTCGAAAGTCCATCGCCTCGGCCTCGAGCCTCCACTCCACTACTTTGGATTCCTCGACTCCGCATCCCGCCTCACTCGGCCTCGACTTCGTCTCACTTGGCTTTGACTCCGCCTCGACTCCGCCTCACTCGGCTACGCTATAACATTGGCAACTCCTCGACCACTCTTGCCCAGCAAGGAAGACCAATCACAAGACAAAGAGGCTCGGCTACTAATGAAATTGTCCCTCGTACTGTGGACCCAAAAGCGCTCGCAACACAAACTCAAATCCGCACACTTAATGAAAAATATGAGAACACGGATGTCGAGCTTAACCCAACATTAAGGAATAACATTCGACCTTATGTGACAACTTCAAGAAAGTCAGCGCATCGTCAATCGACTTCAACTAGCTTGGAACAACACTCGACCTCGACCAACGGTCTCGGAAACTTCCTCTTCCGAGTTAAAGGGCCCGCGTCAAAGAAGGAGGTTAAGTCTCGCTAACGACGTCGTCGCTCGTACCAGTGCCCTCGATAACAGCAATGGCGATGGTCACGACAATGAAAATGATGACCGAACTACAGTTACATATAGCAAGGGGGCACAGTACCGAGACCGCTCTCGCTTGATTATCAATGACGGACCAGATCCTACGAACCAACCTCTTCCTCGACACAATTTGATGACTGCTAATCAGGATGATGGGCCCGCTATTCCAATGGCCCGCGCTCTTCCAGAATAGGATCTGCATCAATCCGCTCTTCATCAAGGTCCGCTTATAGATATCGAGGACAAGGAGGAAGACAATCGGACGTCCATCATAGGAAACGCCCTCGCAATAGGACCCCGGAACCTCGCCAAAACCCATGGGTCCCGATGGTGGTTCCCTATCCAACAAACCTTCCCGACATGGTCCGAAGGATCATGAGTGAGAGGCAAGGAAACATGCATGATTCATGGGAAGTGCACATTTGGCGCAACCCCTTCACCAGGAGGGTAAATGAAGCTGAATGGCCATGCCGCTTCAGCATGCCATAGATGCCACTCTATGATGGCACAACCAACCCCTGTACCTTCTTAAATCAATATGAATGGCAAATGGACTCGAGCCAGGGCAATGATCCGGTCAAATGCAAGTGCTTCCCAGTCTTCTTATCAGGAACCACTTTGTTATGGTTCTCTCACCTCCCACTCGATTCCATTAACAACTTCTACAAACTAGCAGTAGAATTGGTCAAGCAATTCAGAGTGCGCATCCCGACTTCGAAGAATGCCCTCACCTTGTATAACCTATGCCAAGGACCCGCCGAGTCGCTCAAAAGCTACCTCTCCCGGTTCAATGTCGCGCTCACCGAGGTCAAGGATTTAGATCCTTGCACCGTACTCTGTCAACTAGCCAAAGGTGTCCTCCCTACTTCCGAATTCGGGGCATAGATCGATCGGAAGCAGCCAAAAAGCCTCGACGCTTTCCATGAAAAGGCTAGGCAATACTTATGTCAAGAAGAGGCGAGACAAAACCGACTCCCCTGGGCCGGTCTTCCCAAAAATCCACATGCGGGTGCCATAAGTGACAACGTCAAAGGGAAATAGATAGTAAAGCTCTTTGATAAGGACACAGGGGCAGGCCCCTACAAACAAAGACCGAATAGCAGTAGGCAAGGCGGCTGTAACAATGGCCAAGTTTCTACGGAACTCAAAAAGCCCAGCTCTCACCGGACATACAAGATCTACACCGGCTGAATGAAGACTTGGAAACAATCTACTGGAAAACGTGCAACAAACCATACAACAGGGAGTCCACTAATCATGAGAAAAAGACCGGCAAGTACCGTCGGTACCACGGTATGTACGTGCATAGTACCAATAATTGCCATCAATTCAAAGATGTAATCGAAAGGCTTGTCCGCGAGAAGCGCCTTGAGCAGTACGTTCGAAAAGCATGATGACTCTCGCCGGCAGTAAGCGGAATTCCGGCAAAACCTAACATTGGCCGCAATTGACACTGGTACCTCTCACCTGCCCCGAGTGGCGGAGGACCCACTGGAAACGGATCTCTTTCCACTCCCCGAAGCTCCTGCGGCTCAAGCACAGATTCACACGCTTATTAAGAAATATGAGAATGCAGCTCTCGCGCTAGACGTTGAAGATCAACATCAACCTTATGCGCCAACTTCAAAAAAAATCAACGCATCGTTGTTCTACATCAGCTTGCTTAGAACCGCGCCCTCTAGCGGCATACCGCATCAGAAATTTCCTCTTTCGAAGCTAATGGCCCACGGCGAGGAAGGAGATTCAGCCTCATTAAAAACATTGCCATACACTCCAACATTCGCATGGCGACAACAACAATAACAGAAAGGAAATGATGATCAAACAATCATCACTTACGGCCAAGGAACACAGTAACAAACCGGGTTCGTGTAATTAACCTTCTACTCGGAAGAGCCCAACGGTCGCCGCTCGCAACCAAAGTCCCGCTCTTCCAGCAACTCGTCAGACCAAAGTACCTCCGAATCTGTGTGCACACCAGCTCGCCCAAACTCGACAGCTATACCAAAACCAAACCTCCATCGAATTATGTCACTCAAGGGGAGCATCAAAAGAATGATCAAGAATCCTGCCACCGATTTGAAAGCTTGACTCGAGCGGTAGGAGGAAGCTTTCAATACCTTCCTCGCCAGATAAGAAACACTTCAGATTCGATTGGCCAAGCATACATTACAGAGGCAAGTACCGATGCTCCTCCACCATCAACCCAGGACTTGGGGCAGCCCCGCAAACTGACCGACTAGTCGACGTCACTCCTCGGAATGGTGCTGGTCCCGCTACACTCGGGGGCACCCCTAATCCCGACATCACTCCAGCTCGATGCGCTTCGATTGGTCAGGCTTTGCAGTTGGAAATGTTGCTCAAGCACCAACGCGCGCAGCTTTGGATGGTACTCGTCCCATGGTTTCATGAGTCAGAATTACGCTCGATGTGGCCCTTCCCGTTGGAATCCAACAAGACTTTCCTCTCAATCAGCTGATTCCTAACATTGACGTAATCACTAGGGGCACCAGTGCCACTATGGGCAATCGAAATCAATTGCTTGCTATCGGAAATGGGCCAGAGATCGCAGGTGTCATCCATTGGTACACTCCAGGAATTATCCATTTACTAGGATCGCACGCAAAGCTGAGTGGCCCTGACACTCCAACACACCACATGTGGCATTCCATGAAGGCACGACTGACCTCTAACCTCGGCAATATCAGGGTCACCACGAGAGAATGGAACACATCATCCCGACCGTCCCCGACTTTGACGTTTAAGCCTCCGCTAGGCAGACTCAGGCTGCTATGAGTCCATACTTATCGCCTACGTTTCTAACATCCAACTGGGCTCAAGTTCACTTCAACCGACTTCCACAACATCATGCAACCGAAGTTAGAGACTCACGGAGTGCCAAAGACCTTCCGCCAAGAAGGTGCGCTAGGCTCCAAAGTCCTGGACTAGATCACGACTTCTATAATGCAGCAGGATCCCAACCTCCGATTGTCACCGACATGATCCGTGGGATTGTAAGGAAATCGTGCGGGCACGCCCACGACGTCTGCGAAAGTAGTACGAGGCGTAACCCATTCACTTCAGCTAGCCATAATACCAAATGGCGCCAGTGGCGCCAGCACTCCGACATGCCGACGCTTGCCCCATACTTAAAGAAGCCATGATTCTCAAAGTTTTATTAGCCGCCACATGTGGCACATGGGTTCATTTCACGTCACCGACCCCGTAAAATGCAAGTAGTTCCCCATCCTTATCCAAGACGGCTCTATTATGGTTCCCTCGACTTCCACCGTGAACTATCTCAACTCTCGACTAAACCGCCAAAAGAGTGGTCCCGCAATCCAGGGTGCACGTCGTGATACCTAGAGACATCTTCTTAATCTCGAACGATTACTAAGGCATCTGTGAACTCTTAAAGGCCACCTCGCAAAATCCAACACCGCCTTTGCCGATGTCAAGGAACCCACTCCTCGAGTCACGCTTGTCCAGCTTAAAAGGGGCATCCCACCTGGTTCCAAACTTGGGGGCATGGACCGATCAAAAACAATCAAGGATTCAGAAGATCTTCCACATGAATGCCGACTACTTCCTATGCCAAAATCTAGCATAAAGGAATCAAGATCCTACCCTCAACATCCTACCTCGTGATGATGCCCAGAACTCCAACAACTCTGATTCCACCACTCTGCACAATCTTGCTCACGTTGGCAGCGTCAAAGGTAGTCGCAACAGTAAAGGGAAGCGCCTTTGACTTCCTTCTTTCCGCAGCTATACTGCTTTTAGGGACACCCCCAGAAAAATCCATCTCGCAACCTGCAATCCCCAACCATGCAAAAGGCCAGAACCTAAACGTCCGACGAGCGCACCTAGGGACTCTACAGGATATTGTCGGTTCTACAGCGTCCGCAGATACAACACGAACATGTTCCGCTGCTTGCGGAACAACATCAAGGAACTCATCCGCATGGAAACTCCGAGCCACTCAACGCTCATCAAAGATTCCCACTACGCGGGACCTTCGAGCCACTCGACGCTCATCGGAGATCCGCACTACATAGGGTCTCCGAGTCACTCAACGCTCATCAGAGATTCCGACTAAACAAAAAACTCGATCGACAATTAATCCCTCAAGATCATCCCCCCGGCTCGTCAGGACTATGGCAACAATAAGCATCCATGCCTTACAACTCGCCTCACGTGGGTCGCCTTTTCCGCCAATCTAGTTGATATTAGGCCTCAAGTGCTGTAAGCCTTCCAAATGGCTTTTTTCTGACCTATAGTCAACAATTATGACTAGTTCGTATACACGGGCGCGCTACACTGGATCAACATCTCCGACCCATGAACCGGTCCCTTGGATCAAGCTTTAATCAACAACGAGTACCCCGATACTTCAACTCCAGAGTCCGCCATAAGGACCTCAACATCGGCAACCTCGTCTTGCAATGGGTCCTTCTTCCACCAGCAGGCCTCACCCCTCGATAGGAAGGCCCACACTCACACAACGGAAGCTCAGCGATGGAACTTTTAAACCCTCAACCATGGACGGAGGCGATCTCCCAAGGGCATGGAACAACGAACATCTTCACCTCTACTCTACATAACTTAGTGTACAATCAATTCAGGCCTTTCAACGATGTTTTTCTTTCCTACAATTCGAGGCATTGTAAAGGCTACTACTACCAGAGATATCAGTAGAAGTGATGTTCAGTTTCCTGTCTCCCTTCCATGTTTTCTCCATGAATGACATGTTTGGTTAATCCTAACAACCAGTTTGCACTCAAACTTCTGACCGCCGTACCCGCCCCTAACATTGGGGCCGGCACCGCCATCTCAACCGCGAACAAACCCAGCGGCCTAATCACATTGGCAACGACCGGCGCCCCGAGCATGGGAGCCGGCCACGCCACTAGAGTCGCCGGCCCGCGGCGCGATCGAGTATAAATAACCTCTAACTCGAATCGGTTGCCCAAGTCCCACGCGACTTGGGGCAGCCCAACATACAGCTGGGAGCGATGTACACTTCCCCCTGGCTATGGTACCTGTCGAATCCCGGCACAGCACCGAGACCGACGTTAAATCGTTTCCCCGAAGCGCTAAAGGCTTAAGGTGCAGCTTATAGCCACGATCGGACCGTATGTGCTGATGATCGGAGCTTTTCTCCGGCGAATAAACGATGTCGTCACTCGCTCGAAACCGGTGAACGACGGGAGAGCCACCCTCTGGACGGACCGCATAACGCGACATCATATGCCTCCGCTACTCCTGAGTTTAATCCCGAGCAACCCAAGAAAAAATAGCAGGCTCTCTAGCCGGGCTTTACAAACTACGAGTTTCCTAAGCTGAAGGAAATTTACTAAAAGCCTGCGCTCTATCTCACCCCTCTGGAACAACAACCCAGAGCGCGGTACTCAATCTCACCCCTCTGGAACAACAACCCAGAGCGCGGCACTCAACTCCACCCTTCTGGAACTACAACCCAGAGCGCGACACTCAATCACACCCCTTGGAATCATCAGCCTAGGGCACAACACTCACAATCGCTTTTTTGTTAAGTGTAACAACAAGTATGCTTGTGCAAGCATGGGACGTCGGAAAACATGAGAAGAACGTTCGAACACTTAATACGAAATGCGATCTTTACTAATTCATATTCCATTTCACACACACGCACACATCAAACAGACTACATGTCTAACATCTCTTCTTTCTAATGACAGGGTGTTCATGAATACCACACCATGTCTTTAAGGACCAAAAGCGAGGACCGCACTCGCATGTACTATTGGTTCACTTAACCCAAGACATCTTTAATTCCTTTAACAATTACTGATGCTACTCATCCTTTTCTTTTCTTTTGTCTATGCAGGTTCGATACCGGCAGGTCACCACCAATGACGGGCCCTTTCCTCCTAGAACCGCTTCCTTCTCCTCTACTCTACACAAGAGTATTAGATTCATTTGGCATCGATGTGCGCCTTCCACCATCATCGTCGCCGCATGTAATCATCATAGCCTCCCCGAGAGCAACGCATGGCAACGGCTTAGGGACGATGTAAGAAGCAAGGACCAATCTAGCATGGGTGTCTCCCCAAGCCTTCTTGGCGCCTAACTCCGCTCTCTTCTCAGCATCTTCGGTAGTCTTCTGATTAGCTAAGTGCCTGGCCCGGAGCCACATAATGGCATCCGCTACAAGTGTACTAAGTGTCCTCTTGCCCTCTTCTAGCGGGCATCACCGATGGCTCTCCTTATTCCTAGCCAATTCAGAGGTCCTCTCCTTCTCCGCCTCAGCATCGGCCTACCTTTTCGCCACCACAACGACAGATTCCTCCTGGGCATCCTGACTAGCCTTTGCCCGTGCATCTTGTATGGTAGCATCATCCTGTTCCTCTTCCCCTCCGGCTCCTCCAACTTTGCCACCAGCCGGGCTTCCCGATCTACCACCATCGCTTGCATTGTTCGCACACTTACACCAGCTACGCCCGTTGCATGAGCACTTCGACCAGCCATGACTTCTCCTCCTCCAAGAGGGATCATATAAACATGGGACCCCAAAGCCATGGGTTCTCCTACTTCTCCAGATTGTTCCCGCTGTGACTACAACTAGGACCCGAACGCTTGAGGAAGTACGGGGGCAAAGCCTAGCGTCACCTCCGCTTAAAGGGCAAGTACACGAGCGTGGGGGCAGTCTCCTACCCATCCCCACACCGGTTTACTCATCGCAGGACCTGAGGAGGATCTCCACCAGCTTCTACGTAGGCAATTCCATCGCCACCACCGTGGGGGCAACCATTCTAAGGAGGAACATACACCTCACCACAAGAAGGACCCGAACCCAAAACCCTTGGTCTCGGAAACTTTAACCTCCCGGTAGTACTAGGCAGACCTAGCATAGAGGCCCGAACCGAAGGGCAGAGGAAGCATTGCGATCGCAGTCCCCTGAGGAACTGGAGAACTTAGATAAATTCTCAATACGCAAATTAAAAAAATCCATATTTCAGTGCAAGTTCTCGGGTTACCATGGCCGGTTCATTGGGTTCGCAAGGTCTCAGCGCCCTGCCAGCAAACTCATACTTAAACGCAACATGAAGCTAACTCACACCCCTCGATGCATACCTACAACCTCATCGAAACGCGGCGATGACACCTAGTTTAGATAACTATGGCAGTAGTTACCGGTAAACGTCAGCACCATTTTCCGAGTCGGATAACGACCCCGACACAATTGGGTTGGAGACTAACGACTCGACCATATGCCCGCATCTTGCGCACGTATCCGAGCAATCAGTCCGAATAAGTTCATTTCCAGAATCATTCACCAACCAATTGTGTTAAATTTAACTTCATTTACTGACCAGACATGAAACATTGAGCAACAATCCGAGCCTGCCAGCTCGTATCTGACGTCGAAAAATTTTTAGCAAGTACCCGGGCCTGGGGTAACCCTCTACGGATTATCGCACCGGCCTGGCAATCTCAAGACCCAATCAGATCCCCTTAAGTCTCTGCACTGGCATCATCTTCATAGCATCCTACGGAGCCGCCATGTTTAGAGCACCTTCACCTCGCAACGGAAGAAATCCGGAGCCAAAATTCAGGCCATGGAGGCTTCTCGGCTTCCATCAGTACCCAGACTCCACAAAAAACTGATACTCCAGAACATGGTGGCAGCCTTTAGCTTTAATAACTAACGCCGCGGCCATCACCAGCCGCCAGTGCAACAACTAAGTCAAGATGCAGCTGCATCGTGATTAGGTTACTGATTAGATCCTAAGACTAACAGCTCGACTACGTGTCGATATCTTATATAAGCCTTCAAGCCGACAGTCCAGGCAAGTGCATTTCTTGAGGACTGCGTCGCGAGACCAAAAATCACTAATCATCGCCCGCTCATATGGCGCCATGACAAGGATCAAGTTTACAAACTTATGATCGAAGACAAGGCTCGACAAAGTCATGGGAGTGCAAAATTATGTCTCATGCTCCCGCGCATCGGCTTAGTTGTCATCTCCTCAACCTAGATTCGAACTCCTAAAGAGCGTGAAAGATTTAATAAGCATTTGGGACATAAAGCCCAATCCCGTATTCACACATGCTTGGCAACCTTTATCCAAATTCCTAATCCCGTTTCCCAAGATTCGTCGCTCCACGTTCTTGGGTACCAAATCCGAAAGCCCTCTTACTTTCCACATCTCTCTTCCCTTCTCCCAAAAACCTAACAATACCTCGAACAACCAAAATACAAAAGAAGTAGTTTGGCATCCTCCATGCCTTACGATGATTTTCTATCCGGAGAAGAGGAGAAAGGAAGTAACTACAATCGGGGGATCGGTATGCCCCAAACAAACGTTCCAAGATTGGAATTCGAGATCGTACACCGAAATACGGCTACATCTACTTATCTTTGAAGCACTAGCTACCAAGTCAATCATGACTCAATGACAACTTGCATACTCACCAAATTCTTAATCATCAAAGCGCCCGCGTACGCACATCCCCCGCAAGTGTCAAGTCGCCTAAAACGCGCGACGACGGCATTATGCGGCTACTAAGCAATGCGAGTGCGACACCAAACCAACAGCGGCTCGCTCAACGAGTGTGCCCACTAACTAACATGTCTTTCCTATAACTTGCAGGATAAATCCACAACCAAACTATCATCTCAACTTTCAATCCAAAGCACATCATGTCAAGACAAGACGTACTTTGGGGGGGAAATATTACCGGCCTTATGGTCCGGTCACCAAAAGTACTCAAGACACGCTCGACTCAACATATTGCGTGATATTACAGCCCAGAGGTGTCGCCAATATCATCCGCGGGCTAGTATCAGAAGACTCGAGTCTGGCCACTAGCAGGATGTCGCATCCCACAGACGCAACCTCCATCAATATCCGTCTGCATCCGAGCCGAAGGCGAGCCGTCAAGCGGGTCCGGGCGTAGCGCCGGTGGGGGTCCGGGGCCCCATAGTCCCGGCGGCGATCGACCTAACCGGTTAGGTCGAAACTGTGGGCACCGCCCGATTCATCCGATTTTCTCCATGCCTGAAGCTCAGATTCCTTCGCTTCGGACCAGCTAAATGATAGATTCCTTCACTTCATGCTGAGGAGCTTCGACGCCCCAAAAGAACCAACATACCGCGCCAACGAACCTCGGCCACGTCCCCTCCAAACAAAATTAGCACCCTGCCATGGTGCGAAAATTCGTACCTCCTAGCAGGTACGAAATTTCGTACCTTGAAGGTATGAAATTTCGTACCTAGCAGGTACGAAATTTCGTACCTGGGAGGTGCGAAATTTCGCACCTAGCAGGTGCGAAATTTCGTACCTCCACCCATGTACGAATTTTCCGTGGCTGACAGCTGGAGGCGCGAATTTCTTGAAGATGGTCCCCATTTCTACCTACTCCTACCTAACCCCTACCTAACCACTTCCTATAAATACCCCACTACCTCACACTTCAAAAGAGAGAGATTATCGAGCCTTGAGACCTCCATAAAGCTTCATTAATGGCATCTCCTCTTTGAGGAAGAAGAAGGGCAAAATTGTCCATTTTACTATTTCTTGCAAATATGACTATTGTAGCCTCATGTATCATAGTCAACAAATGTAATGAGAGGATCTCAACCTTGTAATCTTTCAAGTGATTAATAAAATTCCTACAACTCTTCAAAGTGGACGTAGGCCCTCACTGAGGCCGAACCACTATAAATCTCTTGTGTTATTTACTGTTTATGTTCTATAATATGTTCTTGTTTGTGCGACCATATTTATAATTCCTAGTAATTAGGAATCTTTGGTGTTTGCGACATTTTTTGCCATCAACATATATATATATATATATATATGTATGTATGTATGTATATAAAAGAATCGAACAAATTGTTCTCTATGATTTAAGAAGAAAATTTAACAATAATGCTTAACGTACCTGATAGCATGAATTGCATGTGGTCCAAAGCCCCTTTTTAAATAATCGGATGTTGCACAACTTCTAAAAAAAAGAGCATATGCACTTGGACTTTCAGAAAACAAATTAACGGATGATAATATTGATATGGTAGCTAAATCCATTAATAAACAAAGTGGTCATTTAATTCTAACTTTCTAACCTATGAATGAAACATTGTCAAACTAAAATAGTAACATGTTAACTCCAAAAATTATCCTTCATTCTTTATGTTCATCTGCCCCCACTATCAGTCGCCTTAGTTATATTCTTCTCAAATAGACTCCTTTTTTATTAATGGCTTTTGGAGCTTGTATCCCTTTCTCTGCAAAGGAGGTAAAATTTTGTAAATATCTAATTAATATCGGCTGTCCATATTTACTTGATTCCGCAATTTAAAAAAAATATATAAATCCTAACTTGAACATAAATTGGAAATAAACCAAAGATGAGAAGGAACTTACACTTTTTTAATGTGTCAAGAATTATTGAAAACAACATATATGTTCACATCAATAGATCTATGGTAAAAACAGCCTTGCTCGGCAATTGCAGCACAAAAGCTCGTGGAAATCTTCGCGAAGGATTCACACGTCGTCAATATGCAGAGCTTGATGTAGTCTGAACTCAAAAAACATAGAAGCCTTGCAACACGGTCACCACTGAAGCTCGGTCCGTCAATGAAATGTACCCAGTCATTCGTCAAACTCATGACGCAAGCTTAAACTTCGGCGTTAAATGCTTTTTGCTTAGATCCGGACTGGCATCGAAATGCAGGTTGTCTCAAATTACAGCGACATTCGAAAAAGTGAAGAAGCAATTGATCGAGCATCTCAGCTACATCAACAAGGCTCACCGCTCATGGTTTATCCTGGAGCGTGTTCAACTTACAAGTGTGCAAATACTCTTTTGTAACCGCTACAATGATGTCAATCTCCATCCAACAACAAGTGGCCAGATCGATACTACAAGTTGGAGAAATAATAAACTGCACTTTTTAAAAAAAATGTGTCAAAAGGTCAATACCTGCTGCATGTGGAAGTAGTCTGAGATGATCAGATCTCGGGGCTGAGGACAGATCAAATGCCGACAAACTTGAGGAAGTTCCAATTACGATCTAGAATGCCTGCGCTAGACTTCTAATTCTATAACGACCCGTACTTTGAAGGATAATAAATAATTTATTTAATTATTTAAATTAAAGGTTTGGTAATTTAAAATGACCAAAATTTAAATAATAAGGAATATTTAATTTATATAATAATTAAATAATATATTTAAGTTAGAGAATAGTCGGAAATAGTAGAATTCACAATACGATGTGAACGGGATCATATATAAGCTATAATTCAGTTTGGAATTAATTTAGAATAACGAATTATTATTTGAACGAAGTTTGAATGTAGAATTTATAATATAATTAAAATCGAGCTTGAAATGGCGCCGTAGTTCGTAAATTGGCGATTCGAACTTCAACTGAATGTACAGGGTTCGTTTTAAATTGAATTTCTGTGAAACAAGAAACGTGTGGAGCTGGTGGAGTATATTTTTCTAGTGGAAGAGAAAATTCTGGATTTCGTGTAGATTTTGATTTATGTCCAAATCAAATTTTCAGAAAAACACCGGCATATCCGTTCGTGGCCATAACGATTATTTAAAAATATTTGAATATCGGTTGTGAATTTAGCCAAGGTTCTTATGAGACATAGCGATAATTTAATTTTTAGAATTTTATGGAAATTTTTAATTAATTAAATAAGCAACTTTTTGTTTGGAGTATTTTGCACCCTGTAATCAACATTTCGGGGTTTCACAGAATAAGCTAACCTACCGGTATTATTATATTTTTGGGATCGTGGAACCGAGCTCGATACAACGGTATCTTGATTTCTGTCCGTACGTGAATGGAATTTAGGTAACATAGTACTTTGAAATAAAACCAAACTTTAAATACTCCTCTAAGTTCCTTAACCTAAGTCAATTCATTCTGCGATCAAACTAATATCCACTGCATCAAATTTTCATCCCAACGTGGATCTTTTTTCTACACAAAGATCAAAAAAGATGGATAAAAATTCCTATAAATAACCCCAAAACAAAATTTTCTAACCCTAAACTTATCTCCTCTAGTCAACAAGACTGCGCCTCCGCAAAGACCCAAAACGTGGAGTGTCCACCTTCATAAATCCACAACAAATCAAATCTAATTCCATAAATTATGAGACTAATATATTTGGATTCCTCAAATGATTTATTTCAACCCTACACAAATTGTATGTTGTTCGAAATCCCTTTTAGTTGTTGCGTTTTTCCAGCGAGATGATAGGATGAGGGATAACCGTGAATAGAAGCTTCAACACTGAAATCGAAGCTTGTTTTCCGGTTTGTAAGATTGTGACGGCAAGGAATTTCGCTCGGTCCGAACCAGTCGCTAAACCGACCCAGACCGTTCGAAACACCCTATCGTTTGAGAACACGACAAATCAGAACACATACAGAAGAACATTTCATTGTATATTACAACAATGCATCAGATTACAAGAATATACAGAGTATAAAGGAATATATACAGAAATATCAGAGATTTAAATTACATTTAAATACATCGCAGCGGAAAATAATAAAATACACAACTAGAAGAGATATACGGATACAAAGCTTTCCGGATATCATTCCAGCTGTAAACCAGGATCCTGTGAATATAAATCTGCAAAACCAAAACTACTAGCTGCCCGTGTCAAAATAAGGGCACCCAGAGTTTAGGTTAAAACAATAAACTCCAGGTCAGTCATGGGACTGGTGTGAGCACTAAAACAATTATTAATCTTTATTTTTAAAGTTGGGTAAATCAAGGGACCACGCCGCTAACGCGGAACGGGTTTCCTCCCAAGAATACCAGTGCATAAAACAACAGCGCAATGCTAAATAAAGAAAAATGAAGCTGTTATAAGACCCAGGTCCTATCACACAATGCAACGCAAGCCGGGGGATAGGGTTTTCCCTTATAACAGCCAAAGAATGCTTGATACGTTTAAAACAGATTATTTGATACTATTATAAGTGCATAGTGTACAAAACAACTTCAAATCATAAGTATCAATCATAGGCGGCATGAATGGCCCATAACACTATGTCGCCATATATAAGTTTACAATCGAAACCGCAATGTCGTATTGGAAGTTGGGTTATCATTTATAGTATGAACCGAGGCTAGGGGCAAGATCCTCAACCGATTCGAGACGCTCTAGCCCGTGTCTCAGGAACAGCCGCAACTGCCCCATGGATCGTCAGGGCCGGTCCACCGATGTGGATTATTATGCCTGAACACTACGTTTCCCCGCCCTTTGGGGCGTAAGCCTGGCCCGTCAGCCGACCAGAAGCATCGGACGAAACCGATATCACGAGGCGCCTCGCTTTTCAGCAAGTAATAATAAGTAACATCCACATGAGTCAAACTCGTCAGCCAGTTCAAGCACTGACGCCACTCATAACTAGAAAGAAACGTAGGTCCTCCCTGATGTCCGTCTCCCGTTTTTGATTCATACCGGGTGTGATACTCGCGAATCAACGTTACACAAAGCTACGTCACAAAGGCCGTGCTTCGATCATCAACCACAAGACTTTGCTTTTCAACAGAAGCCTTGATCATTTGCCTCTTAGCATGCCACACAGGCAATTCACTCCATGCGATTGATATCCATCAATATATAACCCCTGAGCTCGTACGTCTCAGAGAAGGGCGTTAAGTAAGAGAATAAATTCTCCGCCGCCAAACAGATATATATTTAATAGAGATCAATCACACGGACTAAAATCCAATGTCAGACACACAGTCCATTTACAAGTCTGTTCTGGGGCTGAACGAAACCGGGGGCACCTAGTACCCCGCATATCCATCGATCTCCAAGTACGTCTGGACGATCACTAACTGTTTCCATCTTCTTGGGTGTACAGCCCAATCAAGATCATCAGTAATTACCCAAACGACGTGAAGACCTCTGGTCTTCGACCATCGTCTTCATCTTCGACTTATCGTCGTATCAGTTATTCAGAATGGGATAAACCCGGTCTTTCCGAATAACTCGTGTATATTTTAAATAAGTGTTACACAAACACAACATACGCCTCATTCCAACTCATTAGTCACTAACCGTAAATTAATCAAGAGAATAATTCCCCAAATATTAACCCCGAAGGCCGAAACCAACATCAGATCAATATTCAGAAAACCATTCTGCTTGGCTAACCGACAATTAGTTTCTAAATTTCACATTCATAGGGAAAGGTTCCCATTAATTTTATCCAAGATAAATTCCTTGAGTTTATTCTTTATTCTATTTTCGAATCTCAATTCAAAACTAGTCGGGATTAGCGAACCTTACCGAAGTAATCATTTATTTTAATTTCCCCATCCCAACCTATTTATCCCCATGAAGTAAAACTGGTAATACTTCATATCTAACACCACAGTGTTATCGGTAATTTCAATTACCATTTCACGTTCAAATCTAATTAAAGATTTAACTATCGCCTGGAGCAAAACTGGTGATACTCCATTTCGATTATTTCAATCTAATTAAAGATTCATTAAAACTCCACTTATTTTTAATCTTTGACTGGGTTAAAGAATCAGTGTTATTTAAAACACGGTCCACGATAAACCCAAAATCACATTCCATTAATTATCGGGTTAAAGAACAAGTGTTATTTAAAACACTGTTCACGATAAACCCAAAAATCAATATTAATTCAATTCCAATTAAATATTATTTAATTGGTACACTTCATTAAATCTAAATAAAAAGATTTAATCTTTTCTCAACTGGGTTCAAGAACAGTGTTAGTGAAGACACCATTCACGACAAACCCAAATCACATTCGATATTCAATACAAGGCTCTAAATAGAAAATATATCAGCTTATATTCAATATCGAATTCTACGACTAACAAATGTCGTATTGGAAATAACGATATAAATATATATATCTTTCAAATTTCCATAACAACACCTGTATAATCACGAATTCCAACATCGAAATATTCCGAAGACAATTTCGATTCAAATCCACTCCAATGCAATCATTGGAAATTCTGGTTATTTTTAGAACCCTTTTCAAATTCAATTTATTTCTTTAAAAATAAATAGAATTATGTTTCTAGTTCAAAACTAGTTCATTTCGATAAAAACTATTTTTATCTTTTCAAATATGGAGTTTTTCATCCCAAATCTTCACAAATCATTTCTTATGATTTTACACAAATTATTACTATTTTTAATAATTTTATCAAGGCCTGTACAGTCGATTTCCATCAATGGCCATCGAACTGCACTTACAGCGACCTTTTTCAAATTTGATTTGGACATAATTCCAAATCCAACCGTTAGATTTCAAATTTCTAATATTCGTTAGAAAGCTCTTTTCGATACGAACCCAACGGTTCCGGTTTCAGGAGAATCCGACGGTCGGATCTCCCGTAATGTCCGTTTGAAATAAATGGTCGAAATTCACGAACTGCCGCGGCGCGGCGCGTTCTATTCAGGCCATTATATTATATATATAATATATATATAATATATATTTCGTCGATTTCTATTCAATTCAAATTTCAATTCAATTTGAATTCATTTCAATTCGTTTTCAATTCATTTCATTTCGAAATCGTTTTCAATTCATTTCATTTCGAAATGGTTTTCAATTCAATTCATTTCGAAATCGTTTTCAATTCAATTCATTTCGAAATCGTTTTCAATTCAATTCATTTCGAAATTGTTTTCAATTCATTTCATTTCGAAATGGTTTTCAATTCATTTCATTTCGAAATCGTTTTCAATTCAATTCATTTCGAAATGGTTTTCAATTCATTTCATTTCATTTCGAAATGGTTTTCAATTCAATTCATTTCGAAATCGTTTTCAATTCAATTCATTTCGAAATCGTTTTCAATTCAATTCATTTCGAAATCGTTTTCGATTCAATTCATTTCGAAATCATTTTCGATTCATTTCATTTCGAAATGGTTTTCGATTCATTTCATTTCGAAATGGTTTTCAATTGATATAAATATCGTTCACGTCGAAATGGCGTCAATCTAATCAATACGGCTTAATAAATTTCTATTTTCAAATATTCTATTTCAAATATTTCTTTTTCAAAATAGTTGTTATTATCAAAATATTTCGTTCAACACATGACCAATCTCAATGGATGAGTACTGTCAACACATGAACCTTTATTTTATATTAATAAAGATGTAAATTTTATTATTAAAATATTTCGTTCAACACATGACCAATCTCAATGGATGAGTACTGTCAACACATGAACCTTTATTTTATAATATTTTTTATTTTTCAAATTGGAATGAGGCCCAATCAATTACCATATAAAGTTAATTATATGGATTTTCATACAACACATGTATATAATAGCATTGAAAAATAATCAACCATCAACCAAAGTGCACTACACTGTATAAGCATCAAATATAGATATTCAACGCTTATAACAGCTTGTCAATCGATCGATCGACATATTTAATCAATCAGGATGAGTGAACTTCAGATTTCATCCTAACACCCGTGTGGGGTTTCAAACAATCAAACACATATTTTATTTGTGCAGTTGGGCGATGTGTAAAATTTATCATCCCAATCAATGTCCCTTAAATAGGTGTACATAAACAAACCGTCCGGTTTGTAAATGAATATTTATTTATTCACATTCACGTTAAAAATTATATTTTTAACGGTAAAACATTTTATTTCAACATATGAATTTCTATTCAGTTCATTTATTCAATAAAATGATATTTTTGTTTTTCTAACATATTTTAGAAAATTTCGGCGGCATAACGGCACGATACTAGAAACGGGACGAGGCCTAGCCTTATTCCCGGTCTAGTGAAGGCCCACGCCATTCACACATCAATCAAATCAATTCATTTCACCACACAATTCAATTTCAATCAAATAATCTAACTAATTTTTGCAATCAAACAAACAAGTCCATGGTCTGTGGACGATTGTGTCGGGTGCTACTAAGCACCGTCTGCATCCTAGTATATATATATATATATAACTAGAAAAAGAAATTGAAAGGTGAGAAATTCTCACTTATAGCTATCCAATCATCTTGACTCTTCTTTGATAGAAATCTACATCGACATCGCATCTTCGTTGCTGTAGCCACTACATATGTAAAAATCGAATTTTTACTTCGTTATTGAATATATAAAAATCGAATTTTTAACTTCGTTATTCAATATATAAAAATCGAATTTTTACTTCGATGTTCAATATATAAAAATCATATTTTTAATTCGAAGTTCAATATATAAAAATCATATTTTTAATTCGAAGTTCAATATATAAAAATCATATTTTTAATTCGAAGTTCAATATATAAAAATCATATTTTTAATTCGAAGTTCAATATATAAAAATCATATTTTTAATTCGAAGTTCAATATATAAAAATCATATTTTTAATTCGAAGTTCAATATATAAAAATCATATTTTTAATTCGAAGTTCAATATATAAAAATCATATTTTTAATTCGAAGTTCAATATATAAAAATCATATTTTTAATTCTTCTATATAGTAAAGATCATATTTTTATCTTTCTACAATATAAAAGATTATATTTTTACTACCTTAAAAATATAAAAATCATATTTTTAATACTTTAAAAATATAAAAATCATATTTTTCCCTTACGTAAAAATAAATGTCAGCGCTTCATATTAAATAGAAATTCTATTTTTACATCGCCTTTTGTATAAATGTAAACTTTCTATTAACAAAATAGGATCTTCCTAAACAATAAAAATCGTATTTTTTTCTAAACTAAAATTATATAATTTCAGAACTAAAAATAAATAATTACTGTATTAAAATAAATAGTTAAAACTTACTTTTCAGGGTCTGGATCAAAGGAGAGCAGGGGGTGTACTGTCGTCGACTGGTGGGTGGATCCACGCAGCGAGGTGGTGGCGTTCGACTGGGCTCGCGGGTGCACGGTTGACGGGGTACGGTTTCCATCGATGGGGGGGGGGGTGTTTCCGCGTCGGCTCTAGGCTGGGGGCTTCCGCTTGCGGCGGCGCGCCGTGGGGGGGGCGATTGGGTGGTTTCGATTGTGGGGTCCTGGGGTGGTTCGGGCATCGCACGAGAGGAGGGGAGGGGGAAGAAGAGGGGGCGCCGGCGTTGGGAGGCCACCGCGAGGGCGGTGGGAGGCGGCCGTCGATCTGGAGAAGCGTTCTTCTCTCTTTTTTTTTTTTGATTTTGTTTTGAAATGAAACGAAAGGGGGGGGGGGGCAGAACGTATAGGGGAGGAGAGGGTTTTAGTTTTATTTATTTATTTATTTTATTTTGATTTCCAAAAAGTTGACTTTAACATACGACCCCTGAACGAGGTCCACCGCCTGTCGTCCATAGCGTTTTACCCCCATTCCGAACACAATGGGATATGTATCGTAGGTTGATTCGATCATTTGAATCAGTTTCCGTTTAATTTACATTTAAATCACTATATTGAATTTTAAACGCGCATTTCAAATTACCGGGGTCACATACTAACTCTATAAATTGCAGAAAAATATTTTCTAGCTTCGTATTGACGATACGGTCCTAACAAAACTAGTTTCGTCGAATTCTGAGACCGTTAGAAAAATGGCCATTTTCCAGTCGATTAAAATTAACTGAAACAGGTCAAACGCGTTTTCTTTTGCCACGCTCACATATTGATTGGAAAAATTATGAAATTTGAAACCTAGCAATAATTTTACATCACGGACCCAACAAAACTGGTTTCGTCGAAATCCGAGGTCGTTTGCAAAATTTCTATTTTTAAGGGCCTGAATTCCATAGCGACTATTCAAAATTTTCAACTGGACATATCTTTTGATTCCCGCTATGAAATCTTGATTCTTCGGATTCGTTGGAAAGATATTCAATATTAGATTCCATTATTTTTGGTTTTATTAAAATCCGGATTGTTTTGCACCCGGTACATTCAATTGAAGTTTGAAATCGAATTATCGAACTACCGCGCCATTTTCAATTCCTTTTATAATTATATATAATTATTTATATTCTAACGATGACGCGTATAATATATACGCTCGAATTATATTCAAAATAAATTTCTCGTCGTTGTTATTTAAAATAATTCATTTTAAATAATCAAAATTCGCTAAAATTGCCAAAATAAAAATTTTAAACTGGCCCAGATTTTCGGGTTGTTACAATCTCCCCCACTTAAAACTTTTCGTCCCCGAAAAGGAACAAAGTCGAAAGTGGTTTGATCATTCAACTCTACGCTCGATCTGGTTTCCATTCTCCAACTCTTTAGTTTCTGAGAATTTTCAAAATTTCAAAAATTTGGCTAACACCCTAAATTTTCGAAAAATTTCGCCATAACCTCCCCTGCACCGGGAGCATCGGGGAATTTCAAATAGCTTCCCCGGTCCTTCAGATCTCAAAAAGAAAAAGAAAAAGCCAATAGGCTCATAAAATCATCATCACCCAAACGAAACAGTAAATTATGTAGTAAACATGTACCTATTTGTCGGGCAAACAAATTTTATTCTCTGGCCCTAGCCTCCTTGCTATGACCTGTTCAATGTAAGTATATGTATATGCAAGCAAATGCGACCAATTTTCAATATAGTTCAATATTTGATACAATTAGGCTAAATGGTTCAAAATTATCAAACAATTAAACAAGCAACACAAACATCAATCAATTAGTGAATTAGAGTTTCAAATTCATAATTTTGATACATATACAAAAATCAAATTTTTGTTGCCAAATCACAACAATAGGCCTTATCTAATTTTGGTTCTCACACCAGTCAATAGGAAATATATAGATATTACACGTTCGTCACTCGAATATAAATTCTGATGATGATATATCAACCATCAGAATCACCCCCGGGTGACTAGAGTGTAACTCTATATCTATCCAATATATCAAAACTTCGAATACACGCTAGCTAGGCGCATACACAAAATCTTTATATATTGGATTGTCCTAATCAATATTAAATAAATAATCAAATACGAATAGTTGATTTAAATTTTCAAAACAAAATTGTTTTCATTTGAAAAATATATTCTTCATACTCGTTCTAGGATACTCCTGACCCCATCTCTAACGAGTCATTCCCATTGGATTTTACTAATCCAATATCTGGTGAATTCTTTCGTATGGTTCTAATGTGCCTTGTTCTCTGCTTTGTAAACCAAAGCTCTGATACCAACTGTGACGGCAAGGAATTTCGCTCGGTCCGAACCAGTCGCTAAACCGACCCAGACCGTTCGAAACACCCTATCGTTTGAGAACACGACAAATCAGAACACATACAGAAGAACATTTCATTGTATATTACAACAATGCATCAGATTACAAGAATATACAGAGTATAAAGGAATATATACAGAAATATCAGAGATTTAAATTACATTTAAATACATCGCAGCGGAAAATAATAAAATACACAACTAGAAGAGATATACGGATACAAAGCTTTCCGGACATCATTCCAGCTGTAAACCAGGATCCTGTGAATATAAATCTGCAAAACCAAAACTACTAGCTGCCCGTGTCAAAATAAGGGCACCCAGAGTTTAGGTTAAAACAATAAACTCCAGGTCAGTCATGGGACTGGTGTGAGAACTAAAACAATTATTAATCTTTATTTTTAAAGTTGGGTAAATCAAAGGACCACGCCGCTAACGCGGAACGGGTTTCCTCCCAAGAATACTAGTGCATAAAACAACAGCGCAATGCTAAATAAAGAAAAATGAAGCTGTTATAAGACCCAGGTCCTATCACACAATGCAACGCAAGCCGGGGGATAGGGTTTTCCCTTATAACAGCCAAAGAATGCTTGATACGTTTAAAACAGATTATTTGATACTATTATAAGTGCATAATGTATAAAACAACTTCAAATCATAAGTATCAATCATAGGCGGCATGAATGGCCCATAACACTATGTCGCCATATATAAGTTTACAATCGAAACCGCAATGTCGTATTGGAAGTTGGGTTATCATTTATGGTATGAACCGAGGCTAGGGGCAAGATCCTCAACCGATTCGAGACGCTCTAGCCCGTGTCTCAGGAACAGCCGCAACTGCCCTATGGATCGTCAGGGCCGGTCCACCGATGTGGATTATTATGCCTGAACACTACGTTTCCCCGCCCTTTGGGGCGTAAGCCTGGCCCGTCAGCCGAACAGAAGCATCGGCCGAAACCGATATCACGAGGCGCCTCGCTTTTCAGCAAGTAATAATAAGTAACATCCACATGAGTCAAACTCGTCAGCCAGTTCAAGCACTGACGCCACTCATAACTAGAAAGAAACGTAGGTCCTCCCTGATGTCCGTCTCCCGTTTTTGATTCATACCGGGTGTGATACTCGCGAATCAACGTTACACAAAGCTACGCCACAAAGGCCGTGCTTCGATCATCAACCACAAGACTTTGCTTTTCAACAGAAGCCTTGATCATTTGCCTCTTAGCATGCCACACAGGCAATTCACTCCATGCGATTGATATCCATCAATATATAACCCCTGAGCTCGTACGTCTCAGAGAAGGGCGTTAAGCAAGAGAATAAATTCTCCGCCGCCAAACAGATATATATTTAATAGAGATCAATCACACGGACTAAAATCCAATGTCAGACACACAGTCCATTTACAAGTCCGTTCTGGGGCTGAACGAAACCGGGGGCACCTAGTACCCCGCATATCCATCGATCTCCAAGTACGTCTGGACGATCACTAACTGTTTCCATCTTCTTGGGTGTACAGCCCAATCAAGATCATCAGTAATTACCCAAACGACGTGAAGACCTCTGGTCTTCGACCATCGTCTTCATCTTCGACTTATCGTCGTATCAGTTATTCAGAATGGGATAAACCCGGTCTTTCCGAATAACTCGCGTATATTTTAAATAAGTGTTACACAAACACAACATACGCCTCATTCCAACTCATTAGTCACTAACCGTAAATTAATCAAGAGAATAATTCCCCAAATATTAACCCCGAAGGCCGAAACCAACATTAGATCAATATTCAGAAAACCATTCTGCTTGGCTAACCGACAATTAGTTTCTAAATTTCACATTCATATGGAAAGGTTCCCATTAATTTTATCCAAGATAAATTCCTTGAGTTTATTCTTTATTCTATTTTCGAATCTCAATTCAAAACTAGTCGGGATTAGCGAACCTTATCGAAGTAATCATTTATTTTAATTTCCCCATCCCAACCTATTTATCCCCATGAAGTAAAACTGGTAATACTTCATATCTAACACCACAGTGTTATCGGTAATTTCAATTACCATTTCACGTTCAAATCTAATTAAAGATTTAACTATCGCCTGGAGCAAAACTGGTGATACTCCATTTCGATTATTTCAATCTAATTAAAGATTCATTAAAACTCCACTTAGTTTTAATCTTTGACTGGGTTAAAGAATCAGTGTTATTTAAAACACGGTCCACGATAAACCCAAAATCACATTCCATTAATTATCGGGTTAAAGAACAAGTGTTATTTAAAACACTGTTCACGATAAACCCAAAAATCAATATTAATTCAAATCCAATTAAATATTATTTAATTGGTACACTTCATTAAATCTAAATAAAAAGATTTAATCTTTTCTCAACTGGATTCAAGAACAGTGTTAGTGAAGACACCATTCACGACAAACCCAAATCACATTCGATATTCAATACAAGGCTCTGAATAGAAAATATATCAGCTTATATTCAATATCGAATTCTACGACTAACAAATGTCGTATTGGAAATAACGATATAAATATATATATCTTTCAAATTTCCATAACAACACCTGTATAATCACGAATTCCAACATCGAAATATTCCGAAGACAATTTCGATTCAAATCCACTCCAATGCAATCATTGGAAATTCTGGTTATTTTTAGAACCCTTTTCAAATTCAATTTATTTCTTTAAAAATAAATAGAATTATGTTTCTAGTTCAAAACTAGTTCATTTCGATAAAAACTATTTTTATCTTTTCAAATATGGAGTTTTTCATCCCAAATCTTCACAAATCATTTCTTATGATTTTACACAAATTATTACTATTTTTAATAATTTTATCAAGGCCTGTACAGTCGATTTCCATCAATGGCCATCGAACTGCACTTACAGCGACCTTTTTCAAATTTGATTTGGACATAATTCCAAATCCAACCGTTAGATTTCAAATTTCTAATATTTGTTAGAAAGCTCTTTTCGATACGAACCCAACGGTTCCGGTTTCAGGAGAATCCGACGGTCGGATCTCCCGTAATGTCCGTTTGAAATAAATGGTCGAAATTCACGAACTGCCGCGGCGCGGCGCGTTCTATTCAGGCCATTATATTATATATATAATATACATATAATATATATTTCGTCGATTTCTATTCAATTCAAATTTCAATTCAATTTGAATTCATTTCAATTCGTTTTCAATTCATTTCATTTCGAAATCGTTTTCAATTCATTTCATTTCGAAATGGTTTTCAATTCAATTCATTTCGAAATCGTTTTCAATTCAATTCATTTCGAAATCGTTTTCAATTCAATTCATTTCGAAATCGTTTTCAATTCATTTCATTTCGAAATGGTTTTCAATTCATTTCATTTCGAAATCGTTTTCAATTCAATTCATTTCGAAATGGTTTTCAATTCATTTCATTTCATTTCGAAATGGTTTTCAATTCAATTCATTTCGAAATCGTTTTCAATTCAATTCATTTCGAAATCATTTTCAATTCAATTCATTTCGAAATCGTTTTCGATTCAATTCATTTCGAAATCGTTTTCGATTCATTTCATTTCGAAATGGTTTTCGATTCATTTCATTTCGAAATGGTTTTCAATTGATATAAATATCGTTCACGTCGAAATGGCGTCAATCTAATCAATACGGCTTAATAAATTACTATTTTCAAATATTCTATTTCAAATATTTCTTTTTCAAAATAGTTGTTATTATCAAAATATTTCGTTCAACACATGACCAATCTCAATGGATGAGTACTGTCAACACATGAACCTTTATTTTATATTAATAAAGATGTAAATTTTATTATTAAAATATTTCGTTCAACACATGACCAATCTCAATGGATGAGTACTGTCAACACATGAACCTTTATTTTATAATATTTTTTATTTTTCAAATTGGAATGAGGCCCAATCAATTACCATATAAAGTTAATTATATGGATTTTCATACAACACATGTATATAATAGCATTGAAAAATAATTAACCATCAACCAAAGTGCACTACACTGTATAAGCATCAAATATAGATATTCAACGCTTATAACAACCTGTCAATCGATCGATCGACATATTTAATCAATCAGGATGAGTGAACTTCAGATTTCATCCTAACACCCGTGTGGGGTTTCAAACAATCAAACACATATTTTATTTGTGCAGTTGGGCGATGTGTAAAATTTATCATCCCAATCAATGTCCCTTAAATAGGTGTACATAAACAAACCGTCCGGTTTGTAAATGAATATTTATTTATTCACATTCACGTTAAAAATTATATTTTTAACGGTAAAACATTTTATTTCAACATATGAATTTCTA
Source organism: Allium sativum (assembly GCA_030737875.1). Classification (NCBI taxonomy): domain Eukaryota; kingdom Viridiplantae; phylum Streptophyta; class Magnoliopsida; order Asparagales; family Amaryllidaceae; genus Allium; species Allium sativum. The sequence continues at coordinate 223,042,209 of CM060923.1, read as the reverse complement.
TTCAGTTCATTTATTCAATAAAATGATATTTTTGTTTTTCTAACATATTTTAGAAAATTTCGGCGGCATAACGGCACGATACTAGAAACGGGACGAGGCCTAGCCTTATCCCCGGTCTAGTGAAGGCCCACGCCATTCACACATCAATCAAATCAATTCATTTCACCACACAATTCAATTTCAATCAAATAATCTAACTAATTTTTGCAATCAAACAAACAAGTCCATGGTCTGTGGACGATTGTGTCGGGTGCTACTAAGCACCGTCTGCATCCTAGTATATATATATATATAACTAGAAAAAGAAATTGAAAGGTGAGAAATTCTCACTTATAGCTATCCAATCATCTTGACTCTTCTTTGATAGAAATCTACATCGACATCGCATCTTCGTTGCTGTAGCCACTACATATGTAAAAATCGAATTTTTACTTCGTTATTGAATATATAAAAATCGAATTTTTAACTTCGTTATTCAATATATAAAAATCGAATTTTTACTTCGATGTTCAATATATAAAAATCATATTTTTAATTCGAAGTTCAATATATAAAAATCATATTTTTAATTCGAAGTTCAATATATAAAAATCATATTTTTAATTCGAAGTTCAATATATAAAAATCATATTTTTAATTCGAAGTTCAATATATAAAAATCATATTTTTAATTCGAAGTTCAATATATAAAAATCATATTTTTAATTCGAAGTTCAATATATAAAAATCATATTTTTAATTCGAAGTTCAATATATAAAAATCATATTTTTAATTCGAAGTTCAATATATAAAAATCATATTTTTAATTCTTCTATATAGTAAAGATCATATTTTTATCTTTCTACAATATAAAAGATTATATTTTTACTACCTTAAAAATATAAAAATCATATTTTTAATACTTTAAAAATATAAAAATCATATTTTTCCCTTACGTAAAAATAAATGTCAGCGCTTCATATTAAATAGAAATTCTATTTTTACATCGCCTTTTGTATAAATGTAAACTTTCTATTAACAAAATAGGATCTTCCTAAACAATAAAAATCGTATTTTTTTCTAAACTAAAATTATATAATTTCAGAACTAAAAATAAATAATTACTGTATTAAAATAAATAGTTAAAACTTACTTTTCAGGGTCTGGATCAAAGGAGAGCAGGGGGTGTACTGTCGTCGACTGGTGGGTGGATCCACGCAGCGAGGTGGTGGCGTTCGACTGGGCTCGCGGGTGCACGGTTGACGGGGTACGGTTTCCATCGATGGGGGGGGGGGGGGGGTGTTTCCGCGTCGGCTCTGGGCTGGGGGCTTCCGCTTGCGGCGGCGCGCCGTGGGGGGGGGGCGATTGGGTGGTTTCGATTGTGGGGTCCTGGGGTGGTTCGGGCATCGCACGAGAGGAGGGGAGGGGGAAGAAGAGGGGGCGCCGGCGTTGGGAGGCCACCGCGAGGGCGGTGGGAGGCGGCCGTCGATTTGGAGAAGCGTTCTTCTCTTTTTTTTTGATTTTGTTTTGAAATGAAACGAAAGGGGGGGGGGGCCAGAACGTATAGGGGAGGAGAGGGTTTTAGTTTTTTTTATTTATTTATTTTATTTTGATTTCCAAAAAGTTGACTTTAACATACGACCCCTGAACGAGGTCCACCGCCTGTCGTCCATAGCGTTTTACCCCCATTCCGAAAACAATGGGATATGTATCGTAGGTTGATTCGATCATTTGAATCAGTTTCCGTTTAATTTACATTTAAATCACTATATTGAATTTTAAACGCGCATTTCAAATTACCGGGGTCACATACTAACTCTATAAATTGCAGAAAAATATTTTCTAGCTTCGTATTGACGATACGGTCCTAACAAAACTAGTTTCGTCGAATTCTGAGACCGTTAGAAAAATGGCCATTTTCCAGTCGATTAAAATTAACTGAAACTGGTCAAACGCGTTTTCTTTTGCCACGCTCACATATTGATTGGAAAAATTATGAAATTTGAAACCTAGCAATAATTTTACATCACGGACCCAACAAAACTGGTTTCGTCGAAATCCGAGGTCGTTTGCAAAATTTCTATTTTTAAGGGCCTGAATTCCATAGCGACTATTCAAAATTTTCAACTGGACATATCTTTTGATTCCCGCTATGAAATCTTGATTCTTCGGATTCGTTGGAAAGATATTCACTATTAGATTCCATTATTTTTGGTTTCATTAAAATCCGGATTGTGTTGCACCCGGTACATTCAATTGAAGTTTGAAATCGAATTATCGAACTACCGCGCCATTTTCAATTCCTTTTATAATTATATATAATTATTTATATTCTAACGACGACGCGTATAATATATACGCTCGAATTATATTCAAAATAAATTTCTCGTCGTTTTTATTTAAAATAATTCATTTTAAATAATCAAAATTCGCTAAAATTGCCAAAATAAAAATTTTAAACTGGCCCAGATTTTCGGGTTGTTACAAAGATCGAATCAGACTTGCTTGCAAATATTTGAGGGCTGATGGTGATAAAAAAGGTTCAATACATTTTTGTGTTCACTGTGAGTTCGAGCTGATGTCGGGTTTTGCCTAAGGACGTCGAGCTCTTTAGTTTGGTGATGATTGAGATGTTGAGCAGGATGGAGTGGTCTCGTGCCAGTTTTGAGGAAGAAAGGCCAATGTGTACGAGGTAGGGAGGAGATTGGTGGGAGAAGTAACTGGCTAATGGAGTGATTTCAGCAATGAAGGCCGCATCTTTTATCAGAAGGAAGAAGAGGGAGATTCGGAGAGGGACGTGATGGTATATTTGGTTCGAAGTTTCATGGGGAACTTGATGGAATTATGGAGAAACTAGGAAGGCGAAATGTCCATGTTTGTTCCACGAAATCGCTGTAATTAGAAAAAGGGGAAGACGGGGTCAAATTGGAAGCGGGTTGGGTGTTGGGAGCAGGCTGTTGAGAGGGGTTCGGGCTGAAATGAAGTGGGTCGACGTGGACCAAAAATAAGGGTAAAGGGCCAATTGAAAATTTGGGTTTTAAGATTTAAATTAATCAATTGAGTATGAACTTGTAAATTCAATAACGTTATCATATATTGTCAGAATTCTACGAAATAGGATCCGACAGGATCGTTTGGACGGACACTACCCAATGGAACTGACTGAGAGGGAATCGAAGCTCGTTACAATTTATTGCAAAATAAATTGTCCGTCTGAATCAAGCGATGGCTATCGTTATTAATGATGATCGTCCAATGTGAGCAAAACTCACCAACTCTGAACAGTTATATTTTTATAACGTATTTTTAGAACTGTTAGTCACCTGTTGATTGCTGTGTATTGACTGTTCGATTGAACTGCTAGTCAATTGGTTGAAATTTATATATATATAAATATATATATAAATCATTAAATATATGTTGATTCTGTTAGCAAAATATTTCGTATCGAAATGAAATCGATGTTATTATGTTGATTCACATCCGTGATGCAGGGAAACTTGTTGGAGGGACCCAACTGGGTTCCTCAATATTTAAATACTGTTTTGTTTCATATATTGTAATATATGATGTGATATATAATCTGTTGATGATTATGTGTGTTTAAATGATATCGATCATTGTGATTTTGTATTTTAAATACCGTAAGAAATACTAGGATGTTAAAAGGAAATTGTCAGAATATATATTTGAAAAGAAATTTTTATAAAATCAAAGGATATTATAAAAGGAATATTTATCATTTGATAAATAAATAAAAGGGATATTTATTTAAAAAATGAATTGAATTATAAATGGGATATTTATTCAAGAAGTAAATAGAAGTATAAAAGGGTTATTTATTTAGAAAATAAATAAAATAAATATGAAAAGGGAATATTTGTAAAACATTTACAAATGGAATTAAAAAGGAAATATTTATTTAAGGATAAATAAAGAAAAAGAAATATTTATTGGTTAAATTAATAGAAAAGATAAAAGAAATATTTATTTGTTAAATAAATAAAATTGAAAAGGGAATAGTTATTTGTTAAGTAAACAAACAAAAAAAGGAATTAACCAAAGGAGATAACTCAAAAAGGAGTTAATCCAAAGGAGTTAATCCGAAAGAGTTAATCAAAATGAGTTAATCGAATATTAGTTATTCGATTAGAGTTAATCAGTTAGAGTTGATCAGTTAGAGTTAATCAGTAAAGTTGATTGAATATTAGTTATTCAATTAGAGTTAATCGAATATTAGTTATTCGAATAAAGAGTTAACCAGATAGAGTTAATTGAACATAGTTAATCGAATTAGGATTTAATTGAATATTAGTTATTCAATTAGAGTTGATCGAATATAGTTATTCGAGATATAGTTAGTCAAACATAATTATTCAGGATGAGTTGCCATTTCGTACGACTGCTAGCGTAATTCGCAGGGCTGCAGATAGCCTACGGCGGTCGGATGTTTCTAAGGGAATCAGGCGTAACCATTGTGATAGTTGCGATCTGGAGTCAAGCGAATGGAGTTAAATCGAAAATTAGCTATTCGAAATAAAGTTAAAACAGACATAGTTATTCGAATATAAGTAAATCGAATATGAGTTATTCGATAGGAGTTAATCAAGATGAGTTAAACAAACCGAGTTAATCCAAAGGAGTTAGTCGAATATAGTTTATTCGAATAGAGTTAAAGGAGTTAGTCGAATATAGTTTATTCGAATAGAGTTAAAGGAGTATCGAATATAGTTTATTCGAATAGAGTTAAAGGAAAGGGTATCGATGTTAGTAATCGAAAGGAGTTATCTATGTTAGTTTAATCAAAAGGAGTTAATCGAATTTAGTTATTCGAAAGTAAGATTATCGAATATAAGTTATTCGAAAGGAGGTTATCGAATATATTGTATTCGAAAGAAAGGAGGTTATCGAATATAGTGTATTCGAAAGAAAGGAGGTTATCAAATATAGTGTATTCGAAAGAAAGGAGATTATCGAATATAGCGCATTCGAAAGAAAGAGATCGAATACATTTTATTCGAAAGAGCGAATTAATCGAATATAAGTTATTTGAAGAAAGATAATCGAATATAAGTTATTCGAAGAGATAAAATCGAATATATGTTATTCGAAGGAGAGTTAATCAAATAGAGATTACTCGAAGAGAGTTAATCGGCGAATTCGATTATATCGAATTCGGGAAAGTACTTGTACTTTCCGGTGTTTAAATCAATATTTTTATTTATTTATAAATCAGGTGTTTATTTATTTATTCACATTAAAGAATAAAAGTTATAATGGAAGTTAGATATTTCGAAAGTAGGGATTATAACGTTATCATTATAACCAATGTTTTCAATAAAGAAGTGGATTCATAAATAGAATCCGAGAGTTTCGTAAGGAAGTTGTTAAAGATTTAAAAGATAAAATTTGACTATTTTGAAGTTAAAACGTTACTCAGTTAAGGTCTGAGAGGTAATTATACCCCAACTTGATTGACTTCCTTCTTAACTAAGGAATGGTAAGGTTTGATCGTGAAGGAGTTTTGGAAATGTTTTCCAAAAAAAGAATCAGAAATATTTTCTGATAATAGAAAATAAGAATTTAGAATATATGGAAACAGGAGATAAGTAAAGTAATGAATTAAAGAGATAAATGATGATTGATCGATATAATTTCCATTTGGAAATAATATTGTTGGTTGCACACATGTTTTTCTTTGATAGTTAACTCACCGACTATCGAAGTTTTCGACCATTTTAACGTTGTTAATATGAAGAGACCAGTTGGATTTTTATCCAAAGAACCACTCCGTATTGGCATAAGCGTTGCGAATCGTATATGCCAAAGAAAATTGAAGACGAATTAAAGTGCAAGGGCTGTTGTATAAATCTTAGGTAAAGATTGCCTAAGATGGATGTACTGAATAGTGCCTTCGGTTTGTCCAGTCCCAGGACGACCTGTATGGATGAATGTCTGACAGAGTATATTTAATAGATCGTGTAAGTTGATCTCTTCAAACGTATTTATGTTTGGTGGCGGAGGAATTCGTTTCTCTTAGCTGTATACCCGTGGTATTTTTGGGGAAATCAATTTGTGATTTAGCGGGTATGACGGTGTGACATTCAAAGTGAATAAATGTGTGATCTGTCAGAGATAAGCGTGGTTTCTAGCCACACCTCCGGTAAATGACAGAAATCGAGCAGGCAGCATGGCTATGTAAGTCGCACCTATTAGGGTGTATAATCACCTGATCTAGAGTTTCATTTACTTCTAAAAATCTATTGTCAATACTGTCCCATTCGGGAAATGGTTGCTGATCCCAACCGTTGGTGATATACATTCGATACATTCAAGCGAAATGAGTGGTCGGTCATGTGTGGCCGGGTTGCAAGATGTTCTTGTTGAACCCAGTGTATTCCTCTCTAGAGGTACACCAGCGAAAGGTGGTTCCATACCTTGTCATAATTGGAAATCGATCACCCAATACGTGCTTGCGGTTTTGATTGTATACTATATATGTAGAACGTGAGATGAAAGCGTTTCTGCTAGATGAATATTATATTGTGGTTGATAGACATTATTATAATATCAAAAGGTTTTTGATATAAAGATATTTTGGATTCTCATAAGGGAAAAAACCCGTTCCGTTATACGATGTGGTCTTATGAGATATCGTTTAATGGCTCAAACTGTTTTAAACTGTTTTACTCATACCAGTCCCATGACTGACCCGGAGTTTATTTTGTTTTGTTTTCCCTAAACTCTTGGGTGCCCAATTTTATACGGGCAGTCAAGTAGTCGGGATTTACAGATACTTGAAAGAGCTGGAGTAGGAGGCTTCAGAATTATATAGCTATGGTTATTTTCCACTGTGTTGTAAGTGCTGTACTTTGGAAATGATATGTATATTCAAGTACAGATTTATATTTAAAAGTTATATTATATATTATATGTTATTCGTTCCGCTGTGAGGTTCGTGTTACTCTGATGTTGTTCTTCTTCTTCTATTCTAAGTTTCTATCTTTTCTATTCTCACCCTCTAATTTCTTTCATTAACCATCTGGTATTTTCGACTCTTGATGTTCGATATGTGTTGTATATAGGATAATCAAGGTCGCCTTTTTTCCGGGTCGTTACAAGTTGGGGCTCACGTTCACTACTATCTTCTTGTGCACCATCATCAAGCAATACGGTCTCAGTCCAAAACCTTCATCGGCATTTTCATCAGCCTCGTTGATCAACACCAAAAGCATCGCAAGCCGGCTCGGATCTGAAGGAAGAAGTGCTCACAGTGAACTTTGATTCGAAGTAGATCCGCTTTGATCCAGATCTGTGTTAAAGGAAGAAGACTCTGACGACCATCAAAGTTGGCTGGAAGGTTGTGGATTTGCAGCGAAGTCACTATGAATCAGCTCTGAAAAGAATCACCACGTATCTTTTCAAGTTGAGCGTAGATCCAGTTGAAGAAGCCGATAATCTCTGGTATTTGATAAAACAGATCCAACCTCTGTACTAAAATTTTATCTATACCAGCATAAAAAATCGCAATGAATTGGAAAGCGATTTAAGATTTAGAAAGGAAGTCATCAAATAGAAAAGGGGATATCGATTTTGTTTAGATTTGCCCAGATGATTTTGATATAGGGTATAGTAAAGGACATCAAATCGAAAAGGCGGCACGCCTTAATTTTCACGTTTCCAACCTAAATTTTGATTTAGAAAGGACGTGAGTTTCTAACCAATTTTTTTTCCACCTAAACCATTTACTAATAAAATCCTAGATTTAGAAAGGACGCGAGTTTCCACCTAAACTTATCAGGCAAAAGTTACTAATTATTACTTATAAAACACTTAATATTAATTATTAAGAAACAATTACTAATTTTTTGGCAAAGCATAATTACTATTTATTAATTATTATTAAATATTAATATTATTAGTTATTAAATATTAGTTATTGTTAATTTCTAATAGGCCACTATTATAGAAGTATAAAAAAGAACTACTAAAAATAAGTTTATACAATTTTCAAATAAAAACATTATAATTATTAATTACGAAAAATAAATGACTAAATATTAAATATTACTTCTTGATTATTACTTCTTAATTATTAATATTAATGATTATTTCTTAATTATTAATGATTTTTTTACATAATATAATATTATTAAATATTAATCACTTGTATTTAATAGTGAATTATGTTTGTTAATTATTAATTAAATTGTATATTCAATATTTATTTATCAATTACTGATTATTGATTATTAATCAAATAATTACTTATTTATCGATTACTTATTTAATATTTCAAATTAATTATTATTATTTAATAGCCAAAATTGTTATAAGTTGCCAAAATTATATTTATTAAAACTGTTGAAACAGTTACTACCAAATCAAATATTACTTATTAATAATAGTTATTATTTAACTTTTACTTATTTCTACTTAGATATAATCGATTAATAATTAGCAAACGCTTATAGTGTATGTTACTAATTATTGATTAATAAGTAGTTAACATACATTAACTATAAAAAATAAATTACTACTTATTAAATATTAATTATTTAATAATAATTAATAAATATTATTGATTCCTAAGTTTATTATTAATTATTAAATATTAATATAATTAGTTTTTAAATATAGATATTATAAACATGAAGTTTGTAGTAGGCATCTATTACAACTAACAAAATGACAAGTTGTTAAAAATATGTTTATTATAACTTTAAGGAAATGACAGTTGTAAAAAACATATATTACAACGGTGCTTTTACCACCGTTGTAAAATTACAGTTGTAATATGGTGTTTTTGTTGTAGTGTAAGAAAGCGAGGTTTGATTGACGGAGGTCGGCATTCAAAGCTTGGTTTTTGTGAAGAATGTGTTCTTGGTAAGCAGACGAAGATTTCTTTTGGTATTGGTGAGCATAAGGCAAAAGTTATTTTGGATTATGTTCACACAGATGTTTGGGGACCTTCCCCTTGCCCATCCTTGGGTGGAGCCAGGTATTTTGTTTCATTTATAGACGATTTCTCTCGTAAAGTTTGGGTACCCATTCTAAAGTCCAAAAGTGAAACCTTTGCTAGTTTTCGTAAATGGAAAACCATGGAGGAGAAGCAGTCAGGAAAGAAGTTTAAAGTTCTCCATTCAGATAATGGCTACGAGTTTGTATCACCGGAATTCATCGATTATTGTGAGTCCATTGGCATTAAGCCACATTACACCACACCATGCGACCCCCAGTCCAATGTAATTTTAGAAAGGATGAACTGGACATTATTGGAGAGAACTAGATGCCTCAGATTGACTACTAAGTTGAAGAAGGGATTTTGGGATGAAGCTTTATCTATGGCGGCTTTCCTCGTCAACCACACACCTTCTACTGCCATAGACATGAAGATCCCTGAAGAAGTATGGAAAGGAGCATCTGTTAGCTATTCATTCCTCAAGGTGTTTGGTTGTCCAGCTTATGTGCATGAGAGTCGATGAAAGCTAGAACCTAGAGCTCGCAAGTGTATCTTTCTAGGTTATAGAAGAGGAGTGAAAGGATATAGGTTGTGGTGTCCTATTAGCAAGAAACTTATTATAAGCAGGCATGTAACTTTTGATGAGAAGGCTATGTTGAAGGTGGAGCCTTCCTCATCGGATGATAATGAGAGGATCTATGAAGAATTCCAGACACAAAGCAAGTCATCTATTGATTCTTTTCATAGACGTTCAAATGGTGTTTCAGATGACACCGTGGTTGATGAGGATAGTACAGATGTTGACACAGAAGATCAGATTCAAGATGGAGCTCATATAGAGACTAGGCCTGTTAGAGAAAGAAGAAATCCTAGATGGCTTGATGAGTTTGTTGGTTTGAGCATCAAAGACATTGACTTTAATGATATGGTAACGTATGCATTAAATGTTGTCCATGATGAGCCCAGAGATTATAGAGATGTTATTGCATCAGTTGACAGTTCCAGTTGGTTAGTTGCTATGAAAGAGGAGATCAAATCTTTACAAAAAAATCAAACTTGGGATTTGGTGCCACTTCCTACTGACAAAAGAGTTATTAGATGTAAGTGGATCTATAGAGTGAAATATGGCGACAATGGAAATCTTAGATATAAAGCAAGATTAGTAGCAAAGGGGTATGTTCAAAAGAAGAGGGTAGGGTATCAAGACATCTTTGCTCCAGTTGTTATACATACTTCTATTTGTATTCTCTTGGCATTAGTTTCTCATTATGATATGGAGTTAGAGCAACTAGATGTCAAAACTACATTCTTGCATGGTGATCTGGATGAGGAAATTTATTTAAAGCAGCCGGAAGGGTTCATTGATAGTAGTTGACCATATTATGTTTGCAAACTCAACAAATCTCTATATAGACTAAAGCAATCTCCCAGGCTGCGGTGTAAGAAGCTTGATAAGTTTATGCTTTCACAGGGACACTCTAGAAGTTTCAAGGACCAGTGTGCTTACTTTAGGAGATGTGATGATGATATGATTTATTTGTTGTTATATGTTGTTGACATGTTGATTGCATCTCGGAGTATGGTCATAATTAAGGAGTTGAAATCGGAGCTCAATAGAGAGTTTGACATGAAGGATTTGGAAAAGCCACAAAGAATATTGGGTATGGAGATAAGCAGGGATAGGAAGTGGAGAGAGTTAAGGCTCACTCAGGCGAAATACATCGAGAAAGTCCTCGCTTGATTTGGAATGGAGAAAGCCAAACCGGTTAGCACTCCATTAGGCTCTCATTTTAAGTTGTCAAAAGACCAATCTCCTACATCGGAAGAAGACAAGAGGTATATGGCCAATATACATTATTCTAGTGCTGTTGGTAGTCTTATGTATGCAATGGTGTGCACAGGACCATATTTGGCCTATGTAGTGGGTGTTGTGAATCGATATATGTCTAAACCAGGCAAAGACCATTGGCAAGTAGTGAAGTGGATTCTTAGATATCTTCGTGGCACTTCTTCGGTGGGCTTGTTATATGGTGGAGTAGATGGTGACATCTTTCTTAGAGGATAATGTGATTGTGGTTATGCTGGGGATAGAGATGCTAGGAGTCAGTGTCGGGCTGTGTTTTTACACTTGGCATAAGCTCGATTTCATGGAGATCAAAGCTGCAATCTATCGTAGCTTTGTCAACTACCGAAGTAGAATTGATATCGATTGTGGAAGCAACAAAGGAAGGATTATATTTACTTCAGTTGTTGGTTGATCTTTCAATGGCGCAGCGGACAATAGAGATATTTTTAGATAGTTAGAGTGCGATTCATCTTATAGAAAATCAAGCTTACAGTTCACGGACGAAGCACATTGATGTTAGAGGTTTTTTTCTTATGCTTGAAGAAGAACGAAACAAGATCAAATTGGTGAAGGTGAGTACTCTAGATGTGACGACCCAAACCCCGTATGACGGTGTTAAGGGTAATCTTTGGAATATAACACATAAACAGATTATAGCAGAACAGAAATAAATAAATACACCAGATAATGAACAAATAATACACTGGATAAACATAATCATCAGAGTTACACAGTATACAGGATCATACTTAGTACAAGATACAGTTCAGCTATACAAAAATGTCTACAGTGGAAAACAAACATAATATGTACAATAGGAGCTAAACAGCATAAAAAGAGATAAATGATAGAATCCGTCTTCAGCTCCAGCTATCCAGAAAGAGCCTGCTAAAACCTGAATGCAAGGTTGCCCGTGTAGAAAGAGGGGCACCCGAGTTTGCAAGTGAAACAAACTACGAGTCAGTCATGGGACTGGTATGAGAAATTGTAACGACCCAGAAAATCTGAACCAATTTAAAAATTTTAAATTGGCTAAAATAATGGATTTAAAATATTTAAAATAAATATTTTAAACAATAGCAATGAAAAGTGAGTTGGAATCGACAATTGAAAACAAATATAATTAATTATAATTATAAACAAGGCATGAAATGGCGCTGCAGTTTCAAAAAATTGAATTCAAACTTTGTCGGACTGTATCGGGTGCAAAACAAAACGGATTTTAGTGAAACCAAAAATATTTAAATCTGTTAGTGAATACCTTTCTAACGAATCTGAAAAATCGATTTTTCATAGCGGAAAGCAAAAGTTATGGCCGAATGAACTTTCAGAAAGGTCGCTATGGAATTTATATAGCCCGTGAAATTGGCCATTTTGCATACGACCTCGGAATTCGACGAAACCACTTTTGTTGGATCCCGGATGTGAAGTTATCGCTAGGTTTCAAATTTCATAATTTTTGAAGATAGTATGTGAGCGTGGCAAAGGAAAATGTGTTTTGGTCAATTATAGTTGAATTGGATCGACCAAAAATGGGCCTTTTTGCAAATGATCTCAGAATTCGACGAAACTAGTTTTGTTGGGACTGTATCGTCAAAAAATAGCTAGATTTATTTTTCTGGAATTTTTCAAATCAGTTTGTGGCCCTGGTAAATTGAAATGTACGTTCAAATCGAATATTGAATGTTATATATTTTAAATTGGAAGGAAAAAGGACTGAAACATTCGAATGGGCCTTCGAAACATATCCCATTGTGTTCGGAATGGGGGTAAAACGCTAGGGACGACAGTCGTTGGGTTTCAATTGGTGGTCGTGTCAGAAAACCCCTTTAAAGACCCACCGACCAATCAGAATTTTTTTTAAAAAAATAAATAGAAAATCCCTCTTTTCTCTCTCCCCGACGAACGACGGAAACCACTCAAAACCTTCCCCCTCATTTTCCGATCAATCCACGCCGAATTAGCTCGTGCCACAGTTGAACTTTTTGAAGATCTTCTCGAGATCATCAAATCCATATAAAGTTTGGAATTTTTCGTGGCTTGTGGAGGGAGAATCGGGTCCCTGAAGTCGGCGACTTCAAACCGCCACCGTCGTCTGGCTCCGCCGAGTGGGCCCCCACCACCGCGCGCAGACGCGCGTCTCCTCCCTCTTCGTCGCTGCATCGGCCGATCCTCCTATCGATTCACGGTTTGATCGAAAATCGCAAACCTAGTTTTGAACCTTTCAGCTGAGGTACGACTTATATATATTTTCAACAGTTTTAACACCTTTAAACCGTTGCAAACTTTGAAAAATAATATCTTTTTGCTGTGTTAACGAAATTCGATGAAACAGGAAACATCGTGACCGTGTGAACGTCTTCTACATTTTAGAAGAGACCGCATATTTTTCTGAGCCTTCTGCTATTTTTGGTGGAGTGGAACCCAATGTGAGATTTCTAATTTATAAACAATATGGAAAACGACAATGTATAAATTATATAGTCGATGTATGAGTTATATAAGCGTTGTACACCTCTTGTATAAGCGTTGTATAAGTTGTATGTTCGATATATAAGTTATATATGCGTTGTAAAAATTATATATGTGTTGAAATAGAAGTGAATTGCTATATGCAAATATATATATATATATATATATACGCCCCTCGTCCACAAACCATGGACGATATTTATTGGTTGTGATTGGTGTGAAAATTGATTGATAGCGAATGGTTGTTTGGGATTGTTTGTGGTTGACATTGATTGATTGTGGTTGAAAAACACCCGTTTGGGACTGAGAAATATTTGGTTGAAACCACATAGCATTAGTTTGTGGAAATGAAATAAATATATACATGCCGCCTGCGTGCAAACTAGATGCATGATCCCCATTGTCAAAAACCGCGAGGTTTTAAGGTAGAGCGAGGAGCCGTACTAGGGACGGTCCCGGTTTTAACTACCCTGCCGTTATGCTGCTGAAATTTTGAATAATATTCATGTGTTTGAATTATTTTCATTTGTTGAAACTATATTTATTCGTTGTATAGAAAACCTTCATGTGTTGAATCGATATTCATTCGTTGATTAGAAATTCATGTGTTGAATGGTATTCGTGTTTTAAATATAAAAATCACATTTTTATCTATATATAGAAACTATAGAAAACCTTCATGTGTTGAATCGATATTCATTCGTTGATTAGAAATTCATGTGTTGAATGGTATTCACATTTTGAAATAAATTGTTTAATAATAAAAATCACCTTTTATCAACTATATGGATTATATAAAATAATCTCGTTTTAAAAGAAATTGTTTTACAATAAAAATCCTATTTATATCACCTATATTAACTATACGAAATAATAGTGTTTTGAAATGAATTGTTTCACAATAAAAATCACATTTTTATTATACACATGAATTATTGAAATGTGAAGTGTTAAAAATAGCAACTCGTTCAAATAAATATGCATGAGTCGAAATATTCATTAATTAGCTAATGATATGATTTTTGCCTATGCACGCAACATTAGAATGAATGGTGTTTTTAAACCAAATGGAATCAAATATGAAGTTGAATAGAAAATGATAAGTGATAAGAACTGTATATATGTACATGCATATTTATTGAACAGGTTGTAGCAAAGGGGCTAGAGAAGAGGAATAAAATTTTGTGCCCGACAAATAGGTACACATTTACTGTTTTGTTTGGGTGATGATTTTATGAGCCTGTTGGCTAGCCGCTTGGCTTTTTCTTTTTCTTTTTGACATGAGACGCCCGTGTGGCTATTTGGGAATTTTCCCAGCCCCTCCCGTACAAAGGAGGTTATGGCGAATTTTTCCGAAATTTAAAGGCGTTAGTGAAATATTTGAAGTGAAAACGATATTGAAATTGTTGAATGAACTATATTTATATAAATATATAAATATAAATAAAATTAAAACGAAACGTGGTCGTGCAGTTCGTATTTTGAAACCATGATTTCAAACGATTATACCGGGAGATCCGACCATCGGATTTTCCTGAAATCGCAACCGTTGGGTTCGCCTTGGAAACATCTTTCCAATGGCACCAACTTTGTAAAAATCCAACGGTTGGATCGTCTGGAATATTTAATTCAAATCGAAAGAAAAAACAGCGCCAGAAACGATTATATTTGTATATATATATAAATATAATTATATTTAATCGAATAACGACGCTGAAGTTCGTATTTTGAAACCGTAACTTCAAACGATTGTACCGGGAGATCCGACCGTCGGATTTTCCCGAAACTGGAACCGTTGGATTCGTTTTGAAAAGACCTTTCTAATGATGTAAATTTTGTGAAGATCCAACGGTTAGATTGTCAAATATGTGTAAATCAAATCTGAAGAAAAACAGCGCCACGGCCGCGTTATGGCCCGAAGCGTCGTTTTGAATAAATTGGCTATTTTAAAATAAATAAAAATAGCGATAAATCATTATAAAATATCATAAACAATATGGAATGGAAATAAACTGAATTTGCTCGATTTATGTGGTATTTGATGGTTGAATGTGTTTGGTGTGAAAATCATATTAAAGAACAAAATTGGTGTTGTCGAATGATTTAACCATTGAAATAAATTGATTTGAAATTCTAAATATACGTGAATTATTTGAAAAGGCCGAGTTAATTCTCATTTCAAATAATTGACCGACGATTGAAAGTCGAAGATGAAGACGGTGGTCGAAGACCGGAGATCTTCACCTCGTTTGGATGGTAACCGAGGTCCTGATTGGGAGGCATCCCGAAATATGGATAATGAGTGGTGATCGTCCAGACGTACGTGGTGATCGATGGGTTTGCGAGGTATTTAGTGCCTCCGGTTTCGTTCAGACCCAGAATGGACTTGTAAATGGACTGTGTGTCTGACATTGGATTTTATTCTGTGTTGATTGATCTCTATTAAATATACATCTGTTTGGCGGCGAAGAATTTATTCTTTTGCTTAACGCCCTTCTCTGAAACGCACGAGCTCAGAGGTTGTATATCGATGGACATCAGTCGCATGGCATGAATTGCCTGTGTGGCATGCTAAGATGCAATGATCAGGGCTTCTGTTGAAAAGCCAAGTCTTGTGGTGATGATCAAAGCACCGCCTGTGTGGCGTAGCTTTGTGTATAACGTGAAATCGCGAGCCTCACACCCCGGTATGAACCAGAAACGGGAGAAGGACCTCAGGGAGGGCATGCATTTCTTTCTAACTAGGGTGGTGTCAGTGACCTACCAGCCCTGACATTTATATACTTTTCACCTATGTGGTTGTTGCTGTTGCGAGGCACCTCAGTTTGATCGGACGATCCGGGTCCGATGGAGTCATTCGTTGGCTTGTTTACGCCCCAAAGGGCAGGGAAACGTATTGTTCAGGCATAATAATCCACATCGGTGGACCGGCCCTGACGATCTAAAGGCTTGCCTGCGCGCTTGCCTGTGGCTCGGGCTAGAGAGTCACGAATTCGGTAAGGACTATCTTTTGCCTTGGTTCGTGACGGAAATCCAATTTCCAAATACGACATCGTGCGGTTTTGATTGTATATATATATGTCGACATGATATATGGTACCCATGCCGTCTATGATTGATAGTTATGATGTGAAATTGTTTTCAAAACATATAAACACTAGCAATAATATCAAATGCCTTTGTTTTATTCGTATGAAGCATATTTTTGCTGTTATAAGGTAAAAACTCTATCCTCCGGTCTGCGTTGCATTGTGTGATGGGAACTGAGTCTTATAATGGCTTCATTTTTATAAAAAGCATTGCGATGTTTAAAAGAAAGATTTGTTTTAAAGCACTGGCAATCCGATGGAGTAAACCCGTTCCATGAAAGTGGCGTGGTCCTGTGATTGGCCAATTATATATGTGTTGAGTGGATTTCTCATACCAGTCCCATGACTGACTCGTAGTTTGTTTCACTTTCAAACTCGGGTGCCCCTTTTTCTACACGGGCAACCTTGTATTCAGGTTTAGCTGGTTCTTTCTGGATAGCTGGAGCTGAAGATGGATTCTATCATTTATCTCTTTTTATGCTGTTCAGCTCCTATTGTACATATTTTGTTTATTTCGGCTGTAGACATTTATGTATAACTGAACTATATTTGTACTAAGTAAGATCCTGTATACTGTGTAACTCTTATGATTACGTTTATCCAGTATATTTTATTGCTCATTATCTGGTGTATTTAATTATTCTGTTATGCTATTTTCTGTTTCTGTGTTATATTCCAAAGATAACCCTTGTCTCCGTTAGTACGGGATTTGGGGTCGTCACAACGTGGTATCAGAGCTTTGGTTAAGCTTAGTTCTGGAATATAACATATTAACGAACTCATCAGAAATAGAACTAGTAGTGTTCTAGGACGGGTAACTCACTACGGATAGGATCAGTAGTATCCTAGTATGAGTAGCAGAATGAAATAACACCTAGATAGACACATTTACATGCAAGTATTTGTTTCTATATTTTGAAATATCTTTTTTGTGACCTGACACTTGAGCTGCTATTTGCAGAAGTACTAGAAAATGAGTGCCAGAAACAGAAGAAGTAATACTGACCCGGATATCGAAGCCCTATATATGAAATATAGAAATCTGGGTGGAAAGCCATTCTCGGGCAAAGAATCTATTATGAGAACACAAGCATGGATTCGTTCGGCTGAGAAAATCTTCGAAGGATTAAAGCTGAGGGATGACCAGAAAAGATTACTGGCCTCCTGGGCGCTCAAAGATGAAGCTTTGTTCTGGTGGGATTCTGTTATTGGGGATAATCCAGAAGGTGATATCACCTAGGATAAATTCAAAGTGATTTTCCTGGAAAGATTTACTCCTCCAGAAGCAATTGAGCGACTATGTGATGAATTTTCTTATCTGATACAAGGAGATATGACCATTCCCGAGTATCATAAGAAATTCAATGAACTTTCTCACTTTGCCCCTCATCTAATTGAAAATCCGAAGAGGGAAAATCTGAGATTTATTCATGGGCTTCAAAGAAAATATCAGAACAGTGTAATGAGGAACGTGAAGCTCCCCTTTTCTGAATTGATATACATGGCTTATCAGTACGAAGATCTAGACAAGAAAGGTATGCTAAAGTACGAAGAAGAAGTCAGCTCTAGTAATAAAATTGAGTCTGAAACTGATCGTCCTGGGGCCAGTACAATGTCTGAAGTTGGTAAGGAGCCCAAAGTTAATCGAAAAAGGGCCAGATCCGAAAAAGAACCAGTAACGACAGGTGTATGCAATAACTGCCAAAAGCAGGGGCATTTGCAAAGAAAATGCAAATCTTTAAAGAAGCAGAAGAAGGAAGTATCTAAATCTAACAAAAGGGTTCAAGAGGGCAGAGGATGCCATAAGTGCCACCAGGCCAGTCATATTGCGAAGAATTGCTGGCTGTTAAAAAGGGCCAATGTGGTTCAAATAAATGAAATAGCAGAAGCTTCTGAGCCATCGACTGTTCGAGAAAGGCCAGATGTATTAGAAGGCACGCTCACTGTCAAAGATATTCCAGTTAAAGTACTGTTTGACACCGGCGCGTCGCGAAGCTTTGTTGCGAAGAATGCAGCGAAGAAGCTGGATTTGAATTTGAAGAAGCTCAAGGAACCAATGACTGTCCAGAACCCGGTTGGGGGTTCCATTGACCTCAGTTGGATTTGTGAAGTGCTGGTTTCCTTTTCTCGTTATCGGTTCCCTACCATCGCGGCCGTCATGAATTTTACAGAGTTTGATCTTATCTTGGGGTTAGACTGGTTGACCAAATATGAAGCTGAAGTCAAATGCGCCGACAGAGTCGTAAAAGCAAAGATTAAATCAGGTGATTATATAACCATTCCATGTGAAGGTCAGAATGCTAATAGAAAAGACTTCTGGGAAGCTTTGAATGTTTCTCCAGCCCAAATAGAAAATGTCCCTGAAATCACCGAGAATATTCCCGACTTAGTGAAAGATATTCCTGTCGTCAAGAACTATGCGGATGTGTTCGAGGAAGTTGTTCGCTTACCTCCGCAGAGGGAAATAGATTTCAAAATCGCTTTAATTCCGAATGCAAGGCCGGTAGTTCACGCTATTCGAAGAATGTCCTTGAAAGAGATAGAGGAATTAGACAATCAAACACGACAGCTAGTATGGAAGGGTCTGATCAGGCCTAGTTTCTCTGATTGGGGTGCAACAGTGGTGTTTGTCCCAAAATCTGACAGTACTCTATGGCTATGCGTGGACTATCGTGATCTGAACAAGCAGACAATAAAGAACAAGTATCCATTGCCGCGGATTGATGATTTGTTGGATCGATTAAATGGAGCACAAGTATTTTCAAGAATGGACCTAGCTACAGGTTTCCATCAACTTCGAATTGCCGAAGAGTGTGTTCCAATGACAGCTTTCAGAGGTCCATACTTGTTCTACGAGTGGTTAGTAATGCCATTCGGCTTATGTAACGCTCCAGCTTACTTTGTCGATCTGATGAACAGAGTATTCAGAGGAGTCTTGAATAAATTTGTTCTGGTTTTTATTGACGATATTCTAATCTTCTCTAAATCAAAGGCCGAACATGAAAAGCATCTGGAACAGGTTCTAGAAATTCTGAGGCGGAATGTATTAAAAGCCAAATTTTCCAAATGTATCTTCTGGCAAGATGAAGTAAAATTTCTAGGCCACGTAGTATCGAAAGAAGGAATTGCTGTGGATCCAAGCAAAATCATAGCTATTCAGAATTGGAAACAGCCCAGTACCCCCACTGAAGTCCGCAGTTTTCTCGGATTGGCTAGCTATTACCGGAAGTTTGTTAAAAACTTTTCGAAGATATCTGGTCATTTAACGAAGCTTACGAAGAAGCACTCTAAGTTCAAATGGACCCCAGAAAGTGAGGAGGCTTTCGCAGAGCTAAAGTTAAGACTAACGACAGCTCCAGTGTTAACCATCATAGATGGCAATCAGGATTTGAAAGTCTGGACTGATGCTTCAAGAGAAGGCCTTGGCGCAGTGTTAATGCAAAGAGGCCAAGTGATTGCTTATGCTAGCCGTCAACTGAAGCCGCACGAAAAGAACTACGTAACTCATGATCTTGAGTTATTGGCTATAGTATTCGCTTTGAAAATCTGGAGACACTATCTGTTGTGTGAGAGATTTGAACTGTTTACAGATCATCAATCGTTAAAGTATCTGTTCACCCAGAAAGACCTGAATCTGAGACATCAGCGTTGGCTAGAGTTCCTTGCAGCATATGATTTTGAGATTCTATACACTCCAGGGAAAGCCAATGTAGTGGCCGATGCGTTAAGCCGAAAGAATGAAATGATCGCCAGTTTTATCATTGCGACTTCTTTGATTGACAAGATATCGGCTCTCCAAAAAGACGACCAATTTATCAAAGGAATGAGTCAGCGAATTCGTGAAGGCAATGCTTCGGATTTCCAGCTAGACAGCGAAGGGATTCTGAGGTTAGAAGGACGAATTTGCGTTCCAGAAATTCCTGAACTCAGGTTAGATGTGCTTGATGAATGCCACAAATCTAAGCTCAGTATCCATTCGGGTGTGAGTAAAATGTATAATGATATCAAGCGCACATTCTGGTGGAAGTCGTTAAAAAGAGACATCTCGATATATGTTAGTCGATGCCCTGCTTGCCAGCTAGTCAAAAGCGACCAATAGAAATTGGCTGGATTTTTACAACCACTAGAAGTTCCTGGTTGGAAATGGGAACATATTTCTATGGATTTCATTGATGGTCTGCCCAGAACCAGAAAAGGGAATGACAGTATTTGGGTGATCGTAGATCGCTTCACGAAGACCGCCCATTTCATACCTGTCAGTTCAAATAGAACAGCTCAGAGTCTGGCGCAGGTATACTTCAAGGAAATAGTTAGACTATATGGAGTGTCGCTCAGTATAGTTAGTGATAGAGATACAATATTCACTAGCAAATTCTGGGAAGCATTTCAAGTCGAGCTGGGAACGAAGTTGAACTTGAGCACCGCTTATCATCCTCAGACAGACGGTCAGACTGAGAGGGTGAATCGTATTTTAGAAGATCTATTGCGGGCTTGTGTTATAGATTTCGGTGGATCATGGGAAGACCATCTGCATTTGGCTGGATTCTCATATAACAACAGCTACCAGGTGAGTCTGACAATGTCGCCATTCGAAGCATTGTATGGTAGACCGTGCCGATCTCCTGCTTGTTGGGTCGAGCCCAGAAATAGACTTGTGTTGTGTCCCGATATGATACGAGAAGCTGCCGACAAAGTCGATTTTATTAAGAAGCGATTACTAGCCGCTCAAAGCCGACAAAAGAGCTATGCCGATAGAAGAAGAAGAGATATATCCTTTGCTGTTGGCGACTATGTATATTTGAAAGTATCGCCGAAGAGAGGAGTTATCCGGTTCGGTAAAACTGGAAAGTTGGCACCCAAATTCATTGGTCCGTTTCCTATTCTGGAACGGATCGGGACTCTCTCTTATAGGGTTAAATTGCCTGACTGGTTGCCTGGGGTTCATGATGTATTTCATATATCTCAACTTCGAAAGCACGTTCATGATCCAGACTTGATCATGGAAGAAGCAGCTCAACGGGACGTTGAAATTACTCCAGAATTAGCTGTGAGAAGAGAGCCGCTAAAGATTACCGGCAAAGAAACCAAAGAACTGAGGAACAAGAAGGTTCACTTAGTCAAGGTGCAATGGAGTGGAGATCCACGAGATTGTACTTGGGAAACTGAGGAGAGCATTCAGAAAGCTTATCCTAGATGCCGTGTGGATATCTCTGATTGACTCTGGTGCAAGGTACATTTACCCTACTTTGCATTACCATTTAATTCTCTATTCTATTGTTATTTCCTTTCCATGGATGTGCACTTTTAAATTCTATAGTCTGAATGATTTTAAAAGAGTATAGAAGTTGATCGGTATATTTTTGAGAGGTTAAAACGATTTGATTGTTGGTTGTGTTGTGTGATTGCAGATTTATCAAACCACGTTCGACTTTGTTCCTTTTCAGGGAAGAAAAGTTTTAAGTGGGGGAGATTGTAACGACCCAGAAAATTTGAACCAATTTAAAATTTTTAAATTGGCTAAAATAATGGATTTTAAATATTTAAAATAAATATTTTAAACAATAGCAATGAAAAGTGAGTTTGAATCGACAATTGAAAACGAATATAATTAATTATAATTATAAACAAGGCATGAAATGGCGCTGTAGTTTCAAAAAATTGAATTCAAACTTTGTCGGACTGTACCGGGTGCAAAACAAAAGGGATTTTAGTGAAACCAAAAATATTTAAATCTGTTAGTGAATACCTTTCTAACGAATCTGAAAAATCGAATTTCCATTGCGGAAAGCAAAAGTTATGGCCGAATGAACTTTCAGAAAGGTCGCTATGGAATTTATATAGCCCGTGAAATTGGCCATTTTGCATACGACCTCAGAATTCGACGAAACCACTTTTGTTGGATCCAGGATGTGAAGTTATCGCTAGGTTTCAAATTTCATTATTTTTGAAGATAGTATGTGAGCGTGGCAAAGGAAAATGTGTTTTGGTCAATTACAGTTGAATTGGATCGACCAAAAATGGGCCTTTTTGCAAACGGTCTCAGAATTCGACGAAACTAGTTTTGTTGGGACCGTATCGTCAAAACATAGCTAGATTTATTTTTCTGGAATTTTTCGAATCAGTTAGTGGCCCTGGCAAATTGAAATGTACGTTCAAATCGAATGTTGAATGTTATATATTTTAAATTGGAAGGAAAACGGACTGAAACATTCGAATGGGCCTTCGAAACATATCCCATTGTGTTCGGAATGGGGGTAAAACGCTAGGAACGACAGTCGTTGGGTTTCAGTTGGTGGTCGTGTCAGAAAACCCCTTTAAAGACCCACCGACCAATCAGAATTTTTTTAAAAAATAATAATAATAGAAAATCCCTCTTTTCTCTCTCCCCGACGAACGACGGAAACCACTCAAAACCTTCCCCCTCATTTTCCGATCAATCCACGCCGAATTAGCTCGTGCCACAGTTGAACTTTTTGAAGATCTTCTCGAGATCATCAAATCCATATAAAGTTTGGAATTTTTCGTGGCCTGTGGAGGGAGAATCGGGTCCCTGAAGTCGGCGACTTCAAACCGCCGTCGTCGCCTGGCGCCGCCGAGTGGGCCCCCACCACCGCGCGCAGACGCGCATCTCCTCCCTCTTCGTCGCTGCATCGGCCGATCCTCCTATCGATTCACGGTTTGATCGAAAATCGCAAACCTAGTTTTGAACCTTTCAGCTGAGGTACGGCTTATATATATTTTCAACAGTTTTAACACCTTTAAACAGTTGCAAACTTTGAAAAATAATATCTTTTTGCTGTGTTAACGAAATTCGATGAAACAGGAAACATCGTGACCGTGTGAACGTCTTCTACATTTTAGAAGAGGTCGCATATTTTTCTGAGCCTTCTGCTATTTTTGGTGGAGTGGAACCCAATGTGAGATTTCTAATTTATAAACAGTATGGAAAACGACGATGTATAAATTATATAGTCGATGTATGAGTTATATAAGCGTTGTATAAGTTGTATGTTCGATGTATAAGTTATATATGCGTTGTAAAAATTATATATGTGTTGAAATAGAAGTGAATTGCTATATATAAATATATATATATATATATATATATATGCCCCTCGTCCACAAACCATGGACGATATTTATTGGTTGTGATTGGTGTGAAAATTGATTGATAGCGAATGGTTGTTTGGGATTGTTTGTGGTTGATATTGATTGATTGTGGTTGAAAAACACCCGTTTGGGATTGAGAAATATTTGGTTGAAACCACATAGGATTAGTTTGTGGAAATGAAATAAATATATACATGCCGCCTGCGTGCGAACTAGATGCATAAGTTATATATGCGTTGTATAAGTTGTATGTTCGATGTATAAGTTATATATGCATTGAAAAAATTATATATGTGTTGAAATAGAAGTGAATTGATATATATATATATATATATATATATATATATATATATATATATATATATACGCCCCTCGTCCACAAACCATGGACGATATTTATTGGTTGTGATTGGTGTGAAAATTGATTGATATCGAATGGTTGTTTGGGATTGTTTGTGGTTGATATTGATTGATTGTGGTTGAAAAATACCCGTTTGGGATTGAGAAATATTTGGTTGAAACCACATAGGATTAGTTTGTAGAAATAAAATAAATATATACATGCCGCCTGCGTGCGAACTAGATGCATGATACCCATTGTCAAAAACCGCGAAGTTTTAAGGTAGAGCGAGGAGCCGTACTAGGGACGGTCCCGGTTTTAACTACCCTGCCGTTATGCTGCAGAAATTTTGAATAATATTCATGTGTTTGAATTATTTTCATTTGCTAAAACTATATTTATTCGTTGTATAGAAAACCTTCATGTGTTGAATCGATATTCATTCGTTGATTAGAAATTCATGTGTTGAATGGTATTCGTGTTTTAAATATAAAAATCACATTTTTATCTATATATAGAAACTATAGAAAACCTTCATGTGTTGAATCGATATTCATTCGTTGATTAGAAATTCATGTGATGAATGGTATTCACATTTTGAAATAAATTGTTTCATAATAAAAATCACCTTTTATCAACTATATGGATTATATAAAATAATCTCGTTTTAAAAGAAATTGTTTTACAATAAAAATCCTATTTATATCACCTATATTAACTATACGAAATAATAGTGTTTTAAAATGAATTGTTTCACAATAAAAATCACATTTTTATTATACACATGAATTGTTGAAATGTGAAGTGTTAAAAATAGCAACTCGTTCAAATAAATATGCATGAGTCGAAATATTCATTAATTAGCTAATGATATGATTTTCGCCTATGCACGCAACATTAGAATGAATGGTGTTTTTAAACCAAATGGAATCAAATATGAAGTTGAATAGAAAATGATAAGTGATAAGAACTGTATATATGTACATGCATATTTATTGAACAGGTTATAGCAAAGGGGCTAGAGAAGAGGAATAAAATTTTGTGCCCGACAAATAGGTACACATTTACTGTTTTGTTTGGGTGATGATTTTATGAGCCTGTTGGCTAGCCGCTTGGCCTTTTCTTTTTCTTTTTGACATGAGATGCCCGTGTGGCTATTTGGGAATTTTCCCAGCCCCTCCCGTACAAAGGAGGTTATGGCAAATTTTTCCGAAATTTAAAGGCGTTAGTGAAATATTTGAAGTGAAAACGATATTGAAATTGTTGAATGAACTATATTTATATAAATATATAAATATAGATAAAATTAAAACGAAACGTGGCCGTGCAGTTCGTATTTTGAAACCGTGATTTCAAACGATTATACCGGGAGATCCGACCATCGGATTTTCCTGAAATCGCAACCGTTGGGTTCGCCTTGGAAACATCTTTCCAACGGCGCCAACTTTGTAAAATCCAATGGTTGGATCGTCTGTAATGTTTAATTCAAATCGGAAGAAAAAACAGCGCCAGAAACGATTATATTTATATATATATAAATATAATTATATTTAATCGAATAACGACGCTGCAGTTCGTATTTTGAAACCGTAACTTCAAACGATTGTACCGGGAGATCCGACCGTCGGATTTTCCCGAAACTGGAACCATTGGATTCGTTTTGAAAAGTCCTTTCTAATGATGTAAATTTTGTAAAGATCCAACGGTTAGATTTTCAGATATGTGTAAATCAAATATGAAGAAAAACAGCGCCACGGCCGCGTTATGGCCCGAAGCGTCGTTTTGAATAAATTGGCTATTTTAAAATAAATAAAAATAGCGATAAATCGTTATAAAATATCATAAACAATATGGAATGGAAATAAACTGAATTTGCTCGATTTATGTGGTATTTGATGGTTGAATGTGTTTGGTGTGAAAATCATATTAAAGAACAAAATTGGTGTTGTCGAATGATTTAACCATTGAAATAAATTGATTTGAAATTCTAAATATACGTGAATTATTTGAAAAGGCCGAGTTAATTCTCATTTCAAATAATTGACCGACGATTGAAAGTTGAAGATGAAGACGGTGGTCGAAGATCGGAGATCTTCACCTCGTTTGGATGGTAACCGAGGTCCTGATTGGGAGGCATCCCGAAACATGGATAATGAGTGGTGATCATCCAGACGTACGTGGTGATCGATGGGTTTGCGAGGTATTTAGTGCCTCCGGTTTCGTTCAGACCCAGAACGGACTTGTAAATGGACTGTGTGTCTGACATTGGATTTTATTCTGTGTTGATTGATCTCTATTAAATGTACATCTGTTTGGCGGCGGAGAATTTATTCTTTTGCTTAACGCCCTTCTCTGAAACGCACGAGCTCAGAGGTTGTATATCGATGGACATCAGTCGCATGGCATGAATTGCCTGGGTAGCATGCTAAGATGCAGTGATCAGGGCTTCTGTTGAAAAGCAAAGTCTTGTGGTGATGATCAAAGCACTGCATGTGTGGCGTAGCTTTGTGTATAACGTGAAATCGTGAGCCTCACACCCCGGTATGAACCAGAAACGGGAGAAGGACCTAAGGGAGGGCATGCGTTTCTTTCTAACTAGGGTGGTGTCAGTGACCTACCAGCCCTGACATTTATATACTTTTCACCTATGTGGTTGTTGCTGTTGCGAGGCGCCTCGGTTTGATCGGACGATCCGGGTCCGATGGAGTCATTCGTTGGCTCGTTTATGCCCCCAAAGGGCGGGGAAACGTATTGTTCAAGCATAATAATCCACATCGGTGGACCGGCCCTGACGATCTAAAGGCTTGCCTGTGGCTCGGGCTAGAGAGTCACGAATTCGGTAAGGACTATCTTTTGCCTTGGTTCATGACGGAAATCCAATTTCCAAATACGACATCGTGCGGTTTTGATTGTATATATATATGGCGACATGATATATGGTACTCATGCCGTCTATGATTGATAGTTATGATGTGAAATTGTTTTCAAAACATATGAACACTAGCAATAATATCAAATGCCTTAGTTTTATTCGTATGAAGCATATTTTGGCTGTTATAAGGTAAAAACTCTATCCTCCGGTTTGCGTTGCATTGTGTGATGGGAACTGAGTCTTATAACGGCTTCATTTTTATAAAAAGCATTGCGATGTTTAAAAGAAAGATTTGTTTTAAAGCACTGGCAATCCGATGGAGTAAACCCGTTCCACGAAAGTGGCGTGGTCCTGTGATTGGCCAATTATATATGTGTTGAGTAGATTTCTCATACCAGTCCCATGACTGACTCGTAGTTTGTTTCACTTTCAAACTCGAATGCCCCTTTTTCTACACGGGCAGCCTTGTATTCAGGTTTAGCTGGTTCTTTCTGGATAGCTGGAGCTGAAGATGGATTCTATCATTTATCTCTTTTTATGCTGTTCAGGTCCTATTGTACATATTTTGTTTATTTCCGCTGTAGACATTTATGTATAACTGAACTATATTTGTACTAAGTAAGATCCTGTATACTGTGTAACTCTGATGATTACGTTTATCCAGTATATTTTATTGTTCATTATCTAGTGTATTTAATTATTCTGTTCTGCTATTTTCTGTTTCTGTGTTATATTCCAAAGATAACCATTGTCTCCGTCAGTACGGGATTTGGGGTCGTCACAGAAGTCTACTTAACACATTTTTAATATGGCTCATCACAGGACCACGCCACTTTCGCGGAACGGGTTTACTCCATTGGATTTCCGGTGCTCAAAACAAGTAAATCTTTTAAACATCGTAGTGCTTTTTATAAAAATGAAGCCGATATAAGACTCAAGTCCCATCACACAATGCAACGCAAACCGGAGGATAGAGTTTTACCTTATATCGACCAAGATATGCTTAATACGTGTAAAGTAAAATCACTTAAAATGTAAATTTCATCATTTAATTCTTAATTAGACTCCAACTGTAAATTAGAAAGAGGACGATTCCCTAGGTATTAACCCCGAAGGCCGAAACCAACATCAGACCAATACCCGGGAAACCACCCATCTTAGCTCGTTTCTAGTTAGTTTCTAATTTTATATACAATTATAAATATCAATCATAGACGGCATAAGTTCCCCATACCACTATGTCGCCATATATAGGTATACAATCAAAACCGCACATGTCGTATTTGAAAATTGGATTTCCGTCATGAACCAGGGCAAAAGATAGTCCTTACCGACTTCGAGACTCTCTAGCCCGAGCCTCAGTGGCAGAGCGCATCGACCCTTAGATCGTCAGGGCCGGTCCACCGATGTGGATTAAAATGCCTGAACACTGCGTTTCCCCACCCTTTGGGGCGTAAATGAGCCAACGAATGACTCCATCGGCTTCACATAGTCACCGATATATCCGAGGCACCTCGCAACAGCAACAACCACACAAGTGAAAATAATATAAATGTCAGCCAGTTTAAGCACTGACACCACCTCTAGCTAGATGGAAACGCATGCCCTCCCTGATGTCCTCTCCCATTTCTGGTTCATACCGGGGTGTGAGGCTCGCGAATCAATGTTATACACAAAGCTATGCCACACAGGCCGTGCTTTGATCATCAACCACAAGACATTGCTTTTCAATATAAGTCTTGATCATTTTCCACTTAGGCGTGCCACACAGGCTGCTCACTCCATGCGACTGATTTCTATCGATATATAACCTCTGAGCTCGTACGTCTCAGAGAAGGGCGTTAAGCAAGAGAATAAATTCTCCGCCGCCAAACAGATATATATTTAATAGAGATCAATCAACACAGAACAAAATCCAATGTCAGACACACAGTCCATTTACACGTTCGTTCTGGGTCTGAACGAAACCGGAGGCACTATATACCTCGCATATCCATCGATCTCCACGTACGTCTGGACGATCACCACTCACTATCCATATTTCGGGAAGCCTCCCAATCAGGACATCAGTTATCATCCAACCGAGGTGAAGATCTCCGGTCTTCAATCACCGTCTTCATCATCGATTTCTCACCGCCGATCAATTATTTGAAATGAGATTTAACTCGGCCTTTTCAAATAATTCACGTATATTTAGAATTTAAATGTAATTTTCACGCCAAACACCTTCAACCATCACATATCACATAAACCGAGCAAATTCAGTTTATTTCCATTCCATATCGTTTATAATATTTTATCACGATTTATCGCTATTTTTATTTATTTAAAAATAGCCAATTCATTCAAAACAACGCTTCAGGCCATAACGCGGCTGTGGCGCTGTTTTTCTTCAGATTTGATTTACACATATCAGAAAATCTAACCGTTGGATCTTCACAAATTTTATATCATTAGAAAGATCTTTTCAAAACGAATCCAATGGTTTCAATTTTGGGAAAATCCGACGGTCGGATCTCCCGCACCAATCGTTTGAAGTTTCGATTTCAAAATACGAACTACAGCGTCGTTATTCGATTTATTTTAAATTATATATATATATAATCGATTCTAGCGTTGTTTTTCTTTAGAGTTGAATTAAACATTCCAGACAATCCAACCGTTGGATCTTCACAAAGTGGGTGTCGTTGGAAAGATATTTCCAAGGCGAACCCAACGGTTGCGGTTTCGGGAAAATCCGATGGTCGGATCTCCCACACTAATTGTTTGAAATCACGGTTTCAAAACACGAACTGCCGCTTCGTTATTCGATTTATTTTATTTATATATATATATATATAATTCTTTCGTCGATTTCAAAACCATATTTACTTCATATATTTGATAAAAATGATATTTTTATCTAACTGATATTTATTTCAACACATCACCATTTTTAACACTTCATATTCACAATAAAAATGTAGATTTTATTGTTCAATCTATATATTCAACACATGAATGTTTTCGACTTCACACATATGATAAAAATATGATTTTTACCGTTCTACTCCTTTATTCAACACATGAATATTCTCTATAGTTCATACATATAATAAAAATGTGATTTTTATTGTAAAACAATTTATTTCAAAACACGGTTATTTTATATAGTTTATATATAAAGTAAAAATGCTATTTTTAATGTAAAACAATTTATTTCAAAACATGATTATTTTATATAGTTTATATATAACGTAAAAATGCTATTTTTAATGTAAAACAATTTATTTCAAAACACGATTATTCTATATAGTTTATATATAAGGTAAAAATGCTATTTTTAATGTAAAACAATTTATTTCAAACACTAGTTTTTTATATAGTTTATATATAAGATAAAAATGTTATATTTATTGTAAAACAATTTATTTCAAACACTAGTATTTTATACAGTTTATATATAAGGTAAAAATGCTATTTTTAATGTAAAACAATTTATTTCAAACACTAGTATTTTATATAGTTTATATATAAGATAAAAATGTTATTTTTATTTTTCATAGAATTTATTCTATACACGAACTCCATTCAACACATGAATTTAATTCAACACATGAATTTTTATTCAACGCATGAATTTTATTTCAACATTCAATACATGAATTTCATATCCACATTAAACACATGAATTTATTTCAACACATGAAAACACATGAATTTATTTCAACACATGAATTTCTATTCAACACATGAATTTTATTTCAACATTCAACACATGAATTTCATATCCACATTCAACACATGAATTTATTTCAACACATGAATTTAATTTTCAACATTCGAGTTTAAATCAAACACAAAAATATTTCAGAAAATTTCGGCAGCATAACGGCAGGGTAGTTAAAACCGGGGCCATCACTAGTACGACACCTCGCTCTACCTTAAAGCCTCGCAGCTTTTGACAATGGGGATTTCATGCATCTAGTTTGCACGCAGGCGGCATGTTTATTTTTTTTTCTTCACCACAAAACTAATCCTATGTGGTTTCCACCAAATAATTCTCAACCACAAACGGGTATTTTTCAACCACAATCAATCAATTTCAACCACAAACAATTCTAATCAACCATTCGCTATTAACCAATTTTCACACCAATCACAACCAATAAATATCGTCCATGGTTTGTGGACGAGGGGCGTATATATATATATATATATATATATATATATATATATATGTATGTATGTATGTATGTATGTATGTATATATATAAGTATATTTCACTTCACTTCAATATCATTTCAATTTATTTCAACGCATATATAATTTTTACAACGCATATATAACTTATACATCGAACATAC
Organism: Allium sativum; assembly: GCA_030737875.1. Classification (NCBI taxonomy): domain Eukaryota; kingdom Viridiplantae; phylum Streptophyta; class Magnoliopsida; order Asparagales; family Amaryllidaceae; genus Allium; species Allium sativum. The sequence continues at coordinate 223,011,191 of CM060923.1, read as the reverse complement.
AACTTATACAACGCTTATGCAAGAGGTGTACAATGCTTATATAACTCATACATTGACTATATAATTTATACATCGTCGTTTTCCATATCGTTTATAATTTAGAAATCTCACCTTGCTTTTCGCGTTGCCAAAAATTGTAGAAGGCTCAGAAAAATATCGGCCTCTTCTAGAATGTAGAAGACGTCCTCACGGTCCCGGTGTCTCTTGTTTCACTGAATTTCGACAAGAAACGAAAAAGATATGATTTTTATACGGAAAACATACTTTGCAACGCTTTTAAACTATTGAAATCAGTTCAGATAGATAAAACCATAAACCTTTCTTCCCGGTTCGAAACTAGGTTTTAAATTCTTGCCTCAACGGTTGCACGTGATCGGAATCAGGGCACACGGCGTCGAAGAGGGAGGTGGGGCGCCTCTACGCCTGAAGTAGGGTCCACTTCGGTGGCCCCTACCATGAACAGCAGCGGTCCAAAGAGAGGATGTTCCCGAGGGTGATTCAAACGAAATACCTCACGAAAGAGTGAGTACTTGGTATGGATTTGAAGCTCGTCTCGAGCTCTTCAAAATCCTCAACTGGGTCGAGGTCTGAATCGAAGTGGTTTGGCCAGAAAATGGACGGGAAGGATGGAAGGTGTTTCCGTCGTTCGCGATGAGAAGGAGAGAGAGAAATTAGGGAGAGAGAAAATGTTACTGGCCAATGAGATTTTTTTATATTTATATATTTTAAAAATTCGAAAATACCCCTTATCTTATACGAACCCCAATCCAAACCAAACGACTGTCGTCCTTAGCTAAATACCCCCATTCCGAACACAATGGAATATGTTTCGAAGGCCCATTCGACTGTTTGAGTCAGTTTCTCTTCAAATTAAAATATAAAACATTCAATATTTAATTTGAACGTACATTTCAATTTGCCGGGGCCACATACTGATCCCAAAAATTCCAGAAAAATAAATCAAGCTATGTTTTGACGATACGGTCCCAACAAAACTAGTTTCATCGAATTCTGAGATCGTTTGAAAAATGGCCCTTTTCTGGTCGATCCAATTTAATAGAAATCGACCAAACACATTTTCCTTTGTCACGCTCACATACTAGCTTCAAAAATTATGAAATTTGAAACCTAGCAATAATTTGACATCCCGGATCCAACAAAAGTAGTTTCGTCGAATTCTGAGGTCGTTTGCAAAATGGCCATTTTCACGGGCTATATAAACTCTATAGCGACCTTTCTGAAAATTCATTTAGCCATAACTTTTGCTTCCCGCTATGAAACTTTGATTTTTCAGATTCGTTAGAAAGATATTCACTAACAGATTTAAATACTTTTGGTTTCACTAAAATCCATTTTGTTGTGCACCCGGTACAGTCAGTCAAAGTTTGAATTCAAATTTTGAAACTACCGCGCCATTTCAGGCCTTGTTTATAATTCAAAGTAATTATATTTATTTTCAAACGTCAATTCAAACACACTTTTCATCGTTATTATTTAAAATATTTATTTTAAATATTTAAAATCCACCAAAATAGCCAATTTAAAATTTTCAAACTGGTTCAGATTTTCCGGGTTGTTACACTTGATAATCCTTCGGATATGATGATAAAGTCATTTCCAAAAGACAAGTTTGAGCATTGCTCAAACTTGATTAGTTTGATTCTTGCAACTTGAGCGCCCTGGGGCGCATACCCAACAACTAATTCTGTTGATTGATGGATATATTTAAATCGAGGTGGAGTGTTAAAATTGGACGATTTAAATCTATGCCAATTATGGAGAAGATTTTAATTGATTCTTGTAATCAATTAATTATGGGCAATAAATTGGAAAGATATGGGAGAGATATTTGATTCTTGTAATCAATTAATTATGGGCAATAAATTAGAAAGATATGGGAGAGATATTTGATTTGATTAATCAATCAAATCTTGCTATATATAGCAGCAAATTTGGATGGAATGAGAAGTTATATTATTTGATTGGAGCAATCAATTAAATATATGTATACGGGAAAACTATCACAAATATGCAAGATTTGTATTGACACCAAATCAAGAAAATCTAGAAACTTCTCGTCTTATCTTCAGGCAAGCCTTCATCCTTACTCTTATAAATAGGGAGGCATTTGTTCATCCTTTGGTGAACAAGCCAATAGTGCTCTCTTCTTCATATCCTCAGGAAGATCCATATTTCTGTATAAATTATAGGGTGAGAAATATATATTGAGTGTTTTGTATTCTTCACTTATTGTACTCCCTCTTGTGAAGAAAGAATAAAAGAAGTTATTGGGTCTCCGTGGACGTAGGATATTCATATCCAAACAGCATTAAATCTTCTGTGTCTCTTATTTCTGCTATTGTTTCTGTGAGGCTGCACAATTGATTACTCTTCTTTTGTGTTGAGATTCATTGGTATCTAAATAGACAATACTAGATCCTGATCAAATACGCTTCTGCTCAAATTTACAAAAATTTCACAACATTACTTTCATTCTATTACTTTTTGTTTTGCATGTGAGATTACTCATTTTACGATTGTTTTGTATGTTATAAAGTATGTTATATAGAACGTGGAATTCTAACATAATTATTTTGTATGTTAAAATTAGTGGCATGTTCCATAAATTATTAAGTTTATATATCTTTATAACAAGCAAAGTCAGGTTGATTGACTGGCATCTCACCTCTTTTCTCAACATGTGTCACTTTATCATCCCATAACACAACAAATGTGAAGACAAAACTTCTCTTATTATTATTATTGCCACTACTACGAATATTATTATATATATTCCAAGTACTATTCTTCTTAATGATATGTTTTAGTTAAGATGTTGTTTTATGTTTAGGAAAGGATGAAACAAAATGTTCTTTTCCACAAATTAAAAAAGATGAGCCATTTATTTGTGTACGTATGCATATATAAAATGCAACGCTACATACATGTCAAATGTCAAATTAAAGAAATCTTACAAAAAAATTCATAATATATATTCATCCTACACACGTGCGTCACATGTGCCAACATACTTGTCAAAACAATAATTATTCCTTTATTTAGTCATTAACCAATAATTTTACTTTAATTAATTATAATTAAGTTCTTAATTAAAACTTAAGTATAAATTACATTTAAAATATCGTTACTAAGTAATTAGTAAATCAAGTTATCATTCGTAAAAAAACTTTAATGTTTTATGTAATATCCCGTATTTTTACGGTCGAATAATTAACTTATTTAATTATTTAAAATATGGTTTGGTAATTTAAAATGGTTTAAATTAAATAACTTTGAATATTTAGTTAAAATAATAATTAAATAATATACTTAATTCTGAAATAATCAGAATTAGTGGAATTCACAATATAATGTGAACTGGACAATTTATAATATATAATTCAGTTTAGAGTTGAATTATATTAACGAATATATTATATAAACGACAGTTGAACGTATTAGTTATATTATAAATATAATCGAGCTCGTAATGGCGTGGCGGTTCGTAAATTGGTGATTCGAACTTTGAACGAATGTACAGAAACCGTTTTAAATTGGATTTCTATGAAGCAAGAAACGTTAGGAGCTAGTGACGTATATTTTTTTGATGGAAGAGAAAAATCAGGATTTCGTCGTGTAAATTGTGAGTTGTGTGTAGATCAAATTTTAAAATAGTCGTTATAGAATCGTTTATCGACCGTAATGGTTTATTCGATATAACTAGATACCGGTTTCGAATTTAGACAAGATTCTTTTGAGACGTAGTGATAATTTAATTTTTAGAATTTTATTGTAATTTTTAATTAATTAAATAAGCAAATTTTTATTTGGAGTATTTTGCACCCTATAATCAACATTTTACGGTTTCACAATATGAACTAACCTACCGATGTTATTACATTTTTGGGATCGTAGAGCACTGCTCAATACAAGGGTATTTTTATCTCTGTCATTTGCAGTTCGTATATATAAACAAAATAGTGTACAAAGGGGTATCTATATTTTTCGTTTTTAAAAGGTGGAAAAAGGGGCCACGCCCTCATCATTTTAGCCGCCCATTTCTCTTTGGTCTCAAAACCCCCTTCGTGGCCTCAGAAACTCCACAAGGAAATCAAGAAAATTCTATAAATACCTTATAAATTTTCCTTAACCTAAGGAATTCATTTTCTGGTCAATTAGAAAACCACCGTCACTTTTCTTTTTCTCCACAGTAAAAAAATGAGAGGTTTCATAAATCAAAAACAAATAGTATAAATTCCTATAAATCCTAAAACATATGTATTTGAGATCATGAAGAAGCTCTCTTCACACTGCTATAAATTTCGGGATGTTCGAAGTAGGTATCGCTCGCTGTTATGCTAAAGTCGTGAGGTAGGGTTGACCAGCGATGAAATTAAACGAAGGGATAACTTGTTTTGAGGATTGTTTTGGATCCATGGTTTGATTCCGCACTTGCTCAAAGATTTTGAAGGATAAGTTAATAAAGAAATGAATCGCGACTGTGCGATAGCAGCAGCATGAAGGTTTGGGATCGCATCCTTTTCAATACATGTGAGTTGGATGAAGTTTATGTGAGGAGAAAGAGGAGCTTGAGAGTGGATTTATGGTAATTTTACCTTGATTTTGGAACGAGAATTGGAGGAGCGTGAGTTGAAATGGTGCGTTAATGGTGGAACAATACCTGAAGCCGTGACTGAGAAATAAGGTTCGAGGGTTTCGAAAAGAGCATGGGTGGATGTGGATTTTGAGGAGAATTTAATGGCGATTTTTATTGGGATTTATGATGAAGAAGAAGGGTAGAACGTGAAGTCGAACGTTGGCCATTTCTGTGAAGAGGAGGAGCAGGGGTTCGTTATTTTTACTCGGGGAAGATGAATGTACTGGAGAGGCGGGTCCAGTCTGATTAAAATAGTGTGTGGATTGGATAAAATGGGTAAGGCCCAAAAACAAATCAATGAAATTTAAGTTTTATTTAATAGTATACTAACTTGTAAACTGAATATTTCATTCATACGGTGTCAGAATTACGAACCATCAGATCCGTTGGGATTGTATGGACGGACACTACACGATTTAACTGACTGGAAGTCCATCGGAGCTCGTTACAATTTATAGCGAAATAAATTGTCCATCTGAATCAAACGATGGTTATCGTTATTAACGATGATCGTCCAATGTGAGTAAAACTCACTATCTCTGATCAGTTTATATTTTTATAAACTGTACTTTATTTTTGATAAATAACGATTGATTGTTGTGTATCGATTGTTTGGACTGTTAAATAAGTTTTAATTGAAAACGTAGATATAGTTATATATATAAAAATCGGCAATCAAATATTGATCATGTTTAACAGTATATTTCATGTTGAAATAAAATCGATGTTATATATATATTGTTTAACATCTGTGGATGCAGGGAAAATAGGTTGCGGGAATCCGACTGGATTCCTCAACATTTATTTTTACTGTTTTCATATATTGTGATATATGATGTGATATATAATCTGTTGTTAATTATGTGTGTTTGAATGATAGCGATCATGGTGAATTGGTATTTTAAATACCGTAAAAAAAAGGGGATATAGAAAAGGGGATTTTCAAAGTATATTTTGAAAATAAATTATTTATATAAAATCAATGGATTTTATATATAAAAGGAAAAAGATTTTATAAAAGGATATAATTGTAAAATCATAGAGTTAAAAAGGAAAATATTTGTAAAACAAATATAAAGAAAATTATTTGTGAAAACAAATAGAAAGGGAAATATTATTCAAAACATTTACAAATAGATTATGAAGGATTATTTATTTAGAAAATAAATAGAATTATAAATGGAATATTTATTTAAGAAATAAAAAGAAGTATAAAGGATTATTTATTTAGAAAATAAATAGAATTTATAAAAGAAACTATTTATAAAATCAAAGTATTTTATAAAGGAAATATTTGTAAAACATTTACAAATAGAATCGAAAGAGAAATATTTGTAAAACATTTACGAATATAGTTAAAAAGAATTTATTTATTTAGAAAATAAATAAAGATAAAAAGGGAATTATTTGATAAATAAATGGATTTAAAAGGAAATATTTATTTGGTAAATAAATAAAGTTGTAAAAGGAAATATTTATATGAAATAAATATAGACAAATAGAAAAGGAAGTATTTGTAATCGAATAGAGTTATCAAATATAATTTATTTGAATAAGAGTAAGTCGAATAGGAGTTAATCGAAATAGGAGTTAACCCAATAAGAGTTATTCAAATAAAGTTAACCGAGTTAAAGTTAGTCGAATATTAGTTATCGAAATTAGTTATTCGAAAGAGCTAATTGAATTAGAGTTAACTAGATAGAGTTAATCAGTCAGAGTTAACCAGTTAGAGTTAACCAGTTAGAGTTAACCAGATAGAGTTAATTGAACATAGTTAATCGAATTAGGATTTAATTGAATACTAGTTATTCAATTAGAGTTAATCGAATATTAGTTATTCGAATAAAGAGTTAACCAGATAGAGTTAATTGAACATAGTTAATCGAATTTGAATTTAATTGAATATTAGTTATTCAATTAGAGTTGATCGAATATAGTTATTTGACATAGAATTAGTCAAACATAGTTATCAAGGATGAGTTGCCATTTCGTATGACTACTAGCGTAATTCGCAGGGCTGCAGATAGCCTACGGCGGTCGGATGTTTCCTGAGAGAATCAGGCGTAACCATTGCGATCGCTGCGATCTTGAGTCAAGCGAATGGAGTTAAATCGAATATTAGCTATTCGAAATAAAGTTAAAACAGACATAGTTTATTCGAATAGAATTAAAAGAGTTAATCGAATATAGTTTATTCTGATAGAATGAAGAAGAAAATCGAAATGAGTTAATCAAATGAGTTAATCGAATTAGAGTTAATCGAGTTAGAATTCGTCGAGTATTGATTTATCGAAGATAAGAATTTATCGAATAGAGTTATTCAAAATGAGTTAATCGAATATTAGTTATTCGAAAGGAGTTATCGAATATTAGTTATTCGAAGGGGTTATCGAATATTAGTTATTCGAAGGGGTTATCAAATATAGTTTATTCGAAAGGAATTATCAAATATAGTTTATTCGAAGAAAGGTGTTAGTCGAATATAGTTTATTTGAAAGAAGATTATCGAATATTAGTTATTCGAAGAGAGTTATCGATTATAGTTTAATCGAAAGGAGTTATCGATTATAGTTTAATTGAAAGGAGTTATTGATTATAGTTTAATCGAAAGGAGTTATCGATTTTAGTTTAATCGAAAGGAGTTATCGATTTTAGTTTAAATCGAAAGGAGTTAATCGAATTTAGTTATTCGAAAGAAGTTAATCGAATTTAATTATTCAGGAGGAGTTAATTGAATTTAGTTATTCGAAAGGAGTTAATCGAATTTAGTTATTCGAAAGGGGTTATCAAATATAGTTTATTCAAAAGGAGTTAAATCGAATATAAGTTATTTGAATGGAGTTAAACCGAATATAAGTTATTCGAAGAGAATATCGAATATTAGTTATTCGAAGAGAGTAATCGAATATAAGCTATTCGAAGTGAGTTAATCGAATATTAGTGATTCGAAGAGAGTTAGTCGTCGAATTCGATTATATCGAATTTGGGAAAGTACTTATACTTTCCGGTTTTCAAATCAAGATTTATTTATTTATAAATTAGGTGTTTATTTTTTTATTCAAATTAAAAAAATAAAAGTTATATTTGAAGTTAGATATTTCGAAAGTAGGGATTATAACGTTATCGTTATAACAAATGTTTTTATAAAAGAAGTGGATTCGTAAATAGAATCCGTGAGGTTCGCAAGGAAGTTTGTTAATGGTTTAAAAGGTAAACTTTGTCTATTCCAAAGTTAAAACGTTGTTCAGTTAAGGTCTGAGAGGGAATTATACCCCAACTTGATTGACTTCCTTCTTAACTAAGGAATGGCTATGGTTTGATAGTAAAGGATGGTTAAGTGAATTTAGTTAATGAGTGAAATGGTTTGAGTTGGCATGGAGATGTTTGATTTAAACATCAGTTTAAATCCAGTGAAGGAGTTTTGGAAATGTTTCCAAATAAGAATCAAAAATGTTTTCTGATAATAGAAAATAAGAATTCAGAATATATGGAAACAGGAGATAAGTAAATTAATAAACTAAAGAGATAAATGTTAAATGATGATTGATCGATATAATTTCTATCTGGGGATAATATCGTTGTTTGCACACGTGTTTTTCTTTGATAGTTAAATCACTGACCATCAAAGTTTTGACCATTTTTCCGTCGCCAATACGGAGAGACCGGTTGGGTTATTATCCGGGAACCACTCCGTATGGGCGTTAGCGTTTCGAATCAAATAGATCGAAGACAAATTGAATACGGAGTTATGCAAGGGCTATCCTGTTTACATAATAGTGCCTTCAGTTTGTCCAGTCATAGGACAACCTGTATGGAAGAATGTCTGACAGAGTATATCTGGTGGATCACGTGAGCTGATCGTTTCAAACGTGTTTACGTTGGTGGCGGAGGAATTCGTTTCTCTTAGCTTATACCCATGGTATTTTTGGGGAAATCAATTTGTGATTTGACGGGTATGACGATGTGACATTCAAAGTAGATGAATGAGTAATCTGTTGAAAGATACGTTATGACCTCCAGCCTCATTAACTGGAAAATGACAGAAATCGGGAAGGCAGCATGGCTAAGTGGTTCGCAACCAATTAGGATATATTGTCACCATCTAGAGAATATTCATATTTGTTACTTCTTTCAATTCTGTATCTCCCGGGAATGGTCATGTTGGTTTACGAACTGTAAGGTGACAATATATTTGATATACTCAAGCTAAATGAGTGGTCGGTCATGTGTGGCCGAGTTGCAAGATGTTCTTGTTGAACTCCAGTGTATCCCTTCTAGAGTACACTGAGCGGAAGGTGGATCCATACCTTGTCATATTTGGAATCCATTCCCCAAATAAGAGCCCGCAGTTTTTATTGTATATTATATATGTAGAACGTTAGATGCAAGCGTTTCTACTAGATTGATATTACTTGTGTTAGACATTATTATAATATCAGAATAATATCGTTTTACAATGATTTGGGTTATTGTAAGGTAAAAACCATCCGTGTTTATGTGTGGATCGGTCTTACGATTATTCTTTCTTTTGAAAGGTTTTTTAAAGTTAAACAAATGATTTGAGTTTACTCACACCAGTCACATGACTGACCCGGAGTTTATTTTGTTTTATTTCCCTAAACTCTTGGGTGCCCAATTTTGTACGGGCCGTCAAGTAGTCGGGATTTATAGATATATTTAGAGAGCTGGAGCAGGAGGCTTCAGAATTATAAAGCTATGGTTATTTCCGCTGTGTTGTAAGTGCTGTACTTTGGAAATGATATGTATATTCAAGTACAGATTTATGTTTCAAAGTTATGTTATATATTATATGTTATTCGTTCCGCTCACTACACCAAAACAGTCATTTGGTAACACTTATTTTTTCTAGACGTCAACACTTATTCGCGTTGTAGCTTAGTCACCGAAATAAGCGTTGTTATGTAAAAAAAGTGTTACCGTAAATACAAATATACAACTCTTTTCTTGCCAACGCATGTTTGGGTTGTAAATTTCCGTTAAATTGGAATTTCTTGGGGCAAAAACGTAAATGCCCGTGCTTAACCCTATTTCCTACCTCCCAACGCTTTTTCATTCATCGGCCGCTACAAATCAAATTAGATAGAAACTTTTTGCAAATCGAATTCCAAGTCCTCCACTCCTTCAAGCGAACCCAAGTCCTCCACTCCTTCAGACGATCGAAATCGGCCTCCCCTTCGATCGACTCAGTGAATCGGCCTTTGCTTCAGGCGATTCGATTTCGAGTTTGTCATATAACTTTTACTTTTACTTTCTCATATATTTCTTCATCTTTTAGTGTGAATTTGCTGTACAATTATTGTTGGTCTGAAAGTTCATGTTTCAGTTTGTAACAAAATTAGGTTGACGCAGGTTGTAGCGGGTTTGGATAACTGTTATTCAATGCTTTAGCGCAACATACATGGACGAGATTAGTTCGATTTATTGAGGTAATTTTTCAGTAAGTAATTCACCTCGAAATCAGTAACTGTTCAATGTTTTTATTGAAGTTTATGTACAAGAACTCCTTTTGTTTTAATTTAAATGATGTGATTTTTTTCATTCCAGCATAAAGGAAGAGAGGTATTTTAGTCTGTAATCAATGATTTTATTGTATTATTATTCAGCTAGTTAAGGTTGTGGATTGCACATATTAGGTGAAAATTGGTGCAACTTTATTGCATTATTCTTATATGTGAATGTTGAAAGTTTTCTGATTTTATCACAGTATAACATTCTATTTTATTTTTATTATGTGGCAATATTGTTTGATTCAAAAAAATCTAATCCAGAAAGCGGTGTCTCATATGCCGGAGCTGGATACAAGGGACAGTATCACAATCCCAGTGGAAGACATCGGCACAGCTCGAGTATGGAACATGTGCTACAATTGTGCAAAAATCAACCAGCTGACTAGGAGTACAAAACTCATGTAAGCTTATTGGATCATTAATTGTGCTGGATTAGGTAACAGTTGTTCTGAAACTTGTTTTGTGCAAAACAATACATCGCTCAAATTTTAGTTTGTCGGAAGTCCACATGTAAATTGATAATTACGTATTTATAGGATCATAGATATTTAACTTACACGCTCAAAATTTGTTATGTTAACATGTTCTATTTGAAAAAGAATTGGACTTTCTTACTTCTTAATGAACAAAATTGATGTTGCTTTTATTTTATATAACAAATCAAAATGCGAAGATTGTAAGTTTGTTTCAATATTGTGTTTTACTTGGAACTAATTCAACAAAATTATATAAGGTGTAGTTAGTAATTAGATATATACCAAAAAGTGCATTTTTTTTGCTATTAGTATGACATAAATTTGATTCCTTGCTCCAGCAGCTTGAATTAGGTAATTGACGCTAGCATCTCGGAATGTGCGGTTGATGATATTGTTCCTTCAAAAGCAAACTGTTAGAACTGCCTATTTTATAATATTATACAGTATCGTATTTGGCATCATGTACATGTGATTACTTAATACATTGTTCTGAGACAAATATGTGTGTTTCAATTGCAATTAAAGTACACTTATATCTATTGCTTAGCTGGTAACTACTGTGCTTCTCAACAATATTATCCAATGTTTAGTTGAGAAAAAAAAACAGCACTTAATTATCATGAATTTGTTTTTTTAAATAATGAGCATTCGATTGATTAAGAATGCAAAAACATACTACTGTATGCTTCGCTTCTTCCATATAGTTATGGGCACGACCTAATTGAACCCACATTGCTTTATATTACGCAGAAAGTTAATCTGCTAAGGGGGATTGAGATAATTGGTATAGCTTTTTGTTCGTAGCATCATTATTTTTTAAAGTAAAAGGGATGGTATTATAATTAGTAGATCAAAATTTGATTCATATTTACAGTGCTATCATAAATAGGTAAATTAAAATAGGTTTAAGTTGACTTATTTACACGTACAGGATTATACAAAATTATTGTTTTATATATTACATTGCTTTGATTCATTACCAGTATATTAGTTATTGTGGTGCATTAAACCAAATAAATGTAATGAATTAGAGCACTAATTTTAGTTTCCTATACAGTGATACTTAAATTTAAGTTTTAAAATGTTCAATATTTAATTATTAGTCAACAGCAATGAATGCGTGTTAAGAAGAAATTTCATTGGAATGCTTTAGTTTATGCATGTATAGGTGGTGAAATCTTTAACATATAGTGAGCTGGCGTTGATTTTGGTAAATTTGTTTATGTTAATTTTATTTATTGCATTAATTGATATTTTTACTAAGTCAAATTGAAAAAAAATAGGCTAATGAATATGTTGAACAAAGCTGACCAACATGATATTATTTCTATAGTAGTAGGTCCATTCAATCGATTGAAAAAATAAAGGATAATAAATATGCTGAATAGGAAATGAGATGTATTTGATATGGAAGTGGGAATGTTATTCCTGAAGGATAAATTGCAACATGCTTAGTATTAAATTTCATCCTATTACTTATTACGTTGTGCAGATAATATTTAAAGAGAAATGCTAAGCACACTCTCCCTTAGGGAGAGTGAGCTTATACTTGCCACCCGATTGGTGCAAATGGGTTGGCATTTATTAAGTCATACAAAGCTAATTATTGATGCCAACCCAATTCCACCAATCAGGTGGCAAGTATAAGCTCACTCTCCCTAAAGGAGAGTATGCTTAGCATTTCTCATATTTAAATCTTGAAATCAAATTAATGAAATAAACCTTTATCATTAACACACATAAAATTTACTAATTTCCATAGTTAAGAATATGACAGTATGAATCAAATACGAAGCATTTTTCACCTATATTTTTTCCTAAATCATGTTGATTATGTCATATCCTATAGTTTGCATTAATGGTTTTCCTTTATTATTATCACTTGATTATCCTGGCAACCTTTTCTCACACATGCATGTTTCTTTGCTGTAAGCTTTTTACAAGCGAAAGAAATATGAAAAAAGTTTTATCAATATGTTGCATACATGCAAATTTGTGTATCTTGTTTTTTAATTGCTACATCAATTGATAAAAAGACATATGTGCATATCACGTTTGACCAATAGAAATAAAATTCTGAGAGTCAGAAGATATTGTATGTTACATTCTCTTTTTAGAAGAAAACATCATGCGGTTGGCTGCACAAATGCACCTTCTGCCATCAATAGTTCAATTCCGGTTATTTTCCTGGTTCTACTTTTAATTATGCACTTTGGTGCATTTTCAATATATTTTGCTTTTTTTCATTCATCAATTTCTATCATTTTAGGAATATGTGGTTCCTTAAGAATACGTACAAACAGTGAGAGCCTCAATGCTGAAGAAATGTCATGTTTCCTCGTATGATCAAGTGCGTAATGTGTTCATCAAAGAGCTTGGTGCACCACCAGAAAGGTAGTTTATCTGACCGTGTTTGACTTCTTAAGGAACCTTTTACGATGTAAATTATTTTTATGATATACATCTGTTTGTCAGGGAATGAACATATTAAACTTTGATTTATTCTACACCCAAGTGTAAGTCCATACAAACAAATTTTTGTTGTCTATTTAGATTCTGAAATTAAATTTATCATGCTTGGTACGTGTGACGGGCTGGAATTTCGCTCGGTCCGAACCAGTCGCTAAACCGATCCAGGCCGTTCGAAACGCCCTATCGTTGAGAACAGGACAAAACAGAACGCATACAGAAGAACATTTCATTGTATATTACAACAGTGCATCAGATTACAAGAATATACAGAGTATAAACGAATAAATATTACACAGAAATATCAGAGATTTAAATTACATTTAAATACATCGCAGCGGAAAATAATACAATACACAACTAGAAGGAGATATACGGATACAAAGCTTTCCGGATATCGTTCCAGCTGTAAACCAGGATCCTGTGAATATAAATCTGCAAAACCAAAACTACTAGCTGCCCGTGTCAAAATAGGGGCACCCAGAGTTTAGGTTAAAACAATAAACTCCAGGTCAGTCATGGGACTGGTGTGAGAACTAAAACAGTTATTAATCTTTATTTTCAAAGTTAGGTAAATCAAGGGACCACGCCGTATAACACGGAACGGGTTTCCTCCCAAGAATACCAATGCATAAAACAAATAACGCAATGCTAAATAAAGAAAAATGAAGCTGTTATAAGACCCAGGTCCTATCACACAATGCAACGCAAGCCGGGGGATAGGGTTTTCCCTTATAACAGCCAAAGAATGCTTGATACGTTTAAAACAGATTATTTGATACTATTATAAGTGCATAGTGTATAAAACAACTTCAAATCATAAGTATCAATCATAGGCGGCATGGGTACCATATATCATGTCGCCATACTAGTTCTACAATTAAAACCGCAAATGTCACGTATTTGGAAATTGGATTTCCATCTATGAACCGAGGCAAGAGATAGTCCTCAACCGATTCGAGACGCTCTAGCCCGTGTCTCAGGAAAGCGCGCAGGCAAGCCTTGGATCGTCAGGGCCGGTCCACCGATGTGGATTATTATGCCTGAACAATACGTCTCCCCGCCCTTTGGGGCGTCAATGAGCCAACGAATGACTCCATCGGACCCGGATCGTCCGATAAAACTGAGGCGCCTCGCAACAACCACATAAGTCAAACTCGTCAGGGCGTGTAAAACCACTGACGCCACTTTTTAGCTAGAAGGAAACGCATGCCCTCCCTGAGGTCCGTCTCCCGTTTTTGGTTCATACCGGTGTGAAACTCGCGAATCAAACGTTACACAAAGCTACGCCACAAAGGCCTTGCTTTGATCATCACCACAAGACTTTGCTTTTCAACAGAAGCCTCGATCAATTGCCACTTAGGCATGCCACACAGGCAATTCACTCCATGCGTTTGATATCCATCAATATATAACCCCTGAGCTCATACGTCTCAGAGAAGGGCGTTAAGCAAGAGAATAAATTCTCCGCCGCCAAACAGATATATATTTAATAGAGATCAATCACACGGACTAAAATCCAATGTCAGACACACAGTCCATTTACAAGTCCGTTCTGGGTCTGAACGAAACCGGAGGCACCTAGTACCCCGCATATCCATCGATCTCCAAGTACGTCTGGACGATCACTAACTGTTTCCATCTTCTTGGGTGTACAGCCCAATCAAGATCATCAGTAATTACCCAAACGACGTGAAGACCTCCGGTCTTCGACCACCGTCTTCATCTTCGACTTATCGTCGTATCAATTATTCAGAATGGGATAAACCCGGTCTTTCCGAATAACTCGCGTGTATATTATAAAAGTGTTACACAAACACAACATACGCCTCATTCCAATTCATCAGTCACTAACCGTAAATTAATCAAGAGAATAATTTCCCAAATATTAACCCCGAAGGCCGAAACCAACATCAGATCAATATCTAGAAAACCATTCTGCTTGGCCAACCGACAGTTAGTTTCTAAATTTCACATTCATAGGGAAATGTTCCCATTAATTTTATCCAAGATAAATTCTTTGAATTTATTCTTTATTCTATTTTTGAATCTCAATTCAAACTAGTCGGGATTAGCGAACCTTACCGAAGTAATCATTTATTTTAATTTCCCCATCCCAACCTATTTATCCCATGAAGTAAAACTGGTAATACTTCATATCTAACACCACAGTGTTATCGGTAAATTCAATTACCATTTCACGTTCAAATCTAATTAAAGATTTAACTATCGCCTGGAGCAAAACTGGTGATACTCCATTTCGATTATTTCAATCTAATTAAAGATTCATTAAAACTCCACTTAGTTTTAATCTTTGACTGGGTTAAAGAATCAGTGTCATTTAAAAACACGGTTCACGATAAACCCAAAATCACATTCATTAATCATCGGGTTAAAGAACGAGTGTTATTTAAAACACTGTCCACGATAAACCCAAAAATCAATATCGATTCAATTCCAATTAAATGTTATTTAATTGGTACACTTCATTAAATCTAGTTAAAAAGATTTAATCTTTTCTCAACTGGGTTCAAGAACAGTGTTAGTGAAGACACCATTCACGACAAACCCAAATCACATTTGATATTCAATACAAGGCTCTGAATAGAAAATATACCGGCTTATATTCAATATCAAATTCTACGACTAACAAATATCGCATTGGAAATAACGATATATATATATATATATCTTTCAAATTTCCCTAACAACATTTGTATAATCACGAAATCCAACATCGAAATATTCCGAAGACAATTTCGATTCAAATCCATTCCAATGCAATCATTGGAAATTTTGGTTATTTTCAAAACCATTTCAAATTCAATTTATTTATTTAAAAATAAATAGAATTATAATTCTAGTTCAAAACTAGTTCATTTCGATAAAAATCTATTTTTATCTTTTCAAATATGGAGTTTTTCATCCCAATTCTTTCTAAATCATTTCTTATGATTTTTAACAAATTATTACTATTTTTAATAATTTTATCATGGCCCGTACAGTCGATTTCCATCAATGGCCATCGAACTGCACTTACAGCGACCTTTTTCAAATTTGATTTGGACGTAACTCCAAATCCAACCGTTAGATTTCAAATTTCTAATATTCGTTAGAAAGCTCTTTTCGATACGAACCCAACGGTTCCGGTTTTAGGAGAATCCGACGGTCGGATCTCCCGTAATGTCCGTTTGAAATAAATGGTCGAAATTCACGAACTGCCGCGGCGCGGCGCGTTCTATTCAGGCCATTATATTATATATATATAATATATACTTCGTCGATTTCTATTTAAAACGAATTATATAATTAGTTTTAAAATTCGTTTCAAAAGCAATTTCAACTTCCATTTCAATTCAAATCAAAATTGAATTCTTCTTTATAAATTCGTTTTAAAATTCATTTCTATTCAATTCAAATTTCAATTCAGTTTGAATTCATTTCAATTTGCTTTCAATTCAATTTGAATTCGTTATATATTCATTTCGAAGTCGTTTTCAATTCATTTCATTTCGAAATCGTTTTCAATTCAATTCATTTCGAAATCGTTTTCAATTCATTTCATTTCGAAATCGTTTTCAATTCATTTCATTTCGAAATCGTTTTCAATTCATTTCATTTCGAAATCGTTATATATTCAATTCATTTCGAAATCGTTTTCAATTCAATTCATTTCTAAATCGTTTTCAATTCATTTCATTTCGAAATCGTTTTCAATTCATTTCATTTCGAAATCGTTATATATTCAATTTATTTCGAAATCGTTTTCAATTCATTTCATTTCGAAATCGTTTTCAATTCATTTCATTTCGAAATCGTTTTCAATTCATTTCATTTCGAAATCGTTATATATTCAATTCATTTCGAAATCGTTTTCAATTCAATTCATTTCGAAATCGTTTTCAATTCATTTCATTTCGAAATCGTTTTCAATTCATTTCATTTCGAAATCGTTATATATTCAATTCATTTCGAAATCGTTTTCAATTCATTTCATTTCGAAATCGTTTTCAATTCATTTCATTTCGAAATCGTTATATATTCAATTCATTTCGAAATCGTTTTCAATTCATTTCATTTCGAAATCGTTATATATTCAATTCATTTCGAAATCGTTATATATTCAATTCATATCGAAATCTAATAAAATCGATATAAATATCGTTCACGTCGAAATGGCGTCAATCTAATCAACACGGCTTCATATATTCCTTTATTTTCAAATATTCTATTTCAAATATTTCTTTTTCAAAATAGTTGTTATTATCAAAATATTTCGTTCAACACATGACCAATCTCAATGGATGAGTACTGTCAACACATGAACCTTTATTTTATATTGATAAAGATGTAAATTTTATTACTAAAATATTTCGTTCAACACATGACCAATCTCAATGGATGAGTACTGTCAACACATGAACCTTTATTTTATATATTCTTTATTTTCTAAATTGGAATGAGGCCCAATCAATTACCATATAAAGTTAATTATATGGATTTTCATACAACACATGTATATGATAGCATTGAAAAATAATCAACCATCAACCAAAGTGCACTACACTGTATAAGCATCAAATATAGATATCTAACGCTTATAACAGCGTGTCAATCAATCGATCGACATATTTAATCAATCAGGATGAGTGAACTTCAAATTTCATCCTAACACCCGTGTGGGGTTTCAAACAATCAAACACATATTTTATTTGTGCAGTTGGGCGATGTGTGAAATTTATCGTCCCAATCAATGTCATTCAAATAGGTGTACATAAACAAACCGTCCGGTTTATAAATGAATATTTTATTTTATTCACTTCACGTTAAAATTTATATTTTTAACGATAAAACATTTTATTTCAACCTATGAATTTCTATTCAATTCATTTCTATTCAATAAAATGATATTTTTATTTTTCTAACTTATCTTAGAAAATTTCGGCGGCATAACGGCACGATACTAGAAACGGGACAAGGCCTAGCCTTATCCCCGGTCTAGTGAAGGCCCACGCCATTCACACATCAATCAAAATCACCAAACAACCAAATTCAAATCAAATCATATAACTAATCTATGCAACCAAACAAACAAGTCCATGGTCTGTGGACGATTGTGTCGGGTGCTACTAAGCACCGTCTGCATCCTAGTATATATATATAAATAGAAATGAAATTGAAAGGTGAGAAATTCTCACCGAATTGCTATCCTAACTCCACGGCACTTCTAATGCAGGAAATCTTCACTGTTCTCGCCTCTTATCACTTTCTTCGCCCGTAGCCACTACACATATAGAAATCGAATTTTTATTTCGCTATCCAATATATAAAAATCATATTTTTAATTCGAAGTTCAACATATAAAAATCATATTTTTATTTCGAAGTTCAACATATAAAAATCCTATTTTTAATTCGAAGTTCAATATATAAAAATCGAATTTTCACATCGATGTTCATATCGTAAAGATTATATTTTTATCACGCCATTCTTCATATAAAGATTTCGCCTTTTCAATTTCATCACTATAAAAATCACATTTTTTTTTATTTTTCTACCTATATAAAGATGATATTTTTAATATTACATTTTTCTAACAATGTCATTATATTGAAAATTCACATTTTAAACATTGCTTTATATTTTAAAAATCATATTATCTTATATTTTTAAAACCATGTTATTTTATATTTTTAGAAACAATGAAAAACAATGCCCTTTTTATATTTTCCAAAAATAATGCTCTTTTCATATTTTTAAAACAGTGTATAATTTCAAACAATGTATATTTTTATATTTTCAAACAATGTAAATTTTCTATTTTAAAAACAAAGTGTATTTTCTATTAAAAATAACACATTTTATAGATTCTTTTCCTAAAAAAAAAGTCACATTTTATTTCAACTTCTTGTCATATAAAAAAAACTGATTTTCCAATTATGCTTTTTGAATTAACTAATTAGTCATTAATTACTTAATTAACAATATTTTAAAACCTTAATCACTTCACTGTTCTTGTGTCTCTGCTTGGATCCTCATCGAAGAAGAAAACCACTGCCGCTCTTCTTCTTCTTTGTACACATTACTGGAAAAAAAAACACGTCTTCAAACCCATGCCTCGCAGGAAAAACTCCACCGTCGCACCCAATCCCGGTCGTCGGAGACCGATCCGCCACCCCTACATGATGCGCGTTGACCGGCACCTCCACCTCCTTCCATGCTGACAAATCCGATGGCCCCTGCTCCCTCCAATTCCGTTCGAACACAGCGTCTTCCTGGCTCGATTTCGAGCAGAACACGAAATGGAATTCCATAATTTTGGTATCAATTTAAAGAGCTAGCCAACCACTACAATTTTCGTTCTATAAATTTCGAATAATTGTTGATCGATTGGGAGATTTTTTTGAGTGTGAATTCCGAAGCCTTTTAGCCCTTCGCTTTGAATGATGTCGGCGGCTTTCTGATATGAGCTAGGGTTTAGTTTATAACGATATATATATATATATATATATATAATATTTTAATTCATTTATTCTTTAAATACGAAGTTCTTCAATCGGACTTCAAATCAAATCGAACGACTGTCGCCCCTAGCCAAATACCCCCATTCCGGACACAATGGGATATGTATCGCAAGCTGATTCGATCGTTTTGATCAGTTTCCGTTGAATTTACATTTAAATCACTATATTGAATTTTAAACGTACATTTCAAATTACCGGGGTCACATACTAACTCTAAAAATTCTCGAAAAATATTTTCTAGCTTTGTATTAACGATACGGTCCTAACAAAACTAGTTTCGTCGAATTCTGGGACCGTTAGAGAAATGGCCAATTTCCAGTCGATTAAAATCAACTGAAACTGGTCAAACGCGTTTTCCTTTGCCACGCTCACATATTGATTCTAAAAATTATGAAATTTGAAACCTAGCAATAATTTAACATCACGGACCCAACAAAACTGGTTTCGTCGAAATCCGAGGTCGTTTGCAAAATGTCCATTTTAAGGGCCTGAATTCCATAGCGACTATTCAGAATTTTCAACTGGACATATCTTTTGATCCCCGCTATGAAAATTTGATTATTCGGATCCGTTGGAAAGATATTATCAATTAGATCCCATTATTTTTGGTTTCACTAAAATCCGGATTGTTTTGCACCCGGTACATTCAATTGAAGTTTGAAATCGAATTATCGAACTACCGCGCCATTTTCAATTCTATTTATAATTATATATAAATATTTATATTCTAACGACGACGTATATAATATATACGTTCGAATTCTATTCAAAATAAATTTCTCGTCGATTTTATTTAAAATAATTCATTTTAAATAATCAAAATTTGCTAAAATTGCCAAAATAAAAATTTTAAACTGGCCCAGATTTTCCGGGTTGTTACAATCTCCCCCACTTAAAACTTTTCGTCCCCGAAAAGGAACAAAGTCGAAAGTGGTTTGATCAATCAACTCTACGTTCGATCTGGCTTCCATTCTCCAACTTTTCAGTTTCTGAGAATTTTCAAAATTTCAAAAATTTGGCTAACACCCTAAATTTTCGAAAAATTTCGCCATAACCTCCCCTGCACCGGGAGCATCGGGGAATTTCAAATAGCTTCCCCGGTCCTTCAGATCTCAAAAAGAAAAAGAAAAAGCCAAGCGGCTAGCCAATAGGCTCATAAAATCATCATCACCCAAACAAAACAGTAAATTATGTAGTAAACATGTACCTATTTGTCGGGCAAATAAATTTTATTCTCTGCTCTAACCTCCTTGCTATGACCTGTTCAATGTAAGTATATGTATATGCAAGCAAATGCGACCAAATTTCAATACAATTCAATATTTGATCAAATTGGCTATATAATACAAATTTTAATAATTCAACCAATAATCAACAACACAACCATCAATCAATTAGTTGATTAGATTTTGAAATTCATAACTTTGATACATATACAAAAATCAGATTTTTGATGCCAAATCACAACAATAAGCCCTATCTAATTTTTGGTTCTCACACCAGTCTAATGGAAATATAGAAATCTCACTTTCGTTACTCGAAAATAAATACTGGCGACAGTGCCCCATCACCAGAATTATCCCCGGGCAACTAGAGTATGATCCTATAACCATCCAGTATATTAAAACTTCGAATACACGTTTGCAAGACGCATATGCAAAATCTTTATATATCGGATTGTCCAAATCAATTAAATAAATAATCAAATACGAATGATTGATTTAAATTTTCAAAACAAAAACTGTTTTCACTTTTAAAAATATACTCTTCACACTCGTTCTAGGATACTACTGATCCTATCTCTAACGAGTCATTCTAATTGGATATTACTAATCCAATATCTGATGAATTCTTTCGTATGGTTCTAATGTGCCTTGTTCTCGAGCTCTGTAAACCAAAGCTCTGATACCAACTGTGACGGGCTGGAATTTCGCTCGGTCCGAACCAGTCGCTAAACCGATCCAGGCCGTTCGAAACGCCCTATCGTTGAGAACAGGACAAAACAGAACGCATACAGAAGAACATTTCATTGTATATTACAACAGTGCATCAGATTACAAGAATATACAGAGTATAAACGAATAAATATTACACAGAAATATCAGAGATTTAAATTACATTTAAATACATCGCAGCGGAAAATAATACAATACACAACTAGAAGGAGATATACGGATACAAAGCTTTCCGGATATCGTTCCAGCTGTAAACCAGGATCCTGTGAATATAAATCTGCAAAACCAAAACTACTAGCTGCCCGTGTCAAAATAGGGGCACCCAGAGTTTAGGTTAAAACAATAAACTCCAGGTCAGTCATGGGACTGGTGTGAGAACGAAAACAGTTATTAATCTTTATTTTCAAAGTTAGGTAAATCAAGGGACCACGCCGTATAACACGGAACGGGTTTCCTCCCAAGAATACCAGTGCATAAAACAAATAACGCAATGCTAAATAAAGAAAAATGAAGCTGTTATAAGACCCAGGTCCTATCACACAATGCAACGCAAGCCGGGGGATAGGGGTTTCCCTTATAACAGCCAAAGAATGCTTGATACGTTTAAAACAGATTATTTGATACTATTATAAGTGCATAGTGTATAAAACAACTTCAAATCATAAGTATCAATCATAGGCGGCATGGGTACCATATATCATGTCGCCATACTAGTTCTACAATTAAAACCGCAAATGTCACGTATTTGGAAATTGGATTTCCATCTATGAACCGAGGCAAGAGATAGTCCTCAACCGATTCGAGACGCTCTAGCCCGTGTCTCAGGAAAGCGCGCAGGCAAGCCTTGGATCGTCAGGGCCGGTCCACCGATGTGGATTATTATGCCTGAACAATACGTCTCCCCGCCCTTTGGGGCGTCAATGAGCCAACGAATGACTCCATCGGACCCGGATCGTCCGATAAAACTGAGGCGCCTCGCAACAGCAACAACCACATAAGTCAAACTCGTCAGGGCGTGTAAAACCACTGACGCCACTTTTTAGCTAGAAGGAAACGCATGCCCTCCCTGAGGTCCGTCTCCCGTTTTTGGTTCATACCGGGTGTGAAACTCGCGAATCAAACGTTACACAAAGCTACGCCACAAAGGCCTTGCTTTGATCATCACCACAAGACTTTGCTTTTCAACAGAAGCCTCGATCAATTGCCACTTAGGCATGCCACACAGGCAATTCACTCCATGCGTTTGATATCCATCAATATATAACCCCTGAGCTCATACGTCTCAGAGAAGGGCGTTAAGCAAGAGAATAAATTCTCCGCCGCCAAACAGATATATATTTAATAGAGATCAATCACACGGACTAAAATCCAATGTCAGACACACAGTCCATTTACAAGTCCGTTCTGGGTCTGAACGAAACCGGAGGCACCTAGTACCCCGCATATCCATCGATCTCCAAGTACGTCTGGACGATCACTAACTGTTTCCATCTTCTTGGGTGTACAGCCCAATCAAGATCATCAGTAATTACCCAAACGACGTGAAGACCTCCGGTCTTCGACCACCGTCTTCATCTTCGACTTATCGTCGTATCAATTATTCAGAATGGGATAAACCCGGTCTTTCCGAATAACTCGCGTATATATTATAAAAGTGTTACACAAACACAACATACGCCTCATTCCAATTCATCAGTCAATAACCGTAAATTAATCAAGAGAATAATTTCCCAAATATTAACCCCGAAGGCCGAAACCAACATCAGATCAATATCCAGAAAACCATTCTGCTTGGCCAACCGACAGTTAGTTTCTAAATTTCACATTCATAGGGAAATGTTCCCATTAATTTTATCCAAGATAAATTCTTTGAATTTATTCTTTATTCTATTTTTGAATCTCAATTCAAACTAGTCGGGATTAGCGAACCTTACCGAAGTAATCATTTATTTTAATTTCCCCATCCCAACCTATTTATCCCATGAAGTAAAATTGGTAATACTTCATATCTAACACCACAGTGTTATCGGTAAATTCAATTACCATTTCACGTTCAAATCTAATTAAAGATTTAACTATCGCCTGGAGCAAAACTGGTGATACTCCATTTCGATTATTTCAATCTAATTAAAGATTCATTAAAACTCCACTTAGTTTTAATCTTTGACTGGGTTAAAGAATCAGTGTCATTTAAAAACACGGTTCACGATAAACCCAAAATCACATTCATTAATCATCGGGTTAAAGAACGAGTGTTATTTAAAACACTGTCCACGATAAACCCAAAAATCAATATCGATTCAATTCCAATTAAATGTTATTTAATTGGTACACTTCATTAAATCTAGTTAAAAAGATTTAATCTTTTCTCAACTGGGTTCAAGAACAGTGTTAGTGAAGACACCATTCACGACAAACCCAAATCACATTTGATATTCAATACAAGGCTCAGAATAGAAAATATACCGGCTTATATTCAATATCAAATTCTACGACTAACAAATATCGCATTGGAAATAACGATATATATATATCTTTCAAATTTCCCTAACAACATTTGTATAATCACGAAATCCAACATCGAAATATTCCGAAGACAATTTCGATTCAAATCCATTCCAATGCAATCATTGGAAATTTTGGTTATTTTCAAAACCATTTCAAATTCAATTTATTTATTTAAAAATAAATAGAATTATAATTCTAGTTCAAAACTAGTTCATTTCGATAAAAATCTATTTTTATCTTTTCAAATATGGAGTTTTTCATCCCAATTCTTTCTAAATCATTTCTTATGATTTTTAACAAATTATTACTATTTTTAATAATTTTATCATGGCCCGTACAGTCGATTTCCATCAATGGCCATCGAACTGCACTTACAGCGACCTTTTTCAAATTTGATTTGGACGTAACTCCAAATCCAACCGTTAGATTTCAAATTTCTAATATTCGTTAGAAAGCTCTTTTCGATACGAACCCAACGGTTCCGGTTTTAGGAGAATCCGACGGTCGGATCTCCCGTAATGTATGTTTGAAATAAATGGTCGAAATTCACGAACTGCCGCGACGCGGCGCGTTCTATTCAGGCCATTATATTATATATATATATAATATATATATAATATATACTTCGTCGATTTCTATTTAAAACGAATTATATAATTAGTTTTAAAATTCGTTTCAAAAGCAATTTCAACTTCCATTTCAATTCAAATCAAAATTGAATTCTTCTTTATAAATTCGTTTTAAAATTCATTTCTATTCAATTCAAATTTCAATTCAGTTTGAATTCATTTCAATTTGCTTTCAATTCAATTTGAATTCGTTATATATTCATTTCGAAGTCGTTTCAATTCATTTCATTTCGAAATCGTTTTCAATTCAATTCATTTCGAAATCGTTTTCAATTCATTTCATTTCGAAATCGTTTTCAATTCATTTCATTTCGAAATCGTTTTCAATTCATTTCATTTCGAAATCGTTATATATTCAATTCATTTCGAAATCGTTTTCAATTCAATTCATTTCGAAATCGTTTTCAATTCATTTCATTTCGAAATCGTTTTCAATTCATTTCATTTCGAAATCGTTATATATTCAATTCATTTTGAAATCGTTTTCAATTCATTTCATTTCGAAATCGTTTTCAATTCATTTCATTTCGAAATCGTTTTCAATTCATTTCATTTCGAAATCGTTATATATTCAATTCATTTCGAAATCGTTTTCAATTCAATTCATTTCGAAATCGTTTTCAATTCATTTCATTTCGAAATCGTTTTCAATTCATTTCATTTCGAAATCGTTATATATTCAATTCATTTCGAAATCGTTTTCAATTCATTTCATTTCGAAATCGTTTTCAATTCATTTCATTTCGAAATCGTTTTCAATTCATTTCATTTCGAAATCGTTATATATTCAATTCATTTCGAAATCGTTTTCAATTCATTTCATTTCGAAATCGTTATATATTCAATTCATTTCGAAATTGTTATATATTCAATTCATTTCGAAATCTAATAAAATCGATATAAATATCGTTCACGTCGAAATGGCGTCAATCTAATCAACACGGCTTCATATATTCCTTTATTTTCAAATATTCTATTTCAAATATTTCTTTTTCAAAATAGTTGTTATTATCAAAATATTTCGTTCAACACATGACCAATCTCAATGGAT
Source organism: Allium sativum (assembly GCA_030737875.1). Lineage (NCBI taxonomy): Eukaryota > Viridiplantae > Streptophyta > Magnoliopsida > Asparagales > Amaryllidaceae > Allium > Allium sativum. The sequence goes on along the minus strand of CM060923.1, from coordinate 222,985,394 downwards.
GAGTACTGTCAACACATGAACCTTTATTTTATATTGATAAAGATGTAAATTTTATTACTAAAATATTTCGTTCAACACATGACCAATCTCAATGGATGAGTACTGTCAACACATGAACCTTTATTTTATATATTCTTTATTTTCTAAATTGGAATGAGGCCCAATCAATTACCATATAAAGTTAATTATATGGATTTTCATACAACACATGTATATGATAGCATTGAAAAATAATCAACCATCAACCAAAGTGCACTACACTGTATAAGCATCAAATATAGATATCTAACGCTTATAACAGCCTGTCAATCAATCGATCGACATATTTAATCAATCAGGATGAGTGAACTTCAAATTTCATCCTAACACCTGTGTGGGGTTTCAAACAATCAAACACATATTTTATTTGTGCAGTTGGGCGATGTGTGAAATTTATCGTCCCAATCAATGTCATTCAAATAGGTGTACATAAACAAACCGTCCGGTTTATAAATGAATATTTTATTTTATTCACTTCACGTTAAAATTTATATTTTTAACGATAAAACATTTTATTTCAACCTATGAATTTCTATTCAATTCATTTCTATTCAATAAAATGATATTTTTATTTTTCTAACTTATTTTAGAAAATTTCGGCGGCATAACGGCACGATACTAGAAACGGGACAAGGCCTAGCCTTATCCCCGGTCTAGTGAAGGCCCACGCCATTCACACATCAATCAAAATCACCAAACAACCAAATTCAAATCAAATCATATAACTAATCTATGCAACCAAACAAACAAGTCCATGATCTGTGGACGATTGTGTCGGGTGCTACTAAGCACCGTCTGCATCCTAGTATATATATATAAATAGAAATGAAATTGAAAGGTGAGAAATTCTCACCGAATTGCTATCCTAACTCCACGGCACTTCTAATGCAGGAAATCTTCACTGTTCTCGCCTCTTATCACTTTCTTCGCCCGTAGCCACTACACATATAGAAATCGAATTTTTATTTCGCTATCCAATAAATAAAAATCATATTTTTAATTCGAAGTTCAACATATAAAAATCATATTTTTATTTCGAAGTTCAACATATAAAAATCCTATTTTTAATTCGAAGTTCAATATATAAAAATCGAATTTTCACATCGATGTTCATATCGTAAAGATTATATTTTTATCACGCCATTCTTCATATAAAGATTTCGCCTTTTCAATTTCATCACTATAAAAATCACATTTTTTTTATTTTTCTACCTATATAAAGATGATATTTTTAATATTACATTTTTCTAACAATGTCATTATATTGAAAATTCACATTTTAAACATTGCTTTATATTTTAAAAATCATATTATCTTATATTTTTAAAACCATGTTATTTTATATTTTTAGAAACAATGAAAAACAATGCCCTTTTTATATTTTCCAAAAATAATGCTCTTTTCATATTTTTAAAACAGTGTATAATTTCAAACAATGTATATTTTTATATTTTCAAACAATGTAAATTTTCTATTTTAAAAACAAAGTGTATTTTCTATTAAAAATAACACATTTTATAGATTCTTTTCCTAAAAAAAAAGTCACATTTTATTTCAACTTCTTGTCATATAAAAAAAAAACTGATTTTCCAATTATGCTTTTTGAATTAACTAATTAGTCATTAATTACTTAATTAACAATATTTTAAAACCTTAATCACTTCACTGTTCTTGTGTCTCTGCTTGGATCCTCATCGAAGAAGAAAACCACTGCCGCTCTTCTTCTTCTTTGTACACATTACAGGAAAAAAAAACACGTCTTCAAACCCATGCCTCGCAGGAAAAACTCCACCGTCGCACCCAATCCCGGTCGTCGGAGACCGATCCGCCACCCCTACATGATGCGCGTTGACCGGCACCTCCACCTCCTTCCATGCTGACAAATCCGATGGCCCATGCTCCCTCCAATTCCGTTCGAACACAGCGTCTTCCTGGCTCGATTTCGAGCAGAACACGAAATGGAATTCCATAATTTTGGTATCAATTTAAAGAGCTAGCCAACCACTACAATTTTCGTTCTATAAATTTCGAATAATTGTTGATCGATTGGGAGATTTTTTTGAGTGTGAATTCCGAAGCCTTTTAGCCCTTCGCTTTGAATGATGTCGGCGGCTTTCTGATATGAGCTAGGGTTTAGTTTATAACGATATATATATATATATATATATATATATAATATTTTAATTCATTTATTCTTTAAATACGAAGTTCTTCAATCGGACTTCAAATCAAATCGAACGACTGTCGCCCCTAGCCAAATACCCCCATTCCGGACACAATGGGATATGTATCGCAAGCTGATTCGATCGTTTTGATCAGTTTCCGTTGAATTTACATTTAAATCACTATATTGAATTTTAAACGTACATTTCAAATTACCGGGGTCACATACTAACTCTAAAAATTCTCGAAAAATATTTTCTAGCTTCGTATTAACGATACGGTCCTAACAAAACTAGTTTCGTCGAATTCTGGGACCGTTAGAGAAATGGCCAATTTCCAGTCGATTAAAATCAACTGAAACTGGTCAAACGCGTTTTCCTTTGCCACGCTCACATATTGATTCTAAAAATTATGAAATTTGAAACCTAGCAATAATTTAACATCACGGACCCAACAAAACTGGTTTCGTCGAAATCCGAGGTCGTTTGCAAAATGTCCATTTTTAAGGGCCTGAATTCCATAGCGACTATTCAGAATTTTCAACTGGACATATCTTTTGATCCCCGCTATGAAAATTTGATTATTCGGATCCATTGGAAAGATATTATCAATTAGATCCCATTATTTTTGGTTTCACTAAAATCCGGATTGTTTTGCACCCGGTACATTCAATTGAAGTTTGAAATCGAATTATCGAACTACCGCGCCATTTTCAATTCTATTTATAATTATATATAAATATTTATATTCTAACGACGACATATATAATATATACGTTCGAATTCTATTCAAAATAAATTTCTCGTCGATTTTATTTAAAATAATTCATTTTAAATAATCAAAATTTGCTAAAATTGCCAAAATAAAAATTTTAAACTGGCCCAGATTTTCCGGGTTGTTACAGTACGTTTTTCTTGCGCACCATACAACAACTTTAACAAGTTTTAGAAATTGTAGCATTTTGTTTATCTAACGAAAGTACATATTCTATTCTTAGTAACTAACATTTGCATGCTTACATCATTCTTAAAATTTTCTATTATTGTGAACCATAGTTAGTAGTTGTTGATTAAACAAATATCGATTTGGCAGATTTTTGAGGAATTTGATCCTAAACCACTGGCAAGTACTTCTGTTGCACAAGTTCATGCTGCTCGACCAAATGATGGAAGAAAAGGCAAGCTTGAATGTCTCCCTAATTTTTACTATCAATAATCAACAGTCATTTTTTATTTTTGATGTCTAGGTTCAGCACACCCATTTGACCGATACAGCTATCGCAGATATTGCTACAGCAGATTTAGTAGCGAGCTTATTGCACTGTTGTTTCCCCTCATTTGATTATAGGTACTGCTTTCATAACGTTCACATGGTTTATGTTTTTTTTGGTGTTAGGGGACGGGTGCATATATTTGCATATAATTTAATATAATAAACTTTCCAATAATCCTATCTTATGTCTGATCTATGAATTTTATTTTAAAGTATGAGAATTGCACATTTCATTGCTACGATCTCCACTATAACTAGAATATCAATGTTCTGCAATTACATATATTTGCATATAATTTAATATAATAGACTTTCCAATAATCCTATCCTATGTCTGAGACATGCATTTTAAAGTATGAGAATTGTGCATTTCATTGCTACGATATATATACACATTCATTCTTGTTTAGAATATCTATTATCAAAGTTGCTTTATCAACATGAGGGTGCAAAAGCACCCATATTAACCATGCTGCATTACACACTGCTAGTTTATTATATTTTATATTATGCTCTTTTGACTTTCCTGGTTGGTTGCATTAACTTCGAAAGTATGCTCCATGTAAGCTCATATGCTAAAAGCCTCTTCTGTATTTTGTTCTGTCATATGGTGGAAGTATGCTCCATGTAAGTTCATATGCTAAAAGCCTCTTCTGTATTTTGTTCTGTCATATGGCTTTTCCAAGGAATATGGCACTAATCCTATTGTCAAATCTGTAAATTTAAGAATATGGCACTAATCCTATAGTAACTGTTTTAAGCATTACGATTGATTTTTTTTAATACGATGAGATTGTAGAAACATTTCCACATGTTTGACATTTGGTACGAATACATGAATCAAGTATTGCAAGGCTTAGTTTTAGTGAGCCATTAGGCTCAGTTTAACTGAGCCGTGTAGGCTCCGTTTAAAACTGAGCCGGTCCATTTTACTAACCCTAGCTCAATTTTACTGAGCGTTGTAGGCGCAGTTTAAAACTGAGCCATGTTCGCTCAGGTTAAAACTAAGCCAGCTCAAATTTACTGGGCCTTGTAGGCTCAGTTTTACTGGCCTAGCGACTCAGTTTTAAACTGAGCCTCCAACTTAATGTTTTTTTATACATGATGCATACTCATGTTTTTAATAAGGAACTGAAATTTTCAATTTAATGTGATATTAAATGAATGCAGACACTTTTAGAGGCAGCAGAACAGAAGAGGAAATTGGATGGTAGTTCTAATGGTGCAGTAAAATATCTTGAACCAAATGCACCAATTTGTGGTCTTCGAAATGGAATATACAAGTTATTTGAATTTTCAGATGGAGGCTTCGTTATATGGCCGGAGTTTCGATTTGGTATTTATAGAATTTCATTAATGTATTGAATTTGCAACTTAATTATGTATTGTACTTGTCAGTTGTTAATTGATATTCTATATCGATACTTGATTATGAATGTTGTCTATTGGTATTCATTGAGTTATACTTTTTAAATTGAGAATAATATTTTTTTTTTGATTTCATATTAAATATCGTCTATATTATAATCATTTTAGTTATTAATTGACTTTTATTGTTAAAATATAGAAACAACTAATACATATTTTTGTTACTATTAACATTTTTATTTGTTCTGAATGAATATCTTGCAACACGTATAAGCGTTGCAAACAAAAGTTTTGCAACATGTATAAGCGTTGTAAACAAAAATCTACCAACGCTTATAAGTGTTGGGAGAGAAAATCTACCAACGCTTATAAGCGTTGGGAGAGAAAATCTGCCAACGCTTATATGCGTTGGAAATAAATTGCCACGCCCCCATAGCAACACTAATAAGTGTTGCTGAAATTATTTGCGACAGATATACTCATTGGGAATCACCTGTTTTGGTGTAGTGGCTGTGAGGTTCGTGTTACTCTGATGTTGTGTTGTTCTTCTTCTTCTATTCTAAATTTCTACCTTATCTATTCTCACCCTCTAATTTCTTTCATGGACTATCCGGTATTTTCCGACGCTTGGAGTGTCGACATTGAGTATATGTCGGTAACCAAGGTCGACCAAATCCCCGGGACGTTACAATGGTATCAGAGCTTAAGGTTAAGTATTACCTTGGCTCTGTGGCGTGACTCGGTAGAGATGCGGTTAGTAATACCCTAGATTGAGTTGAGTGTATATATACGAGTGAACGTATTTGTTATTTGATATAAAAAATTGTTTTATATTATGGAGCTTTGTTGGTTGATTTGTTTATGGGTTCTGATCGATCGGTTTGATCCACTATATCGGTAGGAGGTTATAAATACTCGAATACGATGGGTCGACACGATATGTTTTGAAAAGAGGGTAAATGAAAATAATTTTACCCAAAGTATATTTTGATATAGAGAAAATATATATATTGGAATTATAATATATTGGATATATTGTTTGTTGTTATAATCGAGTAAGATTATAAATTTAATGGATATGTAGATAACCAATCAGAAATCATATAAGAGAAATACATGAAAGCAGATGAATAAAATCTGAATTTAAATCAGAATTGAAATTAAAACCCTGGAAATTGGAAAGGTGTTTGTAAATGGATTTGAATTGAATATATGAGAATTATAAAAATCCTGGGAAATTTTAAATTGTTTTACCAGCATTGTGAATGGTATTTTGAAATGTATTTCAAAATGGAATAGTTTAAAAGTGGTTGTGAAAGTGATATTGTAACACCCCGCTTCCGCTAGGGTCACTCACAAAGGGAATGCACTAGCTTTGGTGGAGCATTATCTAGGTAAACATACACAGAAATATTACAAGACAGAGCATATTAAACAGTGGAAGAAGAACCAAATTTCATTGCTTAAAAATCTAGAAAGGTCTAAAGCCTTTTACATCAAAATGCTATTAAATCCATTACATCAAAATATGTCTTGCAATATTAAAGAAGCATAAAACCATAGTCATAAATCATTCCCCAATAAAGCAGCAAAGCAAGCCATAGCCAAGAGAAATCCAAGAAGTACATGAAAGAGCTTTGGTGCTTGGTAAGATCTGAACTAAGTTGTATTCCCACCCTGCGAACCTGGAGGGGGGGAAACGAAAGAAAAAGAGGCGAAACAAACTGGGTCAGTCATAAAGACTGAGTAAGTCCTAGTGGTTTTCAGCATAAAAACAGGTGAAGATAATATGGCATTAATAAACTGAAAGTAAACATAAGCATGATGACAAGGTAAGCTACAGGCACGATGAATCAAGAATAACATCCCATGCTTCCTATCAAGAGTATCATCACAAGGTTCCTACCAAGTATCATATTGCAAGGTTTCTACTAAGTATAACATCGCAAGATTTTTAAGCTTCACCGTTCCACTATTTTCTTTGATTTCCTATATTCTCTGCACCAACTGTACTAGTACCCCAACCTGTATCATCTTTTCCATGTATATGTACAGTCCCTTGCCATATATCGTACGGGTTTCATCACGCATTTCTATACTACTTCAACGTAGTGCCACCATTCTTGAAATCGTTTGGATTGACTCCCTTATTCTGGCTAGGTTTCCTTATCATGAACTATCGCGCGTTCAACTAGGATTTATGCCACCTAGGAGCACTAGGGATTATGCTACCTATTGAACGTTTACTAGATTCGTTTAGGGTTTATGCCACCTAGGGCCACTAGGGATTATGCTACCTAACGAATTCCACATAACGATCTATTAATCGATCGGCTCCTTACAAGTCCTAGCTCGTTCATGTGTCTGTGTCATACGGCCCAATCACGAAATGTAGTCACCTGTGCTAGGTCCACCATAGGGTGTATCAAGCCCTAGGGTGCCAACCACCGACACGAATCAAGCACGCACAGTGTAAAACTACTGGTGCCCAATGCCTGCTTTTTCTGCTCCGGAGTGTGTGCACGCCCGCACTCCATTAGAACCTTCACTGGCGCACCCACACAGCCGTCGTTCTGGTCGCTTACAATCAGCCCAGTAATCGTGCCCCACCCTGCCTAGTTCCAGGGTACCATGGTACATCTAGTGGGTTACTGCTGAAACGGACCGCGTAACTAGGGTTTCCGTCTAGTAGGTTAAGTGTTGTCATTTAAATTCGAGACTTAACCCCATCGGTCTAGTATATCAAGTTGGTTAAGTGTTGTCATCAAGTTCGTGACTTAACCCGCCTACGTGTCATGTCAAATTGGCTAAGTGTTGTCGTTCAAGTTCATGACTTAGCCCTACGAATCATGTGTCAAGTTGGTTAAGTATTTTCAAGCGGTTCATGACTTAACCCTATCAAATCATCATGTTAAATTGGTTAAGTATATTCAAGCGGTTCATGACTTAACCCTATCAAATCATCGTGTTAAATTGGTTAAGTATATTCAAGTGGTTCATGACTTAACCCTATCATGTGGCATTAATTCATTAATGCACCCCAACCTCTCACATCAGACCTGTTGTTGTGGTCACTGGATATGCCTGGCGGTTCCGGGCAGATTTACACCACAACTTAGTCTAACCTCGGGTTCCAAGCGCGATATGACCAACTACCCACATTTTATCCTATTGTTTGCAGTAACTGGATTTGCCAGGTGGTTCTGGGCAGATTTACACTGCAAACTCAACCCAACCTCAAGTTGGCCATTTTCGTGTTTATTCTAAGTGTCATGACCATGTTCAAGTTTCATGTCAAGTTTGTGTCAAGTTTTCAAGGCAAGTTTCATGTCAGGTCGATGTCAAGTTCGTGTCCATATCAAGGTTCAAGTTATAACAACGTTCATGTTTCAAATTTTGCCTTTTATCAGGTTCATAATTCATGTTCATAACCAATTCATGTTTTGCTTATTCTACCCAAATCGTATTCCCATCGCACGTAAACGTGAATCGATCCATACTACGAATAAATCCAAACCTCAGAATAAAGGGAATAACATCAAAACTATGATAGGCAAAAGGGACGAGCATAGAGCGATAAAAAGGGGTTACAAGAATAGCATGACATAACTTGAGATAATTGGTTACAACATCACTGGCATAAAGGATTTCAAATCTAGCAAGATAAGGCGATAGTCGTGGTAAACGCTGACATAAAAGAATAGGCATGCGAAAGCAAGCCAAATACAAGGATAATGGATCTAATGGTTTCGGTGTACATAATTGTGAATAAACTAAGCAAGTCTCACCCTAGGTATTACGATCCAACAAAATGCCAATTCGGTGTACAACATGGTTTTCAACTATAGTGTTACGGGCATGAACAATCAACCATAATAGTCTTAGGAAATTAACCCCAGTAGTCATAGTCATGGTCATAGGTAAAAATCTCATAGTTGTGAATCATAAGCGATAAATCACAATAGTCATGGATAATTATCCGAAATAGTTCTAGGCAAATAGTCATAGGCAATTAATACTAATAGTTTCAAAGTCATGGTCATAGACAATGGCCTTATGTTCATAATCATAGGTAATAGTTCTCATAGTCAAGAGTCATAGGTGATTAGCCACAATTGTCCTTGTCATAGTCATAGGCAATAGCCTTATGTTCACTGTCATAGGCATAGGCATAGTCTTATGTTCACAGTCATAGTCATAGGCAAAATCTTATGTCCACAGTCATAGGCATAGTCATAGTCTTATGTCATCAACAATAGTTTCAACGTCGTAGACAATATTCCCAATAGTCAAGATCCAAGAATTTATGTTACAATCTAGCATTTGAATAATAAATTAGGTCCAACAACATGAATAGGCATGATTTAATCGATAAGAAGTAATCATAGATTCAAGGAGAGACAAGAACAGATCTAAATAGATAATCAAGCTTAGGTCCAATTTCATTTCATTCCATAGCCACATTATAATTAAATGTTTAAATCAAAAAACAACCAGAACTTACAGAGCGCGGATCGAGAATTAGAGTGCAGAGATTTGATTCTAGAAATGGTTGTTGCAATTGTTGAATCTCTATTTGTTTAGTCTTGTTCTAGTTGAAAAAACCCCAATTTGCAATTCCTAGATGTTGTCTTGACGAAGAAGAAGTAGCCATTCTCTCTTTAATTTAGATATTATCATTTTGATTTTCACAGAGGTAGCATAAGGACAGAATGAAATGGTGTAGAGAGAATGAGGCTAGGGGGCTGTTTATATAGGGTTAGGCAGACGAATCTGGTCGCGAAACAAGTCTAAATACATCAGAATGCATCTGGTTCAGAAAAGAGGTTCAGGAGGCAGGTCGACCCCCAGGTCGACACTATGGTCGACCTTGTCCCTGGGAGGTTGACACTATAGTCGACCACCAGGTTGACCCGGTCCATGGGCGGGAATTTTCCCGCCCAGCCTGTTCTGGGGTTAGAATTCTAATTTCAAATTCGAATTTTGAGCTATTTTTTATTCTGAAAATTCCTGAAACTTCGGAGGGTCATATCTCCCTCATACGGACTCCAATTTTCGAAAACTCGGACTCTATTTCATGTTAAATTTCGATACGAACGCAATGGCATAACCCGTTTCCCCTGATTCTGATTATAAAATTTAATTCTGCCTTGATTTCTTGTTTTAACATGTTATAAAAATACGGGTTGTTACAGATATAGTATTGAACTCACTTCTATGGCTAGGAAATAACCCTGATGATGAATCGCTACATCATTAGTGTTCATTTTCGAGTTCTAATTGACGGATTACTACCAAAGATTTTCATTTTTTGAATTATTTGGAGGAAAACAAGTTGTTCGAAATCCTAAAAAGGAAAGTTTGGTTTTAGAAAAGCAAAACTGTTTAAAATTCCCAGAAGAGACTGTTTGGATTAAAAACAAATTGAATTAAAATTTGTAAAAGCAAATATGAATTGAATTGAAACCAATTAACTGAAAATTGAATTGGAATATAACATATCAAGTGGAATCAGATTTTGAATTGTGAGATATGAATCTGAAATGGTATTGGATTGGTGAGTTAGAGTTTGAAATCGAGAATGGAACTCGAATTTGAAAAGGAATTTGACTTGGTATAAGTGGATGATTGTGTTGAGGATGAACTGATTGGGGTTTGATTGGGTTGACATTGGTATATGCTGAATTAACAACAGATGGAAGGGATATAATGATATGCCCGACAAAAAGGTACAAGTTTATTTTATATGGGTATGAGATTTTGATGAGTCGAATTGGCAAGCCGCTTGGCTATTTGATTTTCTTTTGGGTTGGAGATGGTCTAGAGAGTCGAGTGGGAGTTTGACCTATTGACCAGTACAAAGGAGGTGCTGGCGAAATTTTTTGAAAAGTTAAAGTGTTAGAAAATTTTCGGGATTTTTGAAAATTTTCGTTGATAAGAATTAATTAATATTTTAATTGAAATTTATTTGTTCAGTTGAAACTGAAATTAAAGAAGTAAACAAATAATTTTTAACCAGTAAATAGGGCTTGTTTTCTACCTTAGCAATTTCGAGGACGAAATTATTTTAAGTGGGAAAGAATGTAACGTCCCGTATTTTTACGGTTGAATAATTAATTTATTTAATTATTTAAAATATGGTTTGGTAATATAAAATGGTTTAAATAAAATAACTTTGAATATTTAATTAATATAATAATTAAATAATATATTTAATTCTGAAATAATCAGAATTAGTGGAATTCACAATATAATATGAGCCGGACAATTTATAATTTATAATTCAGTTTAGGGTTAAATTATATTAACGAATATATTATATAAACGACAGTTGAACGTATTAATTATATTATAAAAATAATCGAGCTCGAAATGGCGTGGCAGTTCGTAAATTGGCAATTCGAACTTTGAACGAATGCACAGAAACCATTTTAAATTGGATTTCTATGAAACAAGAAACGTTAGGAGCTGGTGAAGTATATTTTTCTGATGGAAGAGAAAAATCAGGATTTCGTCGTGTAAATTGTGAGTTGTGTCCAAATCAAATTTTAAAATAGTCGCTATAGAATCGTTTATCGACCGTAATGGTTTATTCGATATAACTAGATACCGATTTCGAATTTAGACAAGATTCTTTTGAGACATAGTGATAATTTAATTTTTAGAATTTTATTGTAATTTTTAATTAATTAAATAAAAAACTTTTTATTTGGAGTATTTTGCACCCTGTAATCAACATTTTAGGGTTTCATAATATGAGTTAACCTACCGATGTTATTATATTTTTGGGATCGTAGAGCACTGCTAAATACAAGGGTATTTTTATCTCTGTCATTTGCAGTTCGTATATATAAACAAAATAGTGTACAAAGGGGTATCTATATTTTTTGTTTTTAAAAGGTGGAAAAAGGGGCCACGCCCTCATCATTTTAGCCGCCCATTTCTCTTTGGTCTCAAAACCCCCTTCGTGGCCCTCAGAAACTCCACAAGGAATCAAGAAAATTCTATAAATACCTTACAAATTTTCCTTAACCTAAGGAATTCATTCTCTGGTCAATTAGAAAACCGCCGTCACTTTTCTATTTCTCCACAGTAAAAAAATGAGAGGTTTCATAAATCAAAAACAAATAGTATAAATTCCTATAAATCCTAAAACATATGTATTTGAGATCATGAAGAAGTTCTCTTCACACTGGTATGAATTTCAGGATGTTCGAAGTAGGTATCGCTCGCTGTTGTGCAAAAGTCGTGAGATAGGGTTGACCTGTGATGAAATTAAAGGAAGGGAGAACTTGTTTTGAGGGTTGTTTTGGATCCATGGTTCGATTCCACACTTGCTCAAAGATTTTGAGGGATAAGTTAATAAAGAAATGAATCGCGACTGTGCGATAGCAGCAGCATGAAGGTCTGGGATCGCATCCTTTTCAATACATGCGAGTTGGATGAAGTTTATGTGAGGAGAAAGAGGATCTTGAGAGGAGATTTATGGTAATTTTACCTTGATTTTGAAAACGATAATTGGAGGAGCGTGAGTTGAAATGGTGCGTTAATGGTGGAACAATACCTGAAGGCGTGACTGAGAAATGAGGTTCGAGGGTTTCAAAAAGAGCATGGGTGGATGTGGATTTTGATGGAGAATTTAATGGCGATTTTTATTGGGATTTATGATGAAGAGGAAGGGTAGAACGTGAAGTCGAACGTTGGCCATTTCTGTGAAGAGGAGGAGCAAGGGTTTGTTATTTTTAATCGGGGAAGATGAATGTGTTGGAGAGGCGGGTCCGGTCTGATTAAAATAGGGTGTGGGTTGGATAAAATGGGTAAGGCCCAAATACAAATCAATGTAAACTAAATATTTCGTTCATAGGGTGTCAGAATTACGAACCGTCAGATCCGTTGGGATCGTATGGACAGACACTACATGATGGAACTGATTGGAAGTCCATCGGAGCTTGTTACAATTTATAGCGAAATAAATTGTCCGTCTGAATCAAGCGATGGTTATCGTTATTAACAATGATCGTCCAATGTGAGTAAAACTCACTATCTTTGATCGGTTTATATTTTTATAAACTGTACTTCATTTTTGATAAATAATGATTGATTGTTGTGTATTGATTGTTTGGACTGTTAAATAAGATTTGATTGAAAACGTAGATATAGTTATATATATAAAAATTGACAATCAAATATCGATCATGTATAACAGTATATTTCATGTTGAAATGAAATCGATGTTATATATATTGTTTAACATCTGTGGATGCAGGGAAAATAGGTTGCGGGAATCTGACTGGATTCCTCAACATTTATTTTTACTTTTTCATATATTGTGATATATAATCTGTTGTTGATTATGTGTGTTTGAATGATGGCGATCATGGTGAATTGGTATTTTAAATACCGTAAGAAATACTGGGATATAGAAAAGGGGATTTTCAAAGTATATTTTGAAAATAAATTATTTATATAAAATCAATGGATTTTATATATGAAAGGAAAAGGATTTTATAAAAGGAAATAATTATAAAATCATAGAGTTAAAAAGGTAAATATTTGTAAAACAAATATAAAGAAAATTATTTGTGAAAACAAATAGAAAGGGAAATATTTGTAAAAACATTTACAAATAGATTATAAAGGATTATTTATTTAGAAACTAAATAGAATTATAAATGGAATATTATTTAAGAAATAAATAGAAGTATAAAGGATTATTTATTTAGAAAATAAATAGAATTTATAAAAGAAACTATTTATAAAATCAAAGGATTTTATAAAGGAAATATTTGTAAACCATTTACAAATAGAATCGAAAAAGAAATATTTGCAAAACATTTATGAATAGAGTTAAAAAAGAATTTATTTGTTTAGAAAATAAATAAAGATAAAAAGGGAATTATTTGATAAATAAATGGAGTTAAAAGGAAATATTTATTTGGTAAAAAAATAAAGTTGTAAAAGGAAATATTTATATGAAATAAATATAGACAAATAGAAAAGGAAGTATTTGTAATCGAATAGAGTTATCAAATATAATTTATTTGAATAAGAGTAAGTCGAATAGGAGTTAATCGAAATAGGAGTTAACCCAATAAGAGTTTTTCAAATAAAGTTAACCGAGTTAGAGTTAGTCGAATATTAGTTATCAAAATTAGTTATTCGAAAGAGTTAATTGAATTATAGTGAACCAGATAGAGTTAATCAGTTAGAGTTAACCAGTTAGAGTTAACCAGTTAGAGTTAAACAGATAGAATTAATTGAATATAGTTAATCGAATTAGGATTTAATTGAATACTAGTTATTCAATTAGAGTTAATCGAATATTAGTTATTCGAATAAAGAGTTAACCAGATAGAGTTAATTGAACATAGTTAATCGAATTAGAATTTAATTGAATATTAGTTATTCAATTAGAGTTGATCGAATATTGTTATTTGAGATAGAGTTATTCAAACATAGTTATTAAGGATGAGTTGCCATTTCGTACGACTGCTAGCGTGATTCGCAGGGCTGCAGATAGCCTACGGCGGTCGAATGTTTCTTGAGAGAATCAGGCGTAACCATTGTGATCGCTGCGATCTAGAGTCAAGCGAATGGAGTGAAATCGAATATTAGCTATTCGAAATAAAGTTAAAACAGACATAGTTTATTCAAATGGAATTAAAAGAGTTAATCAAATATAGTTTATTCAGATAGAATGAAGAAGTTAATCGAAATGAGTTAATCAAATGAGTTAATCGAATTAGAGTTAATCAAGTTAGAATTCGTCGAGTATTGATTTATCGAAGATAAGAATTTATCGAATAGAGTTATTCGAAATGAGTTAATCGAATATTAGTTATTCGAAAGGAGTTATCGAATATTAGTTATTCGAAGGGGTTATCGAATATTAGTTATTCGAAGGGATTATCAAATATAGTTTATTCGAAAGGAATTATCGAATATAGTTTATTCGAAGAAAGGTGTTAGTCGAATATAGTTTATTCGAAAGAAGATTATCGAATATTAGTTATTCGAAGAGAGTTATCGATTATAGTTTAATCGAAAGGAGTTATTGATTATAGTTTAATCGAAAGGAGTTATTGATTATAGTTTAATCAAAAGGAGTTATCGATTTTAGTTTAATCGAAAGGAGTTATCGATTATAGTTTAAATCAAAAGGAGTTAATCGAGTTTAGTTATTCGAAAGAAGTTAATCGAATTTAGTTATTCGGGAGGAGTTAATCGAATTTAGTTATTCGAAAGGAGTTAATCCAATTTAGTTATTCGAAAGGGGTTATCAAATATATTTTATTCAAATGGAATTAAATTGAATATAAGTTATTCGAATGGAGTTAAACCGAATATAATTTATTCGAAGAGAAGAGTTATCGAATATTAGTTATTCGAAGAGAGTAATCAAATATAAGCTATTCGAAGTGAGTTAATCGAATATTAGTGACTCGAAGAGAGTTAATCGTCGAATTTGATTATATTGAATTCGGGAAAGTACTTATACTTTCCGGTTTTTAAATCAAGATTTATTTATTTATAAATTAGGTGTTTATGTATTTATTCAAATTAAAAAAATAAAATTTATATTCGAAGTAGATATTTCGAAAGTAGGGATTATAATGTTATCATTATAACAAATGTTTTTATAAATGAAGTGGATTCGTAAATAGAAACCGTGAGGTTCGCAACGAAGTTTGTTAAAGGTTTAAAAGATAAACTTTGTCTATTCCAAAGTTAAAACGTTGTTCGGTTAAGGTCTGAGAGGTAATTATACCCCAACTTGATTGACTTCCTTCTTAACTAAGGAATGGCTAAGGTTTGATAGTAAAGGATGGTTAAGTGTATTTAGTTAATGAGTGAAATGGTTTGAGTTGGCATGACGATGTTTGATTTAAACATCAGTTTAAATCCAGTGAAGGAGTTTTGGAAATGTTTCCAAATAAGAATCAGAAATGTTTTCTGATAATAGAAAATAAGAATTCAGAATATATGGAAACAGGAGATAAGTAAATTAATGAACTAAAGAGATAAATGTTAAATGATGATTGATCGATATAATTTCTATCTGGGGATAATATCGTTGTTTGCACACATGTTTTTCTTTGATAGTTAAATCATAGACTATCAAAGTTTTGACCATTTTTCCGTCGCTAATACGGAGAGACCGGTTGGGTTATTATCCGAGAACCACTCCGTATGGGCGTTAGCGTTTCGAATCAAACAGAATAGTGCCTTTGGTTTGTCCAGTCCCAAGACAACCTGTATGGAAGAATGTCTGACAGAGTATATCTGGTGGATCACGTGAGTTGATCATTCCAAACGTATTTACGTTGGTGGCGGAGGAATTCGTTTCTCTTAGCTTATACCCGTGGTATTTTTGGGAAAATAAATTTGTGATTTGACGGGTATGACGATGTGGCATTCAAAGTAAGTCAATGAGTAATCTGTTGAAAGATACGTTATGACCTCCAGCCTCATCAACTAGGAAATGAAAAAAATCAGGCAAGCAGCATGGCTAAGTGGTTCGCAACCAATTAGGGTATATTGTCACCATCTAGAGAATATTCATATTTGTTACTTCTTTCAATTCTTTATCTCCCGGGAATGGTCATGTTGGTTTACCAACTGTAAGGTGACAATATATTCGATACACTCAAGCGAAATGAGTGGTCGGTCATGTGTGGCCGAGTTGCAAGATGTTCTTGTTGAACTCCAGTGTATCGCTTCTAGAGTACACTGAGTGGAAGGTGGATCCATACCTTGCCATAGTTAGAATCCATTCCCCAAATAAGAGCCTACGGTTTTGATTGTATATTATATATGTAGAACGTTAGATGCAAGAGTTTCTACTAGATTGATATTTCTTGTGTTAGACATTATTATAATATCAGAATAATATTGTTTTACAATGATTTTGGTTATCGTAAGGTAAAAACATCTGTGTTTATGTGTGGATCGGTCTTACGATTATTCTTTCTTTTGAAAGGTTTTTTAAAGTTAAACAAATGATTTGAGTTTACTCACACCAGTCACATGACTGGCCCGGAGTTTATTTTGTTTTATTTCCCAAAACTCTTGGGTGCCCAATTTTGTAAAGGGCAGTCAAGTAGTCGGGATTTACAGATATATTTGGAGAGCTGGAGCTGGAGGCTTCAGAATTATATAGCTTTGGTTATTTCCGCTGTGTTGTAAGTGCTGTACTTTGAAAATGATATGTATATTCAAGTACAGATTTATATTTCAAAGTTATGTTATATATTATATGTTATTCGTTCCACTGTGAGGTTCGTGTTACTCTGATGTTGTGTTGTTCTTCTTCTTCTATTCTAAGTTTCTTCCTTATCTATTCTCACCCACTAATTTCTTTCATGGACTATCCGGTATTTTCTGACGCTTGGAGTGTCGACATTGAGTATATGTCGGTAACCAAGGTCGACAAAATCCCCGGGTCGTTACATTTTAAAAACATCATTAATAATTGAAAAATAAATTTAACACTTAATTAATAAGATAAGTGCTTAAATTATTAAATCAACTTAAACGTGCTCAAGAATATTAATAGAATTCTTAAATCTTTAATAAGTACCTTTTAAACCAATCTAATCGGAATATTTAGTTATTAAAACTAATTTCATTAGGAATTTTAACAATTGAAATAAGTTTTAAATTTAAGGCTTAGCGATGCAATGATAGTTAAGTTACAATAAATTTCCACATCCAAATGTGCTTGCATATCAAAGTTGTAACAATATGGTCAGGTTAAAAATGGTTTGACAATCAACAATCCACAAATAATAGTTAATTAACTATCTAATCCATAATAGTCAATATTGACAACAATTAATCACATAATTTAAATTATCACTTGGCAGGCAGAGAATGAGCTTTTATTCTATTCAATAGATGTCCATTATGATCCAGATTATTTAAATTAATATGACTTTATATTATTTGGCCAAATAAACAACACAGATTTTAGGTATCTTACTCAAATGGCGTTATTATTTAAAAATAACATCATTTTAAACCTGATCATTTAAATTTATCATAATTTCTACTTAATCATATTAAAGAATAAACCAGACTATTGTGTTATGCTCGCCAACACAATCAGATTTAAAACAAACCCGATATGAATTATTGAACTGGCGCGTACATTAACATATATATATATGTATATATGTATATATATAGTAATAAAGTTTTTCTTGCCCATACCAACAGGCTAGCCCAAAGCTAGCGACATCGAACATCATCGTTAAGACTGCCACCACGTCCGCTCTCAAATCCTCTTTCTACTAGACCACACGACCTCCAGCCCTCGTAAAAAAAAATGTTCCCTCCAGCCATGTCGCGACAACGAACATGTTGCATTTTTCAAAACTTCACCAAGCTATGCCAAACGGCATCCTTTGACATGTCTCAACCCTTCTTCCTGACACATTGCTTCTCTCCAAATTACTCTTTGATGCCTGAACATGCCAAATATCTGAAACCTATATCACCTGCTATGACTGCTGCTACAACCCGATCACCCCCGTACACCCAAGATTAGTTGATCACACCAAAACTCTAGCGGATTAAAGCATACATTCATAAAAATCGAACTCATTTTGCTATAGGATATTATAACTAGTAGCTGACTTCAATTTGAAATTTCAAATGAATTTGGTGGCAGGCAAAACCTGAAATGGGTTACAGGCACTGATTCTTGCCTTTCCCTTTTTATTTTCTAATTTATTATTAATAATAATATATATTGTAGTTGCGGCCGTTTGAACGGAGGAAGAAAGGAGATTTTCACTTAAAGGACTTATTTGTTCAAGGTAACAAGTTTTAAGGACAACACTTCTTAAAAATTAGTTTTAAGGACAGTTTACAGGAAAAATATAGAAGGATTTATCATTTCCAATTGTATATAAATAATAATAAAAGAATTTATCATTTTCACGTGTAACTTAAAAATATAAATGAATTTATCTTTTTCTTGTAAATTGTCCTTAAAACAGATTATTCAAAAATGTTGTCCTTAAAATTTATTACCTTGAAATAAAATGCACTTCAACCTAATTTCCATAGGAAGAAACATATCATACTTTACACCAAAACTAAAATGATCCCCTTTCTAAGAATTTGGTATTTATAATAAAAGTTATACTATTTTTATATAATTTAAGAAGCATCATCTTCATATTTTGTACAATAAGTAAGATATGGAAGAAATTTGTGTACCTTTGTTTATGATATAGTTTATACTCTTTAGTTGGTTTTGTACTTTGGCAACTACATTTACATCTTGTCTCCATTTCTAATGATTTAGAATTTTATTTTATTAAATCTTAGTACATGTATGCACACACTTTCAAATGCATAATAAAAGAAATTGATCCTTTTCTAGTGGTTAGACATTTTAATTTGAGCGCAAGTGGTCATATGATCGAAACATACGTATTATGGTTCGAACATATATGGACATGCAGTATGTTGCATACTACCTAGACTTATATATAAGTACCTAATCGTTAAAAAAATGGTTATATCTTTTGCACGTAACTTTGGTTACGACACATAATATTAATATACATATGTTATGCCGATTCAAATAGTGAAATTCATATCAACTAACATCACATATGCAAAATTAATATAAAATTTAATAAATAAACTATAACTAATGGTATTAATACAAATTTACACAAATTAGAACATTGGTTATAATTAATTCTCCTTAATTGAAATTAAATAATGAAAATATCGACATATTAGTTGTTTTTAACACTAATCAACTAGAGTTTTAATTTGTAATAAACTAGCGAATTTTATTTCTTTCTATTATTGGTAATTCTTAAGATGTATTTCAAGTTATAGTTCTATGAGAGAACACATAATATAGATTATTTTATAACGTAAACAAATTCTTCTTGCAATTGGGAGATATTAAAGTAGAATTTACCATCCATTCTTAACGAATACTTTTCTTTTCTTTCACATACTTAGCCAAAAATAAAAATATGTAAATGAAAAAACAAAATTTACATGTTTTAGTGAAAAGAAAAACATAGTTACGGTAATATCTGTTTATACTTCTAAAGTACAATTATATTTGTTATATATTTATTTATATGACTTAAAAATGATAAAATATGATAACAATAATCATAGTACATGCATAACAAATGGATTAGGTTATAAATACTATGTTGTATCGACATTTAATGTACAAGCATCCAATTAAACCACATTTTTGCAAGGTTATTATATTGGATTTGAACTCATGTAGCTTAATCATTGCGGGTGTTAACCACAAAATGGTCAACACCCTAAAAGTGGAGCCTTTAATTAAACTCCATGATTGACATGTTATAAGTAAATGTAAAGGTTCTTTCGTTCTAATAGATAACACTTAAATCTATTGGAAGAATGTATTAATCAACCTTCGCATGACATAAGTAATATTTTGTTAATGAAATAACACTTTCACCGAAGTCGAAAAGGTATGAATGCTCTAATTCTTATTAAAAAGTGGCACCCTTGTTAAATACATCAAATTACCTTTATATTGATCATATTGGTAGATACAATGGCTTCGAAATCATAGTTTGACAAAATTCCCAATTTGATTTAGAAATTAGGGTTTAAACTTTTCAATTTGTGTGTAAGAGTTTTTGATTGATAAGTTTCCTCTATTTTGGACCTTTGGGTTCATATTTATAGATGCGGTTTGGCTTCACTTTCAGCCTTGACACTTCCGCTTTCTTTCCTATGTTAAAATTAAAGGGGGAGACTGGTAATAGCGGCCTTCGACTGGTAATGTAGCAAAAGGCTCAAAGGACAACTCTGGATAGCCTTTCGCCACTATCGAAAACACCCATTGTCTCTCGTAGATGCTTGTTGTATTTGAAGGACGATATTCGAGTACATGTAGCGGAAGCTTATCTTCGAAAGCTTCTTTATGATAATCCTGACATGTTGGCCCATAAATGAAATGTTTGTCACTAGGCACTTCGATCTCTCCAAAGGGGTAGATTGCTAGAATCAATCGCTTCCAAGGGTTGCTTTACCCTAGATTATGCTTTCTTGATACCAAAGTAATGCTCTTAGATAACTCATACTACAAAGATACCTTCTGTTATAGTCGAAGGGTTCTTTCGGTTTTGTCTCAGATAAACTCGATGCTTTTCTGGTTACCTTTATGTCTCCCGCTTGGTCTGAAGTTTCGGAGGATGATCCCTTTGACTCCTTTGAAAGGGTAGTGATGCTACCGGAAGGTTGACTTTCCTTTCCCCCGTGTCTCCAAAAGGAAAGCTACAACTCATATAAACGTGGAGGCACTTTTTCAGCAATGACGAAGGGTTTTCTCTACCTTCTTTTTCCCTTGTATGGCTTTTGGCACCACCTTTGGAACCTTATTGGTGCTTTTACCAGTTCAAAAGGCACCTTCTGCTTTTGAATGGGTTGCATTTGAGCATTTCTCCATGATCTTCATTTGTCCTTGTAACACCCTCACACCCTTTAATGTTATCCTAACATAGAATCTGGTTAAGAAACATGGAGCATTGTAGGTATAAAGACAAGTAACGCCACATACACTAATATTTTACAAGACATAAAACAAATTCACAGCGGAAGAAAAAGTCAAATTACCTTAAAACTAACAAAAAACATCTTTATTATATCAGCTAAATCAAACTATCTTAAAATACCATGTCTCAAATCTCAACCATAATAGAAATATCAGAGTGCAATAATAGTATACCCAAATAGCCAAAAAGATAGAAAAAAACCACGGAAAGAAACAAAATAATACATCTCTACAAGAGTCTTTCGAGATAAAATCAACTAACCAGTCCAAGCTAAGCGCTTCCTCTCTAAGAGCCTGGGGGAATAAAAAGGAAAGAAGAAAAGGGGAATAAGTCATCAAAAAGTCCTGTAAGCTATAGTGATTACTATCACGACTGATAAGCAAAAGAAAATAGATAAAAAAAGTAGTTCTATCATAAAAGGGTAAGTGTCTATGCACGCCTAAAAGTGAGCAAATGGAATAGAGATAAAAAATATAACACAAAGATGTCAGTGTTCTCATTCGCAAGATTCGATATGATGACTATTTTGCACTTCTACAGATTTAAAACAAAAAAATAATTAGGATAAAGTTCCTAATGCTACCCAATCGACCAGCTACAACGAATCATGGATAACCTATTCACACTATGGGTTCAGGTTTATCAGGCCCTATCCCTCAACCAAAAGACATAACCTTATCCATATGTGCCAAAGTGGCTTATGTTCCCAAATCCGTTCATTGCACACACATTGACCCATCGAAACACAGGCACACCCTCCAATTAGACCTACTTGCAACCACAACATAGCATGGTGTGTGCCCTTGTTGCCTCATATTGAGACCGAAAATGATAAAAAAGGTATGTTACATGGAATGGATCCCAACAAATAGATAACTTGGCTAAATCCCAACCCTTAATCTGGCCCCCACAAAAAAATTCAATATATTAAGCTCTTAATTTATGCTTACACTGTAAATTAATATGTACATATTAAAGCCTGACAACAAAAAGTACTAGGCTCGTAGTTTACCCTCACACTGCAAATCAATATGTACATATAAGCCTAACCAAGACAGTCTAGTTTAAGCTTATAATTTAGTTACGAACTGTAAATTAATATTTTCATATTAAAGCCTAACAACGAAAAGTAATAGGCTCATAATATACTGACATATTGTAAATCAATATGCACATACTAAGCCTAACTGTCCCTTCCAAATATTCCAAGTCATATTGCAAATAAACTATTCATGTTTTTATTACCATTTCCAATTATCATAATTATGTAATTTACTAATTACAGGACATTTTTGTCAAAATATGTCAAATAAGCGTTTAGACAGTTTGATTTGCCTTCATTTAATTATTCCCTTCTTAATTGCAGTTTCAACATATTCAAATTAAGACTCAATTTTGATTATTTCTATTCAATTAATTTTATTTTCCAATCCAGACACAAAATAAGCAAAAATAGAGAAATAATCTGTCGCAAATATATAGGAATACAGGTTTAAACCTGTTTTCATCGCATTTATATGCCTTTTACGCATATTTTGACATAACCACATGATCCAAGAAAATAGAAAAAGGGAAGAAAAGATCTGACACAATAGTATACAGGAATCTGAATCAAAACCATATAAATACACAAAAGAAATTCAGAAAATAAAATATTGAATCTAAAATCTAATTGTAAAAAAAATTGAGTCTAAAAACTATGAATATTATAAATCTGAAACAACTACAACTACTATTTTATAGATTTAGGTTTTGCTTAATAGAAATCCAGAAATCACATAAATCTCACTTAAGTTTGCAATTCTAATGGCCCCGGTAGGAAATTCCCAAAATCTATAAATAAACAATACTCCAATTTGATGCGTGCACTTTATTTTTAATTTAGAGAAGAAGGGTGTAGTAAAGGCAAAGAAGTAAAGAATTGTGGGGAATAAGTGAGGAGTATAGGTTTATTTATAGATGAAATAGGGAATCTTGGGCCCTTAGATAGTTAGATTTTTTATCCCAGCCTTTAAAATCTACGTAAAAAAGGAACCATCTCAAAGCTCCTAACGAACTTCGTTTCATGCCAGGCACAAAAACGTGCCTGGTCGAACAACATGGGCCACCCACCTCCTAGGAAGGTCGACACAAGGGTCGACCTACTTGGGGCCTAGGTCGACCCAGGGGTAGACCCAACTAGGACTGGGTCATCCCAGTCATTATGCTAATTAAGCGTGATTAATTTTATTTATCTGTTTTTTTTATTTTAAATTCTGATTTGAATTTCAAATTTTAGTTGGTCATAACTTATTCGTTTTAAGTCTTTTTTATGCAAATCAAAAGTCTATTTGAACCAAAAAATCGTAACGAACCTAATGGCGTAAACCCAGTTGCCCAATTCCCATTATTTTACAACTTATTCTTTAATTAATTAATTAATTTGTTAATCAATTATTATTCATTAAAATTTTGGTTGTTACCTTCTCCCCTCGAAGGATGGTTCCCCATAATCTCTAAGGTAGAAGAATAATATAAGTGTTATCTACATCCATCTACTCATCCATCATCCACTGGCGACCATGGTCCTTAATTTATCTAATAACATTTATGTATTTATGCAGTAATGTAGTGTATACGACCCTAACTAATGCAAAAAAATAGGCAGTCTATCGATTTAGTCCACCTCCTTTTCATGCAATTACGTTTGTGTCATGCATTTAAATGTATGCAAAAATCTTAATGATAACAGATAAATCTGTATGCGTGCATAAAACGTCATTCATATGCAACAACCATATGATGGCACCCATATATTACAACCATAGAAATAAATAAAATGCATATACATCTATATGCAAGTTTCCTATATAGACGATCATAGTGCCTAGTGTGTGTATATGCATCCATTGCATCCACTTGTAAACACTTGCATCCATTTGCAAACATTAAGCATAACAGTTTTCAATGACCTGTTTCAACCATATACTATCATCTGTAGGTTTCTCCTAGGATCATATTCAAAGGAATTTAAATGATAGAACCTAAGAACTAAAAATAAAAAAAGAGTCGAAACGTACCATCAAACATATAGGGATAAGATATATGCATTTTCTCCTCGAGTTCCCAAGTGTCCTCATCATCATCGTCTCCCCACTGCAACTTGACCAACCTAACTTCCTTGTTTCTCAGCTTCTTGGTTTCCACATCTAAGTTCTACCGAGGTGCTCGTCAAATGAATGCTTCCCGCTCGATCTCCATGTCCTCTAATGCGCTGGGCTCTACTGCCACTAAATCATGTAGGAACTTCCGCAAGTGTGATACATGGAACACATCATGAACACTCGATAGTCTCTTTGGTAGTCCAACTCTATAAGCCATCTGACCAATCCTCTCTATGACTGGGAATGGTCCAACAAACGTTGGGGCCAACTTGTTTGCGTAGTCAAACCTCACCACGTTCCTTTGTGGTGAAACTTTGATGAAGACCAAATCTCCAATGGAAAACTCCAAGTAGATCCTTCTTTTATCCACATATGACTTTTGTCTATCTTGTGCTTCCTTCATTCTTTTTCTAGTCAACTCAACCTTATCAGAGATTTCCATAATCATCCCCGGGCCAAAAAGCAGTCTGTCTATCAAATCCCACCAACTTGTCGGAGATCTACAAGGTCATCCATACAAGGCCTTGAAGGGTGCCATGCTAATGCTAGACTGAAAGTTATTATTATACATGAATTCCATAAACGATTGTTCCACGTCCCTTCGAAGTTTGAAATCCACATCCTTAGTAGGTCCTCCAAAATCTTATTCACCCTCTCAGTCTGTCCATCCCTCTAAGGGTGACAATCAGTACCCAACCTGAGTTGTGATCCCAAAGCTTCTTGCATACTCCTCCAAAACTTGCTAGTGAAAATCATATCTCTGTCGCTCACGATACTTAAAGGAATACCATAGAGTCTAACAATCTCACGAATATACAAAGTAGCCAATCATACAGCCGTCATTATACACTTAACTGAGAGGAAATGGGTACTCTCAATCAATCCACTATGACACAATTGTTGGTGTAGCCCTTTCTCGACCTAGGCAACATGTCCATAAAATCCACAGAAACACTCTCCCATTTTCATAATGGTATATCCAAAGGTTGGAGTATTCCACTAGGCTTTTTTTTCTCTACATTAACTCTTTGGCATGTAATACATCTAGCTACATACTCAGTCACATACTTCTTCATGCTGATCTAATAAAAGACTCGCCTCATACCATGATACATCTTACCACTACCTGAATGGACAGTCATCCGAGAATGACGAGCCTCGGCCAGTACCGCACTCATCAAATAATGTGTGCGGGAACACATGATCTACCATCTCGTTGAAGCCAGCCTCTACAATCCGTAGTATATTTAAGGAGGTGTTTAGAAACCTCTGCTCTACTCAATCTATCCAATATATCCGAAAGCTCGGGATCCTCTCTCTGCCTCATCCAATTTGCTCTAGAAAAGTAGATCGCACATTCAAGGATGCCAAAAATCTTGGAACGTAATCCGTAGATGGTCAAAAATCGAATGTGGCTATATAGTCTACACTACGCCACTCTACAAGTAAAGGACTCAACGTTGCCCTTTTTCTACTCAAAGCATTAGCCACTACGTTCCCCTAGCTAGGGGTATAATAAATATCGAAACTATATGATGACAAGAACTCCATCCACTTTTGCTGCCTCAAATTGAGATACCTCTGAGAGCATAAAAACTTGAGTGACTTATGGTCCATAAAGAGCTCGAACCTCTAGCCAAGTAGGTAGTGTCTCCAAGTCTTAAGTGTGAGTACTATAGCATCTAAATTCAAATCGCGTGTAGGGTAATTCCTCTCATAAACCCTTAGCTGCCTACTACCGAATCACACTACTTAATGAACTTCCTATAGTAACCCACTAAGCTAAGAAAACTCCTCACCTCAGTTGCGTTCTTGGGGGTTCTCCAATCCTGTACCACCACTATCTTTGCGGGATCAACAGCTTGTGACGACCCCAAATCCCGTACAGACGGAGACAAGGGTTATCTTTGGAATATAACACAGAAACAGATAATAGCAGAACAGAATTAAATAAATACACCAGATAGTGAACAATAGAATATACTGGATAAAAGTAATCATCAGAGTTACACAGTATACAGGATCTTACTTAGTACAATTACAGTTCAACTATACATATATGTCTACAGCGGAAAAACAAACATAATGTACAATAGGAGCTGAACAGCATAAAAAAAAAGATAAATGATAGAATCCATCTTCAGCTCCAGCTATCCAGAAAGAACCAGCTAAACCTGAATACAAGGCTTCCCATGTAGAAAAAGGGGCACCCGAGTTTTGAAAGTGAAACAAACTACGAGTTAGTCTTGGGACTGGTATGAGAAATCTACTTAACACATTTATAATATGGCTAATCACAGGACCACACCACTTTCGTGGAACGGGTTTACTCCATTGGATTGCCAGTGCTTTAAAAACAAATCTTTCTTTTAAAACATCGCAATGCTTTTTATAAAATGAAGCCATAATAAGACTCAGTTCCCATCACACAATGCAACGCAAACCGGAGGATAGAGTTTTTCCTTATAATGGCCAAAATATGGTTGATACGAATAAAACAAAAGCAATTGATATTATTACTAATGTTTACATGTTTCAAAACAACTTCGAATCATAACTATCAATCATAGACGGCATGGGCACAATATATCATGTCGCCGTATATATATACAATCAAAACCGCACGGTGTCGTATTTGGAAATTGGATTTCCGTCCTGAACCAAGGCAAAGGATAGTCCTTACCGAATTCGAGACTGCCTAGCCCTAGCCTCAGGAACAGCCGCAACTGCCTCTTTGATCGTCAGGGTCGGTCCACCGATGTGGATTATTATGCCTGAACAATACGTTTCCCCGCCCTATGGGGCGTAAATGAGCCAAAGAATGACTCCATCGGACCTGGATCGTCCGATCTAACTGAGGCGCCTCGCAACAGCAACAACCACACAGGTGAAAAGTATATAAATGTCAGGGTTGGTAGGTCACTGACACCACCCTATCTAGAAATAAATGCATGCCCTCCCTGAGGTCCTTCTCCCGTTTCGGGTTCATACCGGGGTGTGAGGCTCGCGAATTCACATTATACACAAAGCTACGCCACACAGGCGATACTTTAATCATCACCACAAGACTTTGCTTTTAACCAAAAGCCCTGATCATTTGCCACTTAGGCATGCCACATTAGCAATTCATGCCATGCGACTGATGTCCATCGATATACAACCTCTGAGCTCATGCGTTTCAGAGAGGGGCGTTAAGCAAAAGAATAAATTCTCCACCGCCAAACAGATGTATATTTAACAGAGATCAATCAACAAAGAATAAAATCCAATGTCA
Source organism: Allium sativum (assembly GCA_030737875.1). Taxonomy (NCBI): domain Eukaryota; kingdom Viridiplantae; phylum Streptophyta; class Magnoliopsida; order Asparagales; family Amaryllidaceae; genus Allium; species Allium sativum. Next base: position 222,957,558 of record CM060923.1, on the reverse strand, counting down.
GACACACCGTCCATTTACAAGTCCGTTCTGGGTCTGAACGAAACCAGAGGCACTAAATACCTCGCAAACCCATCGATCACCACGTACGTCTGGACGATCACCACTCATTATCCACATTTCGGGATGCCTCCCAATCAGGACCTCGGTTACCACCCAAACGAGGTGAAGATCTCTGGTCTTCGACCACCGTCTTCATCTTCGACTTTCAATCGTCGGTCAATTATTTGAAATGAGAATTAACTCGGCCTTTTCAAATAATTCACGGATATTTAGAATTTCAAATCAATTTATTTCAATGGTTAAATCCTTCGACAACACCAATTTTGTTCTTTAATGTACTTTTCACACCAAACACATTCAACCATCAAAACCCACATAAATCGAGCAAATTCAGTTTATTTCCATTCCATATCGTTTATGATATTTTACAACAATTTATCGCTATTTTTATTTATTTTAAAATAGCCAATTTAGTCAAAAAGACGCTTCGGGCCATAACGCGGCTGTGGCGCTGTTTTTCTTCAGATTTGATTTACACATATCTGAAAATCTAACCGTTGGATCTTCACAAAATTTACATCATTAGAAAGGTCTTTTCAAAACGAATCCAACGGTTCCAGTTTCGGGAAAATCCGACGGTCGGATCTCCCGGTACAATCGTTTGAAGTTTCGATTTCAAAATATGAACTGCAGCGTCGTTATTCGATTAAATATAATTATATTTATGTATATATATATTATCGATTCTGGCGCTATTTTTCTTCAGATTTGAATTAAACATTCCAGACAATCCAACCGTTGGATTTTTACAAATTTGGTGCCGTTGGAAAGATATTTCCAAAGCGAACCCAATGGTTGCGGTTTCGGGAAAATCCAATGGTCGGATTTCCCGCACTAGTCGTTTGAAATCTCGGTTTCAAAACACGAACTGCACGGCCACGTTTCGTTTTAATTTTATTTATATTTATATATTTATATAAATATAGTTCATTCAACAATTTCAATATCGTTTTCACTTCAAATATTTCACTAACGCCTTTAAATTTTGGAAAATTTCGCCATAACCTCCTTTGTACGGGAGGGGCTGGGAAAATTCCCAAATAGCCACACGGGCGTTTCATGTCAAAAAGAAAAAGAAAAAGCCAAGCGGCTAGCCAACAGGCTCATAAAATCATCACCCAAACAAAACAGTAAATGTGTACCTATTTGTCGGGCACAAAATTTTATTCCTCTTCTCTAGCCCCTTTGCTATAACCTGTTCAATAGATATGCACATACATATATACAATTTTTATCACTTATTATTTTCCATTCAACTTCATATTTGATTTACTTTGGTTTAAAAGCACCATTCATTCTAATGTTGCATGCATAGGCTAAAATCATATCATTAGCTAATTAATGTATATTTCAACTCATGCATATTTTATTTGAACGAGTGGCTATTTTTAACACTTCACATTTCAAAGATGATAATTTTGGCGAACTAAAACACATTTCAACACATGACTATTTTCTTTAGTTCCTATGCATGTTGAAAATAATATTTCTTCACAAATATTTATTTCAACGTCCGCATATCTTTAGCATATCACATAGATGATAAAAATGATATTTTTATCATTTGATATATTTATTCGACAAATAGATGTTTTCAACACTTCATAGTTTCAATAAAAATGTAATTTTTATTGTTCGATCTTTTTATTCAACACATGAACTTTTCCACTACACACACTTCTCAACACATGAGCATTTCCACAAATGGACATTTTATTTATGTTGTTCATATAAGAAAGATAGAATTTTTTTTGTTGTTGAAACTATTTATATATAAGGCGAATATTTTTACGTACTTCATATATATTATAAAAATGTGATTTTTATTGTTTAGACACTTCATTCATTCACAAATGAATTTAATTTTCACACATCACTTTTCAACACATGAACATTTCCACACATGGATATAGTTTCAACATATGACTTTAATTTCAACGCATGAAAATAATTTCAACATATGAAAATTATTGTAACACATAAAGATTATTCAAAATTTCGACAGCATAACGACAGGATAGTTAAAACTGGCACCGTCCCTAGTACGGCTCCTCGCTCTACCTTAAAACCTCGCGGTTTTTGACAATGGGTATCATGCATCTAGTTCGCACGCAGGCAGCATGTATATATTTATTTCATTTCCACAAACTAATCCTATGTGGTTTCAACCAAATATTTCTCAACCACAAATGGGTATTTTTCAACCACAATCAACCAATATCAACCACAAACAATCACAATTAACCATTCGTTATCAATCAATTTTCACACTAATCACAACCGATAAATATCGTCCATGGTTTGTGGACGAGGGGCGTATATATATATAGCAATTCACTTCTATTTCAACACATATATAATTTTTACAATGCATATATAACTTATACATCGAACGTACAACTTATACAACGCTTATACATGAGGTGTACAACGCTTATATAACTCATACATCGACTATATAATTTATACATCGTCGTTTTCCATATCGTTTATAAATTAGAAATCTCACATTGGGTTCCACTCCACCAAAAATAGCGAAGGCTCAGAAAAATATGCGGTCTCTTCTAGAATGTAGAAGACGTCCACACGGTCACGATGTTTCCTGTTTCATGAAATTTCGTCAAGAATCGAAAAAGATATGATTTTTACAATGTTTGCAACACTTAAAAGTGTTATTTTCAATTCAAAGATTTCAAACCGTATACCTTCGTTGAAGGTTCAAACCTAGGTCTCGATCTTTCAGGCAATCCGTGTATCGAGGGGCCGATCAGCCTGCGCGACGTCGAAGAGGGTGGAAAGGGCTATCCACGCCCGGTGGTGGGACCCAGCTCGGCGGTCGGAGTTGACCGTGGCGGAGCTCGAAAGTCGAGCTCTTTGAGGGCTCGTAACTCGAGGGATACTGCACGATACGAGATGATTCCTATATGGATTTGAAGAGGGCGGTGATAGCTTCAAAATGAATCATAGAGCGCTCGATTTCGTTTGGAAATGAAAGAGAAATCAAGGGGAGAAAGGAGCAGCGATTTCCGCCGTTATCGATGGAGGGCATCGGGTTTTCAACGAAGAAGAGGAGAAATGTGATTGGCCGAGGTTTTTTATTTATTTATAAAGTTTTTAAAATCCGAAAATACCCGTCTTCACATACGAACTCCAATCCAAACCCAACGACTGTCGTCCCTAGCGTTTTACCCTCATTCCGAACACAATGGGATATGTTTCGTAGGCCCATTCGACTGTTTCAGCCAGTTTTCCTTCAAATTAAAATATATACCATTCAATATTCGATTTGAACGTACATTTCAATTTGCCAGGGCCACAAACTGATTCGAAAAATTCCAGAAAAATAAATCTGGCTATGTTTTGACGATACGGTCCCAACCAAACTAGTTTCGTCGAATTCTGAGACCGTTTGATCCAATTTAACTGTAATTGACCAAAACACGTTTTCCTTTGCCACGCTCACATACTAGCTTCAAAAATTATGAAATTTGAAACCTAGCAATAACTTCTCATCCCGGATCCAACAAAAGTGGTTTCGTCGAATTCCGAGGTCGTTTGCAAAATGGCCAATTTCACGGGCTATATAAATTCCATAGCGACCTTTCTGAAAATTCATTTGGCCATAACTTTTGCTTTCCGTTATGAAAATTCGATTTTTCAGATTCGTTAGAAAGGTATTCACTAACTGATTTAAATACTTTTAGTTTCACTCAAATCTGTTTTGTTTTGCACCCGGTACAGTCCGACAAAGTTTGAATTCAATTTTTGAAACTGCAGCGCCCATTCAGGCCTTGTTCATAATTAGAATTAATTATATTCGTTTTCAATTGTCGATTCAAACTCACTTTTCATTGCTATTATTTAAAATATTTACTTAAAATATTTAAAATCCATTATTTTAGCCAATTTAAATTTTTTAAATTGGTTCAGATTTTTTGGGTCGTTACACAGCTAACCCATCCTTTGAGGCCATAGCCCCAAGAAACGCACCTATTTCGTCCAAAAATGACACTTGGAGAATTTTTCCTTCAACTAATGAACTCGGAGAGTATGTAGAACATCTCCTAAATGTGAAGCATGCTCATCCTCATTCCTTGATAAGACAAGGATATCATCCACAAAAACCACCATGAACTTATTCAAAACGTCTATGAATACTCTACTCATTAAGTCCACAAAATATGCCGGTACGTTGGTCAACCCAAAAGGCGTAACAAACCACTCGAAGAATCCATCAGGAGTTCGAAATGCAGTTTTATCGATGATATCCTCAGCCATGCGTAACTAATGAAAACCATTAGCCAAATCCAAATGAGAGAATATAGTCGTGCTCACCAACTAGTCAAACAAATCATTTATCAGAGGGAGTGGGTAACAATTCTTCTTTGTGAGCTTGTTCAATTCTCGGTAATCGAAGCACAGATGGAGGAACCATCAGCCTTAGTGGCGAAGATAACCTGTGCTCCCGACTCAGAAATACTCGATCTAATAAAACCCTTTTCCAAAAGCTCACCCATTAACTTGCTCAACTCTTTCCGTTCCTTCAGATTCATATGCTGAACATGTAACGCTACAAGCTTCGCGTTCTAAGATAAATCCAGAAATCGATCTCTCACTCAGGTGGCAATCCTCTAACCTCCTCGAATACACTCGGATATTCACAAACAATGGGTATAGTATAAATATCAATAGATGAATCTAAGGAGTAAAGAAAACTCAACATGACTGACCCTAATGGTTCACAAGAAATCTCTAAGGTGCTACCACTACATGTTATCAAACGAACGACTCTCCTCTCGCGGTCAAGTATAGCTCCGTACATGGCTAATCAGTTCATCCCTAAGATCATCGTGTACCCCAAAATCCTAACACATGGCATCATAATCAAACTCAACACCTAAAATTGAAATTTTCAAACACCTACAAATCATATATAGGTGCACCGAACCACCTAGATAGTTTGAAACTTCTATGGGATCGGTAACTAGTGAAATTTCTAAGTGCAAACAGTCAACCATGGTACTATAAATAAACGAATGAGAAGCTCCCGAATCGAAAAGAATGCAAACAGGAGAATCATAAATAGAGATCAAACCTTCAACAGAGACTTTTCTATCCCTACCTAGGCCACTACTAGTTGGTGCTGCCTCCAGTGCATGCATCTAAGCTGTTGTTGTACCAGTACCCTATCTAGTCCTCTATGGACATGCCTTGCTCAAATGTCCTGGCTGCCCACAATTAAAACACTTTCCCTTTAGCTTCCTGCAATCCATAATGAGGTGCCTGGTGTTCCACACCAATGGCAGTTAATATCAGCCTTAATCTTCTATTTCTAAGGATCTCCAACTTGCTTCTTCTTGTCTTTCTTGTTCCAAAATTTCTTTTTAGGGCCCGAAAACTTAGAAGCTCAACTCTTAACCCCCTCTTTATTGTCCTCATGCATCAATGCCATCTCAATCAAAGCCTCGAATGTCACTCCCATAGGAATTACGTGAGTCATCGCCAGACCTTGGAGAGGTTGATTTAACCCTCACGCAAATCAAACAACCTTTTTTTAGCGGTATTAACCAAATCCATGCCAAACCTTGATAACTCATTTAATCGGTTGATGTATTCCTTTACTGACAAATCTCCTTGCTTCCAGCTCAAAAACTATTCCATCTACATTCCCTTCTCAGCAGAAGACAAAAACTTCCTCTCAAAACTATTCCTAAATCCGGCCCAACCCTATATCTCCTTTCAGCCTCTAAAGTCTCCCACCAGAAGGAGGCTTCCTCCATAAGTTGCCAAGATGCAAGATGAACTCTCATCTGATCCTCTAGTTCCAATAGCCCAAAAAATCGTATCGATCTCTCTAATCTAAGTATGTGGCTCCACAGACATTTTTTGAAATGACCGAAACTCGCCCTTACGGGAAAGCTCGGATTGAGTTGAGAACACGACAAATCAGAACGCAAATAGAAGAACATTTCATCGCTATTACAACAATTACATCAGAGTACAAGAATATAACAGAGTATGAATAAATAATATACATCAGAAAAATATCAGAGATTAAATTACATTACATAGCAGCGGAAAAATAATACATAACTTAGTCGAAAGAAATATACGGATACAAAGCTTTCCGAATATAGATTCAACTGTAAATCCAAGATCCTATAAAATAGAGATCTACAAAACCCAAAACTACTAGCTGCCTGTGTCGAAAATAGGGGCACCCAGAGTTTAGGTTAAAACAATAAACTCCAGGTCAGTCATGGGACTGGTGTGAGAACTAAAACATTTATTTAAAACTTTACTTTTGAAATGAAGTAAATCAAGGGACCACGCTGTATAACACGGAACGGGTTTTATCCCAAGAATACCAGTGCATATAACAGTTTATAAATAGCGCAATACTTTTCAAAAAATGAAGCGATTATAAGACTCAGATCCCATCACACAATGCAACGCAAGCCGGAGGATAGAGTTTTCCCTTATAATAGCCAAACATGCTTGGTACATTTTAAAACAAATCATTTGATACTATGATAAGTGCATAGTGTCAAAATCACTTCAAATATAAATGAATCAATCATAGACGGCATAGTATCCCATGCTACTATGTCGCCATACTAGTTCTGCAATTAAAATCGAAATGTCATGTATTGGAAATTGGATTCCATCTATGAGTCGAGGCAAGGGATGGCTCCTCATTGATTCGAGACACTCTAGCAAACGCCTCAGGATCCCCCGCAGTGAACCCTTGGATTTTCAGGGCCGGTCCACCCTTACGTTTGTGGATTAATTATTCATGTACACACGTTTCCTGGTCCTATCTAACCTATCCATCGGCCCCATAGTGACTGATATATCTGAGGCGCCTTGCTATCCATTATCCACATAGGTAAAAAATATAAATGTCTGGGCTCCATACCATGACACCACCCATAGCTAAAAAGAAACGTCATGCACTCTCTGCAGTCACGATCCATTTTTTGACTCATACCGAGGTGTAAGGCTCGTGAATTAACGCCATACACAAAGCTATGCTATTTAAAGTCGTGCTTTGATCATCAACCACAAGACTTTGCTTTTCAACAGAAGCCTTGATCATTTGCATCTCAACATGCCACATAGGCAATTCATGCCATGAGACTGATATCTATCAGTATATAACCTCTAAGCTCATACGTCTCAGAGAAGGGCATTAAGCAAGAGAATAAATTCTCTGCCACCAAATAGATATATGTTTAATAGAAATCAATCAACACAAAATAAAATCCAATGTCAGACACACATCCATTTACAAGTTCGCTCTGGGTCTGAACGAAACCGGAGGCACCTTATTCCTCGTCCCATATGTCCAATACAGGAGAGAGGTCCTCGCATATCCGGTTGATCTCCAAGTACGTCAAGACGATCACCACTTATTACCTTGTCTTGGGTGTACAGCCCAATCAAGACATCAGAAATCATCCAAAACGATGTGAAGAACTCCGGTCTTCAACCACCATCTTCATCGTCGACTTATCGTAGAATCAATTACTCTGAATGGGCATAAACCAGCCTTTCCGAATAATTCACGTATCTTATAATCAAGTGCTATAAAAACACAACATATGCCTCATTCCAATCCAGAATATTCTTTTATTCAAATATTCTTTTCACAATTTAAACCAAATTAAGGTTTTCCAAACTAGTCGGAATTAGCGAACCTTACCGAAGTAATCATTTGTTTTATTTCCCAATCCTAACCTATTCATCCCATGAAGCAAAACTGGTAATACTCCATATCCAACACCACGATGTTATCGGTAAAATTAATTACCATTTCACATTCAAATCTAATTAAAGATTTAACTATTGCCTAGAGTAAAACTAGTGGTACTCCATTCTCGATCATTTTCAAAATTTGATAATTTAAATTATCACATTCACCTTTCAATCTAATTAAAGATTCATTAAAACTCCACTTAGTTATAATCTTCGAACAATCATTATTTATTGATTATTTAACTTTGGAAACACAAACATGCCACATCGACATGCTACACCGTACCATTGATTTCTACCAATATATAACCTCTAAGCTCGTACATCTCAGAGAAGGGTGTTAAGCAAGAGAATAAATTCTCTGCCACCAAACAGATATATATTTAGCAGAGATCAACAATAGAATTCAAAATACAATGTTAGACAAGTAATCCTGTCTTTAACTAGGTTAAAGAAAAAATGTCATTTAAAACACAGTTCACGATAAACCCAAAATCACATTCCATTAATTATGGAATCTTCACGGAAAGCAGATCAATATATAATCGATATCAATTTCCGTATACGACTAATAATATAAATGGAATAACAACAAAACCTTTTAAATTCCATATATATTAACAGTCTTCCTCCACAGAAGCTCACTTCGATTATTACCAAATCGAATTCCATTCCATTCCAATTTATTTTATTAAATTGGAAAACTTCTCTTTGGGAAATTTCCATTGAATCTTAATAAAAGATTTATATATTCCAAATCACATTTCACTGTCAATTGGGTTAAAGAACGAATGTCGTTAAAAACACAGTTTTCAATAAACCCAATTCACATTCCATTTTATTCCAATTACTATGTATAACTATAAAATCTAATAATCTTAATTAAAAGATTAATTCTTTTCACACGAGGTTTAAGAACAGTGTTACTGAAGACAACATTCACGACAAACCCAAAATCCACTTTGGTATTAAATATAAGGCTCTGAACAGAAATTATATCGGCTTATATTCAATATCAAATTCTGAAACCAACACATATTATATGGGGAATAACGATATATATCTATCTTCCAAATTCCTTCACAATATCCGTATAGTCACAGAATCCAATATCGAAATATCCCGAAGCTGATTTCTATTCAAATCCATTCCAATTTATACATTGGAAAATTCCGGTTAGATTAAAACCTGTAATAACCCGGAAATTCTGAGCCAGTTTAAAAATTTTATTTTGGCAATTTTAGCGAATTTTGAATATTTAAAATGAACTATTTTAAATAAAATCGACGAGAAAATTTATTTTGAATATATTTAGAACGTATATATTATACGCGTCGTCGTTAGAATATAAATATTTATATATAATTATAAATAGAATTGAAAATGGCGCGGTAGTTCGATAATTCGATTTCAAACTTCAATAGAATATACCGGATGCAAAACAATCCGGATTTTAGTGAAACCAAAAACATTAGGATCTAATTGATGATATCTTTCCAACGAATCCGAAAAATCAAGATTTCATAGCGGGAATCAAAAGATATGTCCAGTTGAAAATTCTGAATAGTCGCTACGGAATTCAGGCCGTCACATTTGGTATCAGAGCTTTGGTTTACAGAGCTCGAGAACAAGGCACATTAGAACCATACGAAAGAATTCATCAGATATTGGATTAGTAATATCCAATTAGAATGACTCGTTAGAGATAGGATCAGTAGTATCCTAGAACGAGTGTGAAGAGTATATTTTTCAAATGAAAACAATTTTGTTTTGAAAATTTAAACCATTTTAAACGTATTTGATTATTTATTTATTTTTGAATATGGACAATCGAGTATATAAGGATTTTGCATATACGCGTCATGAACGTATATTCGAAGTTTTAATATATTAGATAGATATAGAATCACGCTCTAGTCGCTCGGAGATGATTTTGATGATGGAGCTCCATCACCAATATTTATGTTCGTGTTACGAAGGTGTGATATCTATATATTTCCATTAGACTGGTGTGAGAACCAAAACTAATATAGTTAGAACACGTTGTTGTGAATTGGCATCAAAAACATGATTTTTTGTACATATATCAAAATTATGAATTTGAAACTCTAATACACTAATTGATTGATGTTTGTGTTGTTTGCTTATTTGTTTGATAATTTTGAACCATTATGCCTAATATAACCAAAGATTGAATTATATTGAAAATTAGACGCATTTGCTTGCATATACATATACTTACATTGAACAGGTCATAGCAAGGAGGCTAGAGCAGAGAATAAAATTTGTTTGCCCGACAAATAGGTACATGTTTACTACATAATTTACTGTTTTGTTTGGGTGATGATGATTTTATGAGCCTATTGGCTAGCCGCTTGGCTTTTTCTTTTTCTTTTTGAGATTAGAAGGACCGGGGAAGCTATTTGAAATTCCCCGATGCTCCCGGTGCAAGGGAGGTTATGGCGAAATTTTTCGAAAATTTAGGGTGTTAGCCAAATTTTTGAAAATTCTCAGAAACTGAAAAGTTGGAGAATGGAAGCCAGATCGAACGTAGAGTTGATTAATCAAACCACTTTCGACTTTGTTCCTTTTCGGGGACGAAAAGTTTTAAGTGGGGGAGATTGTAATAACACGGAAATTCTGAGCCAGTTTAAAATTTTTATTTTGGCAATTTTAGCGAATTTTGAATATTTAAAATGAATTATTTTAAATAAAATCGACGAGAAAATTTATTTTGAATATATTTAGAACGTATATTTTATACGCGTCGTCGTTAGAATATAAATATTTATATATAATTATAAATAGAATTGAAAATGGCGCGGTAGTTCGATAATTCGATTTCAAACTTCAATAGAATATACCGGATGCAAAACAATCCGGATTTTAGTGAAACCAAAAACATTAGGATCTAATTGATGATATCTTTCCAACGAATCCGAAAAATCAAGATTTCATAGCGGGAATCAAAAGATATGTCCAGTTGAAAATTCTGAATAGTCGCTATGGAATTCAGGCCCTTAAAAATGAGAATTTTGCAAACGACCTCGGATTTCGACGAAACCAGTTTCGTTGGGTCCGTGATGTAAAGTTATTGCTAGGTTCCAAATTTCATAATTTTCTGAATCAATATGTGAGCGTGGCATAGGAAAACGCATTTGACCAATTTCAGTTGATTTTAATCGACTGAAAAATGGCCATTTTTCTAACGGTCTCAGAATTCGACGAAACTAGTTTTGTTAGGACCGTATCGTCAATACGATGCTAGAAAATATTTTTATGAAATTTATAGAGTTAGTATGTGACCCCGGTAATTTGAAACGTACGTTTAAAATTCAATATAGAGATTTAAATGTAAATTCAACGGAAACTAATCGAATCGATCAAATCAGCTTGCGATACATATCCCATTGTGTTCGGAATGGGGGTAATTAGCTATGGACGACAGGAGGTGGGTCCCGTTTCGGATCCGAAATTTTAAGTTGCTTTTTAAAAAAAATATATATATATATAAAATATATAGTGACCCCCCCTCTTTATCTCCCCCCCCCCCAAATCTAAAGTCAAACCCGACAGAAAAAAAAAAGAACCGCCGGATCTCGAGGTCGCCCCCACCTGCAGCGACGCCATCGTCGCGCCGCTCCTCTGGCGCCGGAGCTCCACCAGTCCACACCCCCATCCTCTTCTCGATTCTCTCTCCTCTTCCCCGATTAAACGCCCCCTCCAAACCACTGTTAAGCCGACACACCCTCCTCCGCAGTTCAACCACTGCGCCACCCGACATCAGGCGCCACCTGACCACCCCGTGCCGCCCTCTGACCGCCACCACAGCCACCGTAGGCTCCCCCTCTCCAAATCAGTGAGTTCTTCCCCCTCTTTTATTTTTATAAATTACATTGTTATGAAGAAAAGCATTGATTTTCATTATGGAAAAAAAAGGAGTTGTTTTTTTTATGATAACATGATAAAAATTAGGTTTTTATGTATTTAAAGTTAAGATATTTGTATAAAGGTCAGATTTTTAAGTTATAAAGTTTATATTTTTATAATTAGAAAATATAGATTTTTATTATATGAAAATTAATATTTTTATAATATGAAAGGTCGTATTTTCATAATATGAAAGGTCGTATTTTTATAATATGAAAGGTCGTATTTTCATAATATGAAAGGTCGTATTTTCATAATATGAAAGGTCGTATTTTTATAATATGAAAGGTCGTATTTTTATAAATGAAAAGGCGAAATCTTTATAAATGAAAAGGCGAAATTTTTATAAATGAAAAGGCGAAATTTTTATATGAAGAATAACGTGATAAAAATATAATCTTTATTGTATGAACATCGATGTAAAAATAGTATTTTTATCTATATAGTAGCGGTATAAAAATTCGATTTTTATATATTGAATAGCAAAGTAAAAATATGATTTTTAAAATTGAAAGTAAACAAATAAAAATGTGATTTTTATTTTAAAGACATCAAAATATAAAAATGTGTGATTTTTATATATGTAGAGAATACGGGCGACGAAAGTGACGAAAGGCGAGAACGATGAAGATTTCTATAAAAGAAGAGTCAAGATGATTGGATAGCTTTCGGTGAGAATTTCTCACTCTTCAATTTCTTTTCTAGTTATATATATATACTAGGATGCAGACGGTGTTTAGTAGCACCCGACACAATCGTCCACAGACCATGGACTTGTTTGTTTGATTGCAAAAATTAGTTAGATTATTTGATTGAATTGAATTGTTTGGAGAAATTGAATGGATTGATTAATGTGTGAATGGCGTGGGCCTTCACTAGACCGGGGATAAGGCTAGGCCTCGTCCCGTTTCTAGTATCGTGCCGTTATGCCGCCGAAATTTTCTAAAATATGTTAGAAAAATAAAAATATCATTTTTATTGTGTAAAGGAACTGAATAGAAATTCATATGTTAAGATAAAATGTTTTATCGTTAAAAATATAATTTTTAACGTGAAAGTGAATAAATAAATATTTATAAACAAATCGGTCGATTTGTTTATATACACTGATTTGACTGATATTGATTGGGTCGATAAATTTTACACATCGCCCAACTACACAAATAAAATATGTGTTTGATTGTTTGAAACCCCACACGGGTGTTGGGATGAAATTTGAAGTTCACTCATCCTGATTGATTAAATATGTCGATCGATTGATTGACAGGCTGTTATAAGCGTTAGATATCTATATTTGATGCTTATACAGTGTAGTGCACTTTGGTTGATGGTTGATTATTTTTCAATGCTATTATATACGTGTGATGTATGAAAATCCATATAATTAACATTATATGGTGATTGATTGGGCCTCATTCCAATTTAGAAAATAAAGAACAATATAAAATAAAGGTTCATGTGTTGACTGTACTCATCCGTTGAGATTAGTCATGTGTTGAACGAAATATTTTAATAATAAAATTTATATCTTTATCACTATAAAATAATGGTTCATGTGTTGACTGTACTCATCCGTTGAGATTAGTCATGTGTTGAACGAAATATTTTAACAATAAAATTTATATCTTTATCACTATAAAATAATGGTTCATGTGTTGACTGTACTCATTCGTGAGATTAGTCATGTGTTGAACGAAATATTTTAACAATAAAATTTATATCTTTATCACTATAAAATAATGGTTCATGTGTTGACTGTACTCATTCGTGAGATTAGTCATGTGTTGAACGAAATATTTTAACAATAAAATTTATATCTTTATCACTATAAAATAATGGTTCATGTGTTGACTGTACTCATTCGTGAGATTAGTCATGTGTTGAACGAAATATTTTAACAATAAAATTTATATCTTTATCACTATAAAATAAAGGTTCATATGTTGACTGTACTCATCCGTTGAGATTAGTCATGTGTTGAACGAAATAATTTAACAAAAATAGTCACACGTGGACAGTACTCATTCGTTGAGATTAGTCGTGTGTTGACAAAAATAAATACTCATTTGTTAAAAAAAAGAAATATTCGAAATAGAATATTTGAAAATAGAAATATATGGAGCCGTATTGACTAGATTGACGCCATTTTGACGTGAACGATATTTATATCGATTTTATTCATTTCAAAATGAATATTGAAAAGTGATTTCGAAATCGAATATTTTGAAATGCAATTTGAATCCAATTGAAAAGAAATGAATTGAATATATAACGATTTCGAAATGAATTGAATATATAACGATTTCGAAATGAATTGAATATATAACGATTTCGAAATGAATTGAATATATAACGATTTCGAAATGAATTGAATATATAACGATTTCGAAATGAATTGAATATATAACGATTTCGAAATGAATTGAATATATAACGATTTCGAAATGAATTGAATATATAACGATTTCGAAATGAATTGAATATATAACGATTTCGAAATGAACTGAATATATAACGATTTCGAAATGAACTGAATATATAACGATTTCGAAATGAAGTGAATATATAACGATTTCGAAATGAATTGAATATATAACGATTTCGAAATGAATTGAATATATAACGATTTCGAAATGAATTGAATATATAACGATTTCGAAATGAATTGAATATATAACGATTTCGAAATGAATTGAATATATAACGATTTCGAAATGAATTGAATATATAACGATTTCGAAATGAATTGAATATATAACGATTTCGAAATGAATTGAATATATAACGATTTCGAAATGAATTGAATATAAAACGATTTAGAAATGAAATGAATATAGAACGATTTCGAAATGAATTGAATATATAACGATTTCGAAATGAATTGAATATAAAACGATTTCGAAATGAATTGAATATAGAACGATTTCGAAATGAATTGAATATATAACGATTTCGAAATGAATTGAATATAGAACGATTTCGAAATGAATTGAATATATAACGATTTCGAAATGAATTGAATATAGAACGATTTCGAAATGAATTGAATATATAACGATTTCGAAATGAATTGAATATAAAACGATTTCGAAATGAATTGAATATATAACGAATTTTATTTCAATTGAATATATAATGAATTGGATTCAAATAGAAAACAAAACGAATTTGATTTGAATAGAAAATGAATTTGAATCGAATAGAAAACCAATTTGAATTGAATTGAATTGAAAACGAATTCAAATTGAATTGAAAGCGAATTGAAATGAATTCAAATTGAATTGAAAATTGAATTGAATTGAAAACGAATTCAAATTGAATTGAAAGCGAATTGAAATGAATTCAAATTGAATTGAAATTTGAATTGAATTGAAATGAATTTTAAAACGAATTTATAAGGAAAAATTCAATTTTGATTTGAATTGAAATAGAAGTTGAAATGTTTGTGAAACGAATTTAAAAACCATCTATAAAATTCGTTTTAAATAGAAATCGACGAAATATATATTATATATATATTATATATAATATAATGGCCTGAATAGAACGCGCCGCGCCGCGGCAGTTCGTGAATTTCGACCATTTATTTCAAACGGACATTACGGGAGATCCGACCGTCGGATTCTCCTAAAACCGGAACCGTTGGGTTCGTATCGAAAAGAGCTTTCTAATGAATATTATAAATTCAAAATCTAACGGTTGGATTTGGAGATACGTCCAAATCAAATTTGAAAAAGGTCGCTGTAAGTGCAGTTCGATGGCCGTTGTTGGAAATCGACTGTACGGGCCTTGATAAAATTATTAAAAATAGTAATAATTAGTGTAAAATCATAAGAAATGATTTGGGAAAATTTGGGATGAAAAACTCCATATTTGAAAAGATAAAAATAGATTTTAATCAAAATGAACTAGTTTGAACTAAATTTAAAACCCAATTGTTTTTAAATAAATAAATTAGATTTAAAAAAGGGGTTTTAAATAATCGGAATTTCTAATATATTTGATTGGATTTGAAATGGGTTTATCGTGAATTGTGTTTTAAATAACACTAGTTCTTTAACCCGATAATAAATAGAATGTGATTTGGGTTTATCGTGAACTGTGTTTTAAATAACACCTAGTTCTTTAACCCAGTAAAAGGAGTTTTAACGAATCTGCAATTAGGTTGAAATGTGAATCTATAATCTAAATTATCAAATTTAGAATTGAGCGAGAAGGGAGCATCGCCAGTTTTGCTCCAAAGCGATAGTTAAATCTTTAATTAGATTTGAACGTGAAATGGTAATTAATTTTACCGATAACACCACGGTGTTAGATATGGAGTATTACCAGTTTTGCTTCATGGGATGAATAGGTTGGGATTGGGAAATAAAATAAATAACTACTTCGTTACGGTTCGCTAATCTCGACTAGTTGGAAAAACCATAATTTGGTTTTAAATGACATCCAAAGGAAGATTACAGGATAAATTTTAAAGAATTTATCTTGGATAAAATTAATGGGAACCTTTCCCTAAGAATGTGGAATTTAGAAACTAGCTGTAGGTTGGCTAACAAGAATGGTTTCCTGGGTATTGATCTGATGTTGGTTTCGGCCTTCGGGGTTAATGTTTGGGAAATTGTTCTCTTGCTAATTTGCGGTTAGTGACTAATGAATTGGAATGAGGCGTATGTTGTGTTTGTGTTACATTTGTTTTTAATATACGCGGGTTGTTCGGAAAGGTCGGGTTTATACCCATTCTGAATAACCGATTCGACGATTTGTCGAAGATGAAGACGGTGGTCGAAGACCGGAAGTCTTCACATCGTTTGGATAATTACCGACGATCCTGATTGGGCTGTACACCCAAGAGGATGGAAATAGTTGGTGGTCGTCCAGACGTACTTGGAGATTGATGGATGTGCGAGGAAAGTGCCTCCGGTTTCGTTCAGACCCAGAACGGACTTGTAAATGGATTGTGTGTCTGACATTAGATTTTATTCTGTGTTGATTGATTTCTGTTAAATATATATCTGCTTGGCGGCGGAGAATTTATTCTCTTGCTTAACGGCCTTCTCTGAGACGTACGAGCTTAGAGGTTATATATCGATAGATATCAATCGCATAGCATGAATTGCCTGTGTGGCATGCTAAGTTGCAATGATCAAGGCTTCTGTTGAAAAGCAAAGTCTTGTGGTTGATGATCAAAGCATGCCTACGTGGCAGCTTTGTGTATAACGTGAATTCGCGAGCCTCACACCTCGGTATGAGTTAAAAACGGGATACGGGTCGTTGGGAGAGCACGACGTTTCTTTCTAGCTTTGGTGGTGTCAGTGACTTACCAGCCCTGACATTTATATACTTTTCACCTTTGTGGTTGTTGGAATGAGGCGCCTCGATTATAGGTCTGTAAGGACCGGGAAACGTGTGTTCAGGAATTGCCAATCCTCTAACGTAAGTGAGGACCGGCCCAACCGATCCAAGTGGCTACCCAGAGTGTGTAGTCCTGAGCATTTGCTAGAGTGTCTCGAACGCGGAGAGGAGCTTGCCCCTTGCCTCGACTCATGACGGAAATCCAATTTCCAATACGTGTATTGCGGTTTTAATTGTAGAACTAGTATGGCGACATGATATATGGTACCCATGTCGTCTATGATTTATATTTATGATTGAAACTGTTTTGACACTATACACTTAGTATAGTATCAAATGATTTGTTTTAAACGTACCAAGCATGTTTGGCTATTATAAGGGAAAACCCTATCCTCCGGCTTGCGTTGCATTGTGTGATGGGACCTGGGTCTTATAATAGCTTCATTTTTCGAAAAAGCATTGCGTTGTTTATTGATATGCACTGGTATTCTTGGGAGGAAACCCGTTCCGTGTTATACGGCGTGGTCCCTTGAATTACTCTCTTTTAAAATAAAGTTTTAAATAACTGTTTTAGTTCTCACACCAGTCACATGACTGACCTGGAGTTTATTGTTTTAACCTAAACTCTGGGTGCCCCTATTTTCCGCACGGGCAGCTAGTAGTTTTGGTTTTGCAGATTTATATTCACAGGATCCTGGTTTACAGCTGGAATGATATCCGGAAAGCTCTGTATCCGTATATCACCTTCAGTTGTGCTTTGTATTATTTTTCCGCTGCTATGTAATTTATTGTAATCTCTGATAAGTATCGAATGTAATTTATTCATTTATACTTTGTATATTCTTGTATCTGATGGAATTGTTGTAATAGCAATGAAATGTCCTTCCGTCTGCATTCTGATTTGTCCTGTTCTCAACGTTCAGGGGTTTCGAACGGTCTAGATCGGTTTAACGATTGATTCGGATCGAGCGAAATTCCAGGCCGTCACAAAACCATTCTCAAATCCAATTTATTTATTTGAAAACGTTGGATTGTCTTTCTAGTTAATAACTAGTTCATTTTGGTAAAAATATATTTTTATCTTTACAAACGTGGAATTTTACATCCAAATTCTTTCCAAATCATTAATTATGATTTTACACAAATTATTAATATTTTTAATAATTTTATCAAGGCTCGTACAGTAGGTTTCCAATAACGGCCACCGAACTACATCCGTAGCGACCTTGTCCAAATTTGATTTGAATATAATTCCAAATCCAACCATTCAAATTTAAATCTCTTACATTCATTGGAAAACTCTTTTCGATACGAACCCAATGGTTCCGGTTTTAGGAAAATCCGACGGTCGGATCTCTCGTAATATCAATTCGAAGTCAATGGCCGAAATTCGCAAACGGCCGCGGCGCGGCGCGTTCTATTCAAGCAATTAATATATATATAAATAATATAATATATATTTCATTCAAAACGTATTTTATAAATTCATTTTAAAATGATTCCCACTTTCATTTCAATTTTAAATCAAAATTGAATACTCCTTATCATTATAATATTTAAATGATAATATTTTCAAAATATCAGATTTTGTAACCATTTCCTTTTCGATATTCATTCTAAAAATAAATAAAATCGATATAAAAATTGTTCACATTAAATGGCGCATATCTAATCCATACGGCTTCATATATTTCAATATTTTCATGTCCATCCAAAATCGGACATCAAATTCACATTTTAATCCTTTACGGAATTTATTTTAAAATATTCGTTCTTTCTAAATTGGAATCAGACATAGTCAATTACCATATAATTTTATTTATATGGATTTCATACAACACATGTATACAACAATGATAACTAATCAACCATCATCCAGAGTGCATTACACAACTGCATAAGCATTAAATATAAATAATTAACACTTACAACAGCCTGCCAACCAATCGATTGACATACAACTAAACAATTGGGATTAGTGTATGTCAAATATCATCCTAATACCCATGTGGGGTTTCAACAAATACTTAATATTATTTGTGCAGTTGAGCGATGTGTAAAATTTATCGTCCCAATCAATATTAGTTAAATGGGTGTACATAAACAAATCATCTGATTTGTAAATGAGTATTTATTTTCACTTCAGGAGAATTTTATGCCGTTTACATGTACGTTAAAAATTATATTTTTAATGATTAAATATTTATTTCAACACTTGACTATTTTATATAGTTCATATACACATTAAAAATTATATTTTTAATGAACAATATTTATTTCAGAAAATTTCGGCATTATAACGGCACGATATTAGAACTGGAGTAATGACTGGCATTACCCTCTCCTGATACTGGCTCGCGCCATACACAATAAACAATTCAGTCAACAAAACCCAAATACAATCATTTCACCATAATATAGTCAATTTCACCACAATACAATCCAAACAAACAACCATGGTTTATACAATAAATAGTGTCGGGAGCTACTAAGCTCCGTCTACAACCTATAATATATTTAACTGTAAAATAATTTGAGTGAGAAAGGGTTCTCACGTTGGGATCCACTCCGCCGTGCTTTTCTGTTGCTTTGATTTACTGTTCTGGTTCCAGAATTTGCAAACGAGCTCCAATCTTCATATGGTCATTTTTTTCTAGCTTAAACGCGCCATTCCGGACAACTTTCGCCTAGTGGCATTGCTTCCGAAAATGCTCCATTTCTCCAGAATTCGCGAAAAGACATTATTTGGACTGTTGACTGTGGATGTGTTTTCCGGGTGACTCCGCAATCCAAAATATAGCTTCCATATAGTCAACTCGAAGAGAAAATCGTCCTCTTCGATTTTGGCACTGGAGTTTTGGCTATAGGGACTCAGTTTGGGAGATATGGGATAAAGGAGGTCAAGGGGTTTAATGTAAATACGGGTATTTTATAAAAATGGATTTTCGGTCAATGGGGGTCCACCGTTGGAGGTGATGGAGCTCAGAGGCGGCGGCTGGGTCGGAGGTGGTGGCGGAGTGGTTCGTGTGGTCAGCGCGGGTGATGGAGGGCCTACAGCGGCGGTTTTGGGTCTGAAAGGGTTTGGGGACGTCGAAGTGAGGCCGGAGAGGGAGGAGGATCGGAGGGGGCGGCGACGGTCCGTCGACGGAGGCGCAGGCGGCGCGACGGCCTGTAGGGCGGCGGCGTGGCTGAGAAAGGAAGGGCGATGGGGTTTTGAAATTTTTGGGCGGGTCTGAAGCGTTGACCGTGGGTGAATGTGGTTAGGGTTTTGACCTGGCCCCTTTTATAGAAAATAATTTATATTTTTAAATTCCAAAAATGCTTGTCTACTAATCCGAACTCCAAATCACACCCAGTGATTGTCGCCCTTAGCTAAATACGCCCATTCCGGACATAATGGGATAGGTTTTGTAAGCTAATTCAATCGTTTCGATCAGTTTTTATCATAAATAAAATATAAATCAATATATTGAATTTGAAAATACATTTTTAATTTACAAGGGACACATACTGACTCCAAAAACTCTAGAAAAATAAATCTAGCTATGTTTTGACGATACGGTCCCAACAAAACTAATTTCATTGAATTTGGAGACCGTTTGAAAAATGGTCATTTTCCAGTCAATTAAATTCAAACTGAAATTGCTAAACGCGTTTAAATTCACCACGCTCACATATTAATTCCAAAAATTATGAAAACTGGAATATAGCAATAATTTGACATTACGGATCCAACAAAAGTTGTTTCGTCGAAAACGGAGGTCGTTTGCAAAATGGCTATTTTTAAGCGCTATATATTATATTAAAATATATATAAATTCCATAGCGACTATTCTGAATTTTAAATTGTGCGTAACTTACAATTTATAAAGTGAAATCTCAGTTTCTTACATTCGTTAGAAAGATATTATTAAACATATTCAATTATTTCTGGTTTTACTGAAATCCGATTTATTTTGAATTCTATACATTCATTTGAAATTTAAAATCGAATTTTCAAACTACCGCGCCATTTTAAACTCGTTTTATAATTAAAATAAATTTATTCATTCTAACTTCGATTTAAATAATTTTTTAGTCGTTATTATTTAAAATAAATAATTTTAAATATTCAAAACCCATTAAAATAGCTAAAATAAAAATTTTAAATTGGTTCTGAAATTCTGGGTTGTTACATTTTAATACCCGAAAAAGTATTTCCGTCCAAGTTAAAAAAGTCCTTACAAAGCTTAGAGAAATTCACGGCTACAAGTGGGTCGGGGGAACCACCGTAGTGGGTGCTGGAACCTGCCTATGTTCTTGTCCCTCAACTAGCGTCGTAGTTTATAAATATCTATGGAACCAACTGGGAATAGGAACCCCCTCAGGAAGATTAGGGGTTACCAACATGCTGCACAAAAGAAAGAATAGAAATTTAAAATTCGAAGGAATCAATGGAACGTTGTACTTGACTAGAGGGGATTTATTTTATTTTCAAAAATAACTTTTGCCTTTTGAAAAAAAATAAGTTTTCTTTCTAAAAGTTTTATATTCAAAACAAAAATTATTGATCTTATAACCTTAGGCTCTGATACCAAATGTAACACCCCACACCCTTTAATGTTATCCTATCATAGAATCTCATTAAGAAATATGGAGCATTGTGAGTATAAAGACAAATAACATCACAAAGACTAAGATTTCACAAGAAATAAAATAAATTCACAATGGAAGAAATAGACAATTTCTATTTACATTAAAAATGACAAAAACCATCTTCATTATTTCAACCAGATCAAACTGTCTTAAAATACCATGTCTAAAATCTCATTCATAATAGAAATATCATAGCACCATAATAGTATCCCAAAATAGCCAAAAAGTTCCAAGCAAAAAATAGAAAGAAATAAAACAATACATATCTGCAAGATTCTTCCGAGATAAAATCAACTAAGCAGTCCAAGCTAAGCACTTCCTCCCTAAGGGCCCGGGGGAAGAAAAAGGAAAGAAGAAAAGGAGAAATAGGTCTGACAAAAAGTTTGGTGAGTTGTAGTGATTACTAGTACGATTGATAAGCGAAAGAAAATATATAAAATAATAGTTCAAGTGTCATAAATGGGTAAATGTCTATGCACACCTAAAAGTGAACAAATGGAACAGAGATAACAAAAATGATACAAAGATGTAGGTGTTCTCATTTGCAAGACGCGATATTGATGACTGTTTTGCACTTCTATGAATTCAAAACGAAACAATAATTAGGAAGAAGTTCCTAATACTACCCAATCGATTGGCTACAACGAATCACGAGTAACCTATACCCACTATAGGTTCGGGTTTATCAGTCCTTATCCATTAGCCAAAAGAGAGAACCTTATTCATAGGTATCAAAGTGGCTTATGTTCCCAAATCGGTCCAGTGCATGCACATTGACCCACCGAAACACACTCATACGCTCCAATTGGACCGATTTACATCCACAACAAAAGATGGTGCGTGCCTGTAACAACCCAGAAAATTAGAACCAATTTAAAAATTTTAATTTGACTATTTTAATGAATTTGGAATATTTAAAATGGTTTATTTTAAATAATAACAACTAAAAATTTATTTGAATCGAAGTTAGAACGAATAAATTTATATTAGTTATATAACGAGCCTGAAATGGTGCATCAATTTGAAAATTCAACTTTGAACTTTGACAGAATGTAAAGGATTCAAAATAAATCGGATTTTAGTAAAACAAAAAATATTTAAATCTGTTTAAAAATATCTTTCTAATGGATTTGAAAAATTGAAATTTCATAGTAGGAATAAAAAGTTATGGTCAGTTGAATATTCAGAATAGTCGCTATGAAAATTAATATAAATATAGCCCTTAAAAATAGAAATTTTCCAAACGACCTCTGTTTTCGATGAAACCACTTTGGTTGGATCCGGAATCTCAATTTATTGCTATGTTTAAAATTCCACAATTTTTGGAATTAATATGTGAGTGTGGCAAAAGAAAATGCGTTCGGTAATTTCAGTTTGAATTGGATCGACTTGAAAAAGTCCATTTTTCAAACGGTCTCCAAATTCAACGAAATTGATTTTGTTGGGATCGTATCGTCCCGACATAGCTAGATTTATTTTTTGGGAATTTTTGGAATCAGTATGTGACCCCGGCAAATTAAAATGTACGTTCGAATCCAAATTTGAATGTTTTATATTTTAATTTGAAGAAAAACTAACTGAAACAGTCGAATGGGCTTACGAAACATATTCCATTGTGTTCAGAATGGGGGTATTTAGCTAGAAGCGTCAATCGTTGGGTTTGATTTGGAGTTCGGATTAGAAAACACTATTTTTGAAATAATATATATATGGGCCAATAAAATAATTCCTTTCATAATTTATATTTTCCCAAAAAAATAAAAAAATAAACCGTAAACCCCCGCGTTCGATGACGGAAACCCTTTTACCACTTCCAGCCCCGATTCTGGCCAATCCACTCGATAAAATCCTTTGCTCCAGTTAAGGTTTTTGTAGATCTCCTCTCCACCTTCAAATCCAAACCAACTGCACCCATTATCATGTTGTATTTTCGTGAACCACCTGCTCGAAGTCCGGAACTTCAAACCGCCGCCGCTACTCTGATTCGCCGCCGAGCTCAACACAACTGCAAGCATCAGGCGCGTCTCCCCTACCTCTTCGACGTGCCACAATTCGATTACCCACTCGTGTTTCGGATTGGAAGAAAATCCTAAACCTAGTTTTGAACGGTGCTGAAAGGTATACGGCTTGGTTTATTTTAAAGGATTATAACGCTTTAAAGCGTTGGAAAGTGTGATTTATTTATAAAAATTATATCTTTTTCGTATGTTGTTGAAATCCAGTGCAACAAGAGACACCGGGACCATGGCATCATACCCTACGTTCTAGGAGAGACTAGATCGCATTTGGAGCTTTCTACGAATTACAAAGGAGTGGAACCCAAAGTGAGATTTTTAAATTCAAATTAGAATGGAATTGCGATGTATAAATTATATAATCGATGTATAAATTATATAAGCGTTGTATATCTCGTTTACAAGCGTTGTATAAATTATATATGTGATGTATAAGTTATATATACGTTGTATAAATCATATGTGTGTTAAACGGAATTGAAATGAAATTGAATGGAAATATATATATATATATATATATATATATATACACACACACACTCCCCTCGTCCACAGACCATGGACGATATAAATTATTTGGATCGTGATTGTGAATGATTGATAGTAGTGGCAACAAATTTGGTTGTGTTTGTGGTATATTCATTGTGTAGTGAAAATGAATGATATTGTGGAAATCATTGAAATGAAATTATTGTAATGCTGCAAGGCCTAGAATTGCAAAGGAGCCGTGCTAGACACGGTGCCCATGCTAAATACCCTGCCGTTATAATGCCGAAATTTCCTGAAATATTCATGTGTAGTTAAATATTAATGTGTTGTTAAATATTCATGTTTAAAATAAATTGTTTGAACAATAAAAATCACATTTTTATTGTATATATGAATCACTAAAAATATTCATGATTGAAATAAATATTTTGAACAATAAAAATCACATTATTATTTTATATATGAATCACTAAAAATATTCATGTTTGAAATAAATTGTTTGAACAATAAAAATCACATTTTTATTGTATATATGAATCACTAAAAATATTCGTTTTTGAAATAAATTGTTTGAACAATAAAAATCACATTTTTATTGTATATTTGAATCATTAAAAATATTCATGTTTGAAATAAATTGTTTAAACAATAAAAATCACATTTTTATTGTACATATGAATCACTAAAAATATACATGTTTGAAATAAAATGTTTTAATAATAAAAATCACATTTTTATTGTATGTATGAACCTTTAAAAATAATTAAAGGTTGAAATAAATATTTGTTGAATGAAATTAATATTTTTAACATGTATATGAAGTGTTAAAAATAACAGTGTGTTGAAATAAATACTTGTTAGTGGAAAATAATATTTTTAATATGTATATGAAGTGTTAAAAATAACCGTGTGTTGAAATAAATATTTGTTGATTGAAAATAATATTTTTAACATATATATGAAATGTTAAAAATAACCGTGTGTTGAAATAAATATTTGTTGATTGAAAATAATATTTTTAACTTGTATATGAAGTGTTAGAAATAACCGTGTGTTGAAATAAATATTTGTTGATTGAGAATAATATTTTTAACATGTATATGAAGTGTTAAAAATAACCATGGGTTGAAATAAGTATTTGTTAGTTGAAAATAATATTTTTAACATGTATATGAAGTGTTAAAAATAGTCATGTATGGAAATAAATATTTGTTCGCTAAAAATATTATTTTTAGCGTAGATATGCATATATATACACATGCTAAACAGGTAAATGGATTTGCTGTTGAGTAAAGAATTTATTTGCATGCTCGACAAATAGGTAAACCTTAATTAGTTGGCTGCGTAATTTTATTTATATATCAACTCCTGTGAATGCCATTGGATGCGGTGTGCTGGTTGTTCTGTGTGAGATTACAAACGTCGCCATAGGATAGTAACAATTAATTTTGAACTACATTACATGGCATACTTCTTGAAGATAGCATACTCTACCATATACCACATAAGCATTTGAAGCTTATGTGACGAGGTTGGAATTACCATACAAGCGAGAGGCTTGTATGGCGATGACTGTATTTCAGGTTGAATCGAAGATGAACTATTGATGTCATAACATATCATATTCCATATAAGCATTTGGAGCTTTTATGACGAGGTTGAGATTACCATACAAGCGAGATGTTTGTATGGCGATGATTGAATTACGGGTTGAACCGAGGACTGATATGGACAAAAAAAAATATAACGGTAAATTGTCAGATTAAATTAAAAACCCCACACGGGTGTAGAGTTGACAATAATCACGTCTCTCTAGTTACTACATATGACATAAGGATTATTTATTTTTCAACACTGGACGAGGTGACGAGATTTATCTCTGGAGTAATTTTACACACTACCTCGGGCATGGAATAGGACACTAAAAATTGTTTATGCCTATATCGGATTTATTGGGTGCCTAATACGGCCAAATAAATTTCCAAACCCCTCCCCGTACGAAGGAGGTTATGGCGAAATTTTTCGAAATTTAAAGGCATTAGCCAATTTTTGGAGTGAAAACAGTTTGGAAATCGTCGAATGAATTATATATATATATATACTAAAATAAAACGAATTGCGCAGCTGCAATTCGCGTTTTGGAATCTTAATTTTAAACGATTATACCGAGAAATCCGACAATCGGATTTCCCCGAAACTGAAACTGTTGGGTTTACTTTGGAAAAATCTTTCCAACGATATAAAATTTGTTGAGATCCAATGGTTAGATTGTGTAAAATATTTAATTCAAATCTAAATAAAAACAGGGCTAGAATGAATTATATATATATATATATATGAATTAAAATAAAACGAATCGCGCAGCTGCAATTCGCGTTTTGAAATCGTAAATTTAAATGATTATACCAAAAGATCCGACCGTCGGATTTCCCCGAAACTGAAACCATCGGGTTTGCTTTGGAAAGATCTTTCCAATGATATTAACTTCCTTAAGATCCAACGGTTAGATTTTGAGAAATATGTAAATAAAATCTGAAGAAAAACTACGCCAGCGGCGCGTTATGACCCGAAGCGTCGTTTAATTAAAACGAGCCATTTTTAAATAAATAAAAATAGAGATAAATCATTATAAAATATATATAGTGATATGGAATGGAAATAAACCGACTTTACTTGGTTTATCAGATATTTTGATGGTTAGATGTGTTTGACATGAAAATTATATTAATGAACTAAAATGTGGATATCAAATAGTTTAACCGTAGAAAGAATTGATTTGAATTCTATATATATGTGAATTATTTGAAAAGGCCGAGTTAATTCTCATTTCAAATAATTGATCGACGATTAAAAGTCGAAGATATGAAGACGGTGCAAGACCGGTGATCTTCACATCATATGGATTGCTATTGATGCCTTAGATATGGGTAGCTCCCTTAACGAGGTTACAGTGGTAGTGGTCTGGACGTACTTGTTGATCGTCCAAATGTGCGAGGGCCTCTCTTCTGTATTGGACGTATGGAACGAGGAATAAGGTGCCTCCGGTTTCGTTCAGACCCAGAACGGATTTGTAAATGGATGTGTGCCTGACGTGTATTATGTGTTGTATTCCTTGATCTCGACTAAATATACATCTGTTTGGCAGTGGAGAATTTATTCTCTTGCTTAACGCCCTTCTTTGAGACGTACGAGCTCAGAGGTTGTATATCGGTAGACATCAATGGTATGGTATGGATTGACAGCGTGGCATACAAAGATGCAAATAACCAAGGCTTTTGTTGAAAGCAAAGTCTTGTGGTTGATGATCAAAGCATGACTTTAATATAGCATAGATTTGTGTATAGCGTTGATTCGCGAGCCTCACACCTTGTTATGATTCAAAAATGGGATATGGGACCCAAGGAGAACATGATGTTTCTTTCTAGCTATGGGTGGTGTCATGGTATGAAGCCATGACATTTATATATTTTTACCTATGTGGTTGCTGGAATGCGAGGCGCCTCGGTTATATCGGTTACTACGGAGCCGATGGATAGGTCTATAGGACCGGGGAACGTGTGTTCAGGAATAATTAATCCTCAAACGTAAGGGAGGACCGGCCTTGGAGGATCCAAGGGTTCTCTGCAGGGAATCCTGAGGCATTTTCTAGAGTGTCTCAAAGCCGACGAGGAGTACATCCCTTGCCTCGACTCATGATGGAAATCCAATTTCCAATACGACACGGCGGTTTTGATTGTAAACCTATATATGGCGACATGATATATGGTACCCATGCCATCTATGATTGATACATTATGATTGAAATTTCTTTTGAAACATACATGCACTAGTAATAATATCAAATGATTTTGTTTTATACGTATCAAGCATATTTGGCCGCTATAAGGTAAAACTCTATCCTCCTGGTTGTGTTGCATTGTGTGATGGGACTTGAGTCTTATAATGGCTTCATTTTTATAAAAAGCATTGCATGCACTGGAAACCACTAGAGGAAACCCGTTCCGCGTTAGTGGCGTGGTCCTATGATTTAACTTATTATTATTGTTTAACCAATTAAGTAGATTTCTCATACCAGTCCCATGACCGACTCATAGTTTGTTTCCACTTGCAAACTCGGGTGCCCTTATTTTTACGCGGGCAGCCCAGTGACAGGTTACAGGATGTATTTTGGCTTAGCACTATAGCATGGATTGCGTTTTTAGCCGATGGCGAGGACTAGCTTTCTCTGTATTTTGGCTATTGACATTTTTTCATGTATTATCTTATGTATATGTATCACTGATCGCGATGTAGACTGATTTATCTCTATTATGTATTATCTGATGTATATGTCCCAGTGATCTTGATGTAGACTAATCATTTCCTTTATGCACTAAGTTGTATCCTATGACTGTACTACTCTGATGTTTGTTATAATTTATGATTCCGCTGTCATACTGATGTAAATTATTCTATTTCATGTTTATGCTATTATTTGTAATCTGCTAATGTTGATTAATGTGATATATTCCGAATGATTATCCTTAATTCCGTGACACGGGGATTTGGGATATCACAACTGGTATCGGAGCTTTGGTTAATCTTTGTTCTAGAATTAAACTTATTAAACACCTCGTCAAAAATAGAATTGGTAGTGTTCCAAGGCGAGTAGCTCATTAGAGATAGGATTAGTAATGTCCTAGAATGAGCACAGCAGAATAGCATAATAATTTGATCAGTACTTCATTATTTTCCTTACGTCCTTCTGCTTTTACCATTCCTTAAAAATTATCATTTTTGTTGGTCTGACTCTTTTCTTGCTTGTACAGAATTGACTAACATGGCTACTAGAGCTAGAGGCAGAGGGAGAGCAGGCAGAGGCCAAGGAAGGGATGAAATCCCCGCTGCCCAGAATCAGCCTAATCTTGAGGCTGTACTACCACCACCACCGCTCCCGCAATCATTATATCTCGACCGGGTGGCAAAGAAATACAGGAATCTTGGTGGCTTTCCATTCTCACGCAATGGTACAGTAGCTGAAGCACTAGCTTGGTTGAAAACATGCGAGCATATCTTCGTTGCCTTAGAACTTGAGGATCATCGAAAGAGATTTATGGTCGCCTGGTTGCTTAAGGACGAAGCGCTATTTTGGTGGGAGGCCATCACTTTAGACGAGCTAGAGATAGAGATGTCATGGGCTCAATTCAAAGTGGTGTTCAAAGAGAAATTCATCCCTGAGAAGGAGATGGAACGCCTACACGACGAGTTCGCTATCGCACTATTCAGGAATATCTCAACAAGTTCATCCAACTGTACTGTTATGCGCCCGAGCTTGTTCAGAATGCTGAGGAGATTCATCCATGGACTTCGGCATAGGTACCAAAGTAGAACAACGGGGCACATTAACCTTCCATTCGCTGAGATGGTAGAGATGGCATGCAAATATGAAAGCTTGGATAAGAGGAACTTTGAAGAAGACCGTGCAAAGAACCTAACTACCAACAAACGAAAGTCTTCTAGAAATCAACCCGAGGCAAGAAACACAGAAACCGCAAAGCCTCAAGCAAATAGGAAGCCAAGGGGTAAATGCTACAATTGTGACTAGCTCGGGCATTACTCTAATCAATGCAATGTCCCGAAACAGCAGAAGACAAGTCAGTCTCGTCCTAGCTAGAACCGTTCAGACAATAGGGAGTGCTTCAACTGTCATAAGAAGGGGCACATCAAAATCAATTGTCCATTGCTGAAGAATTGTCAAGTGGCACATGTGTATGACAGGGCGGATCGGCCAGCTTCTTCTCAGGAAGCAGGTAAACCCGATGTTCTAGGAGGTACTCTTACTATTAAAAATATTCCTGTTTTAGTACTATTTGACACTGGTGAATCATGTAGTTTCATTTCTAGTAACACCGTTAAAAAGTTAAAGTTAAAAATAAGAGACCTTAAAGAATCGATTAGAGTTCATAATCCGATAGGAGGATCTCTTGTTCTCAGTTCATATTATAGAGTGCCCGTCTCCTATTCTTTCTACCGGTTTCCTATTAATTTGATTGTCGTGATTTTTTCTGAATTCGATGTTATCCTTGGATTAGAATGGTTAACGAAATATGAGGCCGAAGTAAAATGTGCCGAAAGAATAGTTAAAGTTAAAATGAAGTTGGGAGATATTATTATACCATATCACGGCTCAGATTCAGATAGAAAAGAATTTTGGTCCGCGCTAGAAGTTACTCCCACTTTATTAGAAAATATTCCAATCGTTAAACATTATGCGGATGTGTTCGAAGAAGTTGATAGCTTACCGCCACGAAGAGAAATTGACTTCAAAATCGAGCTAATTCTGAATGCAAGGCTAGTAGTGCATTCAATTCGAAGAATGACCTTGAAGGTAAAAGAAAAATTAGGTGATCAAACTCGACAATTGCTATGGAAGGGTCTAATCAAGCCTAGCTTCTCGAATTAGGGAGCAGCCGTAGTATTTGTTCCTAAGTCAGACGGCACGCTCAGATTATGTGTTGATTACCGAGACCTCAACAAGCAGACGCTCAAGAATAAATATCGGTTACCCCGCATAGATGATTTGTTGGATCAATTAAATGAAGCGCAAGTATTTTCCAGAATGGACCTAGCTACAGGTTTCCATCGACTGCGTATTGCCGAAGAATGTGTTCCTTTGACATCTTTCAAATGTCCAGACTTGTTTTATGAGTGGTTAGTAATGTCATTCGGCTTATGAAACGCTCCAGCTTACTTCGTTGATTAAATTCATACTGGTCTTCACTGATGACATTTTAATCTTCTCTAAGTCCGCTAGTGAGCATGAGAAACTTTTAGAACAAGTGTTGGAGATTCTGAGAAAGAACGTCCTAAAAGCTAAATTTTCCAATTGTATATTCTGGCAAGAAGAAAGGAAGTTCCTTGGTCACGTCGTATCAAAGGAAGGAATTTCAGTGGATCCAGGAAAAATTGCAGCTATTCAAGATTGGAAGCAGCCTACTACACACACAGAAGTCTGAAGTTTTCTGGGATTGGCTAGTTATTATCGAAAATTCGTTAAGGATTTTTCGAAGATATCCAGTTCATTGACCAAGCTTACAAAGAAGCACGCAAGATTTAATTGGACTCCAGAATGTGAGGCGGCTTTCCAAGAGCTGAAATTAAGATTGATTACTGCTCCAGTATTAACAAATATCGATGGCAATCAAGATTTGACCATCTATACAGATGATTCTATTGAAGGTGTTGGTATGGTATTAATGCAAAGAGGCCAAGTAGTTGCTTATGCTAGCCATCAGTTGAAACCGCATGAGAAAAGATATGCAACTCATGATCTTGAGTTGTTAGCCATCGTGTTTGATTTGAAAATATGGAGGCACTATTTATTGGGTGAGAAGTTCGACTTATTTACAGATCATCAGTCATTGAAGTATTTGTTCACCCAGAAGGACTTGAACTTGAGACAACAGCGTTGGCTAGAATTTCTTGCGGCGTACGATCTAGATATACTGTATACTCTGGGGAAAGCCAATGTTGTAGCTGATGCGCTTAGCAGAAAGAACGTAATCATCGCTAGTCTTATTATTATGCCTTCATTGATTGATAAAATATCTTCTCTTTAGAAGGATGATCAATTCATTCATAGGATCAGAGAGAGAATTCAGAAAGGCAAACCCTCGAGTTTTCAGATTGATAACAATGAGGTTCTGAGGTTAAAAGGTCGAATTTGTGTTCCAAGCATTCCTAAACTCCGGAGAGAAGTACTGGATGAATGTCACAAATCCAAACTTAGTATCCATCCAGGAGTGAGTAAAATGTATAATGATATCAAACGCACCTTTTGGTGGAGTTCTATGAAAAGAGACATTTCCTTATATGTTAGCAAGTGTTCTACTTTTCAACAAGTTAAAAGCGATCAACAAAAACTCACCGGACTGTTACAACCATTAGAGATTCCAGGATGGAAGTGGGATCAGATTTCCATGGATTTCATAGATGGTTTGCCCCGAACCAGGAAAGGTAATGACCATATATGGGTGATCGTAGATCGTTTCACAAAGACTGCCCATTTTATTCCTATCAAATCGACTAGAACAGCTCAAAGTCTGGCTCAGATATATTTTAAAGAAATTGTCAGACTACATGGAGTTCCCAGTAGTATTGTTAGTGATCGTGATCCGATATTCGCTAGTAAATTCTAAGAAGCGTTCCAGGAAGAGCTGGGGACAAAGTTAAATCTGAGCACCTCATATCATCCTCAAACAGATGGCCAAACTGAGTGGGTGAATCGTATATTAGAAGATTTATTGCGGGCTTGTATTCTTGATTTTGGAGGGTCATGGGAAGATCACTTGCATTTGGCTGAGTTCTCATATAATAACAGTTATCAATCGAGCTTGAAAATGTCACCATTCAAAGCATTGTATGGTAGACCATGTAGATCTTCCGCATGCTGGGTAGAAACTGGCAATCGACTAGTATTGGGTCCCGACATGATTCGAGAAGCTTCAGATAAAGTCGATTTCATTAAGAAACGATTGTAAATAGCTCAAAGCCAACATAAGAGTTATACAGACTCTAGAAGAAGAGATTTAGCATTTTCTGTTGGTGATTATGTATATTTGAGAGTTTCTCCGATGAGAGGAGTAGTCCGATTCGGGAAAACAGGGAAGTTGGCACCAAGATTTATTGGTCCATTTCCTATACTTGAAAGGATTGGAACTCTTGCTTATAGGGTTCAACTGCCTGATTGGTTGCCATGAGTGCATGATGTATTTCACGTGTCTCAACTTCGAAAGCATGTGCATGATCCAGATCTAGTTGTAGAAGAAGCAGCGCAACAAGATTTGGATATTACTCTAGAATTAGCAGTTAGAAGAGAGCCACTGGAAATTGTTGGCAAAGAAACCAAGATTCTGAGGAACAAGAAGGTTCACTTAGTCAAAGTGCAATGGAGCGGAGATCCTAGAGACTGTACATGGGAGACAAAGGATAACATTAAATAGGCTTATCCCAAATGCAGAGTGGACATCTCTGATTAGCTCTAGTGCAAGGTACATTTACAATATTTTGCGTTTCCGTTTTGTTTCCTACTTTACTATTGTTTCCTTTTCGTGGACGAAAAGTTTTAAGTGGGGGAGATTGTAACAACCCGGAAAATCAGAACCAATTTAAAAAAATTAATTTGGCTATTTTACTGAATTTGGAATATTTAAAATGATTTATTTTAAATAATAACGACTAAAATTTATTTGAATCGAAGTTAGAACGAATAAATTTATTTTAATAATATAACGAGCCTAAAATGGCGCGTTAGTTTGAAAATTCAACTTTGAACTTTGACAGAATGTACAAGATTCAAAATAAATCGGATTTCAGTAAAACCAAAAATATTTAAATCTATTTAAAATTGTCTTTCTAACGGATCTGAAAAATTGAAATTTCATAGCGGGAATAAAAAGTTATGGCCAGTTGAATATTCAGAATAGTCGCTATGAAATTTAATGTAAATATAACCCTTAAAAATAGACATTTTGCAAACAACCTCCGTTTTCGACGAAACACTTTGGTTGGATCTGGAATGTCAGTTTATTGCTAAGTTTAAAATTCCATAATTTTTGGAATTAATATGTGAGTGTGGCAAAGGAAAACGCGTTTGGTAATTTCAGTTTGAATTGGATCGACCAGAAAAAGTCCATTTTTCAAACGGTCTCCAAATTCGACGAAATTGATTTTGTTGGGACCATATCGTCCCAACATAGCTAGATTTATTTTTCGGGAATTTTTGGAACCAGTATGCGGCCCCGGCAAATTAAAATGTACGTTCAAATCCAAATTTGAATCTTTTATATTTTAATTTGAAGAAAAACTGACTGAAACAGTCGAATGGGCTTACGAAACATATTCCATTGTGTCCGGAATGGGAGTATTTAGCTAGGGGAGTCAGTCGTTGGGTTTGATTTTGAGTTCGGATTAAAAAACTATTTTTGAAAAAAATAATATATGGGCCAATAAAATAATTCCTTTCATAATTTATATTTTCCCAAAAAAATAAAAAGAAAAACCCGTAAACCCCCTCGTTCGATGACGGAAACCCTTCCACCGCTTCCATCCCCGATTCCGGCCAATCCACTCAGTAAAATCCTTTGCTCCATTTGAGGTTTTTGTAGATCTCCTCTTCACCTTCAAATCCATACCAACTGCACCCATTATCGTGTTGTATTTTTCGAGAACCACCTGCTCGAAGTATGGAACTTCAAACCGTTGTAATTCAAATTAGAATGGAATAGCACTGTATAAATTATATTATCGATGTATAAATTATATAAGTGTTGTATATCTCACATAAAAGCGTTTTATAAATTATATATGCGATGTATAAGTTATATATACATTGTATAAATCATATGTGCGTTAAATGGAATTGAAATTGAAATGGGAATAAATATATTTATATACATATATATACTCCCCTTATCCACAGACCGTGGACGATATATATTATTTGGATTGTGATTGTGAATGATTGATTGTGGTGGCAACAAATTTGGTTGTGTTTGTGGTATATTTATTGTGTAGTGAAAATGAATGATATTGTGGAAATCATTGAAATGAAAGTATTGTAATGCTGCAAGGCCTAGAATAGCAGAGGAGCCATGTTGGACACGATGCCGGTGCTAAATACCCTGCCATTATGATGTCAAAATTTCCTGAAATATTCATGTGTTGTTAAATATTCATGTTTGAAATAAGTTGTTTAAACAATTAAAATCACATTTTTATTGTATATATGAATCACTAAAAATATTCATGTTTGAAATAAATTGTTTAAACAATAAAAATCACATTTTTATTGTATATATGAATCACTAAAAATATTCATGTTTGAAATAAATTGTTTGAACAATAAAAATCACATTTTTATTGTATATATGAATCACTAAAAATATTCATGTTAGAAATAAATTGTTTGAACAATAAAAATCACATGTTTATTGTATATACGAATCACTAAAAATATTCATGTTTGAAATAAATTGTTTGAACAATAAAAATCACATTTTTATTATATATATGAATCACTAAAAATATTCATGTTTGAAATAAATTGTTTGAACAATAAAAATCCCATTTTTATTGTATATATGAATCACTAAAAATATTCGTGTTTGAAATAAAATGTTTTAACAATAAAAATCACTTTTTTATTGTATGTATGCACCTTTAAAAATTACTAGAGGTTGAAATAAATATTTCTTGATTGAAATTAATATTTTTAACATGTATATGAAGTGTTAAAAATAACCATGTGTTGAAATAAATATTTGTTAGTTGAAAATAATATTTTTAACATGTATATGAAGTGTTAAAAATAACCGTGTGTTGAAATAAATATTTGTTGATTGAAAATAATATTTTTAACATGTATATGAAGTGTTAAAAATAAGCGTATGTTGAAATAAATATTTGTTGATTGAAAATAATATTTTTAACATGTATATAAAGTGTTAAAAATAACCGTGTGTTGAAATAAATATTTGTTGATTGAAAATAATATTTTTAACATGTATATGAAGTGTTAAAAATAACCGTGTGTTGAAATAAATATTTGTTGATTGAGAATAATATTTTTAACATGTATATGAAGTGTTAAAAATAACCATGGGTAGAAATAAATATTTGTTAGTTGAAAATAATATTTTTAACATGTATATGAAGCGTTAAAAATAACCATGGGTTGAAATAAATATTTGTTAGTTGAAAATAATATTTTTAACATATATATGAGGTGTTAAAAATAGTCATGTATGGAAATAAATATTTGTTCGCTAAAAATATTATTTTTAGCATAGATATGCATATATATACACATGCTAAACTGGTAAATGAATTTGCTGTTGAGTAAAGAATTTATTTGTGTGCCCGACAAATAGGTAAACCTTAATGAGTTGGCTGCGCAATTTTATTTATATATCAACTCCTGTGAATGTCATTAGATGCGGTGTGCTAGTTGTTCTGTGTGAGATTATAAACATCGCTATAGGATAGTAACAATTAATTTTGAACTACATTACATGGCATACTTCTTGAAGATAGCATACTCTACCATATACCACATAAGCATTTGGAGCTTATGTGACAAGGTTGGAATTACCATACAAGCTAGAGGCTTGTATGGCGATGACTGTATTTCAGGTTGAACCAAAGACAAACTATTGATATCATAGCATATCATATTCCATATAAGCATTTGGAGCTTGTATGACGAGGTTGAGATTACCATATGAGCTAGATGTTCGTATGGCGATGATTGAATTACGGGTTGAACTCAGGACTGATATGGACAAAATAAATATAATGGTAAATTGTCAGATTAAATTAAAAACCCCACACAGGTGCAGAGTTGACAATAATCACGTCTCTCTAGTTATTTGATATGGCACATCGATTATTTATTTTCCAACACTGGACGAGGTGACGAGATTTATCTTTGGAGTAATTTTACACTCCCTCGGGAACATAATAGGACACTAAAAATTGTGTATGCTTATACTGGATTTATTGGGTGCCTAATACAGCCCAATAATTTTCCAAACCCCTCCCCGTACAAAGGAGGTTATGGCGAAATTTTTCGAAATTTAAAGGCGTTAGCCAAATTTTTGGAGTGAAAACAGTTTGTAAATCGTCGAATGAATTATATATATATATATATAAAAATAAAACGAATCACACATCTGCAGTTCGTGTTTTGGAATCGTGATTTTAAACGATTATACCGTGAAATTTGACCATTGGATTTCCCTAAAACTGTTGGGTTCGCTTCTGAAAAATCTTTCCAACGATATAAAATTTGTTGAGATCCAACGGTTAGATTGTGTAAAATGTTTAATTCAAATCTAAATAAAAATAGGGCCAGAATGAATTATATATAAATTAAAATAAAACGAATCGCGCAGTTGCAGTTTGTGTTTTGAAATCGTAACTTTAAATGATTATACCGAAAGATCCGACCTTCGGATTTCCCCGAAACCGGAACCGTTGGGTTCGCTTTGGAAAGATCTTTCCAGCGGTATTAACTTCGTTAAGATCCAACAGCTAGATTTTGAGAAACATGTAAATCAAATCTGAAGAATAACAGCCCCAGGGTCGTGTTATGACCCGAAGCGTCATTTAAATAAAACGAGCTATTTTTAAATAAATAAAAATTGCGATAAATCGTTATAAAATATATATAGCGATATGGAATGGAAATCAACCGATTTTACTTGGTTTATCAGATATTTTGATGGTTGGATGTGTTTGACATGAAAATTATATTAATGAACTGAAATATGAATGTCAAATAGTTTAACCATAGAAAGAATTGATTTGAATTCTATATATACATGAATTATTTAAAAAGACCAAGTTAATTCTCATTTCAAATAATTGATCGACGATTAAAAGTCGAAGATATGAAGACGGTGCAAGACCAGTGATCTTCACATCATATGGATTGCTACTAATGCCTTAGATATAGGTAGCTCCCTTGACAAGGTTACAGTGGTAGTGGTCTGGTCGTACTTGTTGATCGTCCGGATGTGCGAGGGCCTCTCTTCCGTATTGGACATATGGAACGAGGAATAAGGTGCCTCCGGTTTCGTTCAGACCCAGAACGGACTTGTAAATGGATGTGTATCTGACGTGCATTTTGTGCTGTATTCGTTGATCTCGACTAAATATACATATGTTTGGCGGCGGAGAATTTATTCTCTTGCTTAACGCCCTTCTCTGAGACGTATGAGCTCAGAGGTTGTATAGGTAGACATCAATGGTATGGTGTGGACTGACAGCGTGGCATACAAAGATGCAAATGATCAAGGCTTTTGTTGAAAAGAAAAGTCTTGTGGTTGATGATCAAAGCACAACTTTAATATAGTATATCTTTGTGTATAGCGTTGGATTCGCGAGCCTCACACCTCGGTATGAGTCAAAAACGGGATAAGGGACCCAAGGAGAACATGACGTTTCTTTCTAGCTATGGGTGGTGTCATGGTACAGAGCCCAGACATTTATATATTTTTACCTATGTGGTTGTTGGAATGCGAGGCGCCTCGGTTATATCGGTTACTACGGAGCCGATGGATAGGTCCTATAGGACCGGGAAACGTGTGTTCAGGAATAATTAATCCTCGAACGTAAGGGAGGACCGGCCATGGAGGATCCAAGGGTTCTCTGCGGGGAATCCTGAAGCATTTGCTAGAGTGTCTCGAAGCCGGCGAGGAGTACATCCCTTGCCTCGACTCATGACGAAATCCAATTTCCAATACGACACAGCGGTTTTGATTGTAAACCTATATATGGTGACATGATATATGGTATACATGCCGTCTATGATTGATACATTATGATTGAAATTTCTTTTGAAACATATATGCACTATAATAATATCAAATGATTTTCTTTAGACGTATCAACCATATTTGGCCATTATAAGGTAAAACTCTATCCTTCGGGTTGCGTTGCATTGTGTGATGGGACTTGAGTCTTATAATGACTTCATTTTTATAAAAAGCATTGCGTTGTCCAAAAGATTTACTTTATTTCATGCACTGGTAATCACTGGAGGAAACCCGTTCCGCGTTAGAGGCATGGTCCTATGATTTGCCTTATTATTATTGTTTAACCGGTTAAGTAGATTTCTCATACCAGTCCCATGACTGACTCGTAGTTTCTTTCCACTTGCAAACTCGGGTGCCCTTATTTTTACACGGGCAGCCCAGTGACAGGTTACAGGATGTATTTTGGTTTTGCACTATAGCATGGAGTGCGTTTTTGGCTGATGGCGAGGACTAGCTTTCTATGTATTTTGGCTATTGACAGTTCAGCCTTTATTATCTTATGTATATGTACCGCTGATCGCGATGTAGACTGATTTATCTCTATTATGTATTATCCGATGTATATGTCCCAGTGATCTTGATGTAGACTGGTCATTTCTTTTATGCACTAAGTTGTATCCTATGACTGTGCTACTCTGATGTTTATTATATTTTATGATTCCGCTGTCATACTGATGTAAATTATTCTATTTCATGTTTATGCTATTATCTATAATCTGCTAATTTTGATTAATGTGTTATATTCCGAATGATTATCCTTAATTCCGTGACATGGGGTTTTGGGATATCACAGTGCCCTTGCCTCATTAAGACTGAAAATCATAAAAAAGTGTATGCTATGTTGAATGGATCCGAACAAATATATAACTCGGCCAAATCCCCAACCCTTGATTTTCCCCTCCCTACAAAAAATTCAATATATTAGTCCCCTAATTTACCCACATACTATAAATTAATATGTTCATATTAAAGCCTGACAACAAAAGGTACTAGGCTCATAATTTACCCACACATTGTAAATCAATATGTACATATAAGGCCTGACCATGACAATCTAGTTTAAGCTTATAATTTAGCCATACACTGTAAATTAATATATTCATATTACAGTGTAACAACGAAAGTACTAGGCTCATAATTTACCCACACACTGTAAATCAATATGCACATATTAATCCTAAATGTTCCTTCCAAATATTCTAAGTCATATTGCAAATAAATTATTTGTGTTTTATTATGATTTCCAATTATCATAATTATGCAATTTTCATATTACAGTCGATTTCTATCAAAATCTATCAATTATGCATTTATACAGTTTAATTTTCCTTAATTTAGTTATTCCCTCTTAATTGCAGTTTCGATATTTTCAAATTAATCCTCAATTTTTATTATTTCTATTCAATTAATTCTATTCCCAATCCAAATGCATAATAAATGAAAAAGAGAAATAATCCATCACAAATATACAAGCATACATGTTCAAGAAAAATAGAAAAAGGAAAGAAGTGATCTAACACAATAGCCTACACAAATATGAATCAAAACCATAAAAATAGACAAAAGAAATTCAGAAAGAATTAGAGACAACGGAATCTGAAGTCAAACTTTAAAAAAAATCTGAATCTAAAAACTGTGAGTAATCTAGATCTGAAACAAGTACAATTACTAATTTATAGATTTAGCTTTTGCTTAATATAAATATAGAAATCACATAATCTCACCTAAATCTGCAAATCCAATGGCCCCAGTAGGAAATTCCCAAAAATCTATGAATAAACAGTACTCCAATTTGTGCGTGAACAACTTTATTTTTATTTTGGAGAAGAAGGGTGTGGTAGAGGCATAGAAGTAAAGAATGAGAATTGCGGGGAACAGGTGAGGAGTATAGATTTATTTATAAATGAGGTAGGGAGTTCTAGGCCCTTAGATAAATAGTTCTTTGATCCCAGCCTTCAAATCCATGCCAAAAAAGAACAATCCCCAAGCTCCAAGCAAACTCCATTCTGTGCCAGGCACGAGAACGTGCCTGGTCGAATTACATGGGTTAACCCACCTCCCAAGTGGGTCGGCATAGGGGTCAACCCAGCTGGGATTGGGTCATTCCAGTCATTATGTTAATTAAGGGTAATTATTTTGTTTATCTGTTTTGTTTTATTTTAAATTCTGATTTGAATTTCAATATTCAATTGTTCATAACTTATTCGTTTTAAGTCTGTTTTACGCAAACCAAAAGTCTAACTAAACCAGAAAATCGTAAAGGACCTAATGGTGCAAACCCCGTTCCCCAATTCCCATTATTTTACAACTTATATTTTAATTAATTAATTTGTTAATTAATTATTATTCGTTAAAGTTTGGTTTGTTACAGTCCTACTCTAATGCTTCTTCAGCCGATATTTGATGTCTTCGAAGGCCTCTTTTATCTTTTTAAAGGCTCATTTCTCAGGCTTTTCTCTTAATGCCTTTGGCGATATTTTTCTAGGGTCCTTCGAAAGCTACTTTTGGTCCCTGCAAAAGCTTTATCTCACAAGTCTTTGCTATCATTCTTTCATACTTTTTATCATATGAATATTCCCATTAACATTTAGCTCTCACTAGTATGTAAGAAGCTTTTGTTCTTTAGGACAAATCCAAGTGATCCTTTTAACCACTGAAATATTAATTGCCTCTTTAGTTCCTACAATGCTATTATATAAGTAATTCAAATTTCATGATTTATGTTACCCCAATCTCCATGGAGAAGGGTTAACTTTCTTTTAAAAATAAATGGTTACTTCCCTGACTATCATTTGCAAGCTAATGACTAAGAGATGATCATCATCCCTTACTTATGCATTTATTTGTCAAAAGTTGTTGAAAGACAACAAATAATTATCCCATTAATA
Organism: Allium sativum; assembly: GCA_030737875.1. Taxonomy (NCBI): domain Eukaryota; kingdom Viridiplantae; phylum Streptophyta; class Magnoliopsida; order Asparagales; family Amaryllidaceae; genus Allium; species Allium sativum. The sequence goes on along the minus strand of CM060923.1, from coordinate 222,916,074 downwards.
AAAAGCTTTCTTGAAAAATCTCTGGAAGTCTTACCAATTATTAATCTATAATGAGATCAAACCCAAATTGAAAGATTCCTCAATATTCTCTAGCTTGGAAAGCTGAAGGTTAGTTTAGATAAAAACTACATAAATTAGTTTAAATTTCAGCCATTTGATTCCATTGAAATATACTTAATAAATTCATTCAAAGATTAGTATAATCATCATGTAATAGGTGAAAATAAGAAAACCATCAAAATGCAAATTTCAAAAGAATGCTTATTGATTAAAATGTCAGAAATTTATCAGAATGGTTGTGATCCTTCAACAATCACAAGTAGCAAAACAATAATGAAAGCATCATAGAATTAAATTGATGGCCATTATAAGCGAAAGAAATGGAATTTCATTAAGAAATCCTGAATAACCGTAAATTTGGAAATATCCAAAGACATTCGAATGCATCACATAATTATTCTGAAAGCAACAAAAATATATCTAAAAGATCTAGAAAATCCTGAAATTGAAGAATTGAAATTTACTCGAGATTTCCAACTTACAAGTAATAACAAATTGAATTCCTTATAATAAAAAGTACAAACCACTCCCTTGTGGGTTGAACCAAATTGGAATTTCCAAAATTTACAGAAGTATTGAAAATCATTAAATCAAGAAAATTATTTAAGCAAATGCATCATCTATTCGAAAGGAAATAAATCAGAAATTCATGCAGTAATTGGGGAGTAAAGAAATAATCTCAAAATTCGTCAGGGACGTAAAAATAATACTAAAATACTTCAATGATAATCTAAATTATAAATAATTCAAGTGTAGATAACAAAAAAATAATATCAAAAGTGTAAGTCATCAAATCAAAATTGTTCAATATGATGGAATATATTAAATTTGACACCGTCAGGAAGGAAGGACATAAAATTTCCCTAGAGATTCAGGGAATATAGCTCTTATGTATTATAAAATGAGGACATTTGTCAAAAGTCAATTCAAATATATCCAAAAGAATCATGTAATTATCCAAATGAATCAAAATTGCTAACTTACGGATGAAAATTTTAAAATGACGAAGACTTAGGAATTCATGCAAAACTACCAACTCGTGGGCATAAATTTATAGCAAGTAAATGATATGAAGTCGGAAGCACTACATAAAGAGTAAACTTCATAGAAATTAGAAAGAGATAAATATACATGAAAACTTTAACCCTTTACTCAACAATGAGTTAAATCCGAATTCATCCAAAAATATCCAATAGAAACATGTAATTAAAAACCATCCAAATAACATCGAAAGAGTAATTACTAAATACAAATGAGATACTCAATGGTAGGAGCATCCAAAAATTGTTGAATAATCTTTATGATCATTAAATAAGGGAATTATCATCTATTCCCTAAAATATTTGAAAAGTAGTATATAATCTGAAATCAACTACACTGAATCAAGAAAGCCATACATATGGTTGTCAATGGAAATCCAAAAAATCTGAAATCCATCCACATTCGCATTCGAAAAGAGGATATATATCCAATATTTGAAGAAACGTATGTGGATATAGGCACGTCTGCATCCGAAAATAACACATCCGCTTTTTTCACGATTATAGCTTAAATAATGTGTATTTTAACATAATTAAATATACTAATTTATTATTTTGCAAAGTTGAAAGTCTACAAAACGCATGTTAATTGCCCAACATTATATATTCTCATCGTATTTTTTATTTTTAGCATTTCGATAATGAGTTGGGTTGAAAGAGCTTAATAATATGCTTAAAAAATCATTTATGTTCAATAAATTATCGACCGTTGGCGGAGCGGATAATTAACCGATATCTGTCTATATTCGCGGATGTGGATATCCGAAAATGATTTCGGATGCAGATATGGCACTATCCGCATCCGAAAGTATCCGTTGACAGCCCTTGCCATACACCAATAAAAATCACCAAGTGAATATATGTTCGTTCACCAGTTTGAGAGCCAGGTAAGAAATTCATGTAAAAATATTCGTAAATGACACGTGATTATAAAGGATCAAAGTATCTTAAAATGTGATTATGAAAATTAGAAGGCTGTCCATGGATTGAAGCATTTAGAAAACCACACTTTAACCAAGGTTTGGTTAATCAATTTTGAATCCACTGAGCAAAAAAATTGAACTTCATCTATACTTGCAAATTCATAAGTTATGCATTGATAAGAAGCAGAAATTATATAATCGGATCCTTCCAATATGCGAAAATGAAGCAAGTTTGGCAACCACATAGTGAATCATAATGAAAATCAGATTTATAGCTTAAATAAGTTAAATTATTATGAAATTAGGATTTATAGCCAAAGAAATTCGAATAAAATCACTAAGTGTAAGCATCAATAATGTAATTATTGAAGAAGAAATTCGTAGAATTGTTTGGTGCAAGAAATTTAGAGTTTTTGAAAGCATTGCAAATTGGCTAAGGAGTGGTAATATTCAGAGCAATGTATAGTAGCTGAACTATTAGATCTATTTCTAGAATAAATTAATCCTATTAAGCTTTTTAGCTATATAACCTTTCAGCAAGAGTTTCGTTAAGTTTTCTAGCCATTTGACCATTCAGCGGAAGTTCTGTTTGTTGTTTTAGCTATTCAACCATTCAACAGTAGTTTTATTCAGTCATCTGGTTAATCCAGCCGTTTGACAGATCTATAGGGTAGTTTTGTTTGGTCGCTTACCTATTCAACCTCTCAGCTAAGTAATTTCGTTTGGCCACTTAGCTATTCAACTATTCAACTAAGTAGTTTTGTTCATTTTTTTAAAGCTTATATGGCTGTTAATACCTTATTCTAATTCTTAGTATATAGTGGAAATGATCAAGCTTATTGCTATTCTCAAATCAGATGAAATTTGATTTACCTATCGTAGTGGTTTGTTTGGCATTTCTAATATCGTAGAAAATAATGATTTTTATTTAATCTCCTGTTCCCTTCGTTAAATCTTATGTTCACACATTTAATTAACGTATCTTCAATGGAATTTCTATTTTTCTTTTACAAGGAATCTTTTGCCTCTTTTAAGTATGACCTGACTATCTTTCTCTTACATAAAAGGTATCCTTCATCATTGGATACAATATTTCGATTAACCTTTTTAGAAGAAAATACCTTACTCATACAGAAATGAAGATAATGAGATGAACAGTCAGTCCTCTACGATGGAGAGACCTTTTGACAGATAAAAATAGGCGTACGAACCCCTTAGTTTAGGCTATTTAGCTCTCACCCTCCAGGAGGATTCTATTAATGCACGCTCTTTGGCCCAGGCTATTTAGCCTTATACCTTTATGAGGACTCGATTAGATGGAGATGAGACATTTTAGGTTCCACAACCCTCTTCCCTCAAAGGGAAGGACTCCAATAAAAGGAGATGAGATTTTTAATTTTCCTCAATCCTCTTCTCTCTGGGAGAAGGAATCTAATAAACGAAGGTGATATTTTTAAGGTTCCTCAACTCTCTTCCCTTAGGAGGAAGGACTCCAATAAATGGATATGAGAAACTCAAGCCTCGATCTGCTTTCATTGGCTTTGATGCTGGGGAAACGTCTTCCTAATGGTTGGAGTTGTAAATTGATTTAAGCCTTTGATTTACCTTCTCTTATGAAGGATCTGCACTTTCCTGTGTTTGCAATTAAAAGGTTGTAGAGTGTTGGGAATTTTTTGATTATGTCATCTACTTGAGTCCAATTGAGTTCCCTGAGGTTGTTGAAGACATATTTTGTATTTTTGCTTCTCTTTCCATGAAAAAATAAGCCCCAATATACTACAAAATTGTGGGTAGGCGTCACCTTTTCCTACAGAGATAATTGGATATTTATAATGTATATCAAATGAAAATATGTAATTATAGAAATTAACAAAGTTTAGAATGGCTGTTTATATGAGTTGGACGATAAGTTGATAATTATCACTTAATGTGTTTTCTCCTTCTTTTCGCTCTTTAATAATCAGTTGATTGCTTATAATGAATCATTGAAAAAGTCGTGCTTCGGTTATCTTCCAAAGCATTCATACCACGGTCTGAAAAAAATTCATGTCATGTCTGCGTGTATGATGATAATTGAAATATTCCATCATAGTTTGGCTCAATCTTTGTACTTTCTATCATAGATGAATTGTGTTTTTGTGTTATGCATAAGACAAAACATTATTGAAGCCTAAATAGATTATGATATTTATCTACAATGACACTCGAACTTTTATTAATACATGATCAATCATAGGTAGAAAATAATGTGTAGAAGTAAGTAACAAAATTATTTATAATAAGAAAACTTGATGATTAAGCCCTATTTTAGCAGTGCAGTATTTTTTATAGTCCTTTTTATAAAACAACTCTTAAACTCCCTTCGTTGGGTAGTTTTCGATTCTTCAATGGATCTTTTGAGCTATTTTGCAGCATTCTTTAGTTTTACGTCCATATTTCCTATGATAACTATAGTATTTTCCTTCATTACTTGGTTACAAAAAAGTTCTCGTGGAGTAATTGATATTTAGCCTTTTTCTCTTTGATTTTGCCCTAGATTTCCCTTTACGTTGAGCTCTTACTCCATACAAATGGATTTATTAGCTCAAGAGTAAAATCAAAGAGTCCACTAAGTTCCCTCAAGCGAGGTTCTTCCCAGTATGGTGATAATTCAGCTAATCATGGATATACTATCATTAGCTTTTGCTCGTCAGTAATATTTATTCCCTTGCTATGAAATCTCTCAAGATAATCACTAAGTGATTTCTTTGATCTTTGTTCGGTTTTTCTTAATGCATGATATTTAATATTTGGATTTTTACGCATATAGAAATGTGCATTGAATATGTAAGACAATTGTCTCCAAGTGTTAATGATAAGCCCTTCGTAATGTGTACGACATTCTTTAGTTACTTTTCAAATAATAGTTAAGAAAACTTTGCATCTAACTATATCAAAGGCATTATATAAATGCATGTAAATTTTTTTAAGTGGAAACATATTCCTTTGGATCAATGGTTCAATCATATTCAAACAGTGGAACTTTTACGTTGGTTGGAACACCGAGGACGTTTTTTCTTTTAAAAGAAGAATTCCTTTGAATGTCTTATGCTTTTCTAGCTTAATTTTTTCTTTCTTTTTGAAGGTAATCGTGCCTTCTTCTGGTTTACTAATTGCCTCTACGTGTTAGATTGAATTATTCTACTATCTCGAGGAGTGCTTTATTTTACTATTGCGGTTTTGAGCTGTCAACGTCTTTGACTCTGTCTTAAGAATTTTCACTTTGGAAAAATCATTATGTGAGGTTTCGAAATATTTAGGAATCAAAGCTCCTTTTATAAGCTTTCTTATGTCAACAAGTTATTGTCCCAAAATTTGATTCTTTGCTTCATCCTTAATCTCCTTCGTCAAATAATTATCTCGCTTCCATGTTTGCCACATCGGCAATTAGGGATATCATTCTATGAGGTCTACAATTGGTCAGTATCTCGATTGATATTCTTCCTTCGCCTAACTATCATGTTGAATCTAATTTTCTCATCATTTGTCATGGTAAAGTAAGAATATGGTTTCGGAGGTTCGACCCCTTCCTCTAGCACCAAAAAGGGTCAACACCCTAAAACGTGAAGCTTTTAATTAAACTGTTTGATTGACTCATTATAAATAAATGGATAGGTTATTTCACTCTAATGGGTAGCCCCTAAATCTATGAGAAGAATGTATCAAGCAGCCTTCGTATGAGACAAGTGATACTTTGCTTATGAAATAACACTTTCGCTGAAGTTGAAAAGCGTTTGAATACTCCAAATCTAATTAAAAGTGACATTCTCGTTGAATACTTCAAATTTGCTTTTTATTGATTATATTAATAGGTGCAATCACTTCAAAATCATAGTAATACAAAATCCCCAATTTTATTTAGAAATTAACGTTTACACTTTTCGATTTGAGTATAAGATTTTTTAAATAAGAAGAAGTCGCCTTGATTTTGCACCCCTATCGCATTTTATAGATGTGGGTTGTATCCCTTCCAACCTCAATGTTTTTGATTTCTTTCCTCTAGTAGAACTAAAGCTGGAACAGGTAATAGCAGCCTTCGAGCTTTGTTTTGAGAGCTTTCAACGCTACTGTGGGGAGTAATGCAGCAACACGCCCAAAAAACAACTTTGAATAAGTTTTCATCATGGTTGGAGAAAACCTCTTATCTCTCGTAAATGCTTGTTGTATTTAAAGGACGATATTTGAATACATGTAGCAGAAACCCCCTTCTCAAAAGCCTTCTTTATGATAATGCTGATAGTTTTAGTCCTGAATGAAATGTTTGTCGCTAGGTGTTTTGATCCCTCCAAAAGGGTCGATTTCTAGAATCAAATGCTTTAAAGGGATGCTTTACCCTGGATTATGACTTCCTAATACTAAAGTAATGCTCTTCTTGTGCTCATACTACCGAGATAACTACCATTATGTTCGAAGTGTTCTTTTGGCTTTGTTTGAGATAAACTCAATGCTTTTCTGGTTACTTTTAAATCTCTCGCTTGATCTGAACTTTCATAGGATGATCCCTTCAACTCCTTTGAAAGGGTAATGATGCTATCGGAAGATTGACTCCGCTTTCCTTTGTCTTTCTAGAAGGAATGTTGTAACACGTATAAATATGGACGTACCCTTTTAGTTATGACTGAGGGTTATCTCTACCAAACTTCCAAATTTCAAATCAACCCTTAAATCCAAATAAAATCATATTATAATCCAAACAATTTATGCATGGTAGACAGTCTTACTTATAAACTTGAAAGTGAACCCCGATAATGTTGCAATCATCATCAAAATTATTTTCCAGGGACGGAAGTAAGATTTGTAATAATCCGCTCGGAATGAGCCCAAATTTCGACCTGAAAAGGAAAATCAAAACTTAGAACCATTCTAAATGGATCATTGGTTCCTATAAGGAAATGGTATAACAGACATAACAGAGCGTACTAAAACGAAATCAGTATCTCACACAACGAAAGGGATAAAATATAATAACTTAAAATAGATGTACCTTTAATTAAAACCATCATAAATGTCAGTTACAAAAACTTTCATGCAATAATAGGTACATCAATAATGATTATCCCGATATAATAATACTGCCATAAATGATGACTAATAGTTATGGATACTCCATTGCCAGGCTCCATCTTCAAGGTATCACAAATCCAAGTGTTCACGCCTACTATCATGTTTATATGTTTAGAGGAGCGAGATCAAAACATAAAGTTCTGGTGAATGAAATACATATATGTTTCGGAATGACTATTCCCTATATTTGACAGTGTAAACTCTTTATGTTATGTCTACGAAAATAAACATACACACAATTAAACACATGAGCGGACATCATAACAGTCACTTAAGGCCTATATGTAAACTTAAGGGAGGACATCCTTACAGTCACTTAATACACTAAAAGTAAATCTAAGGGCAGAAATCCTTACAGTTACTTAATACCCTACGAGACGAGCTATACCTAATCACTTAAAACTATTATCTAATTTATTAAGAGTGGACATCCTTACAGTCACTTAATACCCTTGGCGGACCCCATCTACTTAAGACCTCATTTCTAACGTCGACATAATAACTCTTCTCATGGGTGGAGAAATAGTAATGACCACTTACTATGAGGTTTGGGTTAGGAACACAATTTCATTTAAGGAAACCCTCATGATGGACCCTCATGTTACTATCTAGTTATCCCTACGGGAGAACTCCTAGCCACTTGGTACTTCCCTTAGACGTTGGTTCCTTTAAGCCATATATAAAATCTAGCCCCTATGTCATCCCTCATTATCCCCTGGATAAAAAGCGGACATTACTTGGAGAATTACCCACTCATGCGCCAACATCTAATAAGACCATTTAATACCTTATATATAAGAGAAGGCGAACAACAACAAAAACCTCAAAGGGCGGGTCCTATGACTTAGGTCTAGAGTCAAGGAGTGGACCTTAGGAAAAACCTATTCCTAATCACTTAATCTCCAACAAGAGGCTGGTCAGCCACTTAATACCTTCCCCTAAGGAAGGTTTACTTCACAAAATTATACATACACACACACACGCACGCACACTAAACTTCTCACATTAGACTGACCACTTGTAGATGCTGGATTTGTCGGGCGGTTCCGGGAAGGCTTCCACTACAAGTTGGGCCTAACCTTGTATCATGGTGTACTAATTATAATGGCCCATAACACCTAGACCACTCACATTAAGCAGTCTTACTTGTAGATGCTGGAATTGTCAGTCGGTTCCGGGCAGGCTTCTACTACCAGTAATGGTTAATCTCGTGTATATGTGTCATTTAATATAATTTAAGCCATTAACTCACGCATATACATTCAAAATACTATGGGGACATTCAAATTCTATTTCCTAATTTAACGTATTTATTAAGAACTTAATACGTGTTTATATTACATTAATACAATATAAATATATTTAAATATAGGCGTGAATTATGCCAATGAGATTAACGTCCTTACCATGTTTGAAATGTCAATCCCTATTCATATTAAAGGTGTACAAGTTATTTCCCATATTCCTTCAATCATGGAATAAATATACATATTTACATGTAATAATCGAAATGGGAAAACAACAATATCAACAAAAAACTTATAGCTTAGGTTTGATTTAATTATCTCAACAATAAAAGATAAACAAAGTGCCATATCCTATATATATATTCTATTTTGGTACAAGTTCTCTTTTTATGTAAGTTTATATGCAAAACCTTAATATTTGTATATTTTGTAAAAATACGTTCAAATACTCCATTTAGAAAAATAGAGATTTAAATCTATATCCAAATTAACAATCTCTCCAAATCTTAACCTTTTGCAACAAAACCGTACATATGAATTTACACAAATAAAATAAAATGAATCCGACAAATATAGAGAATTATACAATATCAAATGCTTCTCTTTTATTATTTCAATAATCCAAACCCACATATACAAATAGATTGATCATTTTTTCGTATAACATAAAAAATGGAAAATTTGAGGGATTTGATAGGGTTCTATTTTCGTATAAACACAAATCTTCCTAAATATAATAATCCAAATTTAAACTAACAAATCATGGAAATAGTAAAATTAAATGAATTCCGCTCACATTGATTTGAGATAGAAAACAGTGGAATTTGCTGTCAAATTAAAATCTGGATTTAGCCTACATAAACAAGCTCCAATCCTTCTATAATATATATAATAATTAGGATCTTATATATATAAACCAAAGTCCTAGAATTCTAAATCTATAGAAAAACCTAGTTTAGAGAAGGTAGAAATGAAGATAAGAGAGGAAGAAGAGAACTAGCCTTTCTCTAAAAATTGGTAATGGCAGAATGGAGGCGGAAGATAAATAGATGTAGGGTTTTGAGTGAAGGTTTGGAGTCATATTCATTATTGACATTGGGTATATAGGCTGTTAGATTCAATGGATTAAATCTAAGCAGTCCGTTTGATAAAAATATAAATAAATCCTACTTTAAAAACACCTTCACTGGGCACCCTATAGGAGGGTGGTCGACTAATCCTATAGGAGGACGATCGACCCCCCTCCCCCCCGGTCGATCCCCTTTCTACAGGAAGTCGACCCCTCTTTTGGGGTCGAGCCTAGGAGACTTGTTCTCATGTACGTTTCTTTTTCATTAATTTCTAAATTAATTTGATTAATTGGTTACCTTATATTGATTATACTTGTCCCCTCTTGTATATAAATATATACACACAAATTTGAATTCAATAGGAATATAATTTTCATGTTTATCTAAATTAATATATTCCATATTTGTATATTTATTTATTTGAAATTCAATCCTTGTGCGTTAATATTTACGCACAACTTGTTTTATTAATATCTTTTGCATACGGACTCCGTTTTCGTAAATAAAATATGAAAACGAATCAGAATCTCAATACGAACCCAATTATAATATGTTTGTGGCCTAATTCCTAATTGTCCAAAATTCCATTTTTAGCCCATTAATTTATTATTGATTATTATTATTTATTTTCAATTAGATTAACTTTTGTCTAATTTATGTTTATTTTACAGGGCGTTACATTATCCCCCTCCCCTTTATGAGAGATTTTGTCCTATAATATTTTGAAGGGGCGAAGAACACAACTCGCTCTCAACAATTACACCTATGTTATTTTATAATCATCCATAAACATCCGTGATTCATAGTGATTATGCACTGTAGACTTGCTACTAATGAGCTCAGTCCTAGCATGTAAAATGTGATGTTGTATTTGTACAAAACTTCCGAACATGCATAAAATTTCTGTATGAGTGCACTGCATTTATGTTGCAACCATTCCCTACCAACCAATCCAGCAACCACCATGCAACCATATAATACTAAATTTTCAAGAAAGGCCGCAAAATTTAAAATTTTCATGTCTTCTCTCGAATTTCCTTCCTTATGTACTCGAACCAATCTAACTAAATATTACGGAGTCTCAAAATCCCATGCTCCAAAATATCTATGGTGGCACGAGACTCCCAAGATTCTGTCTTTGTCCTCATTTCTTGATTAGGCCCTACGAAAATTTGTTGTGATGTGAATGTATCTTATCAAACATAAAAATGTTATGGGCCCTTATCATTAATAATATATTTTATCCCTTAACTTTGGGAAGGCCCAGAATACAATACCGGCTCTCTATCCTTCACAAATTGCCTAATCAAATTAGACTTTTTCCAAAGTCTAACCACAAATTTGGTTCGAGTAGAAATTTGTCAATGGTTAGTCCATCAATACTTTAGTATTTTAGATGGTCTCCTTGAAATTCTTCAAGAACACCAACTAATTAAAAAAAAGATAATTACGCTACTCCTTAAAAAGATAAATATTATTCCTATTGTCTAAGAAATCCAAGATGCAACTTTCACTCTTATTCCCAAAGCTCTGGTTGTCTTCAGTTTGTCCTACAGTCTTCAAATGAGATGTAACTCAAAAACTAAAAAAATTCTAAATCTATCTAATAAATGTTTAGGTCTATGCTAATAATTAGACTGTTTTCCTATACTCCAATTTGCTGGATTTTAAATCCCAGCGAGGTCTTTTATTATAAATTTCAATAAATTTGCCCAAACAATATTATTGATATATTTAAAATTAAAAGGAATGAGTATTGTCTTATTTTGAATGGATGGTATAATCTATATGTTAACATGCAAAATTACACATCATATCTTTTACGTTTTAAGTATATTCCTTATAATTTTAATTATGGTCCTTTTGTTAAAAATGACAAAGGGGCTAACTTATAAAAATTAAAAAAATACCTTTAAGCAAACCAAAACATAGTTATATTCAAATTAGAATGGCTACTACAAATCCAATGTTTAAGCTCGTCCCTTATTCTTATGCTTCAAGTTCTTATTCTTGGGGATGACATTCTCTAAGGCTAAACTTCATCTTCACTAAATATTTCAAAAATCATAAGTCCACCCACTTCCTCTTTGTAGGCTACAAATCTAATTTCATTCTCAACTTCCAATTCCTAAAGATGGTAGATCGCTAAGCTAAGTATCCCCAAGAAAACATCTCCTTATTTATTTCAAAATTTAAGTAAGGGTTTCAAATCCCAACATCACAGGCATAAATAGGGTTCATTTCTTATATTACTTTATACCCTTATCCGACCAATATAGGGGACCATTAGTGACCATAATCCTAGAAATATTCCTTTGGAAGTTCTATCATGTAATTACTTGGTTTAAATGGTGCTAAGGTATTAATACTTTTATTACTATTCCTTAAGATGTCAATCCATTCCTTTAAATTTTCCACCTTTGTCTTTCTCATAATTGTGGTCCATCCCATTCTCAAAACCGGACCATTCCATGAATGCTTACTTAACTTTTTCAAGCTCCATTAAGCCTCAAAATATATTAATTTTCTCCAAATCAATTTATTTTCTAAATCAGTCCCCAAAATACTCTTTTGATCTTATTAATTACAAATTTATTCCCCGTTAAATTTGCAATTAACATCCATGAATCCTTTTTCTGAAATTGCGACTTATGGTAAGTTTTGTTACACTTATATATATAAATATATATCTATATATTAATCGCTAGATACGGGTATAAATGTACTAATTCGTAGACTAAATTATTTAGGGCAATCTAATTCACAACCAACTCTTGATTCTGGAAATACGATACCTCATTATCTTTCTATATAGAAACTTTTGGGGCTGACGCTAAAATTTCCAGATCAGGTTGTGCAATTTATCCTTACTTAGTCCTAGAATCTAATTCTAACTTACTTAATTGGCTACCCTTATTACTCCAAAGTTATCTCTTTTCAGAAGGTGATTTTTTTTAGTGATTATACAAGATATGTTCTTCTGAATATTGTTATTATTTTTCAAACTTGCATACTTCGAAAATGGGTATTTAATATCCTATTAAAACCGGAGATGTTAAATTTCCGTGAAGATTTTAATACTTACTATACTCAATGTCAATACATGTTTTGTTTTCAATAAAACGTCCTTTATTTAGAATTTATTCCAAAATGTTACAATAACGATTCAAATGTTTCTTTTAAAATATCAAATTAAATGTTTAAAATAAGAGCAAGAATTTTTTTTAACTCTTAATATTATTTTATTAACTATTTGAATGCCAATTATTCACATTTTCAAAACGGTCAATAAAACTTTTTAATAACTAACATAACTATTGCTCACTCTATTTTAGAAAATAGAATCTTAATATCCAAAATTGAATTATACAGTAATTAAGTTTTCAAAAATGTCTAATGACATTTATTGCTAAGTTTTCAAAATACATTATTACTTCACATAATAATACTTTTGAGGCATTACTCAAGGTTTGTGTACCCTTTTAACAATAAAGCTTAATAACTTTCTTACAAAGCGTTTCAATCAAATGCCCCCATTTATAAAATTATAAAATTCATCAAATGCATATAAATTCTTAAATTAAGGAGTAAAATAACCTCTCTTATTTTAACACTCATCTCTTGTTTACATTCTCAATGTCATCCTTTAATGTCCTTCAAAACAACAAATGTTTTAAGGTAAATGTTTGTTTTTATTTAAAAGCAAGTCTTTAATAATTCAACATTAAATCAAGAAAAAATTAAGCCTTTTAACACATTTATTTCTATATTCTTTACTTATGTTATTATTGCCAAAAATATGTTTTAAAACATTAATTCGAGACTATATTAATTTTAATAATAAAGTTTAAAACCTTTACAACTCAGCATATATACTCTTATCAAATTTCACATTGATGGTGCATTTTAATTTAGGAATTACTTAATTACTTATGACACTTGTTCGCACAATGAGGGTGTTTTTCAAAAATTGAATTTAATAGTCATAAATAAATTCATAAATTGCTAAATTAATTTATTGGAGTAGTCATTACCATTTGTTCTACTCTCGGTATTATTACTCTTTTACATACTCCTTATGATAAGAGAATTTTGCTATTTCAAATTCTACCTTAATTTTAGTAATTAAATTTACTACCCACTCTTTCTCAAATGAGTATATAAACTTCGTTTATCTTATGAAACTTTTATATGTCTTCTATTCTTTCTGATTGAACATCAAATTTACTATCATAACTTATACAGGATTTTTAAGAAAAGAATTCTTTCAAATTCATTTCAAAATTAAAACATTGCTACATCAAGTCAATGACAATTATAAATTTACCTTTATAATTGTTTACTGCTCAATACTTAGATTTCTTATCTTTTTTAAAGCTCATAACTATAAATGTTTACTATTATCCTTTATTTAAGGAATTCATCTTCTGTTTCCTTAAAGTTTAAAAAGTATAGTTTTTCTAATAGAAGAAACAGTAAACTTTTCAAATTCCTCAAAACATTTAGTTACGCAAAAACCATATTTCAAATTTTCTTTCCTTAATGGAATTATTACGCAACTAGAGCCTATAAAAGAAATGTTAAAATTTTCGTTTTCAGAACAATCTAATAGTATGTCAAAAATCACTTTTATAGGTTTCATAACATTTTTGATCTTTTCGTCTAATCCTTCTGACACACTATTTTATGGAAGTCTTATCTCTTCTTCTGTGTTCTTATATTTTTCAATTCTTGACATTCCTAATCATTGCTCCTTAATGTCCTTTATGTCCATTTTATCCATTAAATAACACTTATTCTTATGGATATTTAATTCAAAATCGAATATACATACTTTTGCATAAATAGCCTTAATTACATCCTTGATTTTTTTCATTTTCAACATCCTTTCTCTTACTGGCCATTCAGTTCTCTTTAGAACTTCAAATTCCATATTTACTAGTATGGAAGTTTTATTCCATTTACCAGAAGGTATTCTTCCATTTCTCCTGGGACCTTGACATATCTTTATGACATGGACATTAATTTATCTTGTTCCAAATCCTTACTACTTATTTCTCCTTTATTTTTCCCATGAATGATAATGAAATCACCAATTTATTCCCATTAACTACCCATTAAGTTAGGGAGTTTCATTCCTTTCCACTTCTCCATCTTTTTGGTTCTCACATCCCTTAGGTTCGTATAAACTTCTAAATCAGTAAGGGAGCTACTGAATCACCGCATGGCTTCTAGGGATTTTCTAGAAATTTTCTAGAAGGGACTACAGATAATATTTTCTAAAGATATGCATACTATAAATATATATACTTATATATATAATAAAAATTTTGAAAATACTTTTTTAGAATAATAAATACGCCTCTCGTACATACATATTTTCCTGTAATTAGGTAACCTATGCACTGATACCAAATGTAACAACCCGCTCGGAACAAGCCTAAATTTCAATCCAAAAATGCCAAACGAAACTTAGAGCCATTCTAAATCGGTTCTTATAAGGAAATGGTGTAAAATATATAACAGAGCATACTAAGACGAAATCAGAATCTCACATAGCGGAATGGATAAAATATAATAACTTAAAATAGATGTACCTTTAATTAAAATCATTATAAATGCCAGTTACAACAACTCTCATGCAATAAAAGGTACATCAATAATAATTATCCTGATATAATAATACTGCCATAAATGATGACTAATAGCTATGGATCCTCCATTTTCAGGCTCCATCTCTAAGGTATCACTGATCCAAGTGTTACCACCAGCTATTGTGTTTATATGTTAAGACAAGGGAGGTAAGAACAAAAAGTTCTGGTGAATAAAACACATATAAGTTTCGAAATGACTATTCCCTATATTTGGTAGTGTAAACTCTTCATGTTATGTCTACGCAAGCAAACATACACACAATTAAACACATATGGCAGACATCCTAATAGTCACTTAAGTCCTATATGTAAACTTAAGGGGATACATCCCTACAGTCACTTAACACCCTAAAAGTAAATCTAAGCGTGGACATCCTTACAGTCACTTAATACCTT
The DNA here is from genome assembly GCA_030737875.1 of Allium sativum. Classification (NCBI taxonomy): domain Eukaryota; kingdom Viridiplantae; phylum Streptophyta; class Magnoliopsida; order Asparagales; family Amaryllidaceae; genus Allium; species Allium sativum. The sequence goes on along the minus strand of CM060923.1, from coordinate 222,900,581 downwards.
ACAAGGCGGGTTATACCTAATCACTTTAGGACTTTATCTAATTTATTAAGGTTGGACATCCTTACAGTCACTTAATACCCATGGCGACCCCAAGCCACTTAAGGCTACGTTTCTAATGTGGGCATGATAATAACCTTTCTTGTAGGTCGAGAAATAGTAACAGCCACTTACTACCAGGTTTGGGTCAGCAACACAACTTCAGTTAAGGAAACTATCCTGGAGGACCCACTTATTACCATCTAGCTATCCCTACGGGTGAACTCCTACCCACTTAGTACTTCCCTTGGATGGTGGTTCCTTTAGGCCATATATAAAATCGATCCCTAGGTCAGATCACACTAGCCCCTAGATAAGAAGTGGACATTACTTGGAGAACTACCCACTCATACGCTATCGTCTAATAAGACCATTTAATACCTTATATATATGAGAGGGCAGATAACCACCAAATCCTTGAAGGGCGAGTCCTATGACTTGAGTCCATAGCCAATGAGTGAATCTTAGGAATGACCCTAGTCCTAACCACTTAATACCAACAAGAGGCAGGTTAGCCACTTAATAACTTTCCCCCAAGGCAGGTCTACTTCACACGCATATATATACACTAGACATCGCACATTACACTGACCACTTGTAGATGCTGGATTTTTAGTCGGTTCTGGGAAGGTTTCTACTACTAGTTGGGCCTAACCTCATATCATGACGTACTAATTATAATTGTCCATGACACTTGGACCTCTCACATTAAGCAGTCTTACTTGTATATGCTAGATATGCTGGTCAGTTCCGGGCAAACTTCTGCTACAAGTAATGGTTAACCTCGTGTCTATGTGTCATTTATTATAATTTAAGCCATTAACTCACATACTATGGGGATATTCAAATTCTATTTCCTAATTAAAGTATTTATTATGCAATTAATATGTGTTAATATTATGTTTAATACGATAAATATATGCATGAATTATGCGAATGAGATTAATGTCCTTACCACGTTCGAAATGTCAATCCCTATTCAAATTACAGTGTACAAGTTATTTCACATATTTACTTCAATCATGGAATAAATATACATATTAAGATGTAACAATCAAAATGGGAAAACAACGACATCAACATAAAACTTGTAACCTAGGTTTGATTTAATTATCTCAACAATAAAAGATAAATAAAGTGTCATATATCCAATATATATTTAATTTCTATTTTGGTACAAATTCATTTTTTATGTAAGTTTATGTGCAAAACCTTAATATTTGGATGTCTTGTAAATAATACGTTCAAATACTCCATTAAGAAAAATAGAGATTTAAACCTATTCAAATTTACAATCTCTCTTAATCTTAACCGTTTGCAACAAAACCACACAAACAAATTTAAATAAATAAAATAAGATGAATCTAATAAATATAGAGAATTATATAACACTAAATGCTTCTCTTTTATTATTTCAATAGTCCAAACCCACATATACAAATAGATTGACCATTTCTTCATATAAACATAAAACAAATGGAAGAATTAAGGGATTTGATATGGTTTTCTTTTTGTATAAACTCAAATCTTCCTAGGCATAATAATCCAAATTTAAACTAACAAATCATAGAAAATAGTATACTTAAATTAATTCCACTCATAGTGATTTAGGAAGAAAATAGTGGAATTTCTGTAGAATTGAAATCTGGATTTAGCGTATGCAAACGAGCACTAATCCTTCTATAACACACACACACACACACACACACACACATATATATATATATATATAAGAATTAGAATTCATCGATGGTGTTGATGACGTCAGTTTTTAGTTTTAGGTTATTCATGATTCAAGGTATCTTTGGAAAGGGATCCTCTAAAGGATATTGGAGATGTCAATTATGGTGCCAATTAATTTTTGTGATAGGAAGGCGCAAGGGTGGATTATGAAGATTTGGAAGTAAATGCAACAAAGGATGGAATACTGTTCGGATTAATCTCATACAAAGGAAAGGGAAAGTGAAGGGCCGAGGCTGGCTATGGTCGATCAAGTAGCATTACAAGTGAAACGACCCAAACTTCCCTTTACGGGAAAGCCCGGATTGCTTTGAGAACACGATGCATCAGACACAAACAATAGAACATTTCATTTCTTATTACAACAATTGCATCAGAGTATAAGAATATCAGAGAATAAATAATATACAACGGAAATTAATATATCAGAGGTTTAAATTACATTTAAATACATTACACAGCGGAAAATACAAACAACTACCACAACTGAAAGAGATATAAGGATACAAAGCTTTCCGAATATAGCTCCAATTGTAATCCAGGATCTTGTGAAAAGAAGTATCTGCGAAAACCAAAACTACTAGCTGCCTGTGTGGAAAATAGGGGCATCCAAAGTTTAGGTAGAAACAATAAACTCCGAGTCAGTAATGAGACTGGTATGAGAACTAAAACAGTTATTAAATCTTTACTTTAAAAGTTGGGAAATCATGGGACCACGCCATATAACACGGAACGGGTTTACTTCACATGAATCTTAGTTTACAATAAAAAAACGCAATGCTTTTTGGAAAAATGAAGCTGTTATAAGAGTTAGGTCCCATCACACAATGCAACGCAAGCTGGAAGATATAATTTTCCCTTATAACAGCCAAACATGCTTGGTACGTTTAAAACAAATCATTTTGATATTACTATAAGTGCATAGTGTCAAAAACAACTTCAATATAAATGTATCAATCATAGACGGCATGGGTACATATATCATGTCGCCATACTAGTACTACAACTAAAACCGAAGAATGTCGTATTGTAAATTGGATTTCCATCATGAGTCAAGGCAAGGGATGCACTCCTTACCGATTCGGGCCATCTCTAGCGGAATGACCCAGGATCACACCTTCGGGCAACCCTTGGATCCTGCAGTGCCGGTCCACACATACTTTAGTGGATTAATTATTTCTGAACACACATTTTCCAATCCTATCAGACCTCTAAAATGGTTAGTAAGTCGACCATATCAGGAGCCACTAGGGACTCAAATCCGAGGCGCCTCATTCCATTATCCACATAAGTAAAAATGTATGGGCTCCATACCATGACACCACTCCTAGCTAGAAAGAAACGTGTGCATTCACTACGTCCCTTATCCCGTTTTTAACTCATACCGAGGTGTGAGGTTCACGAATTAACGCTATACACAAAGCTATGTTATTTAAAGCTGTGCTTTGATCATCAACACAAGACTCTGCTTTTCAACAAAAGCCTTGATCATTGCATCTTAACATGCCACATTGTTAATCCATATCGTACCACTGATTTCCACCAATATATAACCTCTAAGCTCGTATGTCTCAGAGAAGGGTGTTAAGCAAGAGAATAAATTCTCCGCCACCAAACAGATATATATTTAACAGAGATCAACGAATACAGTATGAAGGAATACAATGTCAGACACACATCCATTTACAAGTCCGTTCTGGGTCTGAACATAACTGAAGGCACGTTATTCCTCATCTCATATGTCCAATACAGGAGAGAGACCCTCGCGTATCCGGTCGATCTCCAAGTACGTCTGGACGATCACCACTTATTAGCTTGTCTTGGGTGTAAAACCCAATCAAGACATCAGTAATCATCCAAACGATGTGAAGATCTCCGGTCTTCAACCACCGTCTTCATCGTCGACTTTTAGTCGTCGTATCAATTATTCAAAATGGGATAAACCCGGTCTTTTCGAATAACTTATGTATTTTATAATCAATAATCAAGTGCTATAAAAATACATCATACGCCTCATTTCAATCCAGAATGTTCATTTATTCAAATATTCACATTTTTAGGGAAAGGTTCCCATTAATTTTATCAAAGGTAAAATCTTTTAAATTTGTTATATAATCTTCCTTTGGATATCAATTTCAAAAGGTATTTATCTTTTCTCCAATACTAAACCAAATTAAGGTTTATCAAACTAGTCGGGATTATCGAGCCATACCGAAGTAATCACTTATTTATTAATCCTAATCCCAGCCTATTCATCCCATGGAGCAAAACTGGTAGTACTCCATATCTAACACCCACGGTGTTATCGGTAAATTTAATTACCATTTCACGTTCAAATCTAATTAAATATTTAACTATCGCCTGGAGTAAAACTGGTGGTACTCCATTCTCGATCATTTCATGAATTCGATAAATTCAATTACCCCATTCACATTTTAATCTACTTAAAGATTCTTTAAAACTAGTTCAGTTTTAATCTCAAAAATCCTTACTCAATAATTATTCAAATTCTAGGAAATAAATCCCCTCTTTCACTAGGTTAAAGAACCAATTTCATTTAAAACACAATTCACGACAAACCCAAAATCATCTTCCATTAAATATGGAATCTTCACAGAAATCGGATCAATATATTTGACATAAATTTTCGTATCATACTAATTATACAAATGGAATAATGGCAAAGCCTTTTAAACTCCATTTATAGTAACGATCTTCCTTCATAGAAGCTCATCTTGATTATTACCAAATCGAATTCCATTCAATTACAATTTAATATATTAAATTGGAAAACTTTACTTTGGAAAATTTCCGTTAAATCTTAATAAAAAGATATATAAATTCCAAATCATATTTTCACTGTTAATTGGGTTAAAGAACAAATATCGTTTAAAACACAGTTCACGATAAACCCACAATCAACTTTCATTTCAATTCCAATTAAATATTAATTAATTGGTAACTTCTCTAAATCTTAATTTAAAGATTTATTCTTCACTCAAAGGGGTTTAAGAACAGTGTTATCTAAGACACCATTCACGACAAACCCAAAATCCAATTTGATATTAAATACAAGGCTCTGAATAGAAAATAATATCGGCTTATATTCAATATCAAATTCTGAAACTAACGGATATCGTATTAGAAATAATGATATATATATATATCTTCCAAATTCCTCAACAATATCCATATAATCGTGGAATCCAATACTGAAATATTTCGAAGATTATTTCCATTCAAAATCAATTCCAATTCATGAATTGGAATGCTCTGGTTATTTTAAAACCCTTTATAAATCCAATTTATTATTTTAAAAATTATTGGACTATTAATCTAGTTAATAACTAGTTCATTTAGAAAATATATTTTTATCTTTTCAAAACTTGGATTTTATCACCAAAAATCTTTCCAAATCATTTATTATGGTTTTACACAATTTTCCCATATTTTTAATAATTTTATTAAGGCCCTTACAGTCAGTTTCCAATAACGGCCACCAAACTACGTCCGTAGCGACCTTTTCTGAAATTTGTTTCGACATATTTCCAAATCTAACCGTTAAATTTCAAATCTCTTATATTCATTGGAATGCTCTTTTCGATACGAACCCAACGGTTCCAGTTTTAGGAGAATCCGACGGTCGGATCTCCCGTTATGTCAATTTGAAGTTAATGGTCTAAATTCGCGAAGAGTCGTTGCGCGGCGCGTTGTATTCAGGCCATTAAATATATATAATATATATTTCGTCCATTTCCATTTAAAATGTATTTTATAAATCATTTATAATTTTATTTTAAAAGATTTCAATTTTATTTCAACTTTCAAATCAAAATTGAATATTCCATATCATTATAATATTAAATTAATAATATTTTCAAAATATCATATTTTGAAATCAATTATCTTCGATATTATTTATAAAATAAATAAAATCGATAAACAAATCCGTTCGGGTTAAAGTGGCGAATATGTACTCAACTCGGCTTCATATTCATCACAGTTATGAATATTTCAATACTTTTGTGTCCATCCCAAAATTGGACATCAAGATCATATTTTAATTCTTTACTTAATTTTATTTTAAAATATTCGTTATTTTAAAATTATCGTTCTTTCTGAATCGGAATGCGACTCAATCAATTACCATATAAGTTTAGTTACATGGATTGCATACATCGCATGTATTCCACAATAATGATAAATAATCATTCAACATTCAAACATCATCCAGAGTGCATTTTACAACTGTATAAGCATTAAAATAAATAAATAATGCTTATCATAGTCTGTCGATCCATCGATTGACATACAACTAAATATTGGGATTAGTGAATGTCAAATATCATCCCAATACCCGTGTGGGGTTTTCAAACAACAATAGTCTATTTAAAATAATCACCGATTAATAAATTTAACCAGTTCTAATTTCTTTTGAATTATTTTTCTAATTAACCAATTTTCACTGTTTAAATTATAAATGAATATTTATAATTAAATTTCAACTACCATAAAATAATATTAAATTATTTTAAATATTTTAAATATTTCAGCATTACAATGTAACAACCCAGAAAATACGAGCCAATTTAAAAATTTTAAATTGGTTATTTCAAAGGAATTTGTTTAATTGAAATAGAATATTTCAATAAAATAGTGAATTAGAAATAGTGAGTCAGTTTGAAAATTTGAATTCAAACTTTGACTGACTGTGCAGGGTGGAAAATATAACGGATTTTAGTGAAACCAAAAATATTTAAATCTGTTTATCAATACCTTTCTAATGAATCTGAAAAATCGAAGTTTCATAACGGGAATCAAAAGTTATGGCCGAATGAATTTTCAGAAAGGTCGCTATATAGAATATATGACCTTGGAAAATAGATATTTTGCAAACGACCTCGGGAAACCACTTTTGTTGGGTCCGAGATGTCAAACTATTGCTAGGTTTCAAATTTCATAATTTTTGAAGCTAGTATGTGAGCGTGGCAAAAGAAAATGTGTTTGGTCAATTTCTGTTAAATTGGAACGACCAGAAAATGGCCATTTTTCAAACGATCTCAGAATTCGACGAAACTAGTTTTGTTGGGACCGTAGCATCAAAACATAGCTAGATTTATTTTTCTGGAATTTTTCGAATCAGTTTGTGGCCCTGGCAAATTGAAATGAACGTTCAAAGTTAAAAATTAAATGTTTTATACTTTAATTTGAAGAATAACTGACTGTAACAGTCGAAATGGCCAACGAAACATATCCCATTGTGTCCGGGATGGGGGTAATTAGCTAGGGACGACAGTCGTTGGGTTTGAATTGGTGTCCGTGTGGAGAAACACTATTTAAAAATTTATTAAAACTATGGGCCAATCAGAAATTTTCTTTCATTATTTTTAAAAAATAAAAATAAAACCCGAAAACCCTTTTTCTCTCTCGACCTATAGCGGAAACCCGTTCGCCACTTCCCCTCTAAATCGCCGCCGCCACAGGCGAATTCAGCCTTCGCCACCCCCTACCTCGACGCGCCTCCCTCCCCTCTTCCAATCCGACCCAAGCTCGACTCCTATCACCACCTCCATCGCCAGAAAAGTCGACCCAAAGTCGAGCACTTTCCCCCGCCGCCACGAGCAGATCTGACCAGCGAACCACCTCAAACCACCCTGCGCCGACTCCCCTCTCCTCCCTCTTCCACGTTATCACCTCTGATCATCCTGTCGTGCCTCGGTTCTCGCGAAAACTGCAACCCTAGTTTTGAACCATCGATAAAGGTGAGTTCTTTTTGATGTTTGAACTTTGAAAAATCATATCTTTATGGTGTGTTGATGAAATTCGATGAAACAGGAAACATCGGGACCGCAAGGAAGCTCTCTATCACATAGAAGAGACCGCGGATTTTTCTGAGTCATCTACAATTTTTAGCACTCCGAAAACCAATGTGAGAAATCTAAATTAAGTGAATTTGAATGGAAAATGTCGCGTATAAATTATATAAGCGAAATACAAATTACACACGTGTTGTATACCTCATGTACATGCGTCGTGTAAGCTATATAAGCGAAGTATGAATTATACATGCATAAAATAATTGATATATGTGTTGAAATGCAAGTGAAATATAGAGATTATATATATATATATATATATATATATATATATATATATATACTCCCCTCGTCCACAAATCATGGACGATATTTATTGGTGTGTATTGGTGTGAAATATTGGATGAAAAATGAGAATGGTTGAATAATTGTTTGTGGTTGATATTGATTGGTTGTGGTTGAAAAATACCCATTGGTGATGGAAATGAATTGGAAATAATTGTGGAAATAAAAATTAAACATGCCGCATGCGTGCGAATTAGATGCATGAATCCCCATTGTCAAAAACCGCTAGGTTTTAAGGTAGAGCGAGGAGCCGTACTAGGGACGGTGCCGGTTTTAACTACCCTGCCATTATGCTGCCGAAATTTTGAATAATATTCAAGTGTTAGAATTATTTTCATATGTTGAAATTATCTTCATGCGTTAAAATTAAAGTCATGTGTTGAAACTATATCCATGTGTGGAAATGCTCATGTGTTGAGAAGTGATGTGTGAAAATTAAATTCATGTGTGAATGAATGAAGTGTTTAAACAATAAAAATCACATTTTTATAATATATATGAAGTATGTAAAATATTTGCCTTATATATAAATAGTTTCAACAATAAAAATTTCATCTTTCTTATATGAACAACATATATACAATATCCATGTGTGGAGATGCTCATGTGTTGAGAAGTGTGTGTATTGGAAAAGTTCATGTGTTGAATAAAAAGATCGAACAATAAAAATTACATTTTTATTGAAATTATAGAGTGTTAAAAACATTCATGTGTTGAATAAATATTTTAAATGATAAAAATATCATTTTTATCATATATGTGATATGCTAAAGATATGTGAGCGTTGAAATAAATATTTGTGAAAGAAATATTATTTTTAACATGCATAGGAACTAAATAAAATAGTCATGTGTTGAAATATATTTTTGTTCGCCAAAATTATCATCTTTGAAATGTGAAGTGTTAAAAATAGCCACTTGTTCAAATAAATATGCATGAGTTGAAATATTCATTAATTAGCTAATGATATGATTTTTGCCTATGCATGCAACATTAGAATGAATGGTGTTTTTAAACCAAAGTGAATCAAATATGAAGTTGAATGGAAAATGATAAGTGATAAGAATTGCATATATGTACATGCATATTTATTGAACAGTTTATAGCAAAGAGGCTAGAGAAGAGGAATAAAATTTTGTGCCCGACAAATAGGTACACGTTTACTGTTTTGTTTGGGTGATGATTTTATGAGCCTATTGGCTAGCCGCTTGGCTTTTTCTTTTTCTTTTTGACATGAGACGCCAGTGTGGCTATTTGGGAATTTTCCCAGCCCCTCCCGTACAAAGGAGGTTATGGCGAAATTTTCCAAAATTTAAAGGCGTTAGTGAAATATTTGAAGTGAAAACGATATAGGAATTTTTGAATGAACTATATTTATATAAATATATAAATATAAATAAAATTAAAACGAAACGTGGCCGTGCAGTTCGTGTTTTGAAACCGTGATTTCAAACGACTAGTGCGGGAAATCCGACCATTGGATTTTCCCGAAACCGCAACCGTTGGGTTCGCCTTGGAAATATCTTTCCAACAGCACCAACTTTGTGAAGATCCGACGGTTGGATTGTCTGGAATGTTTAATTCAAATCTGAAGAAAAACAGTGCCAGAAACGATTATATATATATATAATTAAATTAAATCGAATAACGATGCTGCAGTTCGTAAATTAAAATCGTAACTTCAAATGGCTAGTGTGGAATATCCGACCGTCGGATTTTCCCAAAACTGAAACCGTTGGATTCGTTTTGAAATGATCTTTCTAATGACATAAAGTTTGTGAAGATCCGACGATTGGATTGTCTGGAATGTTTAATTCAAATCTAAAGAAAAACAGCGCCAGAAACGATTATATTTATATGTATATATAAATATAATTAAATTAAATCGAATAACGACGCTGTAGTTCGTAAATTAAAATCGTAACTTCAAATGGCTGGTGTGGATGATCCGACCGTCGGATTTTCCCAAAACTGAAACCGTTGGATTCGTTTTGAAATGATCTTTCTAATGACATAAAGTTTGTGAAGATCCAACGGTTAGATTTTCAGATATGTGTAAAACAAATTTAGTGAAAAACAGCGCCAGTGCATCGGCACGACCTGAATCGTCGTTTAATTAAATATGGTCGTTTTAAACAAATAAAAATGGCGATATATCGTTATAAAATACTATAGACGATATAGAGTGAAAATAAACCAATTTTGTTGTGTTTGCTTGATATGTTATGGTTGAATGTATTTAACATGAAAATTATAACTAAAGAACAGAAATGTGAATGTTGAATAGTCCAACCATGTGATAAATGGATTTGAAAATCTAAATATACGTGGGTTATTTGAAAAGGCCGAGTTCATCTCATTTCAAATAATCGATCGACGTTGACAAGTCGAAGAGTCGAAGACGGTTGAAGACCGACGATCTTCACATTGGATGGATGGGCGCTACTGATGCTCGTGATTGGAGTAGCTACCGTGAAGGAGCTGAAGTAGTAGCCGTCCAAACATACTGTTGATTGTACGGATATGCGAGGTTTTGGTGCCTTCGGTTTCGTTCAAACCCAGAACGGACTTGTAAATGGACTGTGTGTCTGACATTGGACTTTGTTTTGTGCTGATTGACCTCTGTTAAATATATATCTGTTTGGCGGCGGAGAATTTATTCTCTTGCTTAACGCCCTTCTCTGAGACGTACGAGCTCAGAGGTTATGTATTGATAGAAATCAATCGCATGGAGTGGATTGCCTGTGTGGCACGCCTAAGTGGCATATGATCAAGGCTTCTGTTGCAAAGCAAAGTCTTGTGGTTGATGATCAAAGCATGGTCTGTGTGACGTAGCTTTGTGTATAACGTGGATTCGCGAGCCTCACACCTCGGTATGAGTCAAAAACGGGATAGTGACTGCAGGGAGAGCACGACGTTTCTTTCTAGCCAAGGTGGTGTCAGTGACCTACCAGCCCTGACATTATATATACTTTTCACCTGTGTGGTTATTGGAATATGAGGCGCCTCGATTATAGGTCTGTAAGGACCGGGAAACGTGTGTTCAGGAATAATTAATCCTCAAAAGTAAGAGAGGACCGGCCCTGAAGATCCAAGGATCATAGTGGGGTCTTGGGACATTTGCTAGAGTGTCTCGAATCGGAGAGGAGCTTGCCCCTTGCCTCGACTCATGAAGGAATCCAATTTCCAATACGAAATATGCGGATGTGATTGTATTACTAGTATGGCGACATAGTAGATGGTAGCTATGCCGCCTAGGATTGATATTTATGATTGAATTTGCTTTCGAAAACATATATGCACTAGTAATAATATCAAACACTTTTGTTTTATTCGTATGAAGCATTTTTGGCCATGATAAGGTAAAACTCTATCCTCCGGCTTGCGTTGCATTGTGTGATGGGACCTAAGTCTTATAATGGCTTCATTTTATAAAAAAGAATTGCGATGATTTAATCATTTACTTTATTTCATGCGCTAGCACTCATTGGAGTAAACCCGTTCCGCGAAAGTGGCGTGGTCCTTTGATTTGCCTTATTATTGTTGTTAATAAGTTAAGTAGATTTCCCATACCAGTCCCATGACTGACTCGTAGTTTGTTTCACCTTGCAAACTCGGGTGCCCTCATTTTCACACGGGCAGCCTAGTTACAGGTATCTGGTGCACTTTTGGCTCATGGCGAGGCTTGGCTACACCGTGCTGACTTTGACTCTTTCTGCCATTTTAGTATATGTATTATGATTCCTCCATTGGCGATGTAGGCTGATATTTATTTTGTGTACTCTTTATGTATGATTCCGCCTCTGGCGATGGTGACTGATTATGTATTATTATGCACTAAGTTTTATCCTGTACTGTGCTCTCTGATGTGGTGATATCTATATGATTCCGCTGTCATATGTTTGTAAATTATTCTATTTTATGTTTATGCTATTATCTGTGATCTGCTAATGATGATTAATGTGTTATATTCCAGTGATTATCCTTAACACCGGGTAACGGGGTTTTGGGATCGTCACAGCTGGTATCAGAGCTTTGGTTAACCTTAGTTCTGGAGTCTAACACATTAAACACTTCATCAAAATAGAATCAGTAGTATTCTAAGGCGAGTAGCTCATTAGAGATAGGACTAGTAAAGTCCTAGAATGAGCCAAGCAGAATAGCAAAAACAATTTGATCAGTCCATCGTTATCTTTCCTTAAGTTTTCTGCTTAACCATTGTAGGCTGACTCTTTTCTTGCTTATATAGAATATGAAAAATGGCTACCCGAGCAGCCGCCGCTAGAGGAGGCCGTGTTGGCCATGGCAGAGGACGAGGAGAAGTCCCAGTTGAAGAAGGGCCCTTGATTCAACCCCCGGCCGCTCAATACTTTGAGCTGGACCGCGTAGCTAAGAGATACAAAAACCTAGGAGGCAAGACCTTCTCGGGAACTGGCACTGTAATAGAGGCCCTTGCATGGCTCAAAACATGTGAGAAGGTACTAGAAGGCCTAAGGCTTGGAGATCAAGATAAAGCTATTATGGGTGCCTGGCTTATGCAGGAACAAGCTGAACTATGGTGGGAATCTCTCACCGCCGGGAATAGAGAAGCTGGAAGAACCTGGGACGGATTCAAAGAACTCTTCAAAGAGAAATATGTCCCAGAACAAGCCCTAGAACACATGCACGATGACTTCGCCAACCTCCAGCAGGGGGATCATTCAGTGCAGGATTATCTGAATAAATTTACACAGTTGTCACCCTATGCTCCGGAGCTTGTCGCCACTGCAAAGTCCAAGAATAAGAGGTTCATCCTCGGGCTGAAGCGACAGTATCATGATAGAGCCATGGCCCACATCAAGCTGGGATTTAATGAATTGGTGGAAATGACATGCAACTACGAAGACCTTGAGCAAAGGCACCTGGAGCAGGATCGCGCTAAAATCCAAGCCGTAAACAAACGCAAGCCTGATGTGAATCAAGCTGAGTCAAGCCAAGCAGCATCCTCGAAACCACAGACTGGCAGGCCGCCAAGAGGAAGTTGCTTTAACTGTGGCAAGATGGGGCACTTCTCTAATGTTTGCACAGCCCCGAAGAGGCAGAAGACAAATTCACAAGGTTCAAGCCAGGGCTCTCAGAACCCTCGCTCCTGCTTTAATTGCCGCAAGACGGATCACCTTGTCAAAGACTGTCCTTTGCTGAAAAAGGCCGCAGTAGCTCACGTCTATGACGGTTCGAGCCCGCCAGCTGCTTCCGAAGGAGAAGGTAAACCCGATGTTTTGGGAGGTACCCTTACAATTAAAAATATTCCTATTTCTGTATTGTTTGACATAGGTGCATCACGTAGTTTTATTGCTAGTAACACAGTGCACAAATTAAAGTTAAAACAGAGGAAGCTTAAAGAATCGGTCGAAGTTCATAATCCGATAGGGGGTTCTATTATTCTCAGTTCATGTTGTAGAGTGCCAATCTCTTATTCTTCCTACAAATTTCCCATTAATTTAATCGTTATGGATTTTCCCGAATTCGACGTTATCCTTGGGTTAGAATGGTTAACGAAATATGAAGCCGAAGTAAATTGTGCGGAAAGAATCGTTAAAATTCGAACGAAGCTTGGATATATTACTGTACCATGCCATGGTTCGAATCCAGATAGAAAAGAATTTTGGTCTGCATTATAAGTTATCCCCACTTCCTTAGAAAAGATTCCTATTATCAGAGACTATGCGGATGTGTTTGAAGAAGTCGAAAACTTACCTCCGCAAAGAGAAATTGAATTCAGAATCGATCTAATTCCCAATGCCAGACCAGTGTACATCCAATTCGCAGAATGACTCCAAAGGAAAAAAGAAGAATTAGGCGATCAAACTCGCCAACTGTTGTGGAAGGGTCTAATCAGACCTAGCTTTTCTAATTGGGGTGCAGCTGTTGTGTTTGTCCCAAAGTCAAACGGTCCTCTTCGATTGTGTGTTGATTACCGAGACCTCAACAAACAGACTTGTGTTAGGACACGATATGATTAGAGAAGCATCTGATAAAGTCGACTTCATCAAAAAGCGATTGAGAACCGCACAAAGCTGACAGAAAAGTTATGCAGATTCTAGAAGAAGAGATTTGACATTTGTTGTTGGTGACCATGTTTATTTGAAAGTTTCTCCGATGAGAGGAGTAACCAGATTTTGCAAAACTGGGAAGTTGGCACCGAGATTTATTGGTCCCTTTCCTATACTCGAACGAATTGGAACTCTTGCTTATAGGGTTCAATTACCAGATTGGTTGCCTGGAGTGCATGATGTATTTCACGTATCTCAACTTAGAAGACATGTGCATGATCCGGATCTTGTTGTAGAAGAAGCAGCGCAACAGGATATAGACATACTACAGAATTAGCAGTCAGAAGAGAGCCATTAAAGATTGTTGGCAAAGAAACTAGAGAACTAAGAATCAAAAAGGTTCATTTAGTTAAAGTTCAGTGGAATAGTGATCCTAGAGACTGTACTTGGGAGACTGAGGAAAGCATTAAGCAAGCTTACCCCAAATGCAGAGTGGACATCTCTGACTAACTCCGGTGCAAGGTACATTTACAATACTTTGCATTTACATTTTGTTTCCTACTTTACTGTTGTTTCCTTTTCGAGGACGAAAAGTTTTAAGTGAGGGAGATTGTAACAACCCAGAAAATACGAGCCAATTTAAAAATTTTAAATTGGTTATTTCAAAGGAATTTGAACAATTGAAATAGAATATTTCAATAAAATAGTGAATTAGAAATAGTGAGTCAGTTTGAAAATTTGAATTCAAACTTTGACTGACTGTGCAGGGTGGAAATTATAACGGATTTTAGTGAAACCAAAAATATTTAAATCTGTTTATCAATACCTTTCTAACGAATCTGAAAAATCGAAGTTTCATAACGGGAATCAAAAGTTATGGCCGAATGAATTTTCAGAAAGGTCGCTATATATAATATATGGCCTTGGAAAATAGATATTTTGCAAACGACCTCGGAATTCGACGAAACCACTTTTGTTGGGTCCGGGATGTCAAACTATTGCTAGGTTTCAAATTTCATAATTTTTGAAGCTAGTATGTGAGCGTGGCAAAAGAAAATGTGTTTGGTCAATTTCTGTTAAATTGGATCGACCAGAAAATGATCATTTTTCAAACGATCTCAGAATTCGACGAAACTAGTTTTGTTGGGACCGTAGCGTCAAAACATAGCTAGATTTATTTTTTTGGAATTTTTCGAATCAGTTTGTGGCCCTGGCGAATTGAAATGTACGTTCAAAGTTATAAAAAATGTTTTATACTTTAATTTGAAGAATAACTGACTGTAACAGTCGAAATGGCCAACGAAACATATCCCATTGTGTCCGGGATGGGGTAATTAGCTAGGGACGACAGTCGTTGGGTTTGAATTGGTGTCCTTGTGGAGAAACACTATTTAAAAATTTATTAAAACTATGGGCCAATCAGAAATTTTCTTTCATTATTTTTAAAAAATAAAAAAAAACCCGAAAACCCTTTTTCTCTCTCGACCTACGGCGGAAACCCGTTTGCCACTTCCCCTCTAAATCGCCGCTGCCATAGGCGATTTCAGCCTTCGCCACCCCCTACCTCGACGCGCCTCCCTCCCCTCTTCCAATCCGACCCAAGCTCGACCCCTATGGCCACCTCCATCTCCAGAAAAGTCGACCCAAAGTCGAGCACTTTCCGCCGCCGCCACGAGCAGATCCGACTACCGAACCACCTCAAACCACCCTGCGCTGACTCCCCTCTCCTCCCTCTTCCACGTCATCACCTCTGATCATCCTATCGTGCCTCGGTTCTCGCGAAAACTGCAACCCTAGTTTTGAACCATTGATAAAGGTGAGTTCTTTTTGATGTTTGAACTTTGAAAAATCATATCTTTATGGTGTGTTGACGAAATTTGATGAAACAGGAAACATCGAGACCGCAAGGAAGCTCTCTACCACATAGAAGATACCGCGGATTTTTCTGAGTCATCTACGATTTTAAGCACTCCGAAAACCAATGTGAGAAATCTAAATTAAGTGAATTTGAATGGAAAATGTCGTGTATAAATTATATAAGCGAAATATAAATTACACACGTGTTGTATACCTCATGTACATGCGTCGTGTAAGCTATATAAGCGAAGTATGAATTATACATGCATAAAATAATTGATATATGTGTTGAAATGCAAGTGAAATATAGAAATTATATATATATATACTCCCCTCGTCCACAAACCATGGACGATATTTATTGGTGTGTATTGGTGTGAAATATTGGATGAAAAATGCGAATGGTTGAATAATTGTTTGTGGTTGATATTGATTGGTTGTGGTTGAAAAATACCCATTGGTGATTGAAATGAATTGGAAATAATTGTGGACATAAAAATTAAACATGTCGCCTGCGTGCGAATTAGATGCATGAATCCCCATTGTCAAAAACCGCGAGGTTTTAAGGTAGAGCGAGGAGCCGTACTAGGGACGGTGCCGGTTTTAACTACTCTGCCGTTATGCTGCCGAAATTTTGAATAATATTCATGTGTTAGAATTATTTTCATATGTTGAAATTATCTTCATGCGTTGAAATTAAAGTCATGTGTTGAAACAATATCCATGTGTGGAAATGCTCATGTGTTGAGAAGTGATGTGTGAAAATTAAATTCATGTGTGAATGAATGAAATGTTTAAACAATAAAAATCACATTTTTACGATATATATGAAGTATGTAAAACATTTGCCTTATATATGAATAGTTTCAACAATAAAAATTTCATCTTTCTTATATGAACAGCATATATAAAATATCATTGTGTGGAGATGCTCATGTGCTGAGAAGTGTGTGTATTGGAAAAGTTCATGTGTTGAATAAAAAGATCGAACAATAAAAATTACATTTTTATTGAAATTATAGAGCGTTAAAAACATTCATGTGTTGAATAAATATTTTAAATGATAAAAATATCATTTTTATCACATATGTGATATGCTAAAGATATGCGAGCGTTGAAATAAATATTTGTGAAAGAAATATTATTTTTAACATGCATAGGAACTAAATAAAATAGTCATGTGTTGAAATATATTTTAGTTCGCCAAAATTATCATCTTTGAAATGTGAAGTGTTAAAAATAGCCACTTGTTCAAATAAATATGCATGAGTTGAAATATTCATTAATTAGCTAATGATATGATTTTTGCCTATGCATGCAACATTAAAATGAATGGTGTTTTTAAACCAAAGTGAATCAAATATGAAGTTGAATGGAAAATGATAAGTGATAAGAATTGCATATATGTACATGCATATTTATTGAACAGGTTATAGCAAAGAGGCTAGAGAAGAGGAATAAAATTCTGTGCCCGACAAAAAGGTACACGTTTACTGTTTTGTGTGGGTGATGATTTTATGAGGCTATTGGCTAGCCGCTTGGCTTTTTCTTTTTCTTTTTGACATGAGACGCCCATGTGGCTATTTGGGAATTTTCCCAGCGCCTCCCGTACAAAGGAGGTTATGGTGAAAATTTCCAAAATTTAAAGGCGTTAGTGAAATATTTGAAGTGAAAACGATATAGGGATTTTTGAATGAACTATATTTATATAAATATATAAATATAAATAAAATTAAAACGAAACGTGGTCGTGCAGTTCATGTTTTGAAACTGTGATTTCAAACGACTAGTGCGGGAAATCCGACCATTGGATTTTCCCGAAACCGCAACCGTTGGGTTCGCGTTGGAAATATCTTTCCAACGGCACCAACTTTGTGAAGATCCGACGGTTGGATTGTCTGGAATGTTTAATTAAAATTTGAAGAAAAACAGCGTCACAAACGATTATATTTATATATATATATAAATATAATTAAATTATATCGAATAACAACGCTGCAGTTCGTAAATTAAAATCGTAACTTCAAATGGCTAGTGTGGAAGATCCGACCGTCGGATTTTCCCAAAACTGGAAACATTAGATTCGTTTTGAAATGATCTTTCTAATGACATAAAGTTTGTGAAGATCCGACGATTGGATTGTCTGGAATGTTTAATTCAAATCTGAAGAAAAACAGCGCCAGAAACGATCATATTTATATATATATATATAAATATAATTATATTAAATCGAATAACGACGCTGTAGTTCGTAAATTAAAATCGTAACTTCAAATGGCTAGTGTGGAAGATCCGACCGTCGGATTTTCCCAAAACTGAAACCGTTGGATTCGTTTTGAAATGATCTTTCTAATGACATAAAGTTTGTGAAGATCCAACGGTTAGATTTTCAGATATGTGTAAAACAAATTTAGTGAAAAACTAGCGCCAGTGCATCGGCACGACCTGAATCGTCGTTTAATTAAATATGGCCGTTTTAAACAAATAAAAATGGCGATATATCGTTATAAAATACTATAGACGATATAGAGTGAAAATAAACCAATTTTGTTGTGTTTGCTTGATATGTTATGGTTGAATGTATTTAACATGAAAATTATAACTAAAGAACTGAAATGTGAATGTTGAATAGTCCAACCATGTGATAAATGGATTTGAAAATCTAAATATACGTGGGTTATTTGAAAAGGCCGAGTTCATCTCATTTCAAATAATCGATCGACGTTGACAAGTCGAAGAGTCGAAGATAGTTGAAGACCGACGATCTTCACATTGGATGGATGGGCGCTACTGATGCTCGTGATTGGAGTAGCTACTGTGAAGGAGCTGAAGTAGTAGCCGTCCAAACATACTGTTGATTGTACGGATATGCGAGGATTTGGTGCCTCCGGTTTCGTTCAAACCCAGAACGGACTTGTAAATGGACTGTGTGTCTGACATTGGACTTTGTTCTGTACTGATTGATCTCTGTTAAATATATATCTGTTTGGCGGCGGAGAATTTATTCTCTTGCTTAACGCCCTTCTCTGAGATGTACGAGCTCAGAGGTTATGCATTGATAGAAATCAGTCGCATAGAGTGGATTGCCTGTGTGGCACGCCTAAGTGGCATATGATCAAGGCTTCTATTGCAAAGCAAAGTCTTGTGGTTGATGATCAAAGCATGGTCTGTGTGACGTAGCTTTGTGTATAACGTGGATTCGCGAGCCTCACACCTCGGTATGAGTCAAAAACGGGATAGTGACTGCAGGGAGAGCACGACGTTTCTTTCTAGCTAAGGTGGTGTCAGTGACCTACCAGCCCTGACATTATATATACTTTTCACCTGTGTGGCTATTGGAATATGAGGCTCCTCGATTATAGGTCTGTAAGGACCGGGAAACGTGTGTTCAGGAATAATTAATCCTCAAAAGTAAGAGAGGACCGGCCCTGAAGATCCAAGGATCATAGTGGGGTCCTGGGACATTTGCTAGAGTGTCTCGAATCGGAGAGGAGCTTGCCCCTTGCCTCGACTCATGAAGGAATCCAATTTCCAATACGAAATATGCGGATGTGATTGTATTACTAGTATGGCGACATAGTAGATGGTAGCTATGCCGCCTAGGATTGATATTTATGATTGAATTTGCTTTCGAAAACATATATGCACTAGTAATAATATCAAACACTTTTGTTTTATTCGTATGAAGCATTTTTGGCCATTATAAGGTAAAAATCTATCCTCCGGCTTGCGTTGCATTGTGTGATGGGACATGAGTATTATAATGGCTTCATTTTATAAAAAGCATTGCGATGATTTAATCATTTACTTTATTTCATGCACTAGCACTCATTGGAGTAAACCCGTTCCGCGAAAGTGGCGTGGTCCTTTGATTTGCCTTATTATTGTTGTTAATAAGTTAAGTAGATTTCTCATACCAGTCCCATGACTGACTCGTAGTTTGTTTCACCTTGCAAACTCGGGTGCCCTCATTTTTACACGGGCAGCCTAGTTACAGGTATCTGGTGCACTTTTGGCTCATGGCGAGGCTTGACTACACCGTGCTGACTTTGAGTCTTTCCGCCATTTTAGTATATGTATTATGATTCCGCCATTGGCGATGTAGACTGATATTTATTTTGTGTACTCTTCATGTATGATTCCGCCTCTGGCGATGGTGACTGATTATGTATTATTATGCACTAAGTTGTATCTTGTACTGTGCTCTTTGATGTGGTGATATCTATATGATTCCGCTGTGATATGTGTGTAAATTATTCTATTTTATGTTTATGCTATTATCTGTGATCTGCTAATGATGATTAATGTGTTATATTCCAATGATTATCCTTAACACCGTGTAACGGGGTTTTGGGATCGTCACATACAATCAATACACAATGTAGTCAATTAAATCGTCCATGGTCTGTGGACGAGGGAGATGAGCTAACAGGCATCGTACAACATTTGTGCTAATTAAAAACTGATAAAATACTGGCAGTTTATATAAAATAAACAACTTGTAACGACCCGGTTTTGAGCGACTTTGGTTATCGACATAAACTCAATGACGACTAACCAAACATCGAAAAATACCGAGAAGTTAATAGAAGAAATTAGAGGGTGAGAATAGATAAGATAGAAACTTAGAACAGAAGAAGAAGAAGAAGATACAACATCAGAGTAACACGAACCTTACAGTGGAACGAACAACATATAATAGATAACATATCTTTGAAATATAAATCTGTACTTGAATATACATATCATTTCAAAGTACATCACTTACAACACAGTGGAAATAACTATAGCTATATAATCCTGAAGCCTCCTGCTCCAGCTCTTCAAGTATATCTGTAAAATCCTGACTACTTGATTGCCTGTATAAAATTGGGCACCCAAGAATTTAGGGAAAACAAAACAAAATAAACTCCGGGTCAGTCATGGGACTAGTATGAGTAAAACAGTTTAAAACAGTTTGAACAAGTAAACGATATCTCATAGACCACGCCGCATAACGGAACGGGTTTTTCCATTATGAGAATCCAAAATGATCTTTATGTCAAAACTCACTGATATTATAATAGTGTCTATCAACCACAATATAATAATCATCTAGCAGAAACGCTTTCATCTCACGTTCTACATATATAGTATACAATCAAAAGCACAAGCACGTATTGGGTAATGGATTTCCAACTATAACAAGGTATGGAACCACCTTTCGCTAGTGTACCTCTAGAGAGGAATACACTAGGTTCAACACGAACATCTTGCAACCCGGCCACACATGACCAACCACTCATTTTGCTTGAGTGTATCGAATGTATATTACCAACGGTTGGGATCAGCAACCGTTTCCCGAATGGGACAGCATCGACAATAGATTTTTGGAAGTAAATGAAACTCTAGATCAGGTGATTATACACCCTAATAGGTGCGACCTACATAGCCATGCGGCCTGCCCGACTTTTGTCATTTTCGGATGTCAGACTAGAGGCCACGCTTATCTCTGACAGATCACACGTTTATTCACTTTGAATGTCACATCGTCATACCCACCAAATAACAAATTGATTTCCCCAAAAATACCATGGGTATACAACTTAGAGAAATGAATTCCTCTGCCACCAAACGTAAATATGTTTGAAGAGATCAACTTACGCGATCTATTAAATATACTCTGTCAGACATTCTTCCATATAAGTCGTCCTGGGACTGGACAAACCGAAGGCACTATTCAGTACAACCATCTTAGGCAATTGTTATCTAAGATTTATACAATAGCCCTTGCACTTTACTCCTTCTTCAATATATTCAGCATACTTGATTCGCAACGCTTATAGCAATACGGAGTGGTTCTTCGGATAATAATTCAACCGTTTACAATGTTAAAATGGTCAAAACTTTGATAGTCGGTGATTTAACTATCAAAGAAAAATAGGTGTTCAAACAACGATATTATTTCTAAATGGAAATTCTATCGATCAATCAGCATTCATCTTTTTATCTCTTTAGTTCGTTAATTTACTTATCTCCTGTTTCCATATATTCTAAATTCTTATTTTCTATTATCTGAAAACATTTCTGATTTCTTATTTGGAAAACATTTCCAAAACTCCTTCACTGGATTTAAACTGATGTTTAAATCAAACATCGCAATGCCAACTCAAACCATTTACTAAATTCACTTAACCATCATTCACTATCAAACCTTACCATTCCTTAGTTAAGAAGGAAGTCAATCAAGTTGGGGTATAATTACCTCTCAGACCTTAACTGAACAACGTTTTAACTTCGGAATAGACAAAGTTTATCTTTTAAATCTTTAACAAACTTCCTTAATTAACTTTCTTTCGAATAAATCTCTAATCCATAACTCTAACTGATTTACTCTATCGATTAACCATTTTTGATTTAACTCCTTTTCGAACAAGTAATATTCGATTAACTCCTTCCTATTTAACTCCTTTCGAATAACTAATAATTGATAACTCCTTTCTTCGAATAAACTATATTCGATAACTCCTTTCGAATAACTAATATTTGATAACTCCTTTCTATTTAACTCCTTTTACTCTATTCGAATCAACCATATTCAATTAACTCTTTTTAATTCTATTCGAATAAACTATATTCAATTAACTCCTTTCTTTATATTCGAATAACTGTATTCGATTAACTCCTTTAATTCTATTCGAATAAACTATATTAGATAACTCCTTTCGAATAACTAATATTTGATAACTCCTTTCGAATAACTAGTATTTGATAACTCCTTTCTTTGAATAAACTATATTCGATAACTCCTTTCGAATAACTAATATTCGATTAACTTATATTCGAATAACAATGTCTATTTTAACTTTATTTCGAATAGCTCATATTTGATTTAACTCCATTCGCTTGACTCTAGATCGCAGCGATCACAATGGTTACGCTTGATTCTCTCAGGAAACATCCGACCGCCGTAGGCTATCTGCAGCCCTTCGAATTACGCTAGCAGTCGTACTAAATGGTGACTCATCCTAAATAACAATGTTTGACTAACTCTATTCGACAAACCCTATTCGATTAACTCGACTTCGAATAACTAAATTCGATTAACTCTTTTATATCTCGTCAACTTCCTTTCCTATTTGTTTATACAAATATTTTCTTTTATATTTGTTCACTTAACAAATAACTATTCCCTTTTCAATTTTATTTATTTAACAAATAAATATTTCTTTTATCTTTTCTATTTATTTAACAAATAAATATTCCTTTATCTTTTCTATTTATTTAACAAATAAATATTCCTTTATCTTTTCTATTTATTTCCTATAAATAAATGATCCTTTTATTTTTATCTTCACAAATAATTTCCTTTATATTGTTTCTATTTATTTTCTAAATAAATAACCCTTATAATATCTTATTTATTTTCTAAATAAATAATTCTTTTTCAATTCTATTTGTGAATGATTTACAAATATTTCCTTTTTATCTTTATTTATTCCCTAAATAAATATTTCTTTATTCTTTCTATTTATTTCCCTAATAAATATTCTTTTTAAAAAATCCTTTGATTTTATAAATATTTCTTTTATCTTTTCAATATAACATTGAAAATTTCCTTTTATAATTATTCTATTTACTTTCTAAGTAAGTAATCCTTTTTATATACCTTTATTTACTTTCTAAGAAAATAATCCTTTTTATAAAATTCTTTGATTTTATAAATATTGTATTTCAATGCACAGTTTGAAATCTTCCTTCTATATAAAATCTTTTGATTTTATATAATATTTTATTTCAATATTTCATCTGGTATTTAACAGTACCAAATAACCAGACCATTGTCACTATAATCAATCTCAGATTATACATCACATCATATAAAACAATATTTGAGCAAAACAGTATTATAAATATTGAGGAACCCAGTTGGGTCCCTCCAACCTGTTTCCCTGTATCCACAAATGTTAAACAATATAATAACATCGATTTCACTTCGATATGAAATATTCTGCTAAACAGAATCGATATTTGAATAACGATATATATAAATATCATTATCTATAATTTCAACCACTACATAAGCAATTCAACCAAACAGTTAACACAGCAATCAATCATCATTTATAAGTTCTAAATATACATTATAAAAATAGAACTGCTTAGAGTTGGTGAGTTTAACTCACATTGGACAATCATCGTTAATAATGATAACCATCTTTTATTCTGACGGACAATTTATTGCGATAAATTGTAACGAGCTCTGATGGACTTCCAGTCAGTTCCATTGTGAAGCCACCGTCCATACGATCCCAACGGATCTTGTTTTGCTGAATTTCGACCACGTATGATAAAGATATTGATAATGCAAGTTATATACCTATTTAATTTTAAAATAACTTGAATTATTGTCAAATGGGCTTCACCTTCTATTCGGCCCAACCCGGTTTAATCCCCAACCCAAATTAACAGCGTTCTTCCCCGATCCCTGAAAGAAATCCCACCGCTCCAAAGCATTTGCCATTTTCAAACCTCAATCCCGTTCAAACTCCACCGTCTCTCCATCGTTTAACCAACGGATACCGCTGTTACTCTCCTCGTTCAAAGCTCAACCTCCCCATATCCTTATTTTCGAATTCAACTTCTCCCTTTCAGGTGCGACTGACACCATCGAGACGTCCTTCCAGCACAACAGCGAACTCTTTTGAGTTCGAACCTTCTCAAAATTCACCCAGAAACTCCACTCGATACTCTCAATCCAACACAAAACGCAAATGCTCGCATTGATACCTAAATTACCCAAATCGATAACCCTAAGCTCCTGTAGTAGAAGTCGAACTCCCAGGTGTTGATCGAGCTGCACGAACATGGTTGGAAACTGAAGTCCATCCTCTCATGATTCCATAAATATATACAAAATGATTTTAGGATTTTTCTTTCACTTTCTTTTGATTTTTAAAAGCCACGGTTTGGGTTTCCTTGAGAAAGAAGTGGCTGCTGTATTTTTTTCTTGACCGTGGAATTATGTTTAGGGCTTAGGAGGAAAAGTTAGGGTATTTATAAGATTTTATAATATTTTGATATTCGATTAAAATATAAATTTTTAATCCTACGCTGTTTGTATTCATCTTTAAAAATCCCTATGGTCACATACAATACCCAAAAATCACGAAACAGGACATGCACCTACAGTTCGACATTGCGGACCCAACGAAAATGGTTTCGTCGAATTCCGACTCTGTTTGCTCACATAGCGTATTTTTAACCGTTAGAATACAGACTGTTTTTCACTCTAAAAATCCATACGGCCACACACTGACTTCAGAAATCACGGAAATTGAAATCTAACAATAATTTAATATTACGGATCCAACAAAATTGGTCTCGTCGAATTCTGAGGTCGTTTGCAAAACTGGCTATTTTTAAAGCCCTAATTAACCCATTTAAATATATAAATATATTTATATATAATTAAATTTAATATTTAAAAATAAATATTATCGTATATATTCACAATAGTCATACAGCTCCATTGGGATTTACAGCTCGATATTCAAATCCCGGTTGAATCGATATTCAAATTTATATTGAAATTCCTTATATATATCGTTATAAATTATAAAGGAATTCCATAGCGACTTTTCTAAAATTTGATTTGGACATAAATAAAAATCTACACAACGAAATCCTGATTTTTCTCTTCCATTAGAAAAATAAATTTCACCAGCTCCGAACGTTTCTTGTTTCACAGAAATCCGATTTAAAACGAATCCTGTATATTCAGTTGAAGTTCGAATCGCCAAATTACGAACTGCTGCGCCATTTCGAGCTCGATTATAATTATAATATAAATTATACGTTCAAATGGCGTTTATAAGTATATCCTTTATTTAAATTCAATTCCAAACTAAATTATATCTTATAAATAATCCCTATCACACGATATTGTGAATTCCACCATTACTGATTATTTCTGAATTAAATATATTATTTAATTATTATTTTAATTAAATATTCAATACAATTTAATTAATCGACCATTTGAATTCTAAATCACTATATATATAATTAAATAAGTTAATTATATATCGCAGAAAATACGGGTCGTTACATTCTTCCCCACTTAAAATAATTTCGTCCTCGAAATTGCTAAAGTAGAAAACAAACCCTATCGACCGGTTAGAACTTATTTGTTCACTTCTTAATTTCAGTTTCAACTGAACCAATTTAATTTCAATTAAAATATTAATTAATTCTTCTCAACGAAAATTTTCAAAAATCCTGAAAATTTTCTAACACCTTAACTTTTCGAAATTTTTTGCCAGCACCTCCTTTGTACAGCCCTATCGGTAAAACCACAACTCGCCTCTTTGGGCCTTCTCCAACCCAAAAGAAAACCAAACAGCCAAGCGGCTTGCCAAATCGGCTCATAAATCTCATGCTTATACCAAATATAAACTTGTACCTTTTTGTTGGTCATATCAACTCTATCACTTGCACCTGTTATCAATTCAACATATACCAGTGTTATCCAAATCAAACTCCAATCTATTTTTATCCACAATTTTAACCATTTGCTTATACCTAAGTCGAATTTCATTTCAAACCAGAATTCCATTCTCGATTTTCCTATTTCAATTCAATTTCTATTTGCTTTTACAAATTCAATTTGGTTTTATTTCAAAGAGTCTTTTCTTGGGAGTTTTAAACAGCTTTGCTTTTCTCCAAAATCAGACTTCCCTTTTCAGGATTCAAAACAACTTGTTTTTCTCAAATCAATTCAAAAACAAAAACTTTGGTAGTAATCCATCACTTACAACTGGAAAATGAACACTAATGATGTCGCGATTCATCATCAGGGTTATTACCCGGCTATCGAAGTGAGTTCAATACTATATCACTTTCAAAACCATTTCCAAACACTTCCATTTTGAAATACATTTCAAAATACCATTCACAGTGCTTGTAAAACAATTTAAAATCTCCAGGATTTAAAAATTCTCATATATTCAATCCAAATTCATTTACAAACACTTTTCACATTTTCAGAGTTTTAATTCAAATCCTGATCTTAATTTCAGATTTAATTCATCTGATTTCATATATTATACTTATATGAATTCTACTTGGTTATTTACATAATCATTTTACTTATAATCTTACTGATTATAATAACAACCAATATATCCAATACATTATAATCACTCCGATATAAATCCTTTATATTAAAATATAATTTGGGTAAAATTATTTCATTTACCCTCTTTTCAAAATATATCGTGTTGACCCATCGTATTCGAGTGTTTATTAACTCCTATCGATACAGTGGATCAAACTGATCGATCATAACCCATAAACAACTCAACCAATAAATCACCACAATATAAAACAATTTTTATATCAATAACAAATACGCTCACTCGTATATATATACTCAACTCAATCTAGGGTATTACTAACCCTATCTCTACTATGTCACGCCACAGAGCCAAGTTAATCAATTAACCTTAAGCTCTGATACCAACTGTAACGACCCGGTTTTGAGTGACTTTGGTTATCGACATAAACTCAATGACGACTAACTATAACGACCTGGTTTTGAGCGACTTTGGTTATCGACATAAACTCAATGACGACTAACCAAACATCGAAAAATACCGAAAAGTTAATAGAAGAAATTAGAGGGTGAGAATAGATAAGATAGAAACTTAGAATAGAAGAAGAAGAAGATACAACATCAGAGTAACACGAACCTCACAGCAGAACAAACAACATATAATAAATAACATATCTTTGAAATATAAATCTGTACTTGAATATACATATTATTTCAAAGTATAACACTTACAACACAGCGGAAATAACTATAGCTATATAATCCTGAAGCCTCCTGCTCCAGCTCTTCAAGTATATCTGTAAAATCCTGACTGCTTGACTGCCCGTATAAAATTGGGCACCCAAGAGTTTAGGGAAAACAAAACAAAATAAACTTCGGGTCAGTCATGGGACTGGTATGAGTAAAACAGTTTGAACAAGTAAACGATATCTCATAAGACCACGCCGTATAACGGAACGGGTTTTTCCCTTATGAGAATCCAAAATGATCTTTATATCAAAACTCATTGATATTATAATAGTGTCTATAAACCACAATATAATAATCATCTAGCAGAAACACTTTCATCTCACATCTACATATATAGTATATAATCAAAACTGCAAGCACGTATTGGGTAATGGATTTCCAACTATGATAAGGTATGGAACCACCTTTCGCTAGTGTACCTCTAGAGAGGAATACACTGGGTTCAACAAGAACATCTTGCAATCCGACCACACATGACCGACCACTCATTTCGCTTGAGTGTATCGAATGTATATCACCAACGGTTGGGATCAGCAACCGTTTCCCGAATGGGACAGCATCGACAATAGATTTTTGGAAGTAAATGAAACTCTAGATTAGGTGATTATACACCCTAATAGGTGCGACCTACATAGCCATGCTGCATGCCCGACTTTTGTCATTTCTGGATGTGAGGCTAGAGGCCACGCTTATCTCTGATAGGTCACACGTTTATTCACATTGAATGTCACATCGTCATACCCGCCAAATCACAAATTTATTTCCCCAAAAATACCATGGGTATGCAACTAAGAGAAACGAATTCCTCCGCCACCAAACGTAAATACGTTTGAAGAGATCAACTTACGCGATCTATTAAACATACTCTGTCAGACATTCTTCCATACAAGTCGTCCTGGGACTGGAGAAACCGAAGGCACTATTCAGTACAACCATCTTAGGCAATTGTTATCTAAGATTTATACAATAGCCCTTGCACTTTACTCCGTCTTCAATATATTCAGCATACTTGATTCGCAACGCTTATGCCAATACGGAGTGGTTCTTCGGATAATAATTCAACCGCTCTCTCCATATTAACAACGTTAAAATGGTCAAAACTTTCATAGTCGGTGATTTAACTATCAAAGAAAAACAGGTGTGCAAACAACGATATTATTTCCAGATGGAAATTCTATCGATCTATCAGCATTCATCTTTTTATCTCTTTAGTTTGTTAATTTACTTATCTCCTATTTCCATATATTCTAAATTCTTATTTTCTATTATCTGAAAACATTTCTGATTTCTTATTTGGAAAACATTTCCAAAACTCCTTCACTGGATTTAAACTGATGTTTAAATCAAACATCGACATGCCAACTCAAACCATTTACTAAATTCACTTAACCATCACTCACTATCGAACCTTACCATTCCTTAGTTAAGTAGGAAGTCAATCAAGTTGGGGTATAATTACCTCTCAGACCTTAACTGAACAACGTTTTAACTTCGGAATAGACAAAGTTTATCTTTTAAATCTTTAACAAACTTCCTTACTTAACTTTCTTTCGAATAAATCTCTACTCGATAACTCTAACTGATTTACTCTATCGATTACCATTTTTGATTTAACTCCTTTTCGAATAAGTAATATTCGATTAACTTCTTCCTGTTTAACTCCTTTCGAATAACTGATAATTGATAACTCCTTTCTTTGAATAAACTATATTCGTTAACTCCTTTCGAATAACTAATATTTAATAACTCCTTTCTATTTAACTCCTTTTACTCTATTCGAATAAACCATATCCGATTAACTCTTTTTAATTCTATTCGAATAAACTATATTCGATTAACTCCTTTCTTTATATTCGAATAACTATATTCGATTAACTCCTTTAATTCTATTTGAATAAACTATATTCAATAACTCCTTTCGAATAACTAATATTTGATAACTCCTTTCGAATAACTAATATTTGATAACTCCTTTCTTCGAATAAACTATATTCGATAACTCCTTTCGAATAACTAATATTCGATTAACTTATATTTGAATAACAATTCCTGTTTTAACTTTATTTCGAATAGCTCACATTCGATTTAACTCCATCCGCTTGACTCTAGATCGTAGTGATCACAATGGTTACGCTTGATTCCCTCAGGAAACATCCAACCACCGTAGGCTATCTGCAGCCTTGCGAATTACGCTAGCAGTCGTGCTAAATGGAGACTCGTCCTAAATAACTATGTTTGACTAACTCTATTCGACTAACCCTATTCGATTAACTCGACTTCGAATAACTAAATTCGATTAACTCTTTTATATCTCGTCAACTTCCTTTCCTATTTGTTTATACAAATATTTCCTTTTCTATTTGTTTACTTAACAAATAAGTATTCCCTTTTCAATTCTATTTATTTAACAAATAAATATTCCTTTTATCTTTTCTATTTATTTAACAAATAAATATTCCTTTATCTTTTCTATTTATTTCCTATATATAAATGATTCTTTTACTTTTATTTTCACAAATAATATCCTTTATATTTGTTCTATTTACTTTCTAAATAAATAACCCTTATAATATCTTATTTATTTTCTAAATAAATAATTCTTTTTCAATTCTATTTGTTAATGAATTAAAAATATTTCCTTTTTATCTTTATTTATTCCCTAAATAAATATTTCTTTATTCTTTCTATTTATTTCCCTAATAAATATTCTTTTAAAAAAATCCTTTGATTTTATAAATATTTCTTTTATCTTTTCAATATAACATTGAAAATTTCCTTTTATAATTATTCTATTTACTTTCTAAGTAAATAATCCTTTTTATATACCTTTATTTACTTTCCAAGCAAATAATCCTTTTTATAAAATTCTTTGATTTTATAAATATTTTATTTCAATGCATAGTTTGAAATCTTCCTTCTATATAAAATCTTTCGATTTTATATAATATTTTATTTCAATATTTCTTCTGGTATTTAACAGTACCAAATAACCAGACCATTGTCACTATAATCAATCTCAGATTATACATCACATCATATAACACCATATATGAACAAAACAGTATTATAAATATTGAGGAAACCAGTTGGGTCCCTCCAACCTATTTCCCTGCATCCACAGATGTTAAACAATATAATAACATCGATTTCACTTTGATATGAAATATTCTGTTAAACAGAATAAATATTTGATTAATGATATATATAAATATCGTTATCTATAATTTCAACCACTACATAAGCAATTCAACCAAACAGTTAACACACAGCAATCAGTCATCATTTATCAGTTCTAAATATACGTTATAAAAATAGAACTGTTCAGAGTTGGTGAGTTTTACTCACATTGGACGATCATCATTAATAACGATAACCATTTTTGATTCTGACGGACAATTTATTTTGCGCTAAATTATAACGAGCTCTGATGGACTTCCAGTCAGTTCCATTGTGGAGTCACCGTCCATACGATCCCAACGGATCTTGTTTTGCTGAATTTCAACCACGTATGATAAAGATATTGATAATGAAAGTTATATACCTATTTAATTTTAAAATAACTTGAATTATTTTCAAATGGGCTTCACCTTCTATTCGACCCAACCCGGTTTAATCCCCAACCCAAATTAACAGCGTTCTTCCCCGATCCCTGAAAGAAATCCCACCGCTCCAAAGCATTTGCCATTTTCAAACCTCAATCCCATTCAAACTCCGCCTTCTCTCCATCGTTCAACCAACGGAGACCGCCGTTACTCTCCTCATCCAAAGCTCAACCTCCCCATATCCTTATTTTCGAATTCGACCTCTCCCTTTCAGGTGCGACTGACATCATCGAGACGTCCTTCCAGCACAGCAGCGAACTCTTTCGAGTTTGAACCTTCTCAAAATTCACCCAGAAACTCCACTCGATACTCTCAATCCAACACAAAATGCAAATGCTCGCAATGATACCTAAATTACCCAAATTGATAACCCTAAGCTCCTGTAGTAGAAGTCGAACTCCCAGGTGTTGATCGAGCTGCACGAACATGGTTGGAAACAGAAGTCCATCCTCTCGTGATTCCATAAATATATACAAAATGATTTTAGGATTTTTCTTTCACTTTCTTTTGATTTTTAAAAGCCACGTTTTGGGTTTCCTTGAGAAAGTAGTGGCGGCTGTATTTTTTCTTGACCATGGAACTATGTTTAGGGCTTAGGAGGAAAAGT
Organism: Allium sativum; assembly: GCA_030737875.1. NCBI lineage: Eukaryota > Viridiplantae > Streptophyta > Magnoliopsida > Asparagales > Amaryllidaceae > Allium > Allium sativum. The sequence goes on along the minus strand of CM060923.1, from coordinate 222,868,701 downwards.
TAGGGTATTTATAGGATTTTATAATATTTGTATATTCGATTAAAATATAAATTTTTAATCCTATGCTTTTGTATTCATCTTTAAAAATCCCCATGGTCACATGCAATACCCAAAAAACATAAAACTGGACATGCACCTACAGTTCGACATTGCGGACCTAACGAAACTGGTTTCGTCGAATTCCGACTTCGTTTGCTCACATAGCATATTTTTAACCATCAGAATACCGACTGTTTTTCACTCTAAAAATCCGTATGGCCACACACTGACTTCAAAAATCACGGAAATTGAAATCTAACAATAATTTAATATTGCGGATCCAACAAATTTGGTCTCATCGAATTCTGAGGTCATTTGCAAAACTGGCTTTTTTTAAAGCCCTAATTAACCCATTTAAATATATAAATATAATTAAATTTTATATTTAATAATAAATATTATCGTATATATTCACAATAGAATATCATACAGCTCCACTGGGATTTACAACTCGATATTCAAATCCCGGTTGAATCGATATTCAAATTTATATTGAAATTCCTTATATATATCGTTATAAATTATAAAGGAATTCCATAGCAACTTTTCTAAAATTTGATTTGGACATAAATAAAAATCTACACAATGAAATCCCGATTTTTCTGTTCCATTAGAAAAATATATTTCACCAGCTCCGAAGTTTCTTGTTTCACAGAAATCCGATTTAAAACAAATCCTGTATATTCAGTTGAAGTTCGAATCCCAAATTACGAACTGCAGCGCCATTTCGAGCTCGATTATAATTATAATGTAAATTATACATTCAAATGGAGTTTATAAATATATTCGTTATTCAAATTCAATTCCAAACTGAATTATAACTTATAAATAATCCCATTCACACGATATTGTGAATTCCACCATTACTGATTATTTCTGAATTAAATATATTATTTAATTATTATTTTAATTAAATATTCAATACAATTTAATTAATCAACCATTTGAATTCTAAATCACTATATATATAATTAAATAAGTTAATTATATATCGCAGAAAATACGGGTCGTTACACAACTACACAAATATTATAGTGAGAAGTTCTCACATTGATCGGATAGAAATCGTTAAATAATAGATTGTTTTACTGAATTAAACAGCCCATTTAATTTTATTAGAATTTCCGATAGCCTCCATTTCAGTTCTGGTTTGTTCCACCGTGTAGTGTTCGATGAAGCGATTCCAATGCAACTTGTTTCACTGAATTTTGATTTTGTATGCAAGAGATACAATGATTTAAACATTTATAAAACACGATAACTAACTAATGGAAATTAATTAATTTAATTACATTGATTAGCTAACAAATCAGGGTCGCTCATCTTTTTTTTTACTTCCCCATCGTCTTTCTCTATACAAAGAAAACCGAAACCCATCGCTGACACCGTAGGGTTTTAAACCTCCCTTCGTACATCGCTCCGGCGCCCGATCCAGAACAGCCACGAGCTCCGCCTCCATCGACTCCACCCACACGCTAACCGCTGGCGAACTCACCCCTCTCCTGTAGCCTAGAAACTCGAGCGAACGGAAGCCATTTAGGTGGAGATAATTCACGAAAAACTTGATTAAAAATAATCATAACTGTACACGATTGAAGAGCTTGTGAATCTCTTCAATATTCGCTTTACAACCTCCTAGAATTACTAATTGGATTGAGAGATTATGGTGTTTGAATTCCAGATCTTTCTGGCCATTAAACAAAACCCGGCGGCACTTTCAAAAGGGGGTTAAGGTTTGCTGAAAATAAGAGGGGTATTTATATAAAATATTTTAATATTTAATTCATTTATTTCAAAATCGTGAAGTTTAATGTTCTGGATTCCAAATCAAACCCAACGATTGTCGCCCCTAGCCAAATACTCCCATCCCGAACACAATGGAATATGTTTCATTAGCCAACTCGACTGTTTCGATCAGTTTTTATAAAATTTAAAATATAATTCAATATATATTGAATTTAAACGTACATTTTAATTTACCTGGACCACATACCGACTCCAAAAATTACAAAAAAATTAATCTAGCTATGTTTTGACGATCCAGTCCTAACAAAACTAATTTCATCGAATTTGGAGACTGTTTGAAAAGTGGCCTTTTTTAGGTTGATTAAACTTAAACTAAAATGACAAAACATGTTTAAATTCACAACGCCCACATATTGATTCCAAAAATTATGAAATTTGAAACCTCGTAATAATTCGACATTCTGGATCCAACAAAAGTGGTTTCGTCGAAAATAGAGGTCATTTGTAAAATGGCTATTTTAAAGGGCTACATATAATATAAAATATATATAAATTCCATAGCGACTATTTTGAATTTTAAACTGGATATAACTTACAATTTATAAAGTAAAATCTCAGTTTCTTACATTCGTTAGAAAGATGTTATTAACATATTCAAATGTTTCTGGTTTTACTAAAATCCGATTTATTTTGAATTTTGTACATTCATTTGAAATTAGAAATCGAATTTTCAAACTATCGCGCCATTTCAGGCTCGTTTTATAATTAAAATAAATTTATACATTCTAACTTTGATTTAAATAAATTTTTAGTCATTATTATTTAAAGTAAATCATTTTAAATATTCAAAATCCATAAAAATAGCTAAAATAATTTTTTTTTTAATTGGTTCAGAAATTCCGGGTTGTTACAATCTCCCCCACTTTAAATATTTTTGTCCTCGAAAAGGAATGGAGCTGAAATTTGTTTAACTAACCAACTCAACTTTCATTCTGGCTTTCATTCTTCAACTTTTCAGTTTCTAAGAATTTTCTAATTTCTCAAAAATTTGGCTAACACCCTAAATTTTCAAAAAAAAATCGCCATAACCTCCTTTGTATGGGCTGATCGGTAAAACCGCAACTTGCCTCACAGGGCCCTCATCAATCCAAAAGAAAAAGCCAAGCGGCTTGCCAATCTGCTAATAAAATCATCAAAACCGAAGAAATACAGTAAACATGTACCTATTTGTCGGGCATACAATTTTATTCCTCTTCTTAGCTTCCATGCTATGACCTGTTCACACATATATATGTACATGTATGCAATCCCAAACAATTTTCCATTCAGTTCAATATTTGACTTGATTTGGCTAATTTGTACCTTCCATTCTATTATTGGTTTCATTAATTATCATTCCAATATTTTTATTAGTTAAACTAATAATCAAACATCACAGCCATCAATCAATTAGTTTATTAAATTTTCAAACATATATCTTTTAAATATACTCAAAATCATATTTCAGTGTCAAATCACAAACAATAAATTCTAACTAAGTTTTGGTTCTCACACCAGTCAATTGGAAATATATAGATATCCCACTTTCGAAACTCGAACATACACACTGATGATGGAGCTCCATCATTAGAATCATCTCCGGGAGACTATAGTGTGATTCTATATCTATCCAGTATATTTGAGGCTTCGAATATACGTTTGCAAGGCATATATGCAAAATCTACTAATACCCAATAGACCAAATTCAATATAAAATAAATGTTCAAATACAAATAATATGATATAATTTTCAAAATTAAATTTGTTTTATAAATAATACTCTTCTAACTCATTCTAGGGTATTACTAACCCTATGTTTAACGAGTCGTTCTTATAGAATATTACTAGTCCTATCTCTGATGAATTCTTTCGTTTGGTTCTAATGTGCCTTGTTCTCGAGTTTTTTAAAACCAAAGTTCTGATACCAAAATGAAATGACCCAAACTTCTCCTTACGGGAAAGCCCGGGTTGCTTTGAGAACACGACGCATCAGACACAAACAATAGAACATTTCATTGCTTATTGAAACAATTGCATCAGAGTACAAGAATATCGGAGAATAAATAATATACAACGGAAAATAATATATCAGAGATTTAAATTACATTTAAATACATTACACAGCATAAAATACAATAAACTACTACAACTAAAAGAGATATACGGATGCAAAGCTTTCCGAATATAGCTCTAGCTGTAATCCAGGATCCTTTGAAAAGAAGCATCTGTGAAAACCAAAACTACTAGCTGCCCGTGTGGAAAATAGGGGCACCCAAAGTTTAGGTAGAAACAATAAACTCCAAGTCAGTCATGGGACTGGTGTGAGAAATAAAACTGTAACACCCCACGTCCATTAATATCACTCTCAAAGGGAATGCATTAACTTTCATGGAGTATTATTGGTGTGTAGAACAGAATATAACAAGACAGATACATATATTGGTACTTGAAAATTTTAAAACAACTTTTATTGCAACGGAGAAATAGTTTGGTTACAACAACATCAAAAACCAACAATAAAACCAAGTACACTTAATATCCATCTTGGCAAATTGTTTTCTGAGTACATAAAGTAAAAAAGCATAACCCCAACATAAGTAGCCATAAAAGAGATAAGCTGAACTTTACTTTCAGCAATCCAAGCACTTCCAAAAGAGAGAGAGATCCAAATCAAGCTCCACTAGCACTAGTCCCTCCCTGAGAACCTAAGGGGGGGAAGGAAGAAAAGAGGAGAAAACAAGGGGGTCATACATAAAGTCTGGCGAGTCCAATAACTTTAACAATATAATTATTAAAGTAATTAGGATAAGGCATAAACTGGTAAAACAAGGAATGACTGTGAAACAAATGGGCAAGACAAAACAAACAAGAGGAATATGCTGGCATTAATTGCGCTCCTAATCACTATAGGATAATTACTATACTGCACCATTACTAGTCACTCTAAAAGTTGATCCTGCCTACTGGACATAATAATCATAATAATGATAATGGTAGTTCCGTGTACCCCTAGTTGTCTTCATAGGTGTAGCCTGCCCCTATCTCTACCAGTTGTACCCACTACCCCCATGCGATCGGCTCCCTAACTTGTAGATACCCGTGATGTTCCCACAGTGGGGTGTATCACTCCCCAAAGTGGCAACCTGACACCACTAAAGATGCACGGCTTATATCTACACGATGCAACAATGTCTTATCTACCAGCCCGGGCCCACGCACGCACATGACCCCGTTGGACTTGCGTTGCCACCGCTAACCCGTTTTGACCTCTTACAATCAAACCTAGTAAGTGTGTCCCGTCCTCGACCTAGCTCGAGCTCATAAAGATACTTAATGGGTTACTGGTTTGAAAAGGGTCCCCATACTTGACACAAGCTTTCCACCTATGCTTGGTCCCCACTAGGATTTCCCACTTAACCCCTTCTTATTCATGTCTTCTTACATGTTTCAATTTGGTTAAGTGTTTCTAGTCGTATTTCACATGTCACCCATGTCACCCACTTAACCCCATGTCCCACCACATGTTTATCTTGGTTAAGTGTTACTTAATTCATTAAAACCATAACCTTGTAAGACCTCCCACACTAGACTACCGTTTGCGGTTGTTGGATTTGTCGGGTGGGTCCGGGCAGTCTTATACCGCAAACGAGCCTAACTTCGTGTCTTTACAATTGTTACGCATTTAATTTATGCCTTTGACCTCTCACATTAGACCACCGTTTGTGGTTGCTGGATTTGTCGGGTGGGTCCAGGCAGTCTTATACCACAAACGAGTCTAACCTCGTGTCTTAGGCGTTTATTATTACACATAATTATTTCACCCCAATATGAATTAATTATCCCAATACAAATTGTAATTAATTTCCAAATTAATCTATATCCATAATTGTCACCTAAATTTTGTCCATAGTTTTCAGGTATATAAATTATACCAATTAGTGTCTCAAATAATTATATGCCTTTAAAGCTATTTAATGAAAATTCTCAATATGTATATTTAATATTTTCCCAATGTCCCCATGCCGTTCGTACGTTTAATATGAAACATGTTAGACTCGCAAATAGTCTAACTCATAAAAAGAAAAGAAACATCACAACTTGCATAACACATAAAATAGATCTAACTTGCAAATAAGAATTATAACATAAATTTGCATAGCCAATAACTTGTATAGGCAATGGACATATGGAACATAAATTTGCATAAACTATGTACTGTCATGGATCTAAATATAGATCTAAACATGAAATTGTGAACTTCCATATATGAATATGGTTTTCACCTAAACTTGCATATGTGAATATGGTTTTCACCTAAACTTGCATATATGAATATGGTTTTCACCTAAACTTGCATATGGATTCCATACAAACTTGCATATGAATTTAAACATGTAAACTAATCTCACATGTTTTACATATAAACTCGCATGGATATATACTTGATTCACATATAAACTTGCGTATAATTCGCATACAGACTTGCATATGATTCACACACAAACTAGCATATGATTTTCATCCAAACTTGCATATAAACTGATGTCATAAAATGAATCAAGTTAAACATATGTGATTGGACATATGAACTAGATCTACTAACATAAGTTAACAAAACTGTCATATGTTCACAAACAGACGATAACAAAATTAAGTAACGCCACATGATTCAACAGGCATGTTCTCATAATCTAAATTATAACTCATCATAATTAATTTATTAATTATTTTGTGAAAGAAATTGTACTCACAAAGACGGATTAGAGAAGAGAATAATTCGTTCGTTGTTTGTATTAGAATCCTGACTTGCAATTCCTAAGCTTTAAGAAGAAGATGAACTATTCCAGCAACAGCATGGAGGCCAAGAGATTAATTTAGTTTAGGTTTAGAGCTTGAGTCTATGCGTGCTTATATAGAAGTTTAGATCAATATAAGACGTTAGATTAACATAGGAGCAATCAGAACCATTCAGACCAATTAGAGCTATCTAGAAACCGCCACCTATGCCCTAGTGACTCAGCCACAAGTAAGAAATCATCACAGTTCAGATCTGCCCGAGGGGGTAGGTCGACCCCCAGGTCAACCTGTATAGCGGACGTCGACCGCCTGGTCGACCTGGCCTGGGGCGGGAAAAATCCCGCCCAGCCCGCTTCTTTGTTTTCGTTTGAATTTTGAATTTGAATTCGAGTTGTTTTAATTTATTTAAATTCCTGAAACTTCTGAAGGCCATAACTTCCTCATACGAAGCCCGATTTACGAAAACTTGGACTCTATTCCAAGCAGAATTCCGAGACGAACGCAATGGCGTAACCCATTTCCCTTAATTCTTCTCCCAAAAATTAAGTGTTCTTAAATTTGTTAATTTTAATATTTAAAATTACGGGGTGTTACATTCTCCCCTCCTTAAAGGATTTCGCCCCAGAAATCTCCAAGTTAAGGAGAATGTATATCCTACCATCCAATCACCCATCTACTTAATCATCAAACACAGGCATCCATTGTCCTTAAAAGATTTCTAATGTTGTATGAACATATGCAAAGAGTGTGTGTATATGTTCCTTATCTAATGCAAAATCAGGCGGTCTACTGATTCAGTTGACCTCTTTAATGCAAATCATGATAGTGCCATGCGTCCATTATGTATGCAAAGGAATCCTAATGATACATATTATTTCTACATGCATGCACTGCCATTCATTTAAATTCAGCATTCATATGATAACGCAACCATTATACATCCATTAATTTAAATATGCACACATATTTATATGCAATATGAAAGTGATTGAGTCGATCTAGTGCCAAATGTGTGTGTACGTGCATCCACGAGCATCCACTAGCAACCACTTGCATCCATTCGCATCCACCAAACATAACATGTCTCAAACACATGTTTACAACCATATGGTTTTTCCTAACTAAATATCGAAGATATCATCGCAAAGACATATTAAACGATAGGACAAGTATCAATAAAGCGGTAGTAAAAGGAGAAGTTAAAAAAAACATACCCTCAAAAAGGAAAGGGTACAGTGTACACATCTTGTCTTCCGACTCCCAAGTTGCGTCTCCTTGACCATCTCCCCATTGCACTTTGACCAACTTGACCTCTTTGTTGCGTAGCTTTTTGACCTCCGATCCAAGAATGCGTGTAGGAGCTCGTCTAACCGTGGCATTCCACTCTACTTCCACTTCTTTGAGTGTGCTCGGCTCCAACACTTCCGCCGTATCATGTAAACACTTACGCAAATGCAAAACGTGAAACACGTCATGAACACCACTGAGCTTCTCTGGCAACTGTACTCTATACGCCATCTGCCCAATCCTCTCTGTAATTGGAAAGGGTCCTACGAACCTCGGTGCCAACTTCCCTACTGATCCAAAACGGACTACATTTCTCAACGGTGACACCTTAATAAAAACCATATCCCCAACATTGAACTTAAGATCGGTTCATCTTTTATCAGCATATGACTTTTGTCGGTCCTGCGCCGTCTTCATTCGCCGTCGAATCAACTCTATCTTCTCTGAAGTCTCCCTAATCATGCCGGGTCCAAGCAAAACCTTATCCGTAGATTCCCACCAATAAGTAGGTGATCGGCATGGTCGTCCATAAAGAGCCTCAAAAGGTGCCATGCCAATGCTAGCCTAAAAGTTGTGATTATAGGCGAACTCCACTAATGGAAGATGTTCTTCCCATGTTCCCCCAAAGTCTAAGATGCATAGCCTCAAAAGATCTTCTAGAATCCGATTTACTCTCTCGGTCTGGCCGTCTGTCTAAGGGTGATAAGCGGTACTTAAGCACAATTGTGTTCCAACCGCCTCTTGTAAGCTCTTCCAAAACTCGCTAGTGAAAATGGGATCTTTATCGCTCACAATGCTAGAGGGTATGCCGTGCAGACGAACTATCTCTCGGAGGTAAACATATGCTAACCATGTGGCGGTCCTCCTACTTTTAATGAGAATAAAATGGGCACTTTTGGTAAGTCTGTCTACAACTACTCAAATCCCTGTATTACCCTTCCTTGATCTCGGCAACCCGTCTACAAAATCCATGGAAACACTTTCCCATTTCCACAGCGGAATCTCTAAAGGGTGGAACAAACCACCGGGCTTCTTTTGCTCCGCCTTGACTTGCTGGCACACCAAGCATCTAGAAACGAACTCAGCAACGTCCTTCTTCATTCCGACCCAAAAGAAAACTCGCTTCATATCCCTATACATCTTGTCACCACCAGGATGTATGGTCATCTTAGAGCGATGTGAGTCTTCAAGAATTGTCTTCCTCAAGCTCTCGTCTTGTGGCACGCAAAGTCTCCCATCTCTATGCAACCAGCCTCTCTCATCTATAGCATATCTATTAAGATGACTCGAAGACTCCCCTCCTATAAGCTTGCCCACTATCTCAACCAAATGTGGGTCATCTCGCTGTGCCTCTCCAACCCGACCCAAAAGTGTAGGTTGTACTTCTAGCGATCCCAACAATCCGGGTACATAACCGATAGAGGGTCTGAAGTCAAAGGTAGATATATACTCCAAACTCTGTTGCTCTACGAACAAAGGACTCAAAGTCAACCTCTTTCTACTTAAGGCGTCAGCTACAACGTTACCCTTGCCAGGGGTATATGCGATCTCAAAATCGTAGGATGCTAAGAACTCCATCCACCTCTGTTGCCTCAAGTTTAGATCTTTCTGAGAGAACAAGTACTTTAGCGACTTATGGTCTGTATACAACTCAAACTTCTCGCCAAGCAAATAATGACGCCATGACTTAAGCGCAAAAACTATGGCAGCCAACTCTAAGTCGTGGGTACGGTAATTCTTCTCGTGGACTTTCAACTTCCTTCCACCATAGCATATCACCCTTCCCTCTTACATTAAAACTGCGCCAAGTCCTGCCCCACAAGCATCAGTATATACTATGAATGGCTTACTCCCATCTGGCAAAACTAAAACTGGAGCTGTCATCAAAGCCCTCTTCAAACGCTGGAAAGCATCGTCATAGTCAACATCCCATGAAAAAGTCAAGTTCTTCTTCGTCAACCGAGTAAGTGGGGATGATATCTTCGCGAAGTCCTTAATGAACTTCCTATAATAACCAGCTAGCCCTAAAAAGCTTCTTACTTATGTTGTGTTCTTAGGAATCTTCCAATCTTGGATTGCCACCACCTTTGCGGGATCCACAGCTAACCCCTCCTTAGAGACCACGTGTCCTAAGAACCTCACTTCTTTTCTCCAAAAATGGCATTTGGGGAACTTAGCTTTGAGTTGATGCGCTCGTAGGGTCTCTAAGACTTCCCTAAGATGTAGGGCATGCTCTTCTTCGCTTCTAGAGAAAATCAAGATATCGTCCACAAAGACTACCACAAACTTGTTTAGAAACTCCCTAAACACCCTACTCATTAAGTCAACGAAGTATGCGGGTGCATTCGTCAAACCAAAAGGCATGACGAGCCACTCGAAGAAACCGTCAGGAGTTCTAAATGCAGTCTTATCTTGATGTCTTCAGTCACCCTTAGCTGATGAAATCCTGTAGCCAAATCCAGCTGCGAGAAAACCGAAGCACCAACCAACTGATCGAATAAATCATCTATCCTCGGCAATTGGTGTCTGTTCTTCTTTGTGATCTTATTCAGTTCTTTATAGTCCACGTACAATCTAAGTGAACCATCAGCCTTTGTAGCAAAAACAACTGGAGCACCCCATTCCAAAATACTTCTTCTTATGAACCCCTTCTCAAGCAACTCTTTCACTTGCTTATTGAGTTCTCTTCTCTCCCTCGGAGCCATGTGGTGCACTGGTAATGCAACTGGCTTTGCATTATCTACTAGGTATATATGAAAGTCTATCTCGCGCCTCGGGGGTAAACCCCGAACCTCAATGAAGACGTCACCATATTCACGGACCACACGAACAGATTCCAAGTCATCATCGGATGCGTCAAGAGATTCTAGGTAGGTAAGCATCACCGGGCCTCTAGGGTCACAAGAAATATCAAGGGTCTTGCCACAACGAGTCAATAATCTAAATACCCTTCTTTCACAATCTAGGATGGCGCCGTATCTGGCTAGCCGTAGCTTTGAAGCCAAGAATGAAGGCGTTGCATTCAAACCCAACGCCCAAGATAGACATTCTCAAATCCCGACAAATCATTGAAAGATGAGCCGAACCACCAATAGGATTTGAGACTACTATGGGATCCGTAACTAGACTAGTATTTAGGTGTAGTATTTCAACTAACGAAGCAGATACAAACAAGTGTGAAGCGCCAAAATCAAACAAAGTACGAACAGGATGATCAAACAGAAAAACCAAACTTTCAACGGAAATGTTTCTACCTCTCTCCTGTCCTGGTTCCATGAGAGCATGAACCTGCCCTCTTGCCTGCCCTGGTGCCATGAGAGCCTGAACCTGCCCTCCATAAGTAGACCATGTCCTCTGCCCTTGCCCTTGTCTTCTCGGGCAGTCTTTAATCAGGTGTCCTGCCTCACCACAGTTGAAACAGCTAGTCTTCCTCTTCCTACAGTCCTTGCTTAGATGGCCTGGTGTTCCATAATTAAAGCACCTTTTCTTTCCTTTGCTATTGTTATCCTTACCACCTTTCTTGGGTTGCTGCTGTGATTTCTTTGGGTCCCCTTTCTTCTCCGGTGCCTTATTAGCATTAGCACTTTTCTCCTCTTCATGCATAAGCGCCATGTCAACCAGTTTCTCGAAGTTAGCCCCCATAGGAATGTGGGTCATAGCCAACTCGTGTAGCGGCTCATTCAAACCTTTAACGAACCTCAGGGCCTTCTTTTCAGGTGTGTTCACCAAGTCTAAGCCAAATCTCGCCAAACTGATTGAAATTGTTGACGTACTCCTTTACTGATAAATTCCCCTGCTTCAATGCCAAGAACCTCTCCATGTATAAATTCTCTTTTGCTCGTGATAGAAATTTCATCTCCAACCTACGCCTAAAATCCATCCATGTCTCCACTGGACGCTCTCCATTCATGACCTCCCACCAAAATGAGGCTTCGTCCTTCGCTAAGCAAGCAGCTAATTGGACCTTCCTTCCATCTTCTATCTCGAAGATACCAAACAAATCTTCCACATCCTTAAGCCAATTTCGAGCTTCAACAAACGTATCTGACCCATGAAAAGGTTTCCCGCCTATTGCCCGAAAATCCTGGCATATCTTCGAAAAAGTATCAACGCAGGGAGAGGGAGGAGGAGGAGCGGCTGCAGCTGGGGGAGGAGGAACGTTTTTTGGGCCTGCGGCAGTGGCCCTAGCCTCCAGATACCTTCTGAACCAGCCTGGTATCGGTATGCCCTCGGGTATCTCGGGTTCCCCAGACATGCTGAAAAAGAAAAAGGAAGAGATTCAAAACGGAAAATTGAAGGAAAGATATATGGCTCTTGGGGGTTATGTTTTTAAAATAAACTTTCCTCTTGAAAATACTCTCCTTAAAACATATTTTTGAAAGTATTTCTGTATAAAAAATGTTTTTGAGGAAGAGTTTTTCAAAATCTCTTATCTGTTCTGGTAACCTTCAGCTTTGATACCACGTGTAACACCCCACGTCCATTAATGACACTCTCAAAGGGAATGCATTAACATTCATAGAGTATTATTGGTGTATAGAACAGAATATAATAAGAAAGATACAACGTCTTATCTACCAGCCCGGGCCCACGCACGCACATGACCCCATTGGACTTGCGTTGCCACCGTTAACTCGTTTTGACCTCTTACAATCAAACCTAGTAAGCATGTCCCGTCCTCGACCTAGCTCGAGCTCACATAGATACTTAATGGGTTACTGGTTTGAAAAGGGTCCCCATACTTGACACAAGCTTTCCACCTATGCTTGGTCCCCACTAGGATTTCCCACTTAACCCCTTCTTATTCATTTCTTCTTACATGTTTCAATTTGGTTAAGTGTTTCTAATCGAATTTCACATGTCACCCATGTCACCCACTTAACCCCCATGTCTCACCACGTGTTTATCTTGGTTAAGTGTTACTTAATTCATTATAACCGTAACCTTGTAAGACCTCCCACATTAGACTACCGTTTGCGGTTACTGGATTTGCCGGGCGGGTTCGAGCAGTCTTATACCACAAACGAGCCTAACATCGTGTCTTTACAATTGTTATGCATTTAATTTATGCCTTTGACCTCTCACATTAGACCACCGTTTGTGGTTGCTGGATTTGCCGGACGGGTCCAGGCAGTCTTATACCAAAAATGAGTCTAACCTCGTGTCTTAGGCGTTTATTATTGCACATAATTATTTCACCCCAATATGAATTAATTGTCCCTATTCAAATTATCAATAATTTTCAAATTAATCTATGTCCATGATTGTCACCTAAATTATGTCCATAGTTTTAAGGTATATAAATTATACCAATTAGTGTCTCAAATAATTATATGCCTTTAAAGCCATTTTATGCAAATTCTAAATATGTATATTTAATATTTTCCCAATGTCCCCACGTCGTTCGTACGTTCAATATGAAACATGTTAGACTCGCAAATAGTCTAACTCATAAAAAGAAAAGAAACATCACAACTTGCATAACACATAAAATAGATCTAACTTGCAAATAAGAATTATAACATAAATTTGCATAGCCAATAACTTGTACATGCAATGGACATATAGAACATAAATTTGCATAAACTATGTACTTCCATGGATCTAAATATAGATCTAAACATGAAATTGTGAACTTCCATATATGAATATGGTTTTCACCTAAACTTGCATATGTGAATATGGTTTTCACCTAAACTTGCATATATGAATATGGTTTTCACCTAAACTTGCATATGGATTCCATACAAACTTGAATATGAATTTAAACATGTAAACTAATCTCACATGTTTTACATATAAACTCGCATGTATATATACTTGATTCACATATAAACTTGAGTATAATCCGCATACAGACTTGCATATGATTCACACACAAACTAGCATATGATTTTCATCCAAACTTGCATATAAACTGATGTCATAAAATGAATCAAGTTAAACATATGTGATTGGACATATGAAATAGATCTACTAACATAAGTTAACAAAACTTTCATATGTTCACAAACAGACGATAACAAAATTAAGTAACGCTACATGATTCAACATGCATGTTCTCATAATCTAGATTATAATTCATCATAATTAATTTATTAATTATTTTGTGAAAGAAATTGTACTCACAAAGACGGATTAGAGAAGAGATTAATTCGTTCGTCGTTTGTATTAGAATCCTGACTTGCAATTCCTAAGCTTTAAGAAGAAGATGAACTATTCCAGTAGCAGCATGGAGGCCAAGAGATTAATTTAGTTTAGGATTAGAGCTTGAGTCTATGCGTGCTTATATAGAAGTTTAGATCAATATAAGCTGTTAGATTAACATAGGAGCAATCAGAACCATTCAGACCAATTAGAGCTATTCAGGAACCGCCACCTATGCCCTAGTGACTCAGCCACAAGTCAGAATTTTGAATTTGAATTCGAGCTGTTTTAATTTATTTAAATTCTTGAAACTTCTGAAGGCTATAACTTCCTCATACGAAGTCCGATTTATTAAAACTTGGACTCTATTCCAAGCAGAATTTCGAGACGAACGCAATGGCGTAACACATATCCCTTAATTCTTCGCCTAAAAATTAAGTGTTCTTAAATTTGTTAATTTTAATATTTAAAATTATGAGGTGTTACAAAAACAGTTATTAAATCTTTACTTTAAAAGTTGGGAAATCATGGGACCACGCCATATAACACGGAACGGGTTTACTCCACATGATTCTTAGTTTAAAATTAAAAAAAACGCAATGCTTTTTGGAAAAATGAAGCTATTATAAGACTCAGGTCCCATCACACAATGCAACGCAAGCCGGAGGATAGAGTTTTCCCTTATAACAGCCAAACATGCTTGGTATGTTTAAAACAAATAATTTTGATATTACTATAAGTGCATAGTGTCAAAAACAACTTCAATATAAATGTATCAATCATAGATGGCATGGATACCATATATCATGTCGCCATACTAGTTCTACAACTAAAACCGATGAATGTCATATTGGAAATTGGATTTCCATCATGAGTCAAGGCAAGGGATGTACTCCTTACTGATTCGGGCCATCTCTAGCGGAATGACCCAGGATCACACCTACGGGCAACCCTTGGATCCTGCAGTGCCGATCCACACATACTTTAGTGGATTAATTATTCCTGAACACACATTTCCCGGTCCTATTAGACCTCTAAAATGGTCAGTAAGTCGACCATATCAAGAGCCACTAAGGATTCAAATCCGAGGCGCCTCATTCCATCTTCCACATAAGTAAAAATGTATGCGCTCCATACCATAACACGACTCCTAGCTAGAAAGAAACGTTTGCACTCATTGCGTCCCTTATCCCAATTTTAACTCATACCAAGGTGTGAGGCTCGCGAATTAACGTTATACACAAAGCTATGCTTTTTAAAGTCGTGTTTGATCATCAACCACAAGACTCTGCTTTTCAACAAAAGCCTTGATCATTGCATCTTAGCATGCCACATTGTCAATCCATATTGTACCACTGATTTCAACCAATATATAACCTCTAAGTTCATACATCTCAGAGAAGGGTGTTAAGCAAGAGAATAAATTCTCCGCCACCAAACAAATATATATTTAGTAGAGATCAACAAATATAGTATAAAGGAATACAATGTCAGACACACATCCATTTACAAGTCCATTCTGGGTCTGAACGAAACCAGAGGCACCTTATTCGTCGTCCCATCCTCGTCCCATAATTCCAATACTGGAGAGAGGCCCACGCATATCCGGTCGATCTCCAAGTACGTCTGGACGGTCACCACTTATTATCTTGTCTTGGGTGTACAGTCCAATCAAGACATCAGTAATAATCCAAACGATGTGAAGATATCAGGTCTTCCACCACCGTCTTCATCGTCGACTTTTAGTCGTCGTATCAGGTATTCAGAATGGGATAAACCCAGTCTTTCCGAATAAATTGCGTATTTTATAATCAATAATAAAGTGCTATAAAAACACATCATATGCCTCATTCCAATCCAGAATATTCTTTTATTCAAATATTCACATTTTTAGGGAAAGATTCTCATTAATTTTATCAAAGATAAACTCTTTTAAACTTATTCTTTAATCTTCCTTTGGATATCAATTTCAAAAAATTTTATCATCTTTTCTCCAATTCTAGACCAAATTAAAGTTTATCAAACTAGTGTGGATTATCTAGCCATACCAAAGTAATCACTTGTTTATTAATCTCAATCCCAACCTACTCATCCCATGAAGTAAAACTGGTAGTACTCCATTTCTAACACCCACGTTGTTATCGGTAAATTTAATTACCATTTCACGTTCAAATCTAATTAAAGATTTAACTATCGCTTGGAGTAAAACTGGTGGTACTCCATTCTCGATCATTTCATGAATTCGATAAATTCAATTACCCCATTCTCATTTTAATCTACTAAAAGATTCTTTAAAACTCTAGTTCAGTTTTAATCTCAAAAATCCTTACTCAATGATTATTCAAATTCTAGGAAATAAATCCCCTCTTTCACTAGGTTAAAGAACCAATGTCATTTAAAACACAATTCACGACAAACCCAAAATCATCTTCCATTAAATATGGAATCTTCACAGAAATTAGATCAATATATAATCGATATAAATTTTCGTATCAGACTAATAATATAAATGGAAGAACGGCAAAGCCTTTTAAACTCCATATATAGTAACGGTCTTCCTTCACAGAAGCTCATCTCGATTATTACCAAATCGAATTCCATTCAATTCAAATTTAATGTATTAAATTAGAAAACTTTACTTTGGAAAATTTCCATTAAATCTTAATAAAAAGATTTATAAATTCCAAATCAAATTTTCACTGTTAATTGGGTTAAAGAACAAATGTCATTTAAATTACAAAATCAACTTTCATTTCAATTCCAATTAAATATTATTTAGTTGGTAACTTCTCTAAATCTTAATTAAAAGATTTATTCTTTTCACAATGGGGTTTTAGAACAGTGTTATCTAAGACACCATTCACGACAAACCCAAAATCCAATTTAATATTACATACAAGGCTCTGAATAGAAAATAATATCGGTTTATATTCAATATCAAATTCTGAAACTAACGGATATCGTATTGGGAATAACGATATATATATCTTCCAAATTCCTCAATAATATCTGTATAATCACGAAATCCAATACCGAAATATTCCGAAGATTATTTCCATTCAAAATATATTCCCAATTCATGAATTGGAAAGCTCTGGTTATTTTAAAACCCTTTATAAATCCAATTTATTATTTTAAAAACCATTGGATTATTAATCTAGTTAATAACTAGTTCATTTGGACAAAAATATATTTTTATCTTTTCAAAACTTGGATTTTATCATCCAAAATCTTTCCAAATCATTTATTATGATTTTACACAATTTTCCCATATTTTTAATAATTTTATTAAGGCCCTTACAGTCGGTTTCCAATAATGGCCACCGAACAACGTCCATAGCGACCTTTTCTGAAATTGATTTGGACATATTTCCAAATCTAACCGTTAGATTTCAAATCTCTTATATTCATTGGAAACTCTTTTCGATACAAACCTAGTGGTTTTAGGAGAATCCGACGGTCGGATCTCCCGTTACGTCAATTTGAAGTTAGTGGTCGAAATTCGTGAATGGCCACTGAGTGGCGCGTTCTATTTAGGCCATTAAATATGTATAATATATGTTTCATCGATTTCCATTTAAAACGTATTTTATAAATCATTTACAATTTTATTTTAAAACGATTTCAATTTCATTTCAATTTTCAAATCAAAATTGAATATTCCATATCATTATAATATTAAAATAATAATATTTTCAAAATATTAGATTTTGAAATCAATTGTGACGGCCCGGCCCGCACCAACCGACATTTCCTCTAAAGGTGTGTTGTACACATGTCCAGTTAGCATGGAACGGTCGTCAGAAGAAAAGAAAGAAAACGAAGAATCAACAAAGAACCTGTAGAATGTCTCACAGCGCATGGAACAAAATATAATAACAACAAACTTGACATAAAACAGGTGAGACAGTGCATAAGCTGAAAACAAACTATCATAGCAGCGGAAAATCCAAATACAGATTATGATCCAAAGCCAACATTATTACAACTTTTAAAATTCTCAAAAAGCAAAGCAAGAAAGGTACACTACTAATGCCCAAAGTAGTGACCACCAACGACACAGGGAGAATATCTATATATAGCATACGTGGGGGCCTCCTGCTCGTCTTTAGATCAGCTACTCGTGCATCACCAGTTAACCTGTCTCTAGTCTACTCGTGAGAGCACCCAGAGTAACAAGAAGAGACATAAAACTCTGGGTCAGACAAAAAGTCTGGTATGAGCGATAAGCAGCTAAACAGAACAATAACAGGTATACTAAACCATACCTGAACCTGGACCTGCAACCAAAGAGTTAGCACTACATACTGTACAACACTCTAAGGTGCCACTAACATATGGTGTACTAGCATACGGGGGTGGGGGTGTGCATGTCATAGTGATGGCAACAAATCAAACATAGCAAACATCCTCACATCTCTCACTCAGTGCATAAAGCATACGATATTCACCACTTCGATCACCCAATACTTTTCTATTATCACTTTTCCCCATGAAGTCATAACGGCTTCACTGCACTAATCCATAGCCACTCATCCTTCACTATGTCCACTTTGCCCCATGGAGTCATACACACCCCACTGCACTGGCTCATAGCCTTACTAATCCTTTACTATGTCCGCTCTGCCCCATGGAGTCACAATGGCTCCACTGCACTGGCTCATAGTCTTACTACGATCTCTTTGCCCCTCGAGTCGCGGGGACTCTACTGCACTGATACGTAGTCCTGCTACGATCACTTTGCCCCTCGAGTCATAATGACTATACTGCACTGATACGTAGCCCATCATCCCTTTTCAATGGTGAATCGAAGTTATGAATGTCGACAACTCCTTAGCACACATCCCACAGCAAAGCCCAACCATGAAGTGAACTCATTGGTTCCCAATTGGATCCTGAGCTCTAACTTCCATTTGGACTACCTTTGCATCTCGGGTTTTTGGTCATCACCGGATCGGTTCGGTTCTCAGCTCTACTTCTCTGTCGGTTCGGATCGGTCTCTTCCAAGTGCTCTGGGTCGGATCGTAGCCTCCAAGTCCCTTCGTAGTTCATCGGTTCGGTTCGGGTGCTCTCTGGTGGATCGGGTCGGGTAGATGCATCTTGGTTCGGTTCAGTGTACACTTGCTCCATCGGTTCGGTTCGGGTTCCTGGTCTCCAATCTGATCCACTTCCCCTTCCTCTTCCATTCTGATCCCCTTCACTTCCCTTCGGTCGATCTGACTCCCACTTCCTAAGCTCGATCTGATCCCAGTTCAACCATTGTGGCCTTCCTTTTTGCCATACTTTACCTCATGCTAAGCCTCGGTTCGGTTCGGTGATCCCTTGCCCAGTCCACTATCCGGTCCGAGCCCATCCGTCTGATCCGATCCGAAAACCTGCATCATTTTTCTGTAACTTTTCCAGCAAGTGTTTCATACCATTTGACGACGTTTTCGACCATTATATCTATTCTAATCAATCACAAAGCATACCATACGGTCATAGCAACAAGTAGAAGTGACCTCAACACCAAAACATAATTATGATAGGTTAAAATGGATCAAACATAGCCGAAACCCCATATTTTTCCTTAAGCATGTTCAAGCATAATTAATGATAGGATTAGCAAAACTTAATCAAATTAACCCAAATTCATATCAGAGGTCTAAAACATCATTTAAGAATTTATAAGTATTTTTCCAGATTTTTATCATGTTTAAATTCGCTAATTAACAGTAATTACCCTTAATTAACCATAATTAGTGAGGAACTATGCAAATCACTCGACTTAGCCACAAATAAACCTTAGATCTGAAATAAATCTCTGATATGGCGCGGATACCAATGCTAAACAGCAGCTCTAATCTTGATTTGGTGAAGATCTCCCTTGATTTGATGTTGCTAAGCTTAATCTTTGATTAGAAAGTGATTTGGAGGTGATTTAGAGGTTGGAGGCCATTTTTAGGGTTTCTAAGAGGTAAGTGGAGGCTAGAAAACTGAAATGGAATGAAACCCTAACCCTTTTCAGCCTCCCCATAACCCTAATCCCGAAATGGGTTATGGGCCAATTCACTAATCACCCTATTTGTCCCGGTTAAGCAGTTTTTCACCTTCCAAACCTTATTTTAGCCATTTCTCCTAAACGGTAAGTCCGTTTTCCATATGTGACCACTCTATGGAAAGGTAAACCATCATCTGAAGCCAATGGAAGTGGTTTTAGGTCAAAACTCCTTTCCAATCAAAAGTTATGGTCGAATCAAGATCAGCTAGGGCAAAACGGTCATTTAAAAATTGGCAAAAATCATGAACATGGGAAATGACCCCAATGGCCGTTTCCCAAAGCCACGTGACCATGTGACTTCATATAAGAAAGAAATAAATATTCTACGATCCTCCGATACTTAGAATACGGGTTGTTACATTCTCCCCTCCTTAAGAAATTTCGCCCCCGAAATTCCATAACCAAAACACACAAAGGGTCCTGCATGCCTATCAGCCATAAAACAACAATCAAACATGCAAAACAAGAAAATCAAGTATATCCTAGCATGCGGAAATAACTAAATTGCGAAGTAAATCTTACTAGGCAAAGAGTTTTGGATACGTCTTCCTAATGCTCTCCTCTGTCTCCCAAGTACAGTCATTCTCGTTCTTGCCCCACTGAACCTTGACTAGCTTCACCGCCTTCCTTCGAAGTTGCTTCGTATCGTGCTCGACAATATGAATCGGTTTGCGGTTCCCAACCGCCTCGGGTTCCACTTCGAAGTCCTCTAACTAATCAGGTGAAATATTCATATCTGGGTCATGCACGAACTTCCTTAGCTGGGAAACATGAAATACGTTATGAACTCCTGCCATCTTCTCGGGTAAGTCAACTCTATATGCCAAATTCCCAACTTGTTCGAGAACTGGGAATGGGCCAACAAATCTTGGTGCCAACTTGCCTCTCCTGCTAAATCGTGTCACGCTCTTCAACGGAGAAGTCTTGACAAACACCAAGTCACCAAGGGAGAATTTTAAGTCTCTCCTCCTCTTATCAGCGTAACTCTTCTGCCTATCCTAGGCAGCCTTCATCCGTCGTTGAATGATCTTAATCTTATCTGAAGTTTCCCTTACCACATCTGGTCGAAGCACAAACTTCTCACCGGCCTCTATCCAACATGAGGGTGAGTTGCACGGTCTTCCATACAAAGTTTCATAGGGAGCCATACCGACACAGGATTGGTAGCTATTATTATATGCAAACTCTACCAGATGCAAATGGTCATCCCATGATCCACCAAAATCCAATATAAAAGCTCTCAAGAGATCTTCCAATATACGATTCACCCTCTCTGTTTAACCGTCGGTTTGAGGATGATACGCGGTACTGAGATATAATTCCGACCCTAGAGCCTCTTGTAAGCTCAGTAAACAACGGGTCTCGGTCACTCACAATGCTTTTAGGTACTCCATGAAATCTCACTACCCACTTCATATACAGTTCTGCTAACTTAGCTGCCGTTCTGGTCGATTTGACTGGTATGAATCTTGCACTCTTGGTCAATCGATCCACAATTACCCAAATGATATCATATCCCGATTTAGTCCTTGGTAAACCATCAATGAAATCCATCGAGACTTGCTCCCATTTCCATTCGGGAATTTCTAATGGTTGCAACAAACCACTAGGCTTCTTTTGCTTGGCTTTAACTAGCTGGCAATTCATGCACTTGGATATAAACTTCCCAACGTCTCTTTTAATCCCTTCCCAGTAGTAAGTCTGCTTCATGTTTTGATACATCTTATCACCACCAGGGTGTATAGTCAGTTTTGAGCGATGACATTCCCTAAGCACTTCATCTCTCAAACCATTCACGTTGGGTACAACTAGTCTTCCATTCTTTCGAAGCCATCCTTCTCGATCAAGCCCATACAAATTCATCTCCTCACTGTCGGTATTCATCTCTAATTTGGAGATGATTTCCAATAGATTAGGATCGTCCCTCTAACTGGAACCAATCCTCTCAATCAAAGTGGGTCTGATCGTCAAACTAGCTAACATCTCTGGATCTAATTCGCACTTTGGTCTGAAATCATATCCTGCGATATACTCCAATTGCTTCCATTCAAGAAACATAGCCCCTAAACTGACATGTCTCCTACTAAAGGCATCGGCTACCGCATTGCCTTTCCCAAGGGTATATGCGATATCAAAATCATATGAAGCCAAGAACTCTAACCATATCTACTGACGGAGATTCAGATCCTTCTGAGAGAAGAGATACTTTAACGATTTATGATGGGTAAACAACTCAAATCTCTCTCCCAAGAGATAATGTCTCCACATCTTCAATACGAACACGATCGCTGCCAGTTCCAAATAATGGGTAGGATACCTTTTCTCATGCGGCTTTAGTTGCCAACTGGCATAAGCTACAACCCTACCTTCTTGCATCAATACAGCACCTAGTCTGGTACCACAAGCATCCGTGTATACCGTCATCTCTTCATTCCCTTTAGGAATGACTAACACTGGTGCACGCGTCAACTTTTCTTTCAGACTCTTGAATGCATTCTCACACACTCCATCCCAGACGAAGGCTTGATTCTTCTTAGTCAACTGAGTCAACGGTGTTGTTATCTTGGAGAAGTCTTGGATAAACTTACGATAATATCCAGCTAACCCCAAGAAGCTCCTTACGTCTATTGCATTCTTGGGCGTAGACCAATCCTGTACCGTAGCCACCTTCGTAGGGTCCACGGTAATACCATTCTCTGAAACAACATGGCCCAAGAATCTCACTTCCCTCCTCCAGAAGTGACACTTAGAAAATTTCGCTTTCAATTGGTGTTTTCTCAACACCTCCAACACTATCCTCAAATGTTCCTCGTGTTCCTCCTCTGTCCTCGAGTAAACAAGGATATCGTCCACGAACACAAGAACAAACTTATTCAATTGATCTCTGAATACCCTATTCATAAGATCCACGAAGTATGCTGGTGCATTGGTCAACCCAAATGGCATGACCAACCACTCATAAAATCCAGACGGCGTCCGAAATGCCATTTTGGCTATACTATCAGCTGCTACTCAGAGCTGATGAAATCCTGTCACGAGGTCTAACTGGGAGAACACTCTTGCTCCTTCCAGATGATCAAACAAATCATCTATCCGCGGTAGAGGATACTTATTCTTCCTCGTCACCTTATTCAACTCGCGATAGTCCACACACAAACGGAGGGAACCATCTGCTTTAATGGCAAACACAACTGGTGCTCCCCACTCGGAGACACTTCTTTTAATAAACCCCTTCTTCAAAAGATCGCTCAACTTGTACCCCGAGCTCTCGCTGCTCCCTTGGTGCCATACGACGAAATGGCATCACTATAGGTTTGGCATCTTTCACTAAATCAATACGGAACTCAATCTCTCGGTGTGGTGGAAGCCCGGTCACTTCCTCGAAGACGTCCGGATACTGGCCAACCATGGGCACATCTGACATCTCATCATGCGGGGTGTCGAGGGAATTTATAAAACTAGCCATTACCCCATCACTAGGTAGACTACCAAACACTACCCTCCGCCCATCATCCGCCCTAACTGTCACCAAAAATCCCGCACAGTCTACCACCACCCTGTATCTTTGGAGCCAATCGACCCCCAATATAATGCCATACCCAGTAAAGCCCAAAACAAAGCAATCACAAACATACATCCATGACTCGATAAGACCAAATTTTGGCAAATCATACTAAGGTTAGTCGAACCACCAATCGGGTTCGTCACAACCAACGGTCTATCGACTATCTCGGGTTCCAGTCCCAACCTATCTACCAGGTCACTAGATATGAAGGAACGGGAAGCCGCAGTATCAAACAGAACTTGAACAGGCACATCAAGAATAGAAAGCATACCTTGAATGACGACACTCTTTCCTTTCTCCGCCGCAGTTGGGGCATTCGACAAAGAAGGAACAACATTAATAGCATATGCTTTCACAATCTGCTTTTCTTTAAGAGGTTGTGGACATTTATCCTTATGATGTCCCACTTGGCCATAGTTGTAGCACTTCCTATCCGCTGGCTTGGCCCGACATTCTTTGGCATAATGGCCCTTCTTACAACAGCTGAAGCACTCAACATCTTTCTTGCTCTTTTTCTGGCCATCCTTAATTTGGTTCTGCTTCCTCTTATCTGAGAGTTGTTCTTGCCTCCACCGCTCTCCTGCAGTTTTGGCCCTTCTGCAGATGCAACCTCAGTCTTCGACTTAGGGTAAAGACTCTCTGATCTCAAAGTTTTCCCAACAATTGACTCAAACGTCTCATCGATGTGGTTAATAAGCCTTTCCCCCAAGTATCCATCCAAACTAGTAATGAACTTCTCATTCTTCTTTTCAGAAGTATCAATAAGAGATAGTCCATACTTCGACAAAGTGTTGAACTCAGCAATATAGTCCGAGACTGCCCTACCATTCTGCTTAAGCTCCAAGAACTTCCTAAACAATTCCGACTTCTGAGCAGCTGGGATGAACTTGTCGCTAAAGCGAGCCTTAAACTGATCCCAAGTAACCTGATCCTCTGGAGTGGCTGTCTTAATAGCATTCCACCAGTTCATCGCTCGCCCTTGCAGCTGACGAGACGCTAGCCTTCTCTTCATCGCATCCTCGATACCCAAGTTGTCGAAGATACGATCACAGCTATCCAACCAATCCTGAACATCCGTGGCCGACTCCATTCCGTGGAACGGCTTCCCACCAAGGTTAGTATAATCCTCGGACAGCTTGGCGAAATCGGTCCTAGGCGCCTGTACTACTAGACCACCACCATTACCGGGATTGGGAACTGCTCCCTGAACATCCCTAAGCATCTATCTCATGAAGTTAGTGAACATCGTCCTCATGTCAGGAGCATTCCCATTATTGGCCCCTCTACCAGCACCCCTCGTGTCTTGACTCATCGTTCAATCTGTAAAGAGAAAACGATTAACTATCTCCATAGTGGTGCTAGTGCAGTACGACTTCATCCTTATACTACAAATAGTACATATATATATAGCTTTTGAAAACCAAAGTAATCACAAATACGCGCTCTCATATACGTATTATCTCTCCCTGGTGTCTTTCCTTATGTTAACTACGCAACCTAGAGCTCTGATACCAAATGTGACGGCCCGCCCCACACCAACCGACATTTCCTCCAAAGGTGCGTTGTACACATGTCCAGTTAGCACGGAACGGTCGTCAGAAGAAAAGAAAGAAAATAAAGAATCAACAAAGAACCTGTAGAATGTCTCACAGCGCATGGAACAAAATATAATAACAGCATACTTGACATAAAACAGGTGAGACAGTGCATAAGCTGAAAACAAACTATCATAGCAGCGGAAAATCCAAATACAGCTTATGATATGAAGCCAACATTATTACAACTTTTAAAACTGTCTCAAAAAGCAAAGCAAGAAAGGTACACTACTAATGCCCAAAGTAGTGACGACCAACGACACAGGGAGAATATCTATATATATTATACATGGGGGCCTCCTGCTCGTCTTCAGATCAGCTACTCGTGCATCACCAGTTAACCTGTCTCTAGTCTGCTCATGAGAGCACCCAGAGTAATAAGAAGAGACATAAAACTCTGGGTCAGACAAAAAGTCTGGTATGAGCGATAAGCAGCTAAACAGAACAATAACAGGTATACTAAACCATACCTGAACCTGGACCTGCAACCAAAGAGTTAGCACTACATACTGTATAACACTCAAAGGTGCCACTAACATATGGTGTACTATCATACGGGGGTGGGGGTGTGCATGTCATGGTGATGGCAACAAATCAAACATAGCAACCATCCTCACATCTCTCACTCAGTGCGTAAAGCATACAATATTCACCACTTCAATCACCCAATACTTTGCTATGATCACTTTGTCCCGTGAAGTCATAACGGCTTCACTACACTGATCCATAGCCACTGATCCTTCGCTATGTCCACTTTACCCCCGTGGAGTCGTACACACCCCACTGCACTGGCTCGTAGCCTTACTAATCCTTTACTATGTCCACTCTGCCCCATGAAGTCACAATGGCTCCACTGCACTGGCTCATAGTCTTACTACGATCACTTTGCCCCTCAAGTCGCGGGGACTCTACTGCACTGATATGTAGTCCTGCTACGATCACTTTGCCCCTCGAGTCATAATGACTCTACTGCACTGATACGTAGCCCATTATCCCTTTTCAATGGTGAATCGAAGTTATGAACGTCGACAACTCCTTAGCACACGTCCCGCAGCAAAGCCCAACCATGAAGTGAACTCATTGGTTCCCAATTGGATCCTGAGCTCTAACTTCCATTTGGACAACCTTTGCATCTCGGGGTTTTGGTCATCACTAGATCGGTTCGGTTCTCAACTCCTCTTCTCTGTCGGTTCGGATCGGTCTCTTCCAAGTGCTCCGGGTCGGATCATAGCCTCCAAGTCCCTTCGTAGTACATCGGTTCGGTTCGGGTGCTCTCTGGCGGGTCGGGTAGGTGCATCTTGGTTCGGTTCGGTGTACACTTGCTCCATCGGTTCGGTTCGGGTTCCTGGTCTCCGATCCGATCCACTTCCCCTTCAGCTTCCGTTCCGATCCCCTTCTCTTCCCTTCAGTCGATCCGACTCCCCCTTCTTAAGCTCGATCCGATCTCAGTTCAACCATTGTGGCCTTCCTTTTTGCCATACTTTATCTCATGCTAAGCCTCGGTTCAGTTCGGTGATCCCTTGCCCAGTCCACTATCCGGTCCGAGCCCATCCCTCCGATCCGATCCGAAAACATGCACCATTTTTCTGCAACTTTTCCAATGAGTGTTTTACGCCATTCGACGACATTTTCGACCATTCTATCTATTCTAATCAATCATAAAGCATACCATACAGTCACAACAACAAGTAGAAGTGACCTCAAACATCAAAACATAAATATGATAGGTTAAAATGGATCAAACATAGCCAAAACCCCATATTTTCCCTTAAGCATGTTCAAGCATAATTAATGATAGGATTAGCAAAACTTAACCAAATTAACCCAAATTCATATCAGAGGTCTAAAACATCATTTAAGAATTTATAAGTATTTTTCCAGATTTTTATCATGTTTAAATTCGCTAATTAACACTAGTTACCCTTAATTAACCATAATTAGTGAGGAACTATGCAAATCACTCACCTTAGCCACAAATAAACCTTAGATCTGAAATAAATCTCTAATATGGCGCGGATACCAATGCTAAACAGCAGCTCTAATCTTGATTTGGTGAAGATCTCCCTTGATTTGATGTTGCTAAGCTTAATTTTTGATTAGAAAGTGATTTGGAGGTGATTTAGAGGTTGGAGGCCATTTTTAGGGTTTCTAAGAGGTACATGGAGGCTAGAAAACTGAAATGGAATGAAACCCTAACCATTTTCAGCCTCCCCATAACCCTAATCCCGAAATGGGTTATGGGCCCATTCACTAATCACCCTATTTGGCCCGGTTAAGCAGTTTTTCACCTTCCAAACCTTATTTCAGCCATTTCTCCCAAACGGTAAGTCCGTTTTCCACATGTGACCACTCTACGGAAAGGTAAACCATCAACCGAAGCCAATGGAAGTGGTTTCAGGTTAAAACTCCTTTCCAATCAAAAGTTATGGCCGAAACAAGATCAGCTAGGGGTAAAACGGTCATTTAAAAATTGGCAAAAATCATGAACATGGGAAATGACCCCAATGGTCGTTTCCCAAAGCTACATGACCATAGGACTTCATATAAGAAAGAAATAAATATTCTACGATCCTCTGATACGTAGAATATTGGTTGTTACATCAATTCTCTTCGATATTATTTATAAAATAAATAAAATCGATAAACAAATCCGTTCAGGTTAAAATGGCGAAAATCTACCCAACTCGGCTTCATATTCATCACAGTTATGAATATTTCAATACTTTTGTGTCCATCCCAAAATCGGACATCAAAATCATATTTTAATTCTTTACTTAATTCTATTTTAAAATATTTGTTATTTTAAAATTATCGTTCTTTCTGAATCGGAATACGACTCAATCAATTACCATATAATTTCAGTTATATGGATTTCATATATCACATGTATTCCAGATAAATAATCATTCAACATTCAAACATCATCCAAAGTGCATTTTACAAATATATAAGCATTAAAATAAATAAATAACGCTTATCACAGTCTGTCAATCTATCAATTGACATACAACTAAATATTGGGATTAGTGAATGTCAAATGCCGTCCTAATACCCGTGTGGGGTTTTCAAACAACAACAGTTTATTTAAACTAATCAACGATAAATAAATTTAACCGGTTCTAATTCAATTTGAATTATTTTTCTAATTAACCATTTTTCACTATTTAAATTATAAACGAATATTTAAATTTAATTTCAACTACCACAAAATAATATTAACTTATTTTTAATATTTTAAATATTTTTCAGCATCACAATCAACACACAATGCAGTCAATTAAATCGTCCATGGTCTATGGACGAGGGAGGTGAGCTAACAGACATTATACAACATTTGTGATAATTAAAAACTGATAAAAATCAATATTGGCAGTTTATATAAAATAAATAACTATACAAATATTATAGTGAGAAGTTCTCACATTGATCGGATAGAAATCGTTAAACAAACGATTGTTTTACTGAATTAAACAGCGTGTTTAATCTTATCAAAATTTCCAATAGCCTCCATTTCTGCTCTGGTTTGTTCCATCATGTAGTGTTCGATTAAGCGATTTCAATGCAACTTGTTTCACTGAATTTTGATTCTATATGCACGAGATCGATGATTTAAACATTTATAAAACATGATAACTAACTAATGGAAATTAATTAATTTAATTATATTTATTAGCCAACAAATCAGGGGTGCTCATCTTTTTTTTACTTCCCCCTCGTCTTTCTCTGTACAAAGAAAACTGAAACCCATCGTACATCACTCCGGCGCCCGATCCAGAACCGCCACGAGCTCTGCCTCCATCGACTCCACCAGCTCCGCCTCCGTCGACTCCACCACGCCCTAACTACTGGTGAACTCGCCCCCTTCCCGTAGCCTAGAAACTCGAGCGAACGGAAGCCATCTAGGTGGAGATAATTCGCGAAATACTTGATTAAAAATAATCACAACCATACACTATTGAAGACCTTGTGAATCTCTTCAATATTCGCTTTACAATCTCTTAGAATTACTGATTGGATTGAGAGATTATGGTGTTTGAATTCCAGAGCTTTCTGGCCATCAAACAAAACCCGGCGGTGCTTTCAAAAGGGGGTTAGGGTTTGCTGAAAATAAGAGGGGTATTTGTATAAAATATTTTAATATTTAATTCATTTATTTTAAAATCGTGAAGTTTAATGTTCTGAATTCCAAATCAAACCCAACGACTGTTGCCCATAGCGAAATACCCCCATCTCGAACACAATGGAATATGTTTCGTTAGCCAACTCGACTGTTTCGATCAGTTTTTCTCAAAACTAAAATATAATTCACTATATATTGAATTTAAACGTACATTTAAATTTACCAGGACCACATACTGACTCCAAAAATTACAAAAAAAATAATCTACCTATGCTTTGACGATACGGTCCTAACAAAACTAGTTTTGTCGAATTTAGAGACTATTTGAAAAGTGGCCTTTTCTGGTCGATTAAATTTAAACTAAAATGACAAAACATGTTTAAATTCACCCGTTCACATATTGATTCCAAAAATTATGAAATTTGAAACCTAACAATAATTTAACATTCCGGATCCAACAAAAGTGGTTTCGTCGAAAACGGAGGTCGTTTGCAAAATAGCTATTTTTAAGGGCTATAAAAAATATAAAATATGTATAAATTCCATAGCAATTATTTTGAATTTTAAACTGGACATAACTTACAATTTATAAAGTGAATTCTCAATTTCTTACATTCGTTAGAAAGATATTATTAAACAAATTCAAATGTTTTTGGTTTTACTAAAATCCGATTTATTTTGAATTCTGTACATTCATTTGAAATTAGAAATCGAATTTTCAAACTACTGGGCCATTTCAGGCTCATTTTATAATTAAAATAAATTTATACGTTCTAACTTCGATTTAAATAAATTTTTAGTCGTTATTATTTAAATAAATCATTTTAAATATTCAAAATCCATGAAAATAGCTAAAATAAATTTTTTAAATTGGTTCAGAAATTCCGGGTTGTTACAACAAAAGGACTGAAGTATGACTCCTATGCAGATCTAAACACGAGTTTGGAAAGAATTTACTTAGATATAAGGGAATGCATTCCAATCAAAAGGCTAACAAGGAAGGAAACCCATGAAGCGAGAGCAGGCTTCTAAAAAATATTGTTTGTTTCAAGAAATAGTTAGGCATGATATAAACATGCAAGTGCCTGAAAAACGTGATCGAGGATCGGGTTAGGAAAACACAGTTAGTGTAGTACATCCTAAACAAAGCCATAGTGATGAAATAAGAGAAACCATCTATTGTTTGAGATCAAAGAGAACCTAGCTCACTAGGGAGAATTATCATCAATTGATCATCTAATTCAGAATTAATAAAACGACGAATTCGCTTACCTATGTACGGGGACCGGTGAGATCCCTATGCATGCTTTTATATGAAAATAAACCTTTTTGCCTATATATATCTTTATGAAATAAACTTGTAATAAATTAGCTAAGTCACTTACACTTGCACAGGAACCGACGAGAACCTTAGGCAAGCTCTGAGATGGCAATAAGCCATTTGCTTTTATGATGTAATAAATTGGACACTAGTAAAATTATTTACTGAGTATGGTTTATGCTCATCAAATATTAAAATGGTAACTAAATTTTTAATTTTAATAATTCACACGATCGTTACGAATGGATTATGCATGGAAAGGAGTCGGTATATATCAGGAATCTAGCGAGGTCACCTATTTAAGATCATCAAGTATGACTTATGCATTATTTTGCTCGTTCAGGATCATCGAGTTTGGTTTATGCTCGACAAGAGCCTGGTGAGGCTAGTATCATCATGAATGGATTATGCATGGTAAGAGATTTTTCGTCCTATAAACGAGGCGGTTTACCTAGGGTCAACAAGTATGACTTATGCTTGGAAAGGGCCGGATTATTCTAGAAACCCGAGACTGTTCGATCAGGATTGTCGAGTGTGATTTACGCTATGTAAGGGTCCGAAGAGACTATGGATCACGGAGTATGATTTATGCTTGACAAAAGCCCAGTGTGCATGTAGAACATTAGATATGGTTTACGCTAGAAAGAGTACAGAGAGGCTATAATCATCGAGCGCATATTATAGCCGACAAGAGCACGGAGAATCTAAGGATTTACTCGAAAAGGCCATGGACTTGGATATCAACTCGATGTAGTAGTGGACTTGGACTCGGTTATGGACTTATTAAATGATCTAGAGAGATCATCGATCTGAACTTAACAAACAATTTAGCATGATCATGGATTTGGATTCAAACTTCAGTTAATTGATTTGATGAACAATCCACTGGGATTAAGGATAGGGCTTTGAATTTGATTATCGACTTGGAGCATCCGGGGGACTCATGGACAATTTAGAGAGACTGTAGATTGACGTAGGATTGAACTACAATTTGGATTGACTAACTCGGATACTAACAGATTATGGACTTTGGAATTACAGCAATACAAAACACATCTTCTACAACAAGGTATATTTTAAGGGGAAAATTTTAACCTACATTTTTCAAGGCCATTACACATCGGATTTAGATGCATAGATAGCTTAATCATTATCTCGTATTGCCTGAAGAGATGATTGAATAGCTCAGACTCGAGCAGAAATAAAGATATGGAACTATGGATGAGTAAATACTCTCAAATGGAAATTGGATTTAGCTAAGTATGCAAAATACACATGGATGAGATCCGTATCGATATACATCAAGTTGGTATACCTTAACTTGCTGATTAACTCACACCAAACCGAAATCAAAAAGTTGGTGTAAGGACCCAAATCAGTGTAAAAAAGGTTCGGTGCAAATTCAAAATTAACTCCAAGTATTCGAATCAATACGCTTGGATGACTTTGGGTCGGTGTGGCATGATGTGACTCTTATTATTGAGCATTTCAAGACTCTAGATCGGCATAGATGGAATAAAGAAAATGTGAAGGAATGGAAATATGTTATTCGGTTTACCCAACTTGGGTAAATCTCCATATTGGTACCAATTCGAAGTGCATGGAGAGAATAAAGGAAACAAGAAGGAAAGGAAGTGTGTGATTCGGTTCACCTAACTTGGGTGAATCACCAGATCAGTACCAAATCGAAGCCTAAATTTGGGTGATCCAGTTTATACTTCCTAGATTTGGTTGTCTCGTCCTACCTGATTTTTCTGTGAAGTTTTACACCAATGCGGATTCACTTGTAGCAATAATAAGAAAACCTATGATAATTGGAAAAATGATATTGTTCTCTCTTGACGTGGAAACTCTGCCATTTTCTCACTAACTATTTATCTCCTCATTCTTTATAAAATAATAATTATATATGTAATCAACAATATAAATAACAAATAATACAAGTGGATATAGGTTAGTGGTTTCCGAGCCACAATACCTATTTTTCTATATATTTATGACTTAATTTGTGACTGTGCTAAACAAATAAATCTTTTGTTTATTGTCTTCATTTTTGTCGTCAAACATTCATTCGGGCATTTAACTTAAATTCAAACAAAATCTATATCCAATGTCAAAATGGATGTATAGAGAAAACTCAAGAACAATATTGGGACCATTATACTGCATGAAGAATAGAAATAAACGAAACATAACTACATTAAAAAATAGATGAAGGTGATGATATATAATAAGAGTCAAACTCAAATAAAAGGTACGTTTTAATATAGAGTTTGATATCAAGTAGTGTTGGTATTTCAAAGGAGTGGAGACATGTAAATTATTTGAGTTTAACTAATTATTTTAAATAATTTATTAGAAAATAATGAATTGTACCAATGTACATAAACGATGCTTGATTTTAGCTTTATTTTAGTGGAAGAATCTTCAAGTAACCATTGATTTCTGTATATTTTTGCTCACATTAAAAACAATTAATGATATCAACTTACCTTCAACGACTATATCTACATCAGTTGATCAATATCTTATATTCTTTTTTTGGCAAAGCCGACCAGTTTCTAAAGTGACCGCAAATACTTGTCAATATATATTCTTCAATGACTATATCTACATCAATATCTTATTATTCAATTACATGCATATATAAAGAATATTGTGTATTTTTATAAGTATTTTTCTTAATAATGATATTAATTTACTTTGAATTATACTTATCATTGTATTATTTCAGTAATTATATTTGCATGGATATTGAAAATGAAATGGATAAATTTTCCGGCTTTCCAAAAATTTGACTACACATTATATATAAGACATGATTCTCATGTTATATTAAGCAACATATAGTAGAAATATGATATTTAAGTCTATTATATCCATATATAAGACATATAATTCAGATCTTGAAGTGTTATTTATTTAAAACAAATTAAATTGTTATTCCACTTTTGGCCTTATTTGTTTATTCTAAGTTTAGAATATTTGACCTACGTACTAGATATAATACATTAGTGTTCATACTAAAATTTATTTCGATGTTACATCGCATTATATCTACTTACATCTGATAATTAATTAACATGCATTATTAGTAATGTAATATTCACCAAGTCGGGAACAATTTATAGTCAATGTTATCGTTTATTGCACTAAGCCATTATTAAGAAGATTTATCAATAGTTATTTATATAGTATTCAAGGAAAAGACAATTTAAAAATCATAATTAACAAACATGCGTTCACAACCTCATATAATGATTTTTTTTCTTTAAAAGTTTATAGTAAAATAAATTATACGGTGAATTCTGTGTGTAACATCTCGTAAAATATACCCTAACTAGACAAAGATAATTAAATATTATTTTCTTGGCAAAGCCAACTGGTTTTTTAGGTGGCCGCAAACACCTTTTATTATAACTAATAATAAAAAATACAATATAGTACAGGTGACTGTAGTTAGCAGTCAGCTAATTCGGTTTTTAAGGTGGACCGTCCACCGTCATCGGAGTTTAAAGTGGTCCGCCCACTCTACCTAACAGGCTTACAACACTGGAGCTAGCTATATACTAGACTACAACTACAACACTCCACGCAGGGAGGTTATTACATGAAAATTTACATACTTCAAATTGAAGTGGGTTACATTCAGTACACAACATAACAATAATAGAACAAGGACGCTCATGGTACATTGTGTATAGTTACATGGGCTAGCAGCAGGGTAAGGCATTTCGATGTGACAAAATAGCTGCTATAAGGATGTCTTGAGCTCCACGCCATAAGAATACAACATGTTATGGCATCAGCGAACGTACCATGATGGCAATAAAGCAAAGCCTTATTATCCCAACAGTTGGACATAAAAATCGATCATCAAAGAAGGAGCTCACCAAAACACAACAGACCAATTTGCCCAAAAAAACCATAAATGTTCTGCTTTGAGACATGAGTAGAATTAACACAATCAGGCAGAGACAACACTAAAAACAACAGTGAAGATCAGTGCGATAGCATCTCGTGTATCGTCGTCACTCAATGGTGATGACCCAAGCATGTTAACCCCAGTCAGAAAACAAATAAGCAGGAAACAGTAAATAGCATAGCACAAGCACTCTAACATAAGGTATAACCGAGCTCCAAAAACCATGAGACAATAAACCAAGCACCTCTGACTTCGAAGATCACCCAAGAACACAAAGATGACTCCTAGAACACCAACAAGACGAATTCGTGCATACATTGAACACTAAATCAGTAAGTTGTACCATCATGATCCAAAGGATGAGACGCGAAAACAAAAAGACCAAAAATGGTGTTATTGCTCACCCAAAAAACTCCGCGTTAGTGACCAATTCCATCCATTGCCATGTCAATCAGTCTAAGAACAAGCGTCTGAAAATAGCAGTGAGTAGTTGCCAAGAATTGTCACACACAATGGATGGGAACAAATTCAATTAGGGTTCCAGGGAGGGTTGAGGGTAGAGATAAGGCTAAGGAAAGTGGGGAGATTGGAAATCAAAAATATTGGCATGGCGTAAGCTTCAGATATGGACGTGTAGAGATGTTTCGGTGAGAAACTATTGTTGGATCTAGATTAACCCTATAGGAGGTGAATAGGGTTTATTACAGTTTATCGCTGAGTTCAAATTTTATGGGATATTAAAATAATAAACAGAACAGATAGCAGCAGAGAATATAAGTGCAGAAAGTAAACGACACAAGATATACCCAGCTTCGGCAAAATCATGCCTACTGCTGCATTCCTAAGGTTTTTACTAGGTAATAGAACAGATCCCGCTTATAAGACCATGTAAACTCGCGAACCCCTCACTCCTATTCTAATCCTACGCTCAAAACCCTAGACTGATCTATATCCCCTAGATCATATTTCCCTTGATTACAAACCCGTAATCCGTAAACCCTATTTTTTACAGACTCTAGTAAACTGCCAGTAAAAACCCTCATTGGATTCCCTAGTTTCCTACAAACACTAGAAAAACAAATAGATCATTTACAAAACAATTAAATAAACAATGTTAAAAACCCCCTTTAAAATTAAAGTGTAAAGCCCGACACATTTGACATTGCTTTTCCCCAATTGTTGTTTTCTCTGAACAAATAGAATGGCGGCCGAATTGAAAAGCTAGGTTTTTCCACGATTGCACCAAATCAAATCGCAATTGATAAATTGAGCTCTGTAATTTCTCTGTATTTTCTTTCTTTGAATTGTTTGTAGTTTCTGATCAAACAAATGTCTGGGATGATAGGTGCTTTATATAGGATTATATAATCCTATTAATGCTCTGATTTCCCATATTGACTTGATTCGATTTTGTGTGTATTTCCCTTTTGATTGCTCTATAAATTGTCGTGATTTCCTGAAATAAATCGAATTGTTTATTCTTGCCTTGTTTTAATTCCTTAGCTTTGATTGTTCCCATGAATATTGTGAATTGAACCAATGAATTTAGACATATCAATATGAATCTAGACGGTTTCCTGAAACAGGTGAACTTTAGTAAATTTGAAAATAGAATTCGATTTCCATAATTTACTCTTGCCAAAAATTGATTGTGTACTTTTGGAAATATCTTTCTTGCACTTGCCCAATTTGCTTGTTAATTCCCTTTATAAAATCCCTGCTGTGATTTTGGTCTTCAAAAAGATTCCTCCGTATTTGCAGTATTTATTCTTGCATGATTTAAAAACTTTCCCCAATCATTTACTTGTCGAATTGATTGCTTTCAATACACATAGGAATTAAATAATTTTTTGTAAATCACCTTGTTGTATGTATGCTCTGATTTTGGCCCTGAATATATATTTGATCTTTGCAATTTATTGCACTTATGGAGTTTGAAAATGTCCCATGCAAATCACAATTGATTGCTTATCATTACTGGAAACTACTGAATTATATTCATTAGTCATTCATGTTGTATCCATGATTGTGCTGCATTATATTGTGCACACACACACCATGTCCATGCACACTTGTTTATTTGATTAAACTGAGATGAACTTCTGAATTAAATTAGCATTTATACATGTTGGCTTGTGAATGTATGGACTTCATCACTGTGCTATTTCACTTTATGTTCTTTTGGCTATTTTTGCATTTTGTTGAAGCTGAATCACTTTGTCCCATATCTTTTGTAATCCATTTTATCACTTGCTTGGGTCATTCATGACTTGTGCACATATGTGCTCTGTCTTGGTTGATCACTTGCTGTTAACATTGCACCTGTATGTGCCATGTGTATTATACTGTCTTGACTTGTTGCACCTGCACCATGTTACATGCCACCACTTCTTGTTGTGTGATTTACTTTGAAAACTTGCTCCATGTTGTTTCACTAGTTTGATGATGTATGTTGGAACATGACTTGCATTCCATTGTAGCTTTGCTGACCTTGTTGGCTTGTGCACATGCACATTCATGTATATGCTGCTCCACCTGAAATGTTTATTGTAATTGTGTGGCTTATAATTTTGCTCCATTTTCTTGAATCTTCCCTGCTGGTGTGTGAATGTACACCATGTGCTCGACCATAATATTGAGCTTCCTTGATTACCCATTCATGTTGACTTGAGTTGCTCCACAGTTTTGCTTGGGCTTCATTTTTTGTCCGGCTTGAGTTGTTGGTGTGGTCGAGCCTTGAATTGTTTGCATGGCAGCACCATTGTCATGCTGCTCCATATATTTGACCATGAACCTCTCTTGAACCATATATACATACAGTTGACCACTTTGTCATATATTTGCATGTTGATCATATATGTGCATTGAGTCGAGTTGGTCCACGTGGTTGCTCCTCAGTTGCACATTGATTGGCGAGGCAGTGCACGCATGTATATTTATACACGTGTGTACATGCAACCATTCAGAATAATTTTCCTGCCCCTGCCCTGTAATATGCGTATATACATACACATGTATGTGTATACATGTATTGTGTGTATGCAGCATATATGTGAGCACTATACAAACCGGATCGAGTCATGAAAAATGATGAGAAACACACTTAAATTCTAAGGCATATAAAATTTAAAAATAAATTTATAAATGTATGCACTTCAGTTTTATTTTTATTGCAGTGTACTGTGTGTGTTTCTGTTTCATGTGACAGGTTAGCAGATGGTGACTGGACTGACTATGAGTTGTCAAGACAGAAGACAGAAGATGACAGTGAAATGAATATAAGTGTAAATCTGAAAGTTTGTACAAATGAGTGATAGAGTGTTGTAGTAAGGAGCTTAAGTGTATATAATGAAATCAATTGAAATTGACCGTATTGTATTTCTGAGATGTAAAAATAGTGGAGCTGTAAATATGTACTTTTGAATGTTAAAATAAAATATTATATTCAAATAAAATACTGTTTGAATGTTTAATTCTTGTGCAGTAGTATTCCATTTAAATATAAATATTATATTCATGTTCGTGATGTATATATGAAACAGTACAATAACAAACACATTTATAATAATATATATTTGTTTGTTATCATCAAACAAAAATCATATAATTGTGTATACAACACGTTATATACAACAATCTCCCCCTTTTGATGATGACAAACAAATATTAAGATTTTGAATATATTAAATGTGTTTGACAATGAAGAACTGAACTCCCATATTTGAATGCTCTCCCTACAACAGAAACTCCCCCTATGACTGTGCATGAGTGAGAAGAATGAAAATTGAATAGAATTTTCAATAGTAAAATATTTATAAAATATTCACACATAAATTAAAATCTCAACCAATTCCCCCTTTTGTTATCATCAAAAGGATACATAATTTAAAATATAGATGAAAAATGACTAAAAATATAATTTCATTTTAAGAGGAAGAGCGGTCATCATAAATCTTAATCGATCAAACAAAAATCATAATATTCTAAGAACTAGTGGCATATTTCACATTGTAAAATGATTGATTTTATAAATGGAGAGAGCTCAAAACAGAATGGTTTCCAATTATTTTCAAAAAAAATATATTAAAATTGAGCATAAAAATAGTGATGGATTTGGACTATAATTATAAATTCAATTTAAATGATGTAATCTAATAATCTCAAATCCCAATAACTATCAATCAACAAACCATAGTACATCATAAAATATTGACACATTTCACAGATTAGAAAATGCATTGATAGGCTGGTTTTTACACACCAAGGATAATTTTCATATTAATTTCTATTTATAGCACATTATTCCTTTTTCTTTTTATTTAATAGCACGCTGACCACGCATAACCAGATCTTGGATTTTTTTTTAAATGAGGATAGTTGCAGCTAAAATATAGGTAATCTCATAACCATGCATGTAACACCCCACCTCTGCTAGGGTCACTCACAAAGGGAATGCACTAGCTTTGGTGGAGCATTATCTAGGTAAACATACACAGAAATATTACAAGACAGAATTTATAAAACAGCGGAAGAAGAACCAAATTTCATTGCTTTAAAATCTAGAAAGGTATAAAGCCTTTTACATCAAAATGCTATTAAAAATCCATTACATCGAAA
This sequence comes from Allium sativum, assembly GCA_030737875.1. Taxonomy (NCBI): domain Eukaryota; kingdom Viridiplantae; phylum Streptophyta; class Magnoliopsida; order Asparagales; family Amaryllidaceae; genus Allium; species Allium sativum. Next base: position 222,829,463 of record CM060923.1, on the reverse strand, counting down.
TCTGTCTTGCAATTATAAAGAAGCATAAAACCATAGTTATAAATCATTCCCCAATAAAGCAGCAAAGCAATCCAAGCCTTCATGAAATAGCCTTGGAGCTTGGTAAGATCTGAACTAAGCTGTGTTCCCACCCTGTGAACCTGGGGGGGGGGGACGGAAGAAAAAGAGGCGAAACAAACTGGGTCAGTCATAAAGACTGAGTAAGTCCTAGTGACTTTCAGCATAAAAACAGGTAAATATAACATGGCATAAATAAACTGAAAATAAACATAAGCATGGTGACAAGATAAGCTATAGGCACGATAACTAAGAATAACATCATAGGATTTTTGTCATGTATAACATTGCAAGGTTCCCGTTCTGGATGAACTAAGTATAGTTTCGCACGATTTCTATCAAGCATCGCAAGATTTCTCTGCTTCACCATTAAAACGATATCTATTTGCTCTGATTTCCTAAATTCTCTGCACCAACTGTACTAGTATCCTAACCCATATCATCCTTTCCATGTATATGTACAGTCCCTTGCCGTATATCGTACGGGTTCCATCACGTATTTCTATACTACTTCAACGTAGTGCCACCATTCTTGAAATCGTTTGACTGCCACCCTTGTTCTGGCTAGGTTTCCTTATCATGAGCTATCGCGTGTTCAACTAAGATTTATGCCACCTAGGACCACTAGGGATTATGCTACCTATTAAACGTTTTCTAGATTCGATTAGGGTTTATGCCACCTAGGACCACTAGGGATTACGCTACCTAACAAATTCCACATAACGATCTATTAATCAATCGGCTCCCTACAAGTCCTAGCTCGTTTATGTGTCTGTGTCATACGGTCCAATCACGAAATGTAGTCACCTGTGCTAGGTCCACCATAGGGTGTATCAAGCCCTATGGTGCCAACCATCGACACAAATCAAGCACGCACAGATAAACCTACTAATGCCTAATGCCTGCTTTTTCTGCTCCGGAGTGTGTGCACGCCCGCACTCTGTTAGAACCTACACTGGCGCACCCACACAGCCGTCGTTCTGGTCGCTTACAATCAGCCCAGTAATCGTGCCCCACCCTGCCTAGTTCTAGGGTACCATGATACATCTAGTGGGTTACTGCTGAAACGGACCGCGTAACTAGGGTTTCCGTCTAGTAGGTTAAGTGTTGTCATTTAAATTCAAGACTTAACCCCATCGGTCTAGCATGTCAATTGGTTAAGTGTTGTCATTCAAGTTCGTGACTTAACCCGTCTACGTGTCATGTCAAATTGGCTAAGTGTTGTCGTTTAAGTTCATGACTTAGCCCTACGAATCATGTGTCAAGTTGGTTAAGTATATTCAAGCGGTTCATGACTTAACCCTATCAAATCATCGTGTTAAATTGGTTAAGTACATTCAAGCGGTTCAGGACTTAACCCTATCAAGTCATCGTGTCAAATTGGTTAAGTATATTCAAGCAGTTTCTGACTTAACCCTATCAAATCATCGTGTCAAATTGGTTAAGTATATTCAAGCGGTTCATGACTTAACCCTATCAAATCATCGTGTTAAATTGGTTAAGTATATTCAAGTGGTTCATGACTTAACCCTATGATGTGGCATTAATTCATTAATGCACTTCAACCTCTCACATTAGACTAACTGTTGTGGTTACTGGATTTGTCGGGCGGTTCCGGGCAGATTTACACCACAACATAGTCTAACCTCGGGTTTTACATGCGATATGACCAACTACCCACATTGGAACCTATTGTTTGCAGCCACTGGATTTGTCGGGCGGTTCCGGGCAGATTTACACTGCAAACTCAACCCAACCTCGAGTTGGCCATTTTCAAGTTTATCTAATTGTCATGCCCACATTCAAGTTTTCATTTCAAAGTTCATGTCGAGTTTTCATGTCATGTTTCATGTCAAATTGTGTCAAGTTTTCAAGGCAACTTTCATATCAAGTCGATGTCTGGTTCGTGTCCATATCTAGGTTCAAGTTATAACAACGTTCATGTTTCAAGTTTTGCCTATTATCGAGTTCATAATTCATGTTCATAACCAATTCATGTTTTTTCTAATCTACCCAAATCGTATTCCCTTTGCACGTGAACGTGAATCGATCACTACTACAAATAAATCCAAATCTCGAAATAGAGGGAATAGCATCAAAACTATGATAGGCAAAAGGGACTAGCATAAAGCAATAAAAAGGGGTTACAAGACTAGCATGACATAACTTGAGATAATTGGTTACAACATCACTGGCATATAGGATTTCAAATCTAGCAAGATAAGGTGATAGTCATGGTAAACGCTGGCATAAAAGAATAGGCATGCAAAGGTAAGCCAAATACAAGAAAAATGGATCCAATGGTTTTGGTGTACATAATAGTGAATAAACTAAGCAAGTCGCACCCTTGGTATGAGATCCAACAAACTGCAAATTCAGTATACAACATGGGTTTCAATCAACTATAATAGTCCCAGGTAATTAACCCCGATAGTCATAGTCATGGTCATAGGTAGAAATCTCATAATTAAGAATCCTAAGCGATTAATCACAATAGTCATGGTTAATTATCCAAAATAATTCTAGGCAATAGTCATAGGCAATTAACAGTAATAGTTTCAAGGTCATGGTCATAGATAATGGCCTTATGTTCATAATCATAGATAATAATTCCCATAGTCAAGAGTCATAGTTGATTAGCCACAATTGTTCTTGTCATAGTCATAGACAACAGTCTTTCTTTCACCGTCATAGGCATATGCTTAGTCTTATTAGTCATAGGCAGTCTTATGTTCACCGTCATAATCAGTGGCATAGTCATATTAGTCATAGGCAGTCTTATGTTCTCAGTCATAGTCCTTGTCCATTAACAATAGATTCAACGTCATAGGCATGTTAAGGTTATAGACACGAGAGAGTTTGATTTACAACATGAATAGGTCCAAAGCAATATTCACGAAAGTCAAGATCCAAGACGAACAAAAATAGATACGAATCAATTACCATACATAGATCCAATTTACAACACGGATATTAAGTTTACAGCTTTTATCTAAAAGTAACTTGAACTTATAGTGCGTGGATCGAGAATTAGAAAGCAGAATTTGACTGTTGAATCTCTATTTGATCGATCGTGTTCTAATTGAAATCCCCCCAATTTGCAAATCGCTAAGCGTAGTCTTGATGGAGAAGGAGCAGTCCTTTTTCTTCCTTTTTATCTTATTATTTTGATTATCTTAGAAGCAGCATAAGGACAGAAAGAAATGGTGTGGAGAGAATGAGGCTAGGGGGCTGTTTATATAGGGTTAGGCAGACGAATCTGGTCAGAAAACGAGCCTAAATACATCAGAATGCATCTGGTTCAGAAAAGAGGTTCGGGAGGCAGGTCGACACTATGGTCGACCTAGTCCCTGGGAGGTCGACACTATGGTTGACCCCCAGGACGACCTGGTCCCTAGGCGGGAATTTTCCCGTCCAGCCTGTTCCGGGTTTTGAATTCGAATTTCGAATTCGAATTTCGAGCTGTTTTTTATTCTGAAAATCCCTGAAACTTCGGAGGGTCATATCTCCCTCATACGGACTCCGATTTTCGAAAACGCGGACTCTATTTCATGTAAAATTTTGAGACGAACGCAATGGCGTAACCCGTTTCCCCTGATTCAAATTTTAAAATTTAATTCTGCCTTGATTTCTTGTTTTAACAGGTTATTAAAATATGGGTTGTTACATTCTCCTTTCCTTAAAGGATTTCGTCCCGGAAATCTTCAAGTTAAGAAGAATGTGTCCTACCATCCAATCATCCATCTACTTAATCGTCAATCACAAGCATCCATTGTCCTTAAGAGATTTCTAATGCTGTATGAACATATGCAGAAAGTGTGTGTATATGTTCCTTATCTAATGCAAATGATCAGGCCTGATTGATCTTCTTAATGTAAAATATGTTTAGTGCCATGAGTCCAACATGTATGCAAATAGCCCTAATCACGTAAACACTATATGTGTGCTCAAACATCCATCCATATGCAACATTCACATGGTAGCACATTCAATTTCATCCATAAACAAGTATAAACACTCATGCATATACAATATGAAAATGTGTCTGAGCCGATCTAGTGCCTAATGTGTGTTATGCAACCACGAGCAACCACCTGCGACCACTTGCAACCATCAATCATAACATGTCTCAAACACATGTTTCACCCAATTGTTCCTACTAAAGGTATAGTCGAACGATAGAAACAAGTAAAAACTTTGTGCCCATTAGGCAATGTCAAAGCTGGAAATCTACCTCACATATATACTGAATAGGAGAAGAACTCCCTAAGCACCAGCCCCGAAGACCGAAATCAACATCAGGCTGACACCCAAAGAATTACTCAACCCAACGGACACCCTCAAGCCCCAACATATATTACTAACAGATGATCCCTATGGGGTTTTGCAACAGAAATAGGATTCAGAATAGGACCGAGAGGTTATACTTAAAAGATAGCATACAAGTAAGCTCTACAGGAAAAGAGGGATCAAGGATATACTCTTAAAAAGAGACATGATACGTGTATCTAGTCTTCAATCTTCTGAGTCGCATTTCCTTGAGCATAACTCCATTGTGCTTTCACCGTCTTTAACTTCACAATTCTCATAGCTTCTTAATTCTTGTTTCCAAAATATGAGTTAGAACTCATTCTACTGTTGCCTCTCGTACCACTTTTACTTATTCTTCTTTCTAGTATACTCGGCTTAAACATAATTGCGTACTCATGGTTTCATGCAAGCTCACCAAAATTCACTAGTGAATCCTGGATCTCATTCAGTTACTAGAAGGTATTCCACATAAATGAATTATCTCTTGAAAATAAACAAATGCCAACCATGTTGCTAAGTGTACTTACTAAGGTAATTTTCTATATCTCATGCATAAGCGAAATGAACCATCCGCCTTAGTGGCGAACACTACTCGAGCGGATCGATAAATGTATCAAGAGATTCTAGGTAACTAAACATGGCAGAACCCTAAGGGTTACACTAGACTGCGAGGGCATTACCAAGGCAAGTCAAGCGTCTAACTACCCTCTTTTCATACTCGAGAATGGCACCATTACTGGACAACCACTCCATCCCTAGAATCAACCCATAGCCCAAAAACATAAGCTTTACTTCTAAACTCAACACTTAACATAGACATTCTCAAATCCAAACAAGTCATGAATAAATGAGCCGATTCCCCAACAGGATTTGAGACAAAAATGGGATCCTCTACTACGCTAGTACTAAGGTGCAGAGACTCAACTATCGAGGCAGAATCAAAAGGATGCGATGTATAAAAACAAAGTTCCCACGGTATGATAGAAAAGAGAAGCTAAATGTAATGACCCGCATTGGCAGAGGTATTATAATTAATTTATTTAATTATTTAAATGGTGATTAAAAGGATTTAATGGTCGTGGAATTAAATAATAGTGAATATTTAATTAAAATAATAAATTAAATAATATATTTAATTCTGAAATAATCAGAATTGGCAGAAATGGCGATATGGTGTGAACTGGATCATCTGTGATATTTAATTCAGTATAAAATTGAATTAGAATAACGAATATATTATTTGAATGACAGTTTGAACGTATAATTATATTATAATTAAAATCGAGCTTGAAATGGCGCGGTAGTTCGCTATTTGGCGATTTGAACTTCAACTGAATATACAGGGTTCGTTTTAAATCGGATTTCTGTGAAATAAGAAACGTTAGGAGCTGGTGGAGTATATCTTTCTAGTGGAAGAGAAAAATCGGGATTTCGTCGTGTAGATTTTGATTTATGTCCAAATCAAATATTCAGAAAAACAGCGGTATATTCGTTCGTGACCATAACAGTTATTTCAAAATAACTGGATACCGGGATTGAATTTAGACAAGGTTCTTTTGGGACATAACGATAATTTAATTTTTAGAATTTTATAGAAATTTTTAATTAATTTAATAAACAACTTTTTATTTGGAGTATTTGACACCCTGTATCGACATTTCGGGGTTTCAAAATATGAGTTAATCTACTGGTATTATTATATTTTTGGAACCGTGTCACCTTGCTCGTTACAACGGTATATTTATTTTAGTCGGAAGCACTCGTACCTGGATATAATTGTACTTAGCGTGTTATGTTAAAATATGAAAACAAAGACTAAAGTTATCTTCATTTTCACGGACAATTGGGTTGCCACCGTTTCTCTTCTAAAAAACCAATACGTGACCTAACTATATACCACACAACAAATATCTAGAAAAATATATCTAAAATCAACTTTCTATAAATACCCATCCTTATAACCTAACCTAATTTTCATCTTTCCAATAGTCAAACAAATCCACCGTCACTTATTTCCTTCCACAACAAAGAGAATCGGCAACTTTAAAATCAAAACAAATCATACAAAAATCCTAAAATCTCGCAACAATTATATCTGAATTCCGAAGGAGGCTCTCTTCAAACTGATACTGCTTTTGAGGGGTGCGATGGGTATTGTAGGCGTTTGACTTTTTATCAGTGCCTAGGGTTCGAGAAAGCTGAAGTTTGAAGCAGCGATTCAATGTTGGAGTTCGTATTTTGATTTCGGGCTTGTGCGGAATTTTTGGTGAAGTTTGGGAGAAAAAGGGTTCAGCGCTTTACTATTCTTGGCCGTCAACGCCTGTCTGACGCGGTTCTGGCTTCAAGCTCGAGCTGCACAAGGATAGTATCATATGGAAAAAGAGATGATGAGGAAAATTATGGTAATTATTGTGTGATTTATTGTTAAAAGGAAAATGAGTGTGGGATATAAGGAAGTGGCGAAATGGTTAGGGAAGTAATCGGGTTTCCTGTAATGTGAGGATTTGGGAAGAAAGCTACACGTCGGGCCTGGGTTTTTGGCAAGTGAGTATGAGCTTTGAAAGGGTGGAAAGCCCAATTAAAAATTATAAAAGGAATTTGGGTTTTCGTTTTAATTTAAATATTGATTGAACTTGTAACGTTAATATCTATTACATACATTATTAGAATTCCGAACGGTTGGATCCAACAGGATCGTATGGATGGACACTACACGCTGGAACTGACTAGGAGTGGATTGGAGCTAGTTTGAATTTATGGCGAAATAAATTGTTTGATTCAGATCAAATAACAGTTTATCGTTCTTTAACGATGAACTACCAAAGTGAGTAAATCTCACTAACTCTGAACAGTTTATAATTTCATGTTGTATTTTTAGAACTGTTAAATATTGGTTGATTGACTGTGTGTTGACTGCTTGATTGAACTGCTAGTCAGTTAGTTAAATTTCTATATTGATTCTGTTTAACAAAATATATCATATGGAACTGAAAAGTGATGTTATCTATATTGTTTAACATCTGTGATGCAGGGAAACAAGTTGGAGGAATCCAACTGGATTCCTCAACATTTATTTTACTGTGATTCATATATTGTGATATATGATGTGATATATAATCTGTTGTTGATTATGTGTGTTGGACGATATTTATCGTTGTTATATGGTATGTTAAATACCATAAGAAATACTGGATATGGGAAAGGGGATTTTTTAAAGTGTATTTTGAAAATGAATTATTTATATAAAATCGTAGGATTTTATATAGAAAAGGGAAAGGATTTTTATAAAAGAAATATTTGTAAAATCAAAAGGATAAGTTAGAATAAAAGGAAATCATTTGTAAAGTGAAAAACCATTACTAAAAGTAAATCTATATAAATGAATAGTTTAATCGAGCAAAGGAAGTTAATCGATGTTAGTTTAATCAAATGGAGTTAATCGATGTTAGTTTAATCGATTAGAGCTAAAGTAAAAGGAGTTAATCGATGTTAGTTTAATCTATTAGAGTTAAAGTAAAAGGAGTTAATCGATGTTAGTTTAATCGTTTAGAGTTAAAGTAAAAGGAGTAAATCGATGTTAGTTTAATCGATTAGAGTTAAAGTAAAAGGAGTTAATCGATGTTAGTTTAATCGATTAGAGTTAAAGTAAAAGGAGTTAATCGATGTTAGAGTTAAATCGATTAGAGTTAAAGTAAAAGGAGTTAATTGAATATAGTTATTCGAATAGAAGCAAAGGAGTTAATCGAATATAGTTATTCGAATAGAAGTAAAGGAGTTAATCGAATATAGTTTGTTCGAATAGAAGCAAATGAGTTAATCGAATATAGTTTATTCGAAGAAAGTAAAAGGAGTTATCGAATATGTTTATTCGAAAGGAGTTAAGTGAAATGAGTAAATCAATAGCGTTAGTCAAATAGAGTTAATCCAATAGTGTTAGTCCAATTGAGTTAATTGATAAGGGTTAATCGAATAGAGTTAAGTGAAAAGAGTCAATCGAATATAGCCATTCGAAGGAGGGTTAAGCAAGGAGGTTAGTAAAAAGGAATATAAAGTGAACTTTGCCTATTTCAAAGTTAGAAATGTTGTTCAGTTAAGGTCTGAGAGGTAGTTCTACCCCAACTTGATTGGCTTCGTTTTTAACTAAGGAATAGTTAAGGTTCGGCAGTAAAGGAAATGGTTTGAGTTGGCATCACGATGGTTTGTTTAAACATCTGTCTAAGTCCAATGAAGAAGCTTTGGAAATGTTTTCCAAATAAGAAACCAGAATGTTTTCTAATAAAGAAAACAAGAAATGGAAATGTTTTCCATTGTTAATAACATATATTTTCCAAATTTAGAAAATAAGAAAATATTGAATATAGGGAAACAGGAGATAAGTAAATTAATGAAATAAAGAGATAAATGTTGAATGATGTTTGATCGATATAAATTTCCATTTGGAAATAATATCGTTGTTTGCACACTTGTTTTTCTTCGATAGTTAAATCACAGACTATCGAAGTTTTGACCATTTTAACGTTGTTAATATGGAGAGACCGGTTGGACTATTATCCAAAGAACCACTCTGTATTGGCATAAGCATTGCGAATCATATATGCCAAAGGAAATTGAAGACGGAGTTATGCAAGGGCTATCCTGTTTACATAATAGTGCCTTCGGTTCATCCTGTTCCTGGATGACTTGTATGGACGGATGTCTGACAGAGTATTTCCTGACGATCACGTATATTGATTTCTCCAACCGTACCAAGAGTGGAGGCAGAGAAGGAAACTTCTTTTAGCTAACACATAATGTATGGTTGAGGACATCAATCGGTGATTTGATGGATTTGACGATGTGGCATTCAAAGTGAATCTGGTATGATGATAAAGCGTAGTTTCTAGCCTCACATCCGGTAAATGACAGAAATCGGGCAGGAAGCATGGCTAAGTCGGTCGCACCGAAGTAGGGTGTATAATCACCTGATCTGGAGTTTCATTTACTTCTAAAAATCTATTGTCGATACTGTCCCATTCGGGAAACAGTTGCTGATCCCAACCGTTGGTGATATACATTCGATACACTCAAGCAAAATGAGTGGTCGGTTATGTGTGGCCGGGTTGCAAGATGTTCTTGTTGAACCCAGTGTATCCCTCTCTAGAGGTACACTAGCAAAAGGTGGTTCCATACCTTGTCATAGTTGGAAACCCATTACCCAATACGTGCTTGCAGTTTTGATTGTATGCTATATATGTAGAACGTGAGATGAAAGCATTTTTGCTAGATGATTATTATATTGTGTTGATAGACATTATTATAATATCAAAAGGTTTTTGATATAAAGATATTTGGATTCTCATAAGGGAAAAACCCGTTACGTTATACGGCGTGGTCTTATGAGATATCGATTACCTGTTTGAACTGTTTTTAAACTGTTTTACTCATACCAGTCCCATGACTGACACAGAGTTTATTTGTTTGTTTCCCTAAACTCTTGGGTGCCTAAATTTGTATGGGTAGTCAAGTAGTCAGGATTTACAGATATACTGGAAGAGCTTGGAGCAGGAGGCTTCAGGATCATTATAGCTATAGTTATTTCCGTTGTGTTGCAAGTGTTGTACTTTGATAATGATATGTATATTCAAGTACAGATTTGTATTTCAAAGTTATGTTATGAAATATATTTATTCGTTCCGCTGTGAGATTCGTGTTACTATGATATTGTGTTCTTCTTCTTCTGTTCTAAGTTTCTATCTTATCTTTCCTCACCCTCTAATTTCTTTCATTAATGACCGGTATTTTTCGATGTTTGGTTAGTCGTCATTGAGTTTATGGTGATAACCAAAGTCGCCAAAATCCGGGTCATTACAGTTGGTATCAGAGCTTAAGTTAAGTGAATTACCTTGTCTCTGTGGCGTGACTCAGTAGAGATAGGGTTAGTAATACCCTAGATTGAGTTGAGTGTATATATACGAGTGAACGTATTTGTTATTGATATAAAAATTGTTTTATATTGTGTGGGTTCATTGGTTGAGTCGTTTATGAATTCTGGTCGATCAGTTTGATCCACTGTATCGGTAGGAGTTTATAAACACTCGAATACGATGGGTCGACACGATATGTTTTGAAAAGAGGGTAAATTAAAATAAGTTTACCCAATGTATATCTTGATATAGAGAAGATATATACATCAAAATTATAGTATAATGGATGTGTTGGTTGTTATTTTAATCAAGTAAGATTATAAATTAAATAGGCTATGTAAATAATCAAGCAGAATTCATATAAGTGAAATACGTGAAATCAGATGAGTTGAAATCTAAAAATTTAAACCAGAATTGAGTTAAAATTCTGGAGAATTGGATAAGTGTTTGTAAATGGATTTGGATTAAAAATAAGGAAAATTTAAGATCCTGGGAGATTTTAAATTGTTTTACAAGCAGTGTGAATTATATTTTGAAATGGATTTCAAAGTGGAAACATTTAGAAATGGTTTTATAGTATTGAACTCACTACGATCGCTGGAAAGTAGATTTTGATGATGACAGCTGCATCATCAGTATTCATTTTCGAGTTGTAAGTGACGAATTACTACCAGAGATACTGTTTCGAATTTGTTTTGGGAAAGACAAGTTGCGTTGAATTTCAAAATGGGATTTATAATATAGAATTTAATATAGAATTTGAATAAAGAGAATTCAAGTAGAATTGAATATAGAAATTCAAAGGGAGTTTGAATATATGAAATTCAGTGGAATTGAAATAGAATTGAATATAGAAACTCAAAGGGAATTTGAATATATGAAATTCAATGGAATTGAAATAGAATTTAAATAAGAAAATTCAAAGGGGATTTGAATATAGAAAATTCAAAGGGGATTTGAATATAGAAATTCAAATGAGATTTTAATAAAGAAGATTTGAATAATGGAAATTTGAATTTAGAATTCAAATAGTTTGAAATGAAATTTGAATATAGAATTCAAATAGAATTTGAAATAGGAATTTGAATATAGAATTCAAATAGAGTTGAAATGGGAATTGGAATATAGAATTCAAATGGAATTCAAATATAGGATTTGAATATATAGAATTTGAGTATAGAAATTCAAAATGGGATTTATAATATAGAATTTGAATAATAGAAGTGAAATAGATTTAAATAATAGAAGTGATGTAAAATTTGACTAGAAATTGAATAGAATTAACTAAGTCGCAGAGGAATTAGTTAATCGAGTTTTGAATTTGAAGTTGAACTTTGAAAGGTGAATTGGATTTGTAAATGGATATTCGAAATCGAATATAGAACTAAAATTTTAAATTTTGATTCAAATTAGTTAATAAGCAGTTAAAATATATTTGAACATGTCATGTTCAAATATAAAAGTGAAATAGACTAAAAAGTTCATTAACAAATTAATTAACGAATTGAGTTAAAACGATCAGGTATAGTTAAAATAGATTGGGCAGGTATAAATATACATGAGATAGGTATGGATAAGGTATGAAGGTATATAAATAGAATGCTCGATGAAAAGGTATGTATTTAATTCATATATGAGATTTTATGCGCCGTATCGGCTAGCCGCTTGGCTTTATCTTTTTCTTTTGGATTGGTGAGGGCCATGGGAGGCTATTTGAAATATCCCGATGCTCCTGGTACAAAGGAGGTTATGGAAAAATTTTCCGGGAATTTAAGGAGTTAGAATATTTTTAAGATAATTTGGTAGTTAGAAATCAACTTATCGATATATATATATAGAAGTCGATAAGGAAACGAACTTAGAAATAGAATAGTGAAATCAAAAAGGAAGTATAAGAATAAAATCTCGTAAGAATAGAAAGAGAAAGTGTATATGTGTTCAAAAGTGAATAAGTTGTTGTATGGTATTGATTATTCGAATAAGTAGTCATATCTGTTTTGACGTTATAAATGTTATTCAGTCAAGGTGTGAGAGGTAGTTATACCCTAACTTGATTGATTTCATTATTAACAAATAAATAGTAAGATTTCAGGATGTTGAATAAGAGTTAGTTGAATATAGTATTTGGGTAGTCGTAACAATGTTTTACACAACATCCGTTTTAACCCAAATAAGTGTAAGCTTGGAAATATAATAAAGAATATTTCCTAAGTATAGAAATAAATGAGATCGGAAAAGAGATAAGTAATTGGAATATTTTCCAATTATAAATAGCATATATTTTCTAAAGTTTAGAAAATAAAGGAAGGCGATATTCGGAAATGTTTTCCAAATAACATAAAAGGCCAATATGGTTATTGAAAATATTTGGTTAACAAATATTGATAAAGAAATAGAGAAGTGATTTAACTAATGGAATATTAATTAAGGGCTCAGTGACATGTTCAAAAGGAAATTTTGATTTTTGAAAAGAGTAAACTGTTTAAAAACTCCCAGGGAAAGACTGTTTGAATTAAAAACAAATTTAACAGAAATTTGTGAAAGAAAATTTGAATTAAAGTAAAGCCAGTAAGGTGGTAACTGAGATTGAATTAGAATGATATCAAGACAAATTGGATTGTAAGATTCAAATTTGAAGTGTAATGTGATAATCAAGTTAAGAGTTGGGAATCGAGAAGAAACTCAAGTTGAAATGATATTTGGCTCGGATATAAGCGAATGGTTGTGTTGTGGATAAAAGCATATTGGAATTTGATTGGGATGACATTGGTATATGCTGAGTTAACAGCAGATGGAAAGGATATAATGATATGCCCGACAAAAAGGTACCAGTTTATATCACTACAACAGATATACCCTTTTGCAACTGCCAAAAACAGTTGTAATATGTCTATTACAACTTGCGTACAGTAGTCTTAATATCCGGAGTTGTAATAAAGCGGGTCTATTTTACAACTGTTTTTGACACTTGTAAAAATGTCTTTTACAACGTACACCGTTTGTTGTAACAGACTTATTGACAACTGCTTTTACCAATTGTAATTAACTTTATTGCAAGAACTACTAACGGTTGTTATAAGTTCTTTTCAAAACAGCTTTTAGCAGTTACAAAAGACTCAATTACAACTGTTTGTAACTGTTGCAATTTACATTTCAACAATTGTTTTCATCAGTTGCGCTACCGATTCACAACTGTTTATAAAGTTGTAATAGATCTACTACAACTGACAATTGGACTAAATACTTTTATAGCTGACGTTAATCAAAAAAATATAGCATTATAATTAAAACAAATATTTCATTAATAATAACGACAGCTATATAAGTTACTTTAAACAACACAAACCGTTCACATTTATAATACTCGAAAACAATTCAAGTTACACCATTTTTAAATTTATAACTTCATTACAAAACATAGCCAAATCCATAACATATATCAGTATAAGTATGTACTAATAAAAAGAGACAAACTCTTTATGCCAAGCAATAGTCGTCCCAACCGCTTGCCCAATAGTGTAGATATCTGAAGTAAGTCTGTATAGAATAGCTTGAGGATCCACTACCGTATCAACCTATACCTTCCAAGCATCCACTCCTAATGGTACATGGTGCACTAAAACAGTAGGATCAGTTGATGCAATTGTTGCTTCTACAACAACATTTGTTTGCCAATCCAATAGTTTGCACTTTCTAGAATGATTCTCAGCTTGCATATTACCACCATTTGAGACGTTGTTGCTACTCCGATATGACTGCAAAAGAATAACAATAAACAATTAAGTGCAGTTTTATTCAAAAATATAGTTATCGAACATAATGCATTCATCAATAATCACTAAATGATTATACGAACTTGAACATCTACTTTTATTTACAATCATATGAATTTTATTCAATATTAAATATTCAATGTAGGAACAGTGTAAATAGTTATAGACCCATGTCGATGGCACTGGTGCACCTGGATTGTTTTTGGTTTCCAGCGCATAAAGGTTTGGCAGATCCGGAAGTGCCATGGTATTTTTAGATGACGGATTAAATAAAACAACACTTCTGTTATTCCGCCCATGCAGGCAAACCAAAACGTAGGAATATGGTTGTGACAATCTGTATGTGACGACCTGGAATTTCGCTCGATCCGAATCAGTCATTAAACCGATCTAGACCGTTCGAAACCCCTGAACGTTGAGAACAGGACAAATCAGAACACAAACAGAAGAACGTTTCATTGTATATTACAACAATTCCATCAGATATAAGAATATACAGGGTATAAATGAATAAATTACATTCGATAAATATCAAAGATTACAGTAAATTACATAGCAGCGGAAAATAATACAAAGCACAACTGAAGGTGATATACGGATACAGAGCTTTCCGGATATCATTCCAGCTGTAAACCAGGATCCTGTAAATATAAATCTGCAAAACCAAAACTACTAGCTGCCCGTGCGGAAAATAGGGGCACCCAGAGTTTAGGTTAAAACAATAAACTCCAAGTCATTCGTGTGACTGGTGTGAGGACTAAAACAGTTATTTAAAACTTTATTTTAAAAGAAAGTAATTCAAGGGACCACGCCGTATAACATGGAACGGGTTTCCTCCCAAGAATACCAGTGCATATCAATAAACAACGCAATGCTTTTTCGAAAAATGAAGCTATTATAAGACCCAGGTCCCATCACACAATGCAATGCAAGCCGGAGGATAGGGTTTTACCTTATAACAGCCAAACATGCTTGATACGTTTAAAACAAATCATTTGATACTATAATATGTGTATAGTGTCAAAACATTTCAATCATAAATATAAATCATAGACGGCATGAGTGCCCCATCCCACTATGTCGCCATACTAGGCTCTACAAATAAAGCCGAAATACACGTATTGGAAATTGGATTTCCGTCATGAGTCGAGGCAAGGGGCAAGCTCCTCTCCGCGTTCAAGACACTCTAGCAAATGTCCCAGGGCTACGCACTCTGGGCAACCCCTGGATGCTTCAGGGTCGGTCCTCACTTACGTTAGAGGATTAGTTATTCCTGAACACACGTTTCCCGGTCCTTACAGACCTATAATCGAGGCGCCTCGTCCAACAACCACAAAGGTGAAAAGTATATATATGTCAGGGCTGGTAAGTCACTGACACCACCAAAGCTAGAAAGAAACGTCGTGCTCTCCCTGCAGTCCTTATCCCGTTTTTGACTCATACCGAGGTGTGAGGCTCGCGAATTCACGTTATACACAAAGCTGCCACGTAGGCTGTGCTTTGATCATCAACCACAAGACTTTGCTTTTCAACAGAAGCCTTGATCATTGCATCTTAGCGTGCCACACAGGAAATTTATGCCATGCGACTGATGTCCATCGATATACAACCTCTGAGCTCGTACGTCTCAGAGAAGGGCGTTAAGCAAAAGAATAAATTCTCCGCCGCCAAACAGATGTATATTTAATAGAAATCAATCAACACAGAATAAAATCCAGTGTCCGACACACAATCCATTTTCAAGTCCGCTCTGGGTCTGAACGAAACCGGAGGCACTTTCCTCGCATATCCATCCATCTCCAAGTACGTCTGGACGACCACCAACTATTTCCATCCTCTTGGGTGTACAGCCCAATCAGGATCGTCAGTAATTATCCAAACGATGTGAAGACTTCTGGTCTTCGACCACCGTCTTCATCTTCGACATATCGTCGAATCGGTTATTCAGAATGGGTGTAAACCCAGACTTTCCGAACAACCCGCGTATATTAAAACAAATGTTACGCAAACACAACATACGCCTCATTCCAATTCATTAGTCACTAACCGCAAATTAGCAAGAGAACAATTTCCCAAACATTAACCCCGAAGGCCGAAACCAACATCAGATCAATACCCAGGAAACCATTCTTCTTAGCCAACCTACAGCTAGTTCCTAAATTCCACATTCTTAGGGAAAGGTTCCCATTAATTTTATCCAAGATAAATTCTTTAAAATTTATCCTGTAATCTTCCTTTGGATGTCGTTTCAAACCAAATTATGGTTTTTCTAAACTAGTCGAGATTAGCGAACCGTAACGAAGTAATTATTTATTTTATTTCCTAATCCTAACCTATTCATCCCATGAAGCAAAACTGGTAATACTCCATATCTAACACCGTGGTGTTATCGGTAAAATTAATTACCATTTCACGTTCAAATCTAATTAAAGACTTAACTATCGCTTTGGAGTAAAACTGGTAATACTCCATTCCCGCTTATTTCAAAATTTGATCATTTAGATTATAGATTCACATTTCAATCTAATTGCAGATTCGTTAGAACTCCTTTTACTGGGTTAAAGAACTAGGTGTTATTTAAAACACAGTTCACGACAAACCCAAATCACATTCTATTTGTTATCGGGTTAAAGAACCAGTGTTATTTAAAACACTGTTCACGATAAACCCATTTCAAATTCAATCAGGTATATTAGAAATTTCGATTATTTAAAAACCCCTTTTTAAATCTAATTTATTTATTTAAAAATGATTGGGTTTTAAATTTAGTTCAAAACTAGTTCATTTCGATAAAAATCTATTTTTATCTTTTCAAATATGGAGTTTTTCATCCCAAATTTTCCCAAATCATTTCTTATGATTTTACACAAATTATTGATACTTTTAATAATTTTATCAAGGCCCGTACAGTCGATTTCCAACAATGGCCATCGAACTGCACTTACAGCGACCTTTTTCAAATTTGATTTGGACGTATCTCCAAATCCAACCGTTAGATTTCAAATTTCTAATATTCGTTAGAAAGCTCTTTTCGATACGAACCCAACGGTTCCGGTTTTAGGAGAATCCGACAGTCGGATCTCCCGTAATGTCCGTTTGAAATAAATGGTCGAAATTCACGAACGGCCGCGGCGCGGCGCGTTCTATTCAGGCCATTATATTATATATATAATATATATAATATATATTTCGTCGATTTCTATTTAAAACGAATTATATAAATAGTTTTAATTTCGTTTCAAAAACAATTTCAACTTCCATTTCATTTCAAATCAAAATTGAATTCTCCTTTATAAATTCGTTTTAAAATTCATTTCTATTCAATTCAAATTTCAATTCAATTTGAATTCATTTCACTTCATTTTAAATTTAATTCGAATTCTTTTTCAATTCAATTCAATTTCGAAATCGTTTTATATTCAATTCATTTCGAAATCGTTTTATATTCAATTCATTTCGAAATCGTTATATATTCAATTCAAATCGAAATCGTTATATATTCAATTCATTTCGAAATCGTTATACATTCAATTCATTTCGAAATCGTTATACATTCAATTCATTTCGAAATCGTTTTGATCGATATAAATATCGTTCTCGTCAAAATGGCGTCAATCTAACCAACACGGCTTCAAATATTTCTATTTTCAAATATTCTATTCAACAAATGAATATTTATTTTTGTCAACACGCGACTAATCTCAACGAATGAGTACTGTCCACGTGTGACTATTTTTGTTATCAATATATTTTATAAAAATTAAGGTATCTATTGTTTGATATTGAATCAGACTTCAACCGAAATTTAGTGAGAGAACGATTTCCTGAATATTAACCCCGAAGGCCGAAACCAACATCAGATTAATATTCAGGAGACCACTCATCTCATCTATTTTCCAGTTGATTTCTAATTCCATATATGATAAAGATGTAAATTTTATTGTTAAAATATTTCGTTCAACACATGACTAATATCAACGGATGAGTATAGTCAACACATAAACCTTTATTTTATAAAGATAAAGATATAAATTTTATTGTTAAAATATTCGTTCAACACATGACTAATATCAACGGATGAGTATAGTCAACACTTGAACATTTATTATAAAGATATAAATTTTATTATTAAAATATTCGTTCAACACATGACTAATATCAACGGATGAGTATAGTCAACACATGAACATTTATATTATAAAGATAAAGATATAAATTTTATTATTAAAATATTCGTTCAACACATGACTAATATCAACGGATGAGTATAGTCAACACATGAACATTTATATTATAAAGATAAAGATATAAATTTTATTATTAAAATATTCGTTCAACACATGACTAATATCAACGGATGAGTACAGTCAACACATGAACCTTTATTTTATAATATCCTTTATTTTCTAAATTGGAATGAGGCCCAATCAATCACCATATAATGTTAATTATATGGATTTTCATACATCACACGTATATAATAGCATTGAAAATAATCAACCATCAACCAAAGTGCACTACACTGTATAAGCATCAAATATAGATATCTAACGCTTATAACAGCCTGTCAATCAATCGATCGACATATTTAATCAATCAGGATGAGTGAACTTCAAATTTCATCCCAATACCCGTGTGGGGTTTCAAACAATCAAACATAGATTTTTAATTGTGCAGTTGGGCGATGTGTAAAATTTATCGACCCAATCAATGTCCTTCAAATAGGTGTACATAAACAAACCGTCCGGTTTGTAAATGAATATTTATTTATTCGCATTCACGTTAAAAAATATATTTTTAACGATAAAACATTTTATTTCAACCTATGAATTTCTATTCAATTCATTTATTCAATAAAAGGATATTTTTATTTTTCTAACATTTTTTAGAAAATTTCGGCGGCATAACGGCACGATACTAGAAACGGGACGAGGCCTAGCCTTATCTCCGGTCTAGTGAAGGCCCACGCCATTCACACATCAATCAAATCAATTCATTTCACCACACAATTCAATTTCAATCAAATAATCTAACTAATTTTTGAAATCAAACAAACAAGTCCATGGTCTGTGGACGATTGTGTCGGGTGCTACTAAGCACCGTCTGCATCCTAGTATATATATATGACTAGAAAAAGAAATTGAAAGGTGAGAAATTCTCACCGATAGCTATCCAATCATCTTGACTCTTCTTTTGATAGAAATCTTCATCGTTATCGCAATCTTCGCCATCTTCGTTGCCCGTAGCCACTACATATGAAAAAATCACACATTTTTATATTTTGATGTCTTTAAAATAAAAATCACATTTTTATTTATTCACTTTCAATTTAAAAATCATATTTTTAGAATCGCTTCCTACATTTAAAAATCGAATTTTTATTCCGTTATTCAATATATAAAAATCGAATTTTTACTACTATGTTATATAGATAAAAATTATATTTTTATCACGCTATTTTCCATATAAAGATTTCGCCTTTTCTAAAATAAAGATTTCGCCTTTTTTATATTTATCATCTATATTTTTAATACTTTAAAAATATAAAAATCATATTTTTACACCTTCTACATAGTAAAGATTATATTTTTAATACTTTAAAAATATAAAAATCATATTTTTATTACTTTAAAAATATAAAGATCATACCTTTTCGCTATGAAAAATCCTACCTCTTCGTTATGAAAAATCATTCCTCTTTCATAATCAAAATCATGTATTATATATATATATTTTTTCCTAATCCTTATGTAAATTAATTTCAGATTTTATTTACTAATTATCACAACCAAAAACTGAAATAGAATCAAGATTAAATTAGAAAAAGGAAGAAGAAAATACTTGCATCTTTCGGTTGGAGGTTTGAAGGGGGAGAGGTGCTGTCGGCGTTGGCCAAAGGTGGGAGCCGCGGTCGCTGACGTCAGCGGGACGGGGTGCGCGCCTGTCGAGGCGGCGTTGGCTGGCCGGAGGCGGCCTAGGGCTCGCTGGGGGCTCTCGAATCAGACGTGGAGGGAGGGAGGGGGTTCGGGGAAGAAGAAGAGGTGGCGGCCGTGGGCGAGGCATGCGCCTCAGGCGGCGGCGCGGCGATGAACGTCGACGGGGGGCTCCGTCCTTTCCCCTTTTTCTCTTTTTTTTTAATTCGTTTTGATTTCTGATTTTAAAGAAACGAGGGGGGTGTATATATAAATATAATTTTTAATTTATTTAATTATTTTATTTAGCAAAAAGTTGACTTCTACATACGACCTCGAAACGAGGCCCACCGCCTGTCGTCTATAGCGTTTTACCCCTATTCCGAACCCAATGGGATATGTATCGTAGGCTGATTCGGCTGTTACAATCAGTTTCCGTTAAATTTACATTTAAATCACTATATTGAATTTTAAACGTACATTTCAAATTACTGGGGTTACATACTAACTCTAAAAATTCTCGAAAAATATTTTCTAGCTTCGTATTGACGATACGGTCCTAACAAAACTAGTTTCGTCGAATTCTGAGACCGTTAGAAAAATGGCCATTTTCCAATCGATTAAAATCAACTGAAACTGGTCGAATGCGTTTTCCTTTGCCACGCTCACATATTGATTCGAAAAACTATGAAATTTGGAATCTAGCAATAATTTAACATCACGGACCCAACAAAAGTGGTTTCGTCGAAATCCGAGGTCGTTTGCAAAATATCCATTTTTAAGGGCCTGAATTCCATAGCGACTATTCAGAATTTTTATCTGGACATATCTTTTGATTCCCGCTATGAAATTTTGATTTTTCAGATTCGTTGGAAAGATATTATCAATTAGATCCTAATGTTTTTGGTTTCACTAAAATCCGGATTGTTTTGCACCCGGTACATTCAATTGAAGTTTGAAATCGAATTATCGAACTACCGCGCCATTTTCAATTCTATTTATAATTATATATAATTATTTATATTCTAACGACAGCGTGTATAATATATACGTTCGAATTATATTCAAAATAAATTTCTCGTCAATTTTATTTAAAATAATCTATTTTAAATGTTCAAAATTCGCTGAAATTACCAAAATAAAAAAATAAAAATTTTAAACTGGCCCAGATTTTCCGGGTTATTACAATCTCCCCCACTTAAAACTTTTCGTCCCCGAAAAGGAAAGAAGTCGAAAGTGGTTTGATCAATTAACTCTACCTTCGATCTGACTTTCATTCTACAACTTTTCAGTTTCTGAGAATTTTCAAATTTTCAAAAATTTGGCTAACACCCTAAATTTTCGAAAAATTTCGCCATAACCTCCCCTGCACCAGGAGCATCGGGGAATTTCAAATAGCTTCCCCGGTCCTTCCAATCTCAAAAAGAAAAAGCCAAGCGGCTAGCCAATAGGCTCATAAAATCATCATCACCCAAACAAAACAGTAAATTATGTAGTAAACATGTACCTATTTGTCGGGCAAACAAATTTTATTCTCTGCTCTAGCCTCCTTGCTATGACCTGTTCAATGTAAGTATATGTATATGCAAGCAAATGCGGCTAATTTTCAATATAATTCAATATTTGGTTCAATTAGGCATAATGGTTCAAAATTAGCAAACAAATAAACAAACAACACAAACATCAATTAATTAGTGGATTAGAGTTTCAAATTCATAATTTGATACATATACAGAAAATCATGTTTTTGATGCCAATTCACAACAATGTGTTCTAACTATATAAGTTTTGGTTCTCACACCAGTCTAATGGAAATATATAGAAATCACACCTTCGTCACACGAATATAAATTCTGACGGCGAATACTCAACCATCAGAATCATCTTCGGGCCACTAGAGTATGATTCTATATCTATCCAATATATTAAAACTTCGAATATACGTTCAAGACGCGTATATGCAAAATCTTTATATACTCGATTGTCCATATTCAAAATAAATAAATAATCAAATACGTAGAATTGATTTAAATTTCAAAACAAAAAATGTTTTCATTTGAAAAATATTCTCTTCACACTCGTTCTAGGATACTACTGATCCTATCTCTAACGAGTCATTCTAATTGGATACTACTAATCCAATATCTGATGAATTCTTTCGTATGGTTCTAATGTGTCTTGTTCTCGAGCTCTGTAAACCAAAGCTCTGATACCAAATGTGACGGCCTGGAATTTCGCTCGATCCGAATCAGTCGTTAAACCGATCTAGACCGTTCGAAACCCCTGAACGTTGAGAACAGGACAAATCAGAACACAAACAGAAGAACGTTTCATTGTATATTACAACAATTCCATCAGATATAAGAATATACAGGGTATAAATGAATAAATTACATTCGATAAATATCAAAGATTACAGTAAATTACATAGCAGCGGAAAATAATACAAAGCACAACTGAAGGTGATATACGGATACAGAGCTTTCCGGATATCATTCCAGCTGTAAATCAGGATCCTGTAAATATAAATCTGCAAAACCAAAACTACTAGCTGCCCTTGCGGAAAATAGGGGCACCCAGAGTTTAGGTTAAAACAATAAACTCCAAGTCAGTCATGTGACTGGTGTGAGGACTAAAACAGTTATTTAAAACTTTATTTTAAAAGAAAGTAATTCAAGGGACCACGCCGTATAACACGGAACGGGTTTCCTCCCAAGAATACCAGTGCATATCAATAAACAACGCAATGCTTTTTCGAAAAATGAAGCTATTATAAGACCCAGGTCCCATCACACAATGCAACACAAGCCGGAGGATAGGGTTTTACCTTATAACAGCCAAACATGCTTGATACGTTTAAAACAAATCATTTGATACTATAATATGTGTATAGTGTCAAAACATTTCAATCATAAATATAAATCATAGACGGCATGAGTGCCCCATCCCACTATGTCGCCATACTAGGATCTACAAATAAAGCCGAAATACACGTATTGGAAATTGGATTTCCGTCATGAGTCGAGGCAAGGGGCAAGCTCCTCTCCGCGTTCGAGACACTCTAGCAAATGTCCCAGGGCTACGCACTCTGGGCAACCCCTGGATGCTTCAGGGCCGGTCCTCACTTACGTTAGAGGATTAGTTATTCCTGAACACACGTTTCCCGGTCCTTACAGACCTATAATCGAGGCGCCTCGTCCAATAACCACAAAGGTGAAAAGTATATATATGTCAGGGCCGGTAAGTCACTGACACCACCAAAGCTAGAAAGAAACGTCGTGCTCTCCCTGCAGTCCTTATCCCGTTTTTGACTCATACCGAGGTGTGAGGCTCGCGAATTCACGTTATACACAAAGCTGCCACGTAGGCTGTGCTTTGATCATCAACCACAAGACTTTGCTTTTCAACAGAAGCCTTGATCATTGCATCTTAGCGTGCCACACAGGCAATTTATGCCATGCGACTGATGTCCATCGATATACAACCTCTGAGCTCGTACGTCTCAGAGAAGGGCGTTAAGCAAAAGAATAAATTCTCCGCCGCCAAACAGATGTATATTTAATAGAAATCAATCAACACAGAATAAAATCCAGTGTCCGACACACAATCCATTTTCAAGTCCGTTCTGGGTCTGAACGAAACCGGAGGCACTTTCCTCGCATATCCATCCATCTCCAAGTACGTATGGACGACCACCAACTATTTCCATCCTCTTGGGTGTACAGCCCAATCAGGATCGTCAGTAATTATCCAAACGATGTGAAGACTTCTGGTCTTCGACCACCGTCTTCATCTTCGACATATCGTCGAATCGGTTATTCAGAATGGGTGTAAACCCGGACTTTCCGAACAACCCGCGTATATTAAAACAAATGTTACGCAAACACAACATACGCCTCATTCCAATTCATTAGTCACTAACCGCAAATTAGCAAGAGAACAATTTCCCAAACATTAACCCCGAAGGCCGAAACCAACATCAGATCAATACCCAGGAAACCATTCTTCTTAGCCAACCTACAGCTAGTTCCTAAATTCCACATTCTTAGGGAAAGGTTCCCATTAATTTTATCCAAGATAAATTCTTTAAAATTTATCCTGTAATCTTCCTTTGGATGTCGTTTCAAACCAAATTATGGTTTTTCTAAACTAGTCGAGATTAGCGAACCGTAACGAAGTAATTATTTATTTTATTTCCCAATCCCAACCTATTCATCCCATGAAGCAAAACCGGTAATACTCCATATCTAACACCGTGGTGTTATCGGTAAAATTAATTACCATTTCACGTTCAAATCTAATTAAAGACTTAACTATCGCTTTGGAGTAAAACTGGTAATACTCCATTCCCGCTTATTTCTAAATTTGATAATTTAGATTATAGATTCACATTTCAATCTAATTGCAGATTCGTTAGAACTCCTTTTACTGGGTTAAAGAACTAGGTGTTATTTAAAACACAGTTCACGACAAACCCAAATCACATTCTATTTGTTATCGGGTTAAAGAACCAGTGTTATTTAAAACACTGTTCACGATAAACCCATTTCAAATTCAATCAAGTATATTAGAAATTTCGATTATTTAAAAACCCCTTTTTAAATCTAATTTATTTATTTAAAAATGATTGGGTTTTAAATTTATTTCAAAACTAGTTCATTTCGATAAAAATCTATTTTTATCTTTTCAAATATGGAGTTTTTCATCCCAAATTTTCCCAAATCATTTCTTATGATTTTACACAAATTATTGATATTTTTAATAATTTTATCAAGGCCCGTACAGTCGATTTCCAACAATGGCCATCGAACTGCACTTACAGCGACCTTTTTCAAATTTGATTTGGACGTATCTCCAAATCCAACCGTTAGATTTCAAATTTCTAATATTCGTTAGAAAGCTCTTTTCGATACGAACCCAACGGTTCCGGTTTTAGGAGAATCCGACAGTCGGATCTCCCGTAATGTCCGTTTGAAATAAATGGTTGAAATTCACGAACGGCCGCGGCGCGGCGCGTTCTATTTAGGCCATTATATTATATATATAATATATATAATATATATTTCATCGATTTCTATTTAAAACGAATTATATAAATAGTTTTAATTTCATTTCAAAAACAATTTCAACTTTCATTTCATTTCAAATCAAAATTGAATTCTCCTTTATAAATTCGTTTTAAAATTCATTTATATTCAATTCAAATTTCAATTCAATTTGAATTCATTTCACTTCATTTTAAATTTAATTCGAATTCGTTTTCAATTCAATTCAATTTCGAAATCGTTTTATATTCAATTCATTTCGAAATCGTTTTATATTCAATTCATATTCAATTCAAATCGAAATCGTTATATATTCAATTCATTTCGAAATCGTTATACATTCAATTCATTTCGAAATCGTTATACATTCAATTCATTTCGAAATCGTTTTGATCGATATAAATATCGTTCACGTCAAAATGGCGTCAATCTAACCAACACGGCTTCATATATTTCTATTTTCAAATATTCTATTCAACAAATGAATATTTATTTTTGTCAACACGCGACTAATCTCAACGAATGAGTACTGTCCACGTGTGACTATTTTTGTTATCAATATATTTTATAAAAATTAAGGTATCTATTGTTTGATATTGAATCAGACTTCAACCGAAATTTAGTGAGAGAACGATTTCCTGAATATTAACCCCGAAGGCCGAAACCAACATCAGATTAATATTCAGGAGACCACTCATCTCATCTATTTTCCAGTTGATTTCTAATTCCATATATGATAAAGATGTAAATTTTATTGTTAAAATATTTCGTTCAACACATGACTAATATCAACGGATGAGTATAGTCAACACATGAACCTTTATTTTATAAAGATATAGATATAAATTTTATTGTTAAAATATTCGTTCAACACATGACTAATATCAACGGATGAGTATAGTCAACACATGAACATTTATTATAAAGATAAAGATATAAATTTTATTATTAAAATATTCGTTCAACACATGACTAATATCAACGGATGAGTATAGTCAACACATGAACATTTATATTATAAAGATAAAGATATAAATTTTATTATTAAAATATTCGTTCAACACATGACTAATATCAACGGATGAGTATAGTCAACACATGAACATTTATATTATAAAGATAAAGATATAAATTTTATTATTAAAATATTCGTTCAACACATGACTAATATCAACGGATGAGTACAGTCAACACATGAACCTTTATTTTATAATATCCTTTATTTTCTAAATTGGAATGAGGCCCAATCAATCACCATATAATGTTAATTATATGGATTTTCATACATCACACGTATATAATAGCATTGAAAATAATCAACCATCAACCAAAGTGCACTACACTGTATAAGCATCAAATATAGATATCTAACGCTTATAACAGCCTGTCAATCAATCGATCGACATATTTAATCAATCAGGATGAGTGAACTTCAAATTTCATCCCAATACCCGTGTGGGGTTTCAAACAATCAAACATAGATTTTTAATTGTGCAGTTGGGCGATGTGTAAAATTTATCGACCCAATCAATGTCCTTCAAATAGGTGTACATAAACAAACCGTCCGGTTTGTAAATGAATATTTATTTATTCGCATTCACGTTAAAAAATATATTTTTAACGATAAAACATTTTATTTCAACCTATGAATTTCTATTCAATTCATTTATTCAATAAAAGGATATTTTTATTTTTCTAACATTTTTTAGAAAATTTCGGCGGCATAACGGCACGATACTAGAAACGGGACGAGGCCTAGCCTTATCTCCGGTCTAGTGAAGGCCCACGCCATTCACACATCAATCAAATCAATTCATTTCACCACACAATTCAATTTCAATCAAATAATCTAACTAATTTTTGAAATCAAACAAACAAGTCCATGGTCTGTGGACGATTGTGTCGGGTGCTACTAAGCACCGTCTGCATCCTAGTATATATATATGACTAGAAAAAGAAATTGAAAGGTGAGAAATTCTCACCAATAGCTATCCAATCATCTTGACTCTTCTTTTGATAGAAATCTTCATCGTTATCGCAATCTTCGCCATCTTCGTTGCCCGTAGCCACTACATATGTAAAAATCACACATTTTTATATTTTGATGTCTTTAAAATAAAAATCACATTTTTATTTATTCACTTTCAATTTAAAAATCATATTTTTAGAATCGCTTCCTACATTTAAAAATCGAATTTTTATTCCGTTATTCAATATATAAAAATCGAATTTTTACTACTATGTTATATAGATAAAAATTATATTTTTATCACGCTATTTTCCATATAAAGATTTCGCCTTTTCTAAAATAAAGATTTCGCCTTTTTTATATTTATCATCTATATTTTTAATACTTTAAAAATATAAAAATCATATTTTTACACCTTCTACATAGTAAAGATTATATTTTTAATACTTTAAAAATATAAAAATCATATTTTTATTACTTTAAAATTATAAAGATCATACCTTTTCGCTATGGAAAATCCTACCTCTTCGTTATGAAAAATCATTCCTCTTTCATAATCAAAATCATGTATTATATATATATATATATTTTTTCCTAATCCTTATGTAAATTAATTTCAGATTTTATTTACTAATTATCACAACCAAAAACTGAAATAGAATCAAGATTAAATTAGAAAAAGGAAGAAGAAAATACTTGCATCTTTCGGTTGGAGGTTTGAAGGGGGAGAGGTGCTGTCGGCGTTGGCCAAAGGTGGGAGGCGCGGTCGCTGACGTCAGCGGGACGGGGTGCGCGCCTGTCGAGGCGGCGTTGGCTGGCCGGAGGCGGCCTAGGGCTCGCTGGGGGCTCTCGAATCAGACGTGGAGGGAGGGAGGGGGTTCGGGGAAGAAGAAGAGGTGGCGGCCGTGGGCGAGGCATGCGCCTCAGGCGGCGGCGCGGCGATGAACGTCGACGGGGGGCTCCGTCCTTTCCCCTTTATCTCTTTTTTTTTTATTCGTTTTGATTTCTGATTTTAAAGAAACGAGGGGGGTGTATATATAAATATAATTTTTAATTTATTTAATTATTTTATTTAGCAAAAAGTTGACTTCTACATACGACCTCGAAACGAGGCCCACCGCCTGTCGTCTATAGCGTTTTACCCCTATTCCGAACCCAATGGGATATGTATCGTAGGCTGATTCGGCTGTTACAATCAGTTTCCGTTAAATTTACATTTAAATCACTATATTGAATTTTAAACGTACATTTCAAATTACTGGGGTTACATACTAACTCTAAAAATTCTCGAAAAATATTTTCTAACTTCGTATTGACGATACGGTCCTAACAAAACTAGTTTCGTCGAATTCTGAGACCGTTAGAAAAATGGCCATTTTCCAGTCGATTAAAATCAACTGAAACTGGTCGAATGCGTTTTCCTTTGCCACGCTCACATATTGATTCGAAAAACTATGAAATTTGGAATCTAGCAATAATTTAACATCACGGACCCAACAAAAGTGGTTTCGTCGAAATCCGAGGTCGTTTGCAAAATATTCATTTTTAAGGGCCTGAATTCCATAGCGACTATTCAGAATTTTTATCTGGACATATCTTTTGATTCCCGCTATGAAATTTTGATTTTTCAGATTCGTTGGAAAGATATTATCAATTAGATCCTAATGTTTTTGGTTTCACTAAAATCCGGATTGTTTTGCACCCGGTACATTCAATTGAAGTTTGAAATCGAATTATCGAACTACCGCGCCATTTTCAATTCTATTTATAATTATATATAATTATTTATATTCTAACGACGGCGTGTATAATATATACGTTTGAATTATATTCAAAATAAATTTCTCGTCAATTTTATTTAAAATAATCTATTTTAAATGTTCAAAATTCGCTGAAATTACCAAAATAAAAAAATAAAAATTTTAAACTGGCCCAGATTTTCCGGGTTATTACACTGTATCTATGTGTTTCTATACTTCTTGCATGGTTGTACCTGTCGTTTCCTAAACTGTAGACATGCAACTTCGTTTGGTTAATGTAGGAACAGTGTAACACACAGTTTTGAATGAAAAGAACAATGTTAAGAAAATTCAGTAAGTGTTTACATATATATAAAAGATGAAACGAGACCTAAAATCAACATGGACTTTGTATGCCATTTCTTTGATGTAAGAATGAAAACTCAAAGGCATACGCAACTTTGTTAAAAAAAGCACATGCATTCACTGAAGAAGAGGATCTCCACAGAGGATGCGTCTAATCACTGAATACCAAGTAACATCCTTTCAGATTAGACGGTGGAGATCGGACACACACCCAAATGTAAATATATCATAAAAATGTAAATACGTTTCTCAGTACAAGGCCTTGCATAAGACTGATTATCACAACTCCACAACTAAAAAAAAAATGTAAAGAAGTTGGCAGAGTCTTCACCAAACTAAATCTGGTTACTCGGTTTAGCCAAGGCCAAGGCCAGATAGGGGCAACAACAAGAAATTTTTCATATGTAAATTCTGGATTGATGAGAAGAAATGTACAACACAAATCGATTTTGCTTTTTTGGCATTAATTTCAAACATTTTTATGCTTGTCCACCTATTTCTAAATCAATTGAATCTTTAGAAACTCAATGTAGACTTATAAACAATGCTTGATAAAAATGGAATGAGATCATGACAGTGATGACCAGAAAAAAATTGGGCTATAGATGTTAACTTGGTGGGTTTTGTTATCAACTATCATTGATTTAATTACATAGTATAATAATGGGCTTATAAGGCCTATGTACAACAGAACAAGGAAGCTACTTCCGATCTTTTGCATATTTATATACTTGTTTAGGATAAAAGCAAATGTTGCATGATAAAAAGAGACGCATATTTCAGTTTGCACCAAGAAAAATGAATCATGTTTTATATAAGAGATTTCCGGAGGCGTTGAAGAACAAGAAACCCTTCCAACTCATATTGAAAATACTAGGACAGCAGCGGGAAATCGGAGAATGAAAAATTAATTTGTGGAAATCTATATTATGAAAAGAACGCTAAAGTGTCGCCTAAGCACTAAATGCACAAAATGCATGTACGACACTTAATTTTTTTGAAAAGACATAATTAAGCAATAAGTGCTTAACTGAGCTTTACTTGAATTTAAGCAATAATTAAGCCTACTAAGCAACAATATGTTATCTTTTTTAGAAACTGGATAGTTATATACAAGTGTAGGTAGTATATAACATATTACATGACAAGTGGGTTAGATCCTACATGGCATGATTCAAACCCATGACATCTCGCACCATGTCCTAGTGTTTAAATCGAAGTGTCTTAAACACTTGGACAATGATGCTTGTAACAATATATTGTCTTCAAAATAAAAGGAAATCGGGTCATAACAAAACAAATCCATCTTTCCTAACAAAATTTTCTCATATTGTACCATATAGGCTGATAGTTGGTGAGTAGTTTTTCGCATTAAGATATAAATGTATTTAGTTGACGGTTCACAATTCATACTCAACTCGGGTATGATTACTTCTAATGAATAATGAAAGTCAAACCCATCTTTTGCAACCTATGAGTTTATAAGTTAACTTCAAAGTCGAACTGTAACTCTTAGTGATCAATTTGTGCATACGCATGATACACTTAATATAATCTCGGTAGACAAATATCTATAGATACGAATAACGTACGATAAAGAATTAAACATCGCTTAGGTGATGCTTAAGCGACGCTAATGCAACATTTAGCAAAGCAGGACTTCTACTGCGTTGTCTCACTTGGCGCTTAATATAACACATATTAACATAGACTAGAGGAAACAACTCGGTTTCCTTAATCAGTTTAGATTTAGGTTTGTTTCCATAATGTGTTTCCAAAAGTGGCCTACATCAGCAAATTTTCCACAAAAAAATTATAGAGTTCAAAGAAATAGAAACATGCCTGTGGATGAACCATGAAACCACCTGCTGCCAGTGAGTATGATGTGCTTCCCGAAGTAGTGGATAAGATCAATCCATCTCCTCGTACCAATGTAACAAATGAGTTGTCACAGTAGCATTCTAATTGGGCGAGATAAGATGATATCCCTCGGTCGATTGTAACTTCATTCAAAACTAAAATTGGATCCTCAACATCACGATCATCTTTGATATCATCTCAGATAAAACTGCACTACAGACGATGCCGCAATGTAATGTTGATGGGTCCTTTGAATATCGCATCTAAGTATTCTCGGTAGTGCTCGCTTTCTAATAGTGGTAAAAGATTTACAAAAAAGCAGCAAATAACACGCATGAACTGGGAAAAGAAAATAAAAAACATGGTAATGATATGTTGTGCGAAGATATACATGATAAAAGCCAACACAAAACATGATCCTGTTAAAGAGATGAGTTAAGATTAGAAAGTGTGAAGAGTCGGTGCTTGGTTTAACTTTTATTTGGGGATGCATGGCATTCATTTACAAAAGTGAGTCAATAACACGAATCTCTAAGATAGTAGAAGTGTGTTTCTGGTCAGATTTAGTATTGATGGGTCATTTTGCAAAAGAATCGATTTTCATTCCTTCTCTAGAGCTTATTATTAGGATGTTTACATTTACACCCGTTTTAATTTTCATATTTGTACACATTCTCTATGAAATCAGGTTTTTATTTAGCATTCCTTTCAATCTTCTATTTATAGTGCCAGAGTGTGAGTGTGAGTGTGTTTCACTAGGGAAAAAATAATACATCTGAACCAATATCACACTTTACACTAATGATCATGCAATGTGCTAGAAAAAAACATCTGTCGCAACTATTAATAAAAAAAGAGAGAGCAGATCTCCTAAATTTTTTTTAATGACAAATAAACCTAGGGAGTACAAATTTGATTATATAGAAAGCACACCTGACCATTTTAGCACAAAGTTCACGAACAGAATTTGAATTTGGCTTGGTCAATATAAGCAAAGTCTGTGGATGGGATTCCCATTTCAGTAATATCTGAAGGCAAAAGAAACTATAAAACTAGGACATCATGGCAGGCAATAAAATCAAGAAATCATTCAATGAAAACTATATATTCATGTATATTTATTTGGAAAATGAACTGAGATATGTCAATTCTCTCAATATATGTTGTTGATATAAATCTAAATGACAATAAAAAAAGTGTTGACCAAAGTTGTTGATCTCAAGCTAACAGAATATTGTACTGGTTTGTAGATCAAGCATAGCTTCAATAGAGTCCTCCAACCATCAAACAGTATACATAAAAATAATGTTCAAAATTCTATTATGAACAAGCATCATCCTTAAGTTCATTCATTATTGTTAAGTCAGTTGATTTGAAAAAAATAATCCATTTTGCTGTATAGAAGGCAGCGAAAAGGTTTAAGGTCCAAGAGTACTTGTAACGACCCGTGTTTTTGGCCGTCAGATATTTAATTTAATTTATTTATTTTAAACATTATATTTGGAATATCGATGGAATTATTATCTAACTCGTTATTTAAAACGAAGTTGAACGTTATATATTTATATATAATATAAAACGAGCCTGAAATGGCGCTGCAGTTCGCAATATAGAGTTTTGAACTTCAACTGAGAATACAGGATTCGATATAAGTCGGATTTCTGTGAAACAAGACACGTTGGAGCCGTATTGGCAATAATTTTCATATGAAAGAGAAAAATCTAGATTTCGTGTTATAGTTTGATAGTTATGGCCAAATCAAATTTTGAAATAGTCGCTATGGAAAATCGTTATTAAATTATAGGCCTTTGAAATAGCCGTTCTGCAAACGGACTCAGATTTCGGCGAAATCAGTTTCATTAGAACCATAACGTTAAATTATTGTACGGTGTTGAGTTGCGTGGAAAACCGATGTCGTATGTGACCACAGTAGCCACAAACGCCCGTTCAATTTCTATAACGCATATTAATATATATAAAGGGACATTCGAGTGTAACTTGAGCAGACGATCGAATTAAGCCACGAAACCAGTTCCGTTGAGTTCGTATCGTCGATTAGAGTCAGGATAGATATATAGTTTGTTATTTTTAGAGATCGAGAAATTTGGCGTTAAAAAAGGGTAGGGCGGTTCGCGGTAAAAACAGCCTACCGGGGCAACAGTCTCAGAATGCGACGAAATTTGTGTCGTTGGGTTCGTATCGAAAAGTTTTTATCGATGTTCGCAGCTTCAAGTTGATTTGATTTATCTAGTGACCGTGGAAAAATTAAATGCGTGTTCATTTCTGGTTTTATAAAGGAAATTTTTCCATACGACCTCGGATTTCAACGAAACTTGTCTCATTGGATCCGGAATATCTTTTTATACTAAGAATAACCTTTTTATCAGTAAACAGGAATCGTTTGTAGTGGTTTTAATCAATTACTTTTCCCCAGTTATATTCACATCCGGCTTTCACCTCAATGATCTGTTTGCCTACCCTATACGAGACACATCAATCACATTGTCATCAATGATTACATCACCTGGCGTTGAAATAAAAATGTACATAGCCTAAAAAAAAAATGAGACCATACAGCTGCACCTACCTTACTTACACGCAGACTGTAAATGAGGTACTGATACAACGGGTTGACAGGAAAACACACTACACACACTGTCACGGTTTGGAAATATGAAATCAATCACATACAGTGTTTAAAAAAGGTGCATATACTAGTTTTTCTTTCCCCCTAACCTACTACACTAGACGCCAGTTCCATCAAAGTGAAGCCGACTGAAGCCTGCATAAGTTTCAGCTACTCTACTACCTACAGGTCCAATTACTTGCACGCCAAACTTCGAACCCGTGATAGCCAAGTATCCATTTCCTTGCTTGCCAAGTCCTCCTGTTAATAAATACCATCAGTTTTATTCAGTCTTCTTGGGATCGTTTTAACTCCAGTAACCAAAGCAAATGAAACCCACTCTGCTCGTGTTATTTTTCCATGCAACAATGGAACCGAAAGCTCAAGTTCAAAAACCGGGTTCAAACCTTCCCACTGCGTAAACAAACTAACGCAGCCGCCTTCACACTGTTTAACAACAGGAAACCCATGATTTTTATTTCTTTAATTCTTTTAATCCTTCAATCAAACCATAATCTTCCTTCTGCATAGATCTCGAGACCGTCGAGCTGTTCAAATCATGCGGCAGTAACCATATTTAAAACTTAGTGGTAGCCAGAGTTTGATCTGAAAGGTGTTGCATTCGAAGGAAAGTAGAAGGACGTGGACAACAAATTTGGTTGGTTGCATGGAGTTGAGGTGGAGGGAACATAATCGGTTGCGAGAGGGGACATTTGGAAAAGAAGTGGCGAAGCAGTATTACTTTGTCAAGCAAAGAAGAGAGTAACAAAGAAGGAAGTAAGGATGAGAAGAACTGAAGAAGAAAAGACGCTGGGAAAGAAAGGGAAGAGGGGAGTGGCGCGTGTTTTGTGGAGTGGAGACATGTAGTGGGATATTTTCATGCATGGGAATCTTACTGTAAGGGGGCGCAGCGTGTAGGCAAGTCAGGGGACGGAAGGAGAGGGGTTCAGACGGTGGAGTTTGGGTTCAGAACGTAACACTTTAATGATAACCTTAATTAAGATTTGATTTATGGAATTTAACTGTTAACTAATTTATATTTATTCATATGGAAGGGATTATAATTGGGCAAAAGGGGTGCCAAGTCCACTGTGTTTTCAAAACAGAAGCCACTGCAACCGTTCATGGGAAAATGAATCGGAAAGGAAGGTTTGAACAGGAAGGCCATTGGCAGGTTCGAACGCGAGTAAGCGTTAAAGAAGAACAACGTGTGTATTGAGATGGAGACAGTGCACGTAGTGAAACAATGGGAAAGAAACGTTGGGCATTTCGAACTTAGCAGAATGGAACAGAACATGGGACATTGGGTCCGCATCAACGAGCATGACACGATGAAATTGGTTTGGACAGAATTGAAGACATCCAGAGTTTTCAGTTAAATAAAACGTTGGTTTAATTTAACTGAAACGAACTGTTTTCAGCGGCAAACAAATCAAGGTGAGTTAAACTCACTCAGTTACCCTTTTTATATTTTATATAAATTGGGTGTTTTTATTTTGTGTGCTCTGCTCGCCAATAATTGGCTGTTTGCTAGTTATACATTTGTTTGTTGATTTAACTGATGAAATTAAACTGTGTTTAATTTCAGTGAATACAAAATCGTTATTTTTAACGATTGGTTCCAATAAAGGTGACTCACCTTGGTTGGTCACGTTTATTTATAAACGTGTTTAAATGGTTGAATTGTTTGAATTGCTTGTGGTTGATGTTGAAGGGTTGCTATTTAGTGTTATCGGTTAAACAAAACTGAATGGTCTGATTTGAGATAACCATTTGAATACAGGGAAGAACAGGTTAGAGGGATCCAACCGGATTCCTCAAATATATTATTTATTTCATATTTTCACATATGAACTATCCTGTTTGGTTGATTGATTTGATTATTGATTTGGACTGGGAATTCAACCTGTGTTGTGTTTAAGCCAATGAGCGGTATTGGTTGAGTATTTAGCAGTGTATGGCCTATAAAATCAATCGTGTTATAAATATTGATTCACCGTCAGGTGAATCGATAAAGATGAGGTTATAAAATTTATTATATAACTGGAGTTGGATTTTGAATATATTATTTTGAATAAAAGTTATAATAGGGAATTAAATAAATATTTTATTTAAGACTTTGATTGTTATTAAATTATTTTATAAAGTAAATGCTGACGTTAATCAGGTTTACGAGTATGAGAACAAGTAATGAATCGAAGGATTAAACTTCGATAATTGTTTTGTAAAGAAAACAATTAATAGGATTATTTAAATTAATTATATTTTTAATTAATTTAAAGTGAGGATTAATTGGAATCGATTAACGAGATAATCGATTTTTGAGTTAATTAAATCGACCATTTGAATTGGAATTTGATTATCAAAATTGATGTGTTTTGATTTGAATAGTTTAATAAATATTGTTTAAATTTAAATAAGGGATTAAAAAGGGATTTACCATTTAATGTTGTTATTAAAGAAATTAACTACTCATGTAGTTAATGATTGAAATAAATTATTATTTTAATTAATAATAATTTAGACAATTACTTTTCAAAAGTAATTGAAGTGAAATGAAATCAAAGGAGATTGGAAATAAGCGAATCTGGTTAAAGAACTGGGTTATAGAGTTGTATAACCAAATCCAATAGTTAAATGGAATTTGTTTGAGACTAAAATGAAATATTGATTTTGATTACAACTTATGGTTATCGAAGGATGAGAACGGTGTTGATCAAGGTCTGAGAGGTAATTAAAATACCCCAACTTGAACAACATCGGGATTATCTAAAGATAGTATCAGTTGGTAATCGTAAGAGACGTTAGTGAAGATGTTTTGGAAATCTAACAGCGATTTTAGCGATGTTGCTATAATATATGTTATGTGAATCTAAATAGTGATTTTAGCGCTGTTGCTATAGTAAATGTTTTGTAAACCTAAACAGCGATTATAGCGCTGTTGTTTTGTAAATCTAAATAGTAATTATAACGCTATTGTTATAACCTGTGTTATAAATCTAAACAGCGTTTTAACATATGTGCTATAAATTTCCTTATTTAAAACAAATGTATTTCCTGATTTAAATAATAAGAATGAATTGCCATTTCGTACGACTGCTAGCGTAATTCGCAGGGCTGCAGATAGCCTACGGCGGTCGGATGTTTCCTGAGGGAATCAGGCGTAACCATTGTGATCGCTGCGATCTAGAGTCAAGCGAATGGAGTTAAGTCGAATATTAGTTAATCGATTAGAGTTAAATCAAAATTAGAGTTATTCAAATATCATATTTTTGAATATTAAAAGAGTTAGAAGTTTTAATTTAACAAAAATAAATCAGTTTGTTAAAGGCCAAGTGATGCTGAATACTGAACCAGTGAACTCATTGGAGTGTCATGATTGAAACACTGTATATTTTGATAGTTAAAACACCGACTATCAAATTTGACCAATGCGATTGTTGGTATGGAAAGACCGGGATCGAATATATATTCGAAAACCATTCCAACCAACAAATACGTGAAGATATCAGAAGATGATCGAGATGGTGCTGTGAAGACCGTGGATTTTCACAAACGGAAGAACCACTAATCTTCTCTGCCTGGCAAGTAGAGATAACCTGTGATTCTGTCGTAGTTGGAATCTACGGGTTGCAAGGACTTCTCGCTACTGATCCATGGGGTGATTCCTATATTGGATGCGGTAGGAGAGTGCCTTCGGTTCATCCTGTTCCTGGATGACCTGTATGGACGGATGTCTGACAGAGTATTTCCAAAAGATCACGTACGTTGATTTCTTCAAACGTGCTATAGTGTTGGCGGAGAATCGCCGTTCTCTTAGCTTAACTGCTAGAGTATTTTTGTGGACGTCAATTAGTGATATCTGACGGATCTGACGATGTGGCATTCAAAGTGAATGGTGATCAGATGTTCAAGAATAGACTCTGGCCTCAAGTCTCATCAACCGGGAAATGACAAAAATCGGGCAGGCAGCATGGCTATGTGGGTCGCTCCCATTAGGGTGTATAATCACCTATCTAGAGAAAATCCTATTGTTTCTTGAATCTATGTTTCGATGCTGTCCCTTATCGGGAGACGGTTGCTGATCCCAACCGTCGGTGATATACATTCGATACACTCAAGCGAAATGGGTGGTCGGTCATGTGAGGGCCGGGTTGCAAGAAGTTCTTGTTGAACCCAGTGTATTCGTCTCTAGAGATACACGATCGGCAGGTGGTCCCATACCTTGTCAAGGTCGGAATCCAATCTCCAATAAGCGCTCGCGGTTTTGATTGTATAATATATATGTGGAGCGTGAGATGCAAGCGTTCCACTAGATTGTTATTTAATTGTATTTAGACATTATTATAATATCAGACAAGATATTAGTTTCAAAACTGTTTTGGGTTATCGTAAGGTAAAAACCGTCCGTGTTTATGTGTGGATTTGGTCTTACGATTATCCTTTCTTCTGAAAAGATTTTTGAACTCTAAAATCATGATTGGATGATTTACCCTTATTACTGTGCGAGTTTATCTCACTCTGGTTCACCAGACTGACCCGGTGTTTTGTAAATGCTCGGGTTAGCCCCGGAGTGTACAGGTTCAGGTTATCGACTGCTGTGAAGAGACGAGCTGGAAGAGTCCAGACGTATGATATTACTATTCCGCTGTGTGTTATATGAGGACAGATGAGTATCACTGTCCAGATGTGTACTCGGATATTGTAAGTATTTCAAAAGCTTTCAATAAGGGTTATTTCTGTATTATATTTTGTTCCGCTGCGATGTGAGACTCTGTGTGTGGTGTTGCTTTCCTCTTCTTCTTCTATTCAATATTTCTACCTTATCTATTCTCACCCTCTAACTTCTTTCTATTAATGATCTGGAATGTTCGATGTCTGAATATTCAACATGGTAGTTTGATGTTGATTTTCGGAGTCGAAAATCCCAGTTCGTTACAGTACTTTATCTTGACACTACTATATTATTTTAAGCACAATATAATAAATATGATATTTCCATCACAAACATTTTATTATTCATTTTTAGCTCTAAACCAACCACAAAACATTGGAATGAAGTCAAGCTCAAGTATATTACGTTATCACTGTGATACAAACAATATTGGCTTACTTTACTCAAAGGAGTCATCATATTACTCTAGAATTAAAAGACTCCGCATATGTTTGATACTTCTCTGTCTCTTACCG
Source organism: Allium sativum (assembly GCA_030737875.1). NCBI lineage: Eukaryota > Viridiplantae > Streptophyta > Magnoliopsida > Asparagales > Amaryllidaceae > Allium > Allium sativum. Next base: position 222,790,712 of record CM060923.1, on the reverse strand, counting down.
AGCCTGCATACAGAGAAGCGCTTAAGCACTAAAGTCATGGAGTGGCCAATCATTACTCAGGTCCATAAGTGCATGTGCTTGTGCCTAGTTTTTACACTATGAAATGCACAACCACTATCAGTAATAGGCACCTAAGCCACTACCAGATGTGTTAATTTGTGTATTCAATAATTCATTATGACATTCTATGATGTTGTCCTAATGCGGTATGTGTGGTAGCATGGTAAAATGAAAATGAAACATAGTAAATTGAAATTTACTTGTAAAGGAACATGGTAAAATGTATTGCATATAGAAAAATATTTTTAGGCTTCCGAATGAGCAACAGAAAATATCATATGACTAGCAACCTTTTGTTCTCAAATAAATCATCATTTTCTTTGAGATTTTGTTCTTAGTACTTTCCATATGTACAAATGTATAAGAGTCAGCAACTTTAGAGCAGATATGGTACCTCCAACAACATGAATGCATTAACAAATATATATGTATATCCAAAAGCAAATCAACTCTAGTAAACTAATAAATAATAGTTTTAAATTAAAATTAATTACAAAAACATTCTACAACAAATGGGCTTTATATTCAACAATTGAAGGTACTCAACAAACAAATATGTAGCAAGGGTCACATGAACGTTGAGATAAATAGATATAGGGCTTCATTTTGAGTGCAGCGAGCGAGACATTTGAAAAGACCTTATATTCAATGGATTCCTTTTTCACTTCCATTGTAAAATGGGTTCCTGTTTTACAGTAATAACACATTTTCGTGTTTTTTTTTTTTTACTACTGGTTAGAAATTCTGTGAAAATACCCAAAATTTCATTCACAGGACAATGCACAAAACGAGAAAAAGTTTCATATGTTGTGAATTAATAAAAGAACCCAAAGTTTAATTTAAAAAAACCAAAGTTGACTTGAACAGACTAATAGTAATCTCTCTTGCCTTTCAGATATTTTATGCTAGTATAATGCATATGGTTTATGACAAATTTCAAGGCATGGGCAACCCAGACAATTGACAGTGATAGTAAATACATCAATAAAAGAACTGTGTTTTTATATATGTATTTTCGTTTTTCCATGAATAATGAGAATACTCACTATTGGCATACTACATGACAGTCACTATGAAATACACAAAAGGAGAAAAAAATCTAAAATAAAATGGGAAAAATACCCCTGAGATGTACCTGAATACAAGTCCATAGATCAGCCTTTAATTTGTCGTCGACTTTCTTCCAATTGCTAATGGTCACATGTACCATCTCCCTTGCTAGCATCCCAAGATATGATGATAAATATTTGGAATTTGTACCAAAAGTTTGATTTGGATCACTGAACTCAACCTCAACTTTCTCATTTGGTGTCAAAGGAAATAATTTCATCATTGTTTTTTCTCTTTTTCTCTTAGTTTTGACCATATTTTGTCCATATCTTCTGTGGATCATACTAGATGGACATGCAAAAAAAATACTTGGAACCTGGAAGAATCTGACTAGAACAATTTTTTTTTTATCTCTGTGTCTTGTTAAACCAAGGCCATATTTAAATCTGACTAGCACAATATCAAGTTACGGTCTTATAGATTTCTGTGTTTATTACAGCATAGCTACTTTGTTGATCAATCAACTAGTACGTAGCAGTTTTATAAATCATATTTGGTTACTAAATGTTTTACTGTTGATATTAGCAGTAAATATTTAATCAAACTGAGCAGTTCCATTAGACTTTTATTTACATGGTCATAAGTACGCTGACGATTGCGTACTTTCAAATTTTTATATATTAAATTGCTTATTATATATTTTTATATACAATGAGAATAAAGGATAAAAACAAGCAATAAGGCAATATATGATGGAACACTTAACTACAGCCGATGTCACTTTAAACTATTCAACAAAGTGGATGAAATATATACACTCGTATCCTTTTGGATGATGCATTATGTGCTAGCTGATATATCCAGCAGTACCAAGCATGAGAACAAAATTTGGTTTTAATACAAGAAAAAACAATTTTAACCTTCGGGTGTTCAGTAAAGAAACCTAAATGTGGAATTGATAAACTTAAAAAGCCTGATTCATGTTCTCAAACTATTAGAGCATATACAGGACCATAAAAGTATAAATTTAATTTTGAAGCCAAGAAGGCATTTCCAATAAAGAATACACCCTAGAAAGAGAAAAACGTGAACTACCTATTGCACTAGCATCCAATTATATGTGTTAGCAATTTACTTTGAGTAATATATAACCCACTACCAATAGTATAAAAGTCTAAACCCTAATGTTAGCATTTGTCCCTGTGATATATATCCATTATTTTCTTGAAATATGCCTACTGTAAACCAGTGGGGAAATCTAAGCATTTGCAATGTCCTTTTTTAAGTCATCGCTTTGGTATGCTTGAATCACTTAAGTGTTTCACAACTACCGGTTTGGTTAAAATGTTTGTTCATAAAGTTCAGTTGTATGAACATGGTCCTTTCGTTCACACCTTTTTACTGAGCTTGTAATCATACTACTTACATGAGAGGACATGGTCAGTGTCATGACAGGCAAGTTACATGTTTTTCATATCCTCTCACTAGTTTTGTTTTTCATTACTCATTCCATCATTATCTGTATATCCTATTATTTCAATTTCAAAAGTGTATCACAGACAACCCCTCACTCACCCATAGAAAAAGAAAAAAAACCCCAAAAAAAATACTAGCACGCACACACAAAAGCTATTTTCAAACAACGAGTTAATGCAAGGATTACAAAACTGCCAATCGTAACAAAAGTAAACAATTTGCAACTGAAACAAGCGGCACTTCCAGAATATCCCAACAAAAGCATTAAACGTTCTAGGAACAAAAGAACAAAAAAGAGATGCCAAATAAAGGTTAAAAACTAACAAATCAATGCAAATTCGAGTTTCACATCATAATTAATCACAACAAAAAATACCATAGAAAAAGGAACATAAAAATACCTAGAAACGAACCGACGACGAAACCGAATTGCTTCCGGTGAAAGAGATCTGATGGCGATGGTAACGAAGCTTCCAAGATGACAATTTAGATCGGCGGATAATGGTTATGGAAGGAGATCTGTTTTTTAATCGTGGAAATCGACGAGCGATTTGGGTATAACGTGGAGAACGATAGAGCTTAGGGTTGGATATTAGGAATTTGGGGAAAGCGCGACCTAAAAAACTTTTGGAGGCTGATACTAATTTTTTATGTTAGAAAACCAAGGAATCCAAGGAACGGTGACATAAGTATGACAACACCAAAAATTAGTGGTTATAGATGGATATTTACAAGTGTACACAAGAAGACAGTTGTTATATATTTATATTACAACTCTATATAAATACAGTTGTTGAAAACATATTTATTTTTGTTACATGGTATCTATTACAACGGTTGTTTTATGCAAGTTGCAAATGAATAGTTGTAATATGACTATTTTCTTGTAGTGTATTATATATGAGTTTGGTGATTTTGATGAGCCGAATTGGCAAGCCGCTTGGCTGTTTGATTTTCTTTTGGGATGGAGATGGCCCAGAGAGGCGAGTTGGAGTTTGACCTATTGACCAGTACAAAGGAGGTGCTGGCAAAAAATTTTGAAAAGTTAAGGAGTTAGAAAATTTTCAGGATTTTTGAAAATTTTCATTGATAAGAATTAATTAAATATTTAATTGAAATTAAATTGGTTCAGTTGAAACTGAAGTTAAGAAGTGAACAAATATGTTCTGACCAGTCGATAGGGTCATCCTCTACCTTTTAGCAATTTCGAGGACGAAATTATTTTAAATGGGAAAGATTGTAATAACCTGCATTGGCAGAGGTATTATAATTAATTTATTTAATTATTTAAATGGTGATTAAAAGGATTTAATGGTCGTGGAATTAAATAATAGTGAATATTTAATTAAAATAATAAATTAAATAATATATTTAATTCTGAAATAATCAGAATTGGCAGAAATGGCGATATGGTGTGAACTGGATCATCTGTGATATTTAATTCAGTTTAAAATTGAATTAGAATAACGAATATATTATTTGAACGACAGTTTGAACGTATAATTATATTATAATTAAAATCAAGCTTGAAATGGCGCGGTAGTTCGCTATTTGGCGATTTGAACTTCAACTGAATATACAGGGTTCGTTTTAAATCGAATTTCTGTGAAACAAGAAACGTTAGGAGCTGGTGGAGTATATCTTTCTAGTGGAAGAGAAAAATCGGGATTTCATCGTGTAGATTTTGATTTATGTCCAAATCAAATATTCAGAAAAACAGCGGTATATTCGTTCGTGGCCATAATAGTTATTTCAAAATAACTGGATACCGGGTTTGAATTTAGACAAGGTTCTTTTGGGACATAACGATAATTTAATTTTTAGAATTTTATAGAAATATTTAATTAATTTAATAAACAACTTTTTATTTGGAGTATTTGACACCCTGTATCGACATTTCGTGGTTTCAAAATATGAGTTAATCTACCGGTATTATTATATTTTTGGAACCGTGTCACCTTGCTCGTCACAACAGTATATTTATTTCAATCGGCAGCACTCGTACCTGGATATAATTGTACTTAGCGTGTTATGTTAAAATACGAAAACAAAGACTAAAGTTATCTTCATTTTCACGGACAATTGGGTTGCCACCGTTTCTCTTCTCAAAAACCAATACGTGACCTAACTATATACCACACAACAAATATCTAGAAAAATATATCTAAAATCAACTTTCTATAAATACCCATCCTTATAACCTAACCTAATTTTCATCTTTCCAATAGTTAAACAAATCCACCGTCACTTATTTCCTTCCACAGCAAAGAGAATCGGCAACTTTAAAATCAAAACAAATCATACAAAAATCCTAAAATCTCGCAACAATTATATCTAAATTCCGAAGGAGGCTCTCTTCAAACTGATACTGCTTTTGAGGGGTGCGATGGGTATTGTAGGTGTTTGACTTTTTATCAGTGCCTAGGGTTCAAGAAAGCTGAAGTTTGAAGCAGCGATTCAATGTTGGAGTTCGTATTTTGATTTCGGGCTTATGCGGAATTTTTGGTGAAGTTTGGGAGAAAAAGGGTTCGGTGCTTTACTGTTCTTGGCCGTCAACACCTGTCTGACGCGGTTCTAGCTTCAAGCTCGAGCTGCACAAGGATAGTATCATATGGAAGAGGAGATGATGAGGAAAATTATGGTAATTGTTGTGTGATTTATTGTTAAAAGGAAAATGAGGTTGGGATCGAAGGAAGTGGCGAAATGGTTAGGGAAGTAATCGGGTTTCCTGTAATGTGAGGATTGGGGAAGAAAGCTACACGTCGGGCCTGGGTTTTTGGCAAGTGAGTATGGGCTTTGAAAGGGTGGAAAGCCCAATTAAAAATTATAAAAGGAATTTGGGTTTTTGTTCTAATTTAAATATTGATTGAACTTGTAACGTTAATATCTATTACATACATTATTAGAATTCCTAACGGTTGGATCCAACAGGATCGTATGGACGGACACTACACTCTGAAACTGACTGGGAGTGGATTGGAGCTAATTTGAATTTATGGCGAAATAAATTGTTTGATTCAGATCAAATAACAGTTTATCGTTCTTTAACGATGAACTGCCAAAGTGAGTAATCTCACTAACTCTGAACAGTTTATGATTTCATGTTGTATTTTTAGAACTGTTAAATATTGGATGATTGACTGTGTGTTGACTGCTTGATTGAACTGCTAGTCAGTTAGTTAAATTTCTATATTGATTCTGTTTAACAGAATATATCATATGGAACTGAAAAGTGATGTTATCTATATTGTTTAACATCTGTGATGCAGGGAAACAGGTTGGAGGAATCCAACTGGATTCCTCAACATTTATTTTACTGTGATTCATATATTGTGATATATGATGAGATATATAATCTGTTGTTGATTATGTGTGTTGGACGATATTTATCGTTGTTATATGGTATGTTAAATACCATAAGAAATACTGGATATGGGAAAGGGGATTTTTCAAAGTGTATTTTGAAAATGAATTATTTATATAAAATCGATGGATTTTATATAGAAAAGGGAAAGGATTTTTATAAAAGAAATATTTATAAAATCAAAAGGATAAGTTAGAATAAAAGGAAATCATTTGTAAAGTGAAGAACTGTTACTAAAAGTAAATCTTTATAAATGAATAGTTTAATCGAGTAAAGGGAGTTAATCGATGTTAGTTTAATCAAAAGGAGTTAATCGATGTTAGTTTAATCGATTAGAGTTAAAGTAAAAGGAGTTAATCGATGTTAGTTTAATCGATTAGAGTTAAAGTAAAAGGAGTTAATCGATGTTAGTTTAATCGATTAGAGTTAAAGTAAAAGGAGTAAATCGATGTTAGTTTAATCGATTAGAGTTAAAGTAAAAGGAGTTAATCGATGTTAGTTTAATCGATTAGAGTTAAAGTAAAAGGAGTTAATCGATGTTAGTTTAATCGATTAGAGTTAAAGTAAAAGGAGTTAATCGATGTTAGAGTTAAATCGATTAGAGTTAAAGTAAAAGGAGTTAATCGAATATAGTTATTCGAATAGAAGCAAAGGAGTAAATTGAATATAGTTATTCGAATAGAAGCAAAGGAGTTGATCGAATATAGTTTGTTCGAATAGAAGCAAATGAGTTAATCGAATATAGTTTATTCGAAGAAAGTAAAAGGAGTTATCGAATATGTTTATTCGAAAGGGGTTAAGTGAAATGAGTAAATCAATAGCGTTAGTCAAATAGAGTTAATCCAATAGTGTTAGTCCAATAGAGTTAATTGATAAGGGTTAATCGAATTGAGTTAAGTGAAAAGAGTCAATCGAATATAGCCATTCGAAGGAGGGTTAAGCAAGGAGGTTAGTAAAAGGAATATAAAGTGAACTTTGCCTATTTCAAAGTTAGAAATGTTGTTCAGTTAAGGTCTGAGAGGTAGTTCTACCCCAACTTGATTGGCTTAGTTTTTAACTAAGGAATAGTTAAGGTTCGGCAGTAAAGGAAATGGTTTGAGTTGGCATCGCGATGGTTTGTTTAAATATCTGTCTAAGTCCAATGAAGAAGCTTTGGAAATGTTTTCCAAATAAGAAACCAGAATGTTTTCTAATAAAGAAAACAAGAAATGGAAATGTTTTCCATTGTTAATAACGTATATTTTCCAAATTTAGAAAATAAGAAAATATTGAATATAGGGAAATAGGAGATAAGTAAATTAATGAAATAAAGAGATAAATGTTGAATGATGTTTGATCGATATAAATTTCCATTTGGAAATAATATCGTTGTTTGCACACTTGTTTTTCTTCGATAGTTAAATCACATACTATCGAAGTTTTGACCATTTTAACGTTGTTAATATGGAGAGACCGGTTGGACTATTATCCAAAGAACCACTCTGTATTGGCATAAGCGTTGCGAATCATATATGCCAAAGGAAATTGAAGACGGAGTTATGCAAGGGCTATCCTGTTTACAGAATAGTGCCTTCGGTTCATCCTGTTCCTGGATGACTTGTATGGACGGATGTCTGACAGAGTATTTCCTGACGATCACGTATATTGATTTCTCCAACCGTACCAAGAGTGGAGGCGGAGAAGGAAACTTCTTTTAGCTAACACATAATGTATGGTTGAGGACGTCAATCGGTGATTTGATGGATTTGACGATGTGGCATTCAAAGTGAATCTGGTATGATGATAAAGTGTAGCTTCTAGCCTCACATCCGGTAAATGACAGAAATTGGGTAGGCAGCATGGCTAAGTCGGTCGCACCGAAGTAGGGTGTATAATCACCTGATCTAGAGTTTCATTTACTTCTAAAAATCTATTGTCGATACTGTCCCATTCGGGAAATGGTTGCTGATCCCAACCGTTGGTGATATACATTCGATACACTCAAGCGAAATGAGTGGTCGGTCATGTGTGGCCCGGTTGCAAGATGTTCTTGTTGAACCTAGTGTATCCCTCTCTAGAGGTACACTGGCGAAAGGTGGTTCCATACCTTGTCATAGTTGGAAACCCATTACCCAATACGTGCTTGCGGTTTTGATTGTATACTATATATGTAGAACGTGAGATGAAAGCGTTTCTGCTAGATGATTATTATATTGTGTTGATAGACATTATTATAATATCAAAAGGTTTTTGATATAAAGATATTCGGATTCTCATAAGGGAAAAACCCGTTACGTTATACGGCGTGGTCTTATGAGATATCGATTACCTGTTTGAACTGTTTTTAAACTGTTTTACTCATACTAGTCCCATGACTGACCCGGGGTTTATTTGTTTGTTTCCCTAAACTCTTGGGTGCCTAAATTTGTATGGGCAGTCAAGTAGTCAGGATTTACAGATATACTGGAAGAGCTTGGAGCAGGAGGCTTTAGGATCATTATAGCTATAGTTATTTCCGCTGTGTTGTAAGTGTTGTACTTTGATAATGATATGTGTATTCAAGTACAGATTTTTATTTCAAAGTTATGTTATGAAATATATTTATTTGTTCCGCTGTGAGATTCGTGTTACTCTGATATTGTGTTCTTCTTCTTCTTATCTAAATTTCTATCTTATCTTTCCTCACCCTCTAATTTCTTTCATTAACGACCGGTATTTTTCGATGTTTGGTTAGTCGTCATTGAGTTTATGGCGATAACCAAAGTCGCCAAAATCCGGGTCATTACACTAAACCTTTAACAGAAACGTTGCCACCTCTCTTAGGTATGCTAGTAGTGAGAGCATACAATTGCCCTCTCAACGATCTTGTTCTTTGCCCTTGTCCTTGTCCTATGATACTTAACTACATGTCCCTTTTTATCATGCTAAAGATACTCTCTCTTGTCATGGGTTTTATTATTCTCTCACTTTGGCTTCTTTCCTTTCACATTTTCCTCCTTCGTGGATTAAGCCATATCAACAAGTTTCTCATCCTTAAGCTTGTGTTCTTTATCCTCGTCTTTACTATCCTTGCATAGTTTGTTGACAAGTTTCTCGAAAGCTACCTCCATGGAACGGCAAATCTACAAAGCTTGAAATAAGATTAGTCGCAAGTAAAACTATTGCGGCTACAGATGGAGGTTGGACACTACTTTGCCTTCCGACATGTGTCGCATGCCTACAAACTATGGTGAAAAAGAAAGAGAGAAGAGACTCAAGGAGAGAATCAAAAGATAGTGCATATGGCTTTGGGGAGTAGCCTTTAAATAAAACAAGATTTTTCTTCAAAAATGCTTCTTTGTAAACGGTTTTGAAAATAATTTCAGAAGGTTTTAAGAAAATTTTGCCCAGTCTGGTAACCTTCTACTCTGATACCAAATGTAACACCCCACCTCTGCTAGGGTCACTCACAAAGGGAATGCACTAGCTCTGGTGGAGCATTATCTAGGTAAACATACACAGAAATATTACAAGACAGAACTTATAAAACAGTGGAAGAAGAACCAAATTTCATTGCTTTAAAATCTAGAAAGGTCTGAAGCCTTTTACATCAAAATGCTATTAAAAATCCATTACATCGAAATCTGTCTTGCAATTGTAAAGAAGCATAAAACCATAGTTATAAATCATTCCCCAATAAAGCAGCAAAGCAAGCCATAGCCAAGAGCAATCCAAGCCTTCATGAAATAGCCTTGGAGCTTGGTAAGATCCGAACTAAGCTGTGTTCCCACCCTGTGAACCGGGGGGGAGAAAACGGAAGAAAAAGAGGCGAAACAAACTGGGTCAGTCATAAAGACTGAGTAAGTCCCAGTGACTTTCAGCATAAAAACAGGTAAAGATAACATGGCATGAATAAACTGAAAATAAACATAAGCATGGTGACAAGATAAGCTATAGGCACGATAACTAAGAATAACATCATAGGATTTCTATCATGTATAACATTGCAAGGTTCCCGTTCAGGATGAACTAAGTATAGTTTCGCACGATTTCTATCAAGCATCGCAAGATTTCTCTGCTTCACCATTAAAACGATATCTATTTGCTCTGATTTCCAAAATTCTCTGCACCAACTGTACTAGTATCCCAACCTGTATCATCCTTTCCATGTATATGTACAGTCCCTTGCCGTATAGCGTACGGGTTCCATCACATATTTCTATACTACTTCAACGTAGTGCCACCATTCTTGAAATCGTTTGACTGCCACCCTTGTTCTGGCTAGGTTTCCTTATCATGAGCTATCGCGTGTTCAACTAGGATTTATGCCACCTAGGACCACTAGGGATTATGCTACCTATTGAACGTTTTCTAGATTCGATTTGGGTTTATGCCACCTAGGACCACTAGGGATTACGCTACCTAACGAATTCCACGTAACGATCTATTAATCGATCAGCTCCCTACAAGTCCTAGCTCGTTCATGTGTCTGTGTCATACGGCCCAATCACGAAATGTAGTCACCTGTGCTAGGTCCACCATAGGGTGTATCAAGCCCTATGGTGCCAACCATCAACACGAATCAAGCACGCACAGATAAACCTACTGATGTCCAATGCCTGCTTTTTCTGCTCCGGAGTGTGTGCACGCCCGAACTCCGTTAGAACCAACACTGGCGCACCCACACAACCGTCGTTCTGGTCGCTTACAATCAGCCCAGTAATCGTGCCCCACCCCGCCTAGTTCCAGGGTACCATGATACATCTAGTGGGTTACTGCTGAAACGGACCGCGTAACTAGGGTTTCCGTCTAGTAGGTTAAGTGTTGTCATTTAAATTCGAGACTTAACCCCATCGGTCTAGCATGTCAAGTTGGTTAAGTGTTGTCATTCAAGTTCGTGACTTAACCCGTCTACGTGTCATGTCAAATTGGCTAAGTGTTGTCATTTAAGTTCATGACTTAGCCCTACGAATCATGTATCAAGTTGGTTAAGTATATTCAAGCGGTTCATGACTTAACCCTATCAAATCATCATGTTAAATTGGTTAAGTACATTCAAGCGGTTCAGGACTTAACCCTATCAAGTCATCGTGTCAAATTGGTTAAGTATATTCAAGCAGTTTCTGTCTTAACCCTATCAATTCATCATGTCAAATTGGTTAAGTATATTCAAGCGGTACATGACTTAACCCTATCAAATCATCGTGTTAAATTGGTTAAGTATATTCAAGTGGTTCAAGACTTAACCCTATGATGTGGCATTAATTCATTAATGCACTTCAACCTCTCACATTAGACTAACTATTGTGGTTACTGGATTTGTCGGGCGGTTCCGGGCAGATTTACACCACAACATAGTTTAACCTCGGGTTTTACGTTCGATATGACCAACTACCCATATTGGATCCTATTGTTTGCAGCCACTTGATTTGCCGGGCGGTTCCGGGCAGATTTACACTACAAACTCAACCCAACCTCGAGTTGGCCATTTTCAAGTTTATCTAATTTTCATGCCCACATTCAAGTTTCCATGTCAAAATTCATGTCGAGTTTTCATGTCATGTTTCATGTCAAATCGTGTCAAGTTTTCAAGGCAAGTTTCATATCAAGTCGATGTCAGTTTCGTGTCCATATCCAGGTTCAAGTTATAACAGCGTTCATGTTTCAAGTTTTGCCTATTATCGAGTTCATAATTCATGTTCATAACCAATTCATGTTTTGCCTAATCTACCCAAATCGTATTCCCTTTGCACGTGAACGTGAATCGATCTCTACTACAAATAAATCCAAATCTCGAAATAGAGGGAATAGCATCAAAACTATGATAGGAAAAAGGGACTAGCATAAAGCAATCAAAAGGGGTTACAAGACTAGCATGACATAACATGAGAAAATTGGTTACAACATCACTGGCATATAGGATTTCAAATCTAGCAAGATAAGGTGATAGTCATGGTAAACGCTGACCTAAAAGAATAGGCATGCAAAGGCAACCCAAATACAAGAAAAATGGATCTAATGGTTTTGGCGTACATAATAGTGAATAAACTAAGCAAGTCGCACCCTTGGTATGAGATCCAACAAACTGCAAATTCGGTATACAACATGGGATTCAATCAACTATAATAGTCCCAGGTAATTAACCCCGATAGTCATGGTCATGGTCATAGGTAGAAATCTCATAATTAAGAATCCTAAGCGATTAATCACAATGGTCATGGTTAATTATCCAAAATAGTTCTAGGCAATAGTCATAGGCAATTAACAGTAATAGTTTCAAGGTTATGGTCATAGATAATGGCCTTATGTTCATAATCATAGATAATAATTCCCATAGTCAAGAGTCATAGTTGATTAGCCACAATTGTTCTTGTCATAGTCATAGACAACAGTCTTTCTTTCACCATCATAGGCATAGGCTTAGTCTTATTAGTCATAGGCAGTCTTATGTTCACCGTCATAATCATTGGCATAGTCATATTAGTCATAGGCAGTCTTATGTTCTCAGTCATAGTCCTTGTCCATTAACAATAGATTCAACGTCATAGGCATGTTAAGGTTATAGACACGAGAGAGTTTGATTTACAACACGAATAGGTCCAAAGCAATATTCACGAAAGTCAAGATCCAAGACGAACAAGAATAGATACGAATCAATTACCATACATAGATCCAATTCCAATTTACAACATGGATATTAAGTTTACAGCTTTTATCTAAAAGTAACTTGAACTTACAGTGCGTGGATCGAGAATTAGAAAGAAAAATTGACTGTTGAATCTCTATTTGATCGATCGTGCTCTAATTAAAATCCCCCCAATTTGCAAATCCCTAAGCGTAGTCTTGATGGAGAAGGAGCAGTCCTTTTTCTTCCTTTTTATCTTATCATTTTGATTATATTAGAAGCAGCATAAGGACGGAAAGAAATGGTGTGGAGAGAATGAGGCTCGGGGGTTGTTTATATAGGGTTAGGGAGACGAATCTGGTCAGAAAACGAGCCCAAATACATCAGAATGCATCTGGTTCAGAAAAGAGGTTCGAGAGGCAGGTCGACCCCCAGGTCGACACTATGGTCGACATGGTCCTTGGGAGGTCGACACTATGGTCGACCCCCAGGTCGACCTGTTCCCTGGGCGGGAATTTTCCTGTCCAGCCTGTTCTGGGGTTTGAATTCGAATTTCGAGCTGTTTTTGATTCTGAAAATCCCTGAAACTTCGGAGGGTCATATCTCCCTCATAAGGACTCCGATTTTTGAAAACTCGGACTCTATTTCATTTAAAATTTCGAGACGAACGCAATGGCATAACCCATTTCCCCTGATTCAAATTTTAAAATTTAATTCTGCCTTGATTTCTTGTTTTAACAGGTTATTAAAATACAGGTTGTTACAATGCATGACTAGAGCTTGGATTTTTAAATGAGGTAAGAGAAACACTTATGAATATTATATTTTTATTATTTTTAGTTCCAAAAGAAAAACTCTTTGATATATAAAACCAATACGGATGATAGAAATGTGGTAGGTACAGAAATGGTTTATGAAATAAATTTCTAAATTAATCATATTATGAAATATGCTCAACTGTACTAGGATCATTAAAAAATTTCAATTATCACTAATTATGAATAATAACATAGTCCCATTTCTATCACAAATATTTCCACTGTTTATTTAAGATGATTTTTTAAAAAAAATATTAAACTCTCCACATTAATATAAAAACATGATGAATGGCAGAATATAGGGCTGCAATTTCCAACCCGACCCGAAACCCACATAGGAAATTAGCGTGTTGTCCCGACCCATTTATGAGCGGGTCCTTTTAGGGTCAACCCGAATTTGACCCGTTTATAAACGGATGGGTTTAGGGTTGACCCGCGAAACCTGAATTTGACCCGACTAACCCATTTATAGGCTCTATATTATTGTAAAATTCTCATCTTAGCTTGAAAATAAAGGATGTTGTCATTATTTAATTATTCATACACACTAACACTTTACAATTTTTCATGTTTATTCCCACATTAACAACTTTTTACATTTTTATTCTCATCTTAGCTTGCAACAAGTGAATGACGGCAATACCCTTCTTTCAAGTTTTCATGTTCATTCACATCTTTTTATAAAAATATTTTTCTTAACGGGTTACACGAATCAAACCCGAAACCCGCACGATTATAAATGGGTTAACCCAAAACTGACCCGTTTGATAAACGAGTTGAGCTGACCCGACCCGAACTCAACCCGAACACGACTTGATCTGACCCGAACCATTGACAGCCCTAGCAGAATGATGATAGATAAAGGAGATAGTCGTGAAATAATTGCCAATTCAAAGATGTTATAATAAACGTTCATCCATCATGAAAATCTAAATAAAATCTCCTCTTGTTGTGAAATATACTGCAATCACAACTCATCACAATTTCAAATTCTAATTATTATTTTGATGAAATACAGTTCAATTTGGATATTGATTTCAATTTCTGAATGAATAATCAATAAATAATTTAAAATTGAAAATCAATTACAAGAGGAATAACAGAGGGATTTTATAAAATGTGTGAAATCTATACAAGGTGAAGATTCAAAACACAGATGGGTGAAAAAGAATGAAGGGCTGCTACCAATTGTAGTTTCCTTTATCAAGGATTTTAATCACACCCCAGTGGCCTACCAAGGATATCTCAGACTAAAGAATTTTAAAACACAAACCCAGTCATGCAAATTAAGCACACAAATTTCATTTATCAGAGCAATTAGCAGTTTTGACCAAAACAAGCAGTTACCAAATTTTTTTCCAAATCAATATCAGAGCAGCACAACAAACAGTTTCAAATCAGATTTGACAAGAAGATGTTTCACAGATATTCCAGAAGGTCACAAAAGGATGATTCATGATCCAGGATTTAAAAATATAGTTTATTTTAAATCATTTGAAGAAATATGAAAATATCAGGATTCAATGAATCGATCACGCTAAATTATAAATTTTAGATTTGATATGTGTGTGAGATTCAAAAAATCAATAATTTCAAATGATTTCAAACAAACAAATATTTAAATCAAATAAACATGAAATGACAGTAAGTTTCAAAGATCAGAATTTTTCAAAGATTTTTTCAGAAAATTTTCTGATAATCACACAAGAAATTTTTCAGAATAATTACATCAAGACTGAGTAATAATTCATGATCCAAAAATAATGGTTTATTCGAAATCACTTAAACAAATGTAAAACATGAGATAGAATGAATCAATCACACAAGATTAATAGTTTCAAATCTGAGAGGTGTATGAGATTCAAAATATCAGAAATGTCAAATGATCTCAAACAAACAAAAATCTAAACCAGATGATCATGAAAAACTGTGAATTTCAAGATGTAAGCAATGATTCAAGACAAATCAAAATTTCCAAGCCAATCTGAAAATCAATGGATTTCACAACTGAAAAATAGCATTGTGCTATAATGAGTATAATATTTTAAGCTTTTCTAAAATGAGTTAGAAGGAACTCAAAACAGCAGACATGTGTGAAATTTCATTAAATTTTCAGATCTTCAAAAATTTAGAATTCAAATTAACAATGTTCAAGATATGATATGAATGCTTCAGCACTGTTTGGAATTCAGAATCCAGAAAAGAATTAAACTTCAAAATAGTTCAGAAAACTGTAAGTTTAAATTCAAGATCTGGAAATGATTAAAACATCAGAGTTTTATTCAATTAAAGCGAATTTCCAAGAAATCATGAATTATGCAATTTGAAATTATTAAAGCTCAAGAAGAAAAAATGTAGCAGTGACAAATCAAAAATAGAAAAATCAGAAGAAAGAGATAAGAGGGGTAGAAAGAGGAATAAACACAGGAAAAATTAGAATAGAAAATATTAACAGAGACGAGTCTAGAGATCATACCAGATTTCAGTGTAAGCAAATGAATCTCTAACACAACAGATTTGGCTAAGGAACTGTGAATGATTCAATGATATTGTAACACCCCGTAATTTTATAACATTAAAATTCACAAATTAAAGTATACTTGATTTTTAGAAAAGAATTAAGTGAAATGGGTTGCGCAGAGAAATATATATATATATATATATAAATTAAAAATTAAATAAATAAATATGCGAAAAAGTTCAAAACAGCGAATTGGGAGAGGGAATAACCGAACCGGCCCATTTTTGAGGTCGACCCAGGCCCTACTCGGTCGACTAGGGGTTAATCCAGGGTGTTTGGCTGTCAACCCGTGGGCCGATTCGCTCAAATGCAGATTTTGCATTTGATTGGTTCTCATGGTTCAGGGTTAATCTAATGGTCCTAAATAACCTCCTACACCTATAAATACATCCTAATGCTAACCCTAAACCTAATTAAAATAGAATAGTTACCGTCATACCGTCGCCATGGAAATCAATGGAGTCGCCGCCAACTAAGAAAGAAGAAAAGCAAATTCAATTCTAATTCTCTCAACCCTAAAGCAAAGCAAAACTCTCTCTTTTCTTCTCTAAATTGTGAGTATGATGATCTTAACAAGGTTATTATCATTTTAATTAGGTTGAGTTATGAATGGATTATGAGTAGATGATGTGAATTATCATATATGTTGTTGTAAACCCCTTTTGCTATCATGTATATTGTAAATCCAATGTTATGTGATGATGATATCATATATGTTGTAAATCATGCTATGATGATGTTATGTATGTTGAAGGTTTCTATGCTAAGTTGTGATGAATCATACATGTTAAAAAGGCTATGATGTTACCATCTATGCTAGTTAGTTCATATTAATTAAATCATCATGTTTGGGTTATGTTGATCTATATGACAAGTCACATATGCAAGTTAGATTGATTAGAAAAGTTATGAACATATACCAAGACATCTATTATGACATCTAGAATTATGCTATGACATATGTGATATCCTATGCTAGTTCACACCATCATTATGTTGCCTAAAAACCCCATATGCAAGTTTATGTATAGATTTGGGCTATGATCAAATCATGTAAATTGAGACATTTAACAAGTTGACACCTTTTGATCCTTAACATGTGTAGTTTATGCAAGTTTCACCCCTATTATGATTAGATTTATTTTAATTATCTATATGTTGTGATAATTTATCTTTGTGCTAGGTGTTAGACTATACAAGTCTAGCCTATATTATGCGTTGAATAAGCGAACGTATAAACGTGGGGTAGGGGTAATATTAAGGATTTAATATTAAAAAGTTGGGGTGCAATTGATATAATTTTGCATGCCATAAGCGGATGGCCATAATTGAGTCAATTATGGACATCATTAAAAGTTGACTTAATTAATAATTTGAATAGGGAATTATTAAAACTGGGGTAAAAGATTTTAAGTGTTAATCAATGTTTAGGACACGAGGTTGGACTCGTTTGTGACGTAAACCTGCCCGTACCCGCCCGGCAAATCCAGTGGTCACAAATGTCAGCCCAATGTGAGAGGTCCTAGGCCTAAACTAAAGCATAACGGTTGTAAAGACACGAGGTTAGACTCTTTTATGGTGTAAGACTGCCCGGACCCGCCCGGCAAATCCAGCTGCCATAAATGTCAGTCTAATGTGAGAGGTCTTTATGAGGTTATGGCCTGAATGAATTAAGAAATACTTAACCAGATAAACATGTAAGGTGGGACATGGGCCTTGGGTGGCATGAGGAATCTAGGGGGTGCCCTTAGTGGCATGTGAAATACGATTAGTAAGACTTAACCAAACACACATGTAAATGAACATGACTAAGAGGGTTAAGTGGGATATACAAGTGACAAGCTTAGGTGGGTAGCTTGTGGGGGCCCATTTCGACCAGTATCCCAAACGTATCTTTGTGGGCTTGACCCAAGTCGAGGACGGGACACGCATGCTGGGTTTGACTGTAAGAGGCCAAAACGGGGAGCGGTGGCAACGCAAGTCCAACGGGTTTCGTATGCGTGTGTGGACCCGGGCTGGTAGGTAAGACGTTGTTGCATCGTGTAGGTATAAGCTGTGCATTCTCAAGTTGTATCGGGTTGCCACTTTAGGGGAGTGATACACCCCACTGTGGGGCCAGCACGGGTATCTACGAGTAGGGAGCCGATCGAAAGTGGGTAGTGGGGTACACCTAGTGGAGATAGGGGCAGACGACACCTATGTAGTCAGCTAGGGGTACGTAAGGCTATTTGTAAAGTTTCTGTGTGAAGCAAGTGGGATCAAACAATAGGGTGACTGGTGTGGTGCAGTGTAGTAATGTGCGGTGCAGTGTAGTAATCATTCGTTAGTAATTAGGTGTGCCTTTACCATTATCTTTAACGTTATCTTAAACGCTATCTTTATCCTCCTAAGAGTTCATAGACATTTACTTTTCTTCCAGCTTATGCCTTAGTCTAGTTATTTTGATAATAGTATTGTTAGAATTATCATACTCGCTAGACTTTATGTCTGACCCCCTCTATTTCTATCCTTTTTCCCTCTCCAGGTCCTCAGGTTGGGCCCAGCTCTAGTGGAGTTTGATTGAATTGCTTCATCTCTCTTTGGAAAGCTTGGACCGTTGAAGTAAAGTCCAGCTTGTTATCTTTTTAATGGCTATTTATGTTATCGGATTATGTATTTTGTTTTTATGAAGATGGATATTGTACTTGGTTATGATCTATGGTTTTATGATGTAACAAACATGTTTAATTTCCGCTGCAATAAAATGAAGTTTTAGATTTCCAAGTACTATTTACTATCTGTCTTGTTGTAATTTTTCTGTTCTATATTCACTTATAACCTCCATGGAAGTTAATGCATTCCCTTCGTGAGTGACATTAATGGACGTGGGGTGTTACAGATATGAGACAGTTTGATTTTAGTTTGTCTTTCGCAAAGCAGTTCCTCATTCTCCTTCGGTACCTAACTGTTTAGGAGATTGAGTGGTCTAACAAAATTAGTGAAACCAGTCACAGTTTTGTTCACGTCTTTCGGTACCCAAACTTGTTTGTATAACAATCCATTTGAATCTACCTTTGTGCCCTTAGAAACCCAAATCTATTTGAATTTAGTCCAAGTTGATTTATTTCTTTTTAGGATCCAAGAATGTTTAAATTGATTGATATAAAACAAATTCTCATCTCGGTTATGATTTAAAAATCCATTGAAATTATCAGAATTTAAATTTTTAACACAATTCTTTTCAAAGCAGTTTGAAGGATTTTTAAAAACATTTGAGTTCCAATTTTAAAAAAATTAATTTTCCCAAAGCTAAGACCACATTTATTTCCAATAGAAACTTGGTTTTGTAACAGCATATTAAACAATTTTTCCCCATTAGAAAATTTAACCAAAGTTGATTCCAATCATTGAATTTTGGATTTAAGATCACCGTTTTATTTTATTAGTCTGACCAACGATTATTAGTGATCCTTCTTTCAACATTATATTGTTTCAAAACCAAATTTTCATTTTCAAGTAATTTAATTTTGGCTTGGGACTAAGAAATCTCAGGTTCAAAAAGTTTTCAATTTTCAGATTTAAATTTCTTGAAATTTTCAATCTCGTTTTCAATTTCTTTCAAAATCAAATCGGATTTCAACAAATTTTCCTTTTCAGCAATTTCAAATTTGGAATTTATATCAGTCTTAAAATTTTCAAAATCCTTTTGTAGAAAATTGTTCAAACTTGATAACTCAATCTTGTTTTCTTTTAAGATTAGAACTTCCTTTTCAAACCTTTGAATATTTATATTTAGATGAATAAGATTGGTTTCCAATTTCAAACAATTTTTGCAATCTGAATTTGAAGAATTTTTAAAATATTCAAGTTGTGATTCCAAATCATCAATTTTGTTGGTCAACTCAAAATTCTTAGATTTTAGAGATTTTTCAACTGAAGTTTATCAACAGATTTAGTTAAATTAGTGCACATATAAACTAAATCTTCGTATGTGAGATTTTCAGTTTCAACATCTTTTGATTCTCCATTATTCAATCTATCTGTTTCTCCTTTTAAGCATAGATCTGACTCTGAGTTGACATTTTAGGGTTTTGAGCAATTGCCATCTTTTCTTTCATGCAATGTATTGAGAGTCTCCCAGATTTTCTGTGCAGTTAAACAATGAGATGTATGAATAAACTGTTCAGCACTAAGATAATCAAATATGATATTCATAGCACGAGTATTGAAAGCAATATCTAGCCTATCAAACCCACTGATAACAACATCCCAACATTTAATGTTAACAGATTCTAAATAAAATTCCATTTTAGATTTCCAGTGTAAAAAATCTGTTCCATCGAAAATAGTTGGAGATGAACTGGACTAACTCTCACTAGGCCGACAACTAGGATGACCCATTACTCTAGAGTTAAAAAAATACCTGCTTTGATACCAATTGTTGGATCTAGATTAACACTAGAGGGGGTGAATAGGGTTTATTACAGTTTATCGCTGAGTTCAAATTTTACGGGATATTAAAATAAGAAACAGAACAGATAACAACAGTGGATATAAGTGCAGAAAGTAAATGACACAAGATATACCCAGCTTCGGCAAAATCTTGGCTACTGCTGCATTCCTAAGGTTTTTATTAGGTAATAGAACAGATCCCGCTTACTAGACCATGTAAACTCGCGAACCCCTTGCTCCTATTCTAATCCTACGCTCAATACCCTAGACTGATATATATCCCCTAGATCAGATTTCCCCAGATTACAAACCCGTAAACCCTAGTTTTCACAGACTCTAGTAAACTGCCAGTTAAAAACCTAATTGGATTCCCTAGTTTTTTTACAGACACTAGAAAAACTGATAGATCGTTTACAAAACAATGTAAAAACAAAACAATTAAATAAACAAGACTAAAAACCCCCCTTTAAAATTAAAGTGTGAAGCCCGGCCCATTTGACATTGCTTTCCCCGATTATTGTTTTCTCTGAACAAATAGAATGGCGGTCGAATTGAAAAGCTAGGGTTTTCCACGATTGCTCCAAATCAAATCGCAATTGATAAATTGAGATATGGAATTTCTCTATATTTTCTTTCTTTGAATTGTTTGTAGTTTCTGATCAAACAAATGCCTATGATGATAGGTGCTTTAGCTAGGATTATAAAAACTTATTAATGCTCTGATTTCCCATATTGACTTTATTCGATTTTGTGTGTATTTCCCTTTTGATTGCTCTGTAAATTGTCGTGATTTCTTGAAATAAATTGAACGGATTATTCTTAACTTGTTTGAATTCCTTTGCTTTGATTGTTCCCATGACTGTTGTGAATTGAACCGATGAATTTAGACATATCAATACGAATCTGGTCGGTTTCCTGAAATAAGTGAACTTTGGAATTTGAAAATGGAATTCGATTTCCATAATTTACTCTTGCTAATAATTGATTGTGTATTTCTGGAAATATCTTTCTTACACTTGCCCAATTTGCTTGTTAATTCCCCTTATAAAATCCCTATTGTGATTTTGGTCTTCAAAAAGATTCCTGCATATTTGCAGTATTTATTCTTGCATGATTTAAAAACTTTCCCCAATCACTTACTTTTCGAATTGATTGCTTTCAATACACATGGCAATTAAATAATTTTCTGTAAATCACCTTGCTATATGTATGCTCTGATTTTGTCCCTGAATATATATTTGATTTTTGCAATTTATTGCACTTCTGGAGTTTGAAAATGTCCCATGCAAATCACAATTGATTGCTTATCATTACTGGAAACTACTGAATTATATTCGTCGGTCATTCTTGTTGTATCCATGATTGTGCTGCATTATATTGTGCACACACACACACACCATGTCCATGCACACTTGTTTATTTGATTAAAACTGAGATGCACTTCTAAATCAAATTGGCATTTATACATGTTGGCTTATGAATGTATGGACTTCATCACTGTGCTATTTCACTTTATGTTTTTTTGGCCATTTCTTCATTTTTTTTGAAGCTGAATCACTTTTTCTTATGTCTTGTGTAATCCATTTTATCACTTGCTTGAGTCATTCAAGACTTGTGCACATATGTGCTCTGTCTTGGTTGAACCACTTGCTGTTAACATTGCACCTGAATGTGCCATGTGTATTATACTGTCTTGACATGTTGCACCTGCACCAAGTTACATTCCACCACTTCTTGTTGTGTGATTTAATTTGAGAACTTGCTCCATGTTGTTTCACCAGTTTGATGATGTATGTTGGAACATGACTTACATTCCATTGTAGCTTTGCTGACCTTGTTGGCTTGTGCACTTGCACATTCATGTATATGCTGCTCCACCTGAAATGTTTATTGTAATTGTGTGGCATGTAATTTTCCTCCATTTTCTTGAATCTTCCCAGCTTGTATATGAATGTACACCATGTGCTCGACCATGATATTGAACTGTTGTGATTACTGATTCATGTTGACTTGAGCTGCTCCACAATTTTGCTTGGGCTTAATTTTTGGTCTGGCTTGAGTTGTTGGTGTGGTCGAGCCTTGAGTTGATTGCATGGCTGCATCGTTGTCATGTTGCTCCATATATTTGACCATGAACTTGTCTTGAACCATATATACATACAGTTGACCACTTTGCTATATATTTGCAAGTTGATCATATATGTGCATTGAGTCGAGTTGGTCCACTTGTCTGCTCCTCAATTGCACTTTGATTGGCGAGGCAGTGGACGCGTGTATATTTATACACATGTGTACATGCAGCCATTCAGAATAATTTTCCTGTCCCTGCCCTGTAATATGTGTATATACATACACATGTATGTGTATACATGTATCATGTGTATGCAGTATATATGTGAGCATTATACAAATCAGATCGAGTCATGAAAAATGATGAGAAATACACCGAAATTCTAAGGCATATAAAATTTAAAAATAAATTTATATATGTATGCACTTCAGTTTTATTTTTATTGCAGTGTATTGTGTGTGTTTCTGTTTCATGTGACAAGTAAGCAGATGGTTCATCCTGTTTATTTTGGCATGATATTTGGCACGGTCAGTTACCTCTCTCTCTTACCTTTTCTTCACTCTTTTCTCTTCAAACTAATCCTCTGCTTTATGTTGCTGATGCTTTTAACAATGGTTATGTTAGCTTAGTTCCAGGTTCGCTTTTTGATCGGAGTACTCTTTCTCAGTTGCTGAATATCTTTGCACTCATACGCAACACTCAACTAAATATCTTGGTTGATCATTTTGTCTGGGCTCTCTCTCCTTCTAGAGGCTTTTCTGTATCATCATGTTACAATTATCTGAATTTTTCTGGTAGAATGTTTAAATTCTCAAGACTTTGGAAATGCAAGCTGGCTCCAAGAATTCTCTTCTTCCAATGGTGTTTGATTCATGAAAAGGTCAATACAAGAGAGAAGCTTTTCAAGTGCAATGTGGTTTCAGATCCTAACTGCCCTTTCTGTAATTCTCATGCTGAATCCATTCATCATCTTTTCTTCTCCTGCGACTTTACCTTCCCAATTTGGGCCGCATCAAGTACCCACTTAATTGGTTTCATCCCCATCATTTCTTCTTTCTTTGATCATTGGGAATCTGATTCTTGTCCACTACTCGATATCTTCCTGGCTGTTTATAGTTGGTGTGTATGGAAAGAAAGAAAAGCAAGGATTTTTAATAACAAAGCTAGTTCGATCATGACTATTTGTCACCGCATCATTCATATTTTTTCGTCCTGCTCAGGTTCAGGAGACAATCATGCTGCTATTTTCAGGTTTGCTCTGCCGGTGGCCACTTCTCCAGCTACTTCTGTCGATAGCAATGATTCAGCATCTAGCATGGAGCTTATGTGAAGTCTGATGATGCTTCTTTAATTCTCATAGTAGTATTTGTATAATTATGATGGTTAGCACTTTGAGCTTCATGCTTTTGTAGTTGTATCCGTAGTATGCTCTATTTGTGTTGTATGAAGTGTCTTAAACTTGGGGTGATGGTTGTTTTTTGAACTACCAACTGGGTTTGTCAGTTGGAAAACTATTTCTATCTAATATTTAACCGGCTGTGTAGCCTCGCGCTACATATCCGTTTGCTCAAAAAAAAAGTAAGCAGATGGTGACTGGACTAACTGTGAGATGTCAAGACAGAAGACAGAAGATGACAGTTAAATGAATACAAGTGTATTTGTATATGAGTATAAATCTGAAAGTTTGTACAAATGAGTGATAGAGTGTTTAGTGAGGAACAGAAATGTATATAATGAAATCAATTGAAATTGTCCGTAATGTATTTCTGAGATGTACAAATAGTGAAGTTGTAAATATGTACTGTTTGAATGTTGAAATAAAATATTATATTCAAATAAAATACTATTTGAATGTTTAATTCTTATGCAGTAGTATTCCATTTAAATATAAATATTATATTCATGTATGTGATGTATATATGAAATAGTACAATAACAAACACATTTATAATAATATATATTTGTTTGTTATCATTAAACAAAAATCATATAATTATGTATACAACACGTTATATACAACAACTACGCTGGTCGAAAGCAAGGAGAGGGAGTAGAATAGATTGTGGAAACAGTGAGATGCAGAAAGAAGTGATTAAGGAGAAAAGTGTGCGTGGAGAAGAAAGAAGTAAGAAGGGCGGTCCTTGCCGCCATTACAATTTCTACACCGAAAAAAGCTTCGCGAAATTTTGTTGTAAGCATGTAGATAATTAACTTAAATATAAGTAATAATAAATTAATAAAATATTAATGGGCCAAAAATGAGAATTTTGGGCAATTGAGAATTGGGCCACTAGAATGTTACCAATGTATTCATGGTAAGATTTTAGTCCATTTTCATATTTTATTTGTCGAAAATGGAGTCCGTATGAAGAAGTTATTAATAAAATAGTTTATATGATAATTGCATACGCACAAGATTTGAAATTCAAACTAGATAAATAAAAACCACGAATAAAATTATATACTGATTGGCATAATGGAAAATTCCTTGGATGCTTGAATTTATGTGTGTGTGTATATATATATATATGTATATGCAAGCGGGGACAAGAATAAATAAATAACAAAAAGAATCAATCATGATTTAATATGTTATATATAATTATTATGATAAGGAAACAAATTTTCCTGCACTCGACCTAAGTGGGGGGTCGACCGCCCTCTTATGGGGGCGGTTGATTGCCCTCCTGGTCGAGGGTGGAAGAGAGGCACTTTTGTTGAGGGTTTTTTATATAGTTTTGCTTAAACTGGCTGTCCAAATTAAATATAACTAATCCAACAGTCCATACACACACACACCATAAACTATAAAAAGACCCCTAGCCTCTCTCCTAAACCCCACATTCATTATCTTCAACGCCAACATTTTCTTAATTCTAGAAATAGATTAAGTTTCCTCTCTTCTTTTGACCTATATTCCATCTCTTCTAAATATGAATTCCTATATGGATTCTGGAATTAAGTACAATGTATACATACAAGATTTTAAATCTGATTCTTATATACATATGAGAATTTGGAGTATGCTGATTCAAAAGGCTCAATCCAAATTTGTTAGATTCTACACTGAATTGACTAATCTTCTCTTACTATCTCTGTAAGTGGAAATTATATGAGTTTTCTATTTTCTGTTATTATATTTTTATCCCTTCCGCTGTGAGACTCTGATGTCATTTTTTATTGGCTCTATTTATGTAATTCTTATAGGAACCAACGATCCGTTTAGAACGACTCTAAGTTTTGATGAGCCTTTTCTAGGTTGGAATTTAGGCTCATTCTGGGTGGGTTATTACATGTGGTATCAGAGCCAGGTTACCAGGTTACGAAGAAATTACGTATGAGAGATGTACTTTTTAATTGTAATGTTTTCAATATATATATATATGTGTGTGTGTGTGTGTATGTGTGTATGTGTGTGTGTACTATACCCCAAGACATACGCAACTATACTAGGCAATCTCTATCTTTCTTCCTCTTAGGCTTAAAATACTATCTTAGGAATTTCCGTTGAGGGTTTTTCTATTTTCTGATAGTAGAAATGATTAACAATCATCCGGAGCAAGGGAATCAGGCAAAGCCTAGGTACTTGCTCGAGCGGTTCCAACAGTACTTAAGGACTATGAAACAGGTTTTTTGTTTCCCCTCCAGCCCCAGCAGAATCAGCAACACAACACGATGATGTGGCTTTTAACTTTTCTCGTCTCTGTAAAGACTTCACTAATTTAGGAGGCAACCCTTTCTTGGAACCGAAGGCTTTTTGGAAGCTAAGGCATGGATATATAAGTGTGATCGTATTTTCAAAGCTAAAGGATGGAAGGATCCACCGAAACATAGGGTATCGGCATAACATCCTAAAGGAGAAGCACTAAAATTGTGGAATATGATTTCCAAGGAAAACATAGGCAAGGTATTTTCATGGGATGAGTTTAAGGCCCAATTTGAAGTAAACGGCTTATACAATTTTGAGGTGAGCCTGCAAATAGAAAGTTTTATCCAGATTAAACAAAGAGAGTCCAGTTTCAGGGAGTACGTTACGAAATTTACTGAGTTGTCCAAATTTAGAAGAGGGTTGGTAGATACGCCGATGAATTAGGCGTTAAGATTCGTAAAAGGACTTAATTCCCCATCGAGAGATGTTGTTAGCTCACGTGACCTATGGAACTACTTTTAAGGCACTGGTAGAGACTGTTATCCTATATACTGTTGAGGAGAAGATGGAGAGTAAGAGTGGGAATGGTGAAGGCACTTCTGGATTTGGAAAGAATAAGAAGAAGAATTTTTGGCTAAACAAAAAGAAGAATGAGATGTTTAAGAAAGAGGTTACAGTATGTGGAAAATGCCACAATAAGGGCCATGAGGCCAAGGATTATAGGGTAAACCTAGTAAAGCTTGATTTTAAATAAAAGCGTTACAATTGTCACGAGAAAGGGCACCAGGGGAAGAACTTCCCCAAATAGAAAGGAGGACAGAGTGGGTTGAATTATGCCTTAGGGATAAGAAATCTTCATGTGTCCTTTGCTAGCAGTCCAATAGAGGCATCTAACCTTATCGAAGGAGCTAAGAAATTTTCGCAAAATTTGTGAAGACCTAGTATTAAATATCGACAATGTCAATTTCTTATGTAATGCGTATGTGTTAGATTTCGAGGGGTATGGTCTTATATTAGTGATGTATTGGTTATCATATTATAGGGTCATCCTTTATTGTGATAGGAAGGTTATTTTCTTCAGAAGTCATGAAGATTGTAGCTTAGTGATCCCTTATAGGACTGGAAATAGGGATTCAGGTTTGTTGCATTCTTTACCGTCTGATTTGGAAGGGTCATCTTCAGTTCCGGTAGTTTGCGAGTTTTCGGATGTCTTCGAGGAAGTTGAAGGACTTCCGACTTATAGAGATCTCGTTCAGGATAGACCTCAAGAAGGATGCGAGGCTAGTAGCATTGCCATTAAGGCACATGGCTCCTAAGGAAAGGAGAAAATTGGATAAATAGATTTCTGAGATACTGCAAAAGGGATTCATCTGACGGAATACTTCAGAGTGGGGAGCACCCATAGTATTAGCCACCAAAGCTGATGGAGCCTTAAGATCGTGTGTTGACTATGGGGAACTCAATAAGTTAACTAAGAATAATATATATCCTTTGCCTAGGATGGATGACCTGTTCGACCATTTGGGAGGTGCCCAAGTCTTTTCTCAGCTAGATCTAACGACATGATTTCATTAGTTGAGAATCTCTAAGGAAAGTAAACCTAAGACGATGTTTAGGACATCTGATGGATTATTTGAATAAGAGATGATGCCCTTTGGTTTAACAAATGCCCTTCCTTCTTTGTGGATCTACTAGGTATGGGTAGAGTATTTAGAGGCATTCTTAATAAGATAGTTGTGGTATTCGTGGACGACATTCTTATATTCTCTAAGGACTTTAAAGAGCATGAGGATCACTTAAGAAAGGTTTTAGGAATTTTGAGGGAGAATCAAGTCAAGGCTAAGTTTTGAAAATGTCGCTTTTGGAAAAGGGAAGTCAAGTTTCTTGGATACATTGTTTCAGGAGAAGGATTGTTCGTAGACCATGCAAAGGTAGAAGTTATTCAAGAGTGGAGGATTCCCCACAATGCACCATGGGTCATAAGTTTTCTAGGGTTAGCGGGCTACGACAGGAAATTCATTAAGGACTTCGCGAGGATTACAACCCTTCTATTGAGTTCATTTGAAGCAAAAAGTGTAGTAGCACATTCGAAAAGTTGAAAGAATCTCTTACAAGTGTGTCTGCTCTTATTATTCCTGATGGTACGAATATGTTTACGGTTTTCACCTATTCTTGTGAGATAGGATTAGGAGAAGTGCCTATGTAAGAGGGTAAGCTACTTGCCTACACAAGTAGACAACTTGAGGATCATGAGAAGATATACCATGTGCATGATTTGAGCTTGCTGCTATGGTATATGCCCTAGAGATATGGAGACACTACCTTTTAGGGGAGAAGTTTGAGCTCTTTACTAATCACAAGTCTCTTAAATACTTGTTTTCTCAGCGAGATTTGAATCTTAAGTAGCAGCGGTGGATGAAGCATATAACACCATTTGATTTTGCTTGTTAGTATGCCCCAAGGAAGGGTAATGTTGTTGCGGATGCTTTATGTCGAAAACACACTACCCTTAGTGCGATTGCCAAGTGGAAGCAGTTGAGGTTTCTTTGTGGTTTTAATCTTCAACTGTCGTTTGAAGCATCTCAAGGATTCCTCGGAACTTTAGAAGTGAGGTCAGCAATGGTAGATAAAACTAAGCACGAGCAAAGTCTCGATGAGTAGTTGAGGATGTTGAGGGAAAGGATTGCTAGAGGGGAGCATTTTCCCCATTCTGATAGGTATTCAGTTTATAATGGTGGGAGTTTGAGAAGGGACGACTGACTTTATGTCCCTAAGAGTAGGAATTTTCGAGAAGAGATTTTAGAGGAGTGTGATCGTTCAAGGATGACCACTCATCCCGGAGGGGATATAATGTTCACGAATATAAGAAGGATTTTTATTGGGAAGGTATAAAAAAGGATGTTGTTGAGTTTTTCGCAAGATGTTTGACTTGTCAAAGAGTTAAGACATAGCAAGGTAGGCCCCAAGGGTTGTTACCTTTGGAGGTTCCCACTTGGAAATGGGAACTCATTTCGATGGATTTCATAGATGAGATATCTAGGATTCAGAAAGGAAATGAAGCCATTTCGGTTATTGTGGATTGTTTGACGAAGAGTGCTCATTTTATCCCAATTAGGAAGAATAGGATCGCAACTTCGTTGTCCCAACTTTATGTCAATGATATAGTCAGACTGCATGGAATCCTGACGAGCATAGTAAGCGATGGAGACCCTCTGATTATAAGTGACTTTTGGAGGAGCCTACGAGTAGCTATAGGGACGACACTCAACTTGAGTACATCATATCACCCACAGACTGACCGACAGATGGAGAGAGCCAACAGAGTTCTTGAAGATCTAATTAGAGTTTACATCATCGACTTTGGAGGAGCATGGGAGCAACACTTGGCGTTAGTGGAGTTTTCATACAACAGTTTTCAAGCGACAATTGGTATATCCCCTTATGAAACATTATACGAGCGACCATGCAAATCGCCTATTTGTTGGTGGGAAACGACTGACTATGTGTAACTCAGACCAACCTTGTCCGTAATTTTATAGAAAATATTATTTTGATATGGTACAAAATGAAGGCAGCCCAAGACCGACAAAAAATATACGCTGATAGAAGGAGGAAGGAACTTGAGTTTAGTATTGGTGATTTGGTCTTCGTGAAAGTTTCTCCTCTTAGGAAAGCCATCCGATATTGAAAGATTGGGAAGTTAGCTCCCAGATTTATTTAGCTAATTGTTGATGGACCAGAAAACTAGCTTATCGTGTGAACCTTCCCCAGCGCTTATCGGGAGTCCATAACATTTTCCTTGTTTCTCACCTTAGGAAGTGTCTTCATAATTCCGTCGTTGGACTCAAACTTGATCAGATTGGGGACTTAGGGAGCTTTGAGTTAGATCCTACAGTGCTCTGTGCCGCCGCGGGGAATGTGGAGCACGAAATCAAAAGGTTTCGTAATAAATCCATCATCCTAGTCCGAGTACAATGAGGGAGTTAACCCTACGGAAAGCACATAGGAAACAGAAGAAAAGATGAGGCAAACTCATTTAGAGCTTTTCATGTTTCCTCTAAATTCCTTTATGCTTGCATCATGGTTGCTAGATTGGATGGTAGGGGATGGTTGCAACACAAATGCACCAAGCACTCATATAGAAATTATTTGCATACTAAGGTGTTTTGCATACATACAACATCATATGTTACACTTTCATGCTAGGACCGAGCTCACTTTAGTAAGTCTATTACATAATCACATGAAGTAATGGATGTTTTATAGATAACATGGACGTATAACATGTTTGTCAGAGCAAGTCGTGTTTTTCGTCCCTTGAAAAATATTTCGGGACGAAATCTCTTTTAAGGGGGGGGACGAATGTAACACTCCGTAAAATATACTCTCAATAGACATGGATAATTAAATTAAATATAAGCAATAATAAAGTAATAAAATAATAATGGGCTGAAAATCAGAATTTTTGGCAATTGAAAATTGGGCCACGAGAATTTGACCATTCTATTCGTGGTGAGATTCTAGTCCGTTTTCATATTTTATTTGTCAAAAACGGAGTCTGTATGAAGAAGATATTAGTAAAACAGTTTATACGATATACATACAAGATTTGAAATTCAAACTGAATAAATATAAATTAAGAATGAAATTATATACTAATTGACATAATGGAAAATTCGCTAGAGATTTGAATTTGTGTGTATGTGTGTGTATATATATATATGTGTGTGTGTGTGTGTGTGTGTGTGTGTGTATAAACAAGAGGGGACAAAAATAAATAAATAATGGAAAGGATCAATCAAGATTTAATATGTAATCAATATAATTAATACAACAGGGAAATAAATTAAATGGAAGAGGTCGATTGCCCTTCTGGTCGAGGGTGGGAGAGAGACATTTTTTGTTGAGGGTTTTTAGATAGTTTTTCTTAAACGGACTGTCTAGATTAAATATAACTAATTCGATGATCCACAGTCCACACGCACTAGCAACTATAAAAGGACCCCTAAACTCTCCTATAAACCCTATATTCATTCTTTCCCACGCCTCCATTCTACCTCTCCACCAATTTCTAAATTTCAGAAACAGATTAGGTTTCTTCTCTTCTTCTAACTTATATTCTATTCTCTTCTAAATCTGTAACAACCCGAATTCTGACAGACCACTTTTTTTCAAAATTATAATCCATCGAAACCCATGTTGGTTGCTCTGGTATCCTACAGAAAAAACAGAGATATAAAATATATCAGAGCTCAGAAAATATCTCACAGCGGAATGGATAAAGTATAATATAATCAAAGTATAGCCTTACCGTATTAATAATACTGTCTAGCCAGTATCTAAAGCTATCATATCTCTCGTGCAAATCTAACATGTGACTATGTTATGAGGAGGAGGTCAGAACATAAGTTCTGGTGACTGGCTTTGAACTATACATTTTGGATAACCCTACATATACTGTTCAATCGCATTTTCTTATTTATTAGGTTACTTGGGTTAACCACACTCAAGGCTTATACACATGTCGTACCCATTTACTTCCCAGTGGATTAACCTAATACAGTATATATGTAGCTACCCCCAATATTAAGGTACACCCATGATACCCCACTCGCACGATCTCCACCGTAATGCCACGGAAATGTACGCAGTCCCTCATCCTATGCCGGAGTGACATACGGATCTCTATATAACAATGTTACGTTTCACATATATCTGCCATTACTACGCTACGCAATCGTACAGACTGCCACCTCCGATTGAATCAGATTCCATCACAGAGTAATGCCCTCAAGTCTACGATACACCGCCCAAAGCAGACATGCATGTATCTAGACTTTCCCATGTATGTATCGTCAATCGTATTCGATGCCTTAACCGCACATAACCTCTAATGTGCACCAAATTCCGTGACAGGGCTATACAAGAAACATGGAACTCGGTCAGGAGTTTTCCATATCTGTACAGGCTCGCTTTTAAAGGCCTCAAAATACAGATATCCCTCGGGTCTATTTTTCATGGTGGCTATGTCCCCACCTAGGCCCCTCCCTCAACTAGTAAAGACTACAAGAGCTAAGCGACTTGCCCCTAACAAACGCTCTAAACATCCAGTTGGCATCTCCCCTCAACCACCGTGCCTTGATAGTGAAAGGTGGATGGTGTCTTGGGTTTAGCTCTAGTCTTTTTGCATCCCACTGGCTGCCGATGACCGGTACCCGACGATCTACTATCCTTGTTGGTCCTGACCTCGCCTCCCGTTAAGGCAATCGCCGAATCACCCTAATGTCACATGGTCATAGCATTATGACTGCAAAGCTACTTTTGTAGTCAAGGCCGACCCACCTAGTAGTAACGCGCAGACTCAACCTCTACTGGCACAGCCTAAACATCTTCCACCGCACAGAGGACTAACAAGAGCACCTTACGTATCTCAGGAAGCCGCATGCTTCCTCTTCCAGTCCTTCGGAGCCGACATAATAATCAGACGAACGTGCGCTCCCCCTGTGCCTCATGACACTACGATGATCTACCCCGTTAGGTTATTCACCCTCAAACGGGTAAACTGGTCCAAGCGCCTCACTTTAATATGTTATTAGACCCTATGTCTAAACTTTTTTAATGCACTTGCTTTACCTCATCAGGTTTCCACTTAACTTGGTTATTCTCATTCACATTGACTTCTTATTCAAGTTACCAAGTTACACTTGCTTATTAATTTCGGTCTTACAACTTAACCCATTTAAGCCTATTAATAAGCCCACAACATGTTATTCGCTATATTGTGATCCAAGGTCTGTAATCCACAATCCCTTTATATTCTTGTTAGATTTCATAGTGTAACGACCCAGAAAATCTGAACCAATTTAAAATTTTTAAATTGGCTAAAATAATGGATTTTAAATATTTAAAATAAATATTTTAAATAATGGCGATGAAAACTGAGTTTGAATCGACATTTGAAAACGAATATAATTAATTATAATTATATATAGAATTGAAAATAGCGCGGTAGTTCGATAATTCGATTTCAAACTTCAATTGAATATACCGGATGCAAAACAATCCGGATTTTAGTGAAACCAAAAATAATGGAATCTAATTGATAATATCTTTCCAACGAATCTGACCAATCGAAATTTGATAGCGGGAATCAAAAGATATGTCCAGTTGAAAATTCTGAATAGTCGCTATGGAATTCAGGCCCTTAAAAATGGACATTTTGCATACGACCTCGGATTTCGACGAAACCACTTTTGTTGGGTCCGGGATGTGAAGTTATTGCTAGGTTTCAAATTTCATATTTTTTCGAATCAATATGTGAGCGTGGCAAAGGAAAACGCGTTTGACCAGTTCCAGTTGATTTTAATCGACTGGAAATTGGCCATTTTACAAACAGTCTCAGAATTCGACGAAACTAGTTTTGTTAGGACCGTATCGTCAATACAAAGCTAGAAAATATTTTTCGAGAATTTTTCTAGTTAGTATGTGACCCCGGTAATTTGAAATGTACGCTTAAAATTCAATATAGTGATTTAAATGAAAATTCAAAAGGAAACTGATTGTAACGATCAAATCAGCTTACGATACATATCCCATTGTGTTCGGAATGGGGGTAAAACGCTATGGGCGACAGGCGGTGGGCCTCGTTTCGAGGTCGTGGGTAAAAGTCAACTTTATGCAATTAAATTAATTAATAAAATAAAAAAAATATTATATATTTCCCTCCCTCCCTTTATCTTTCTTTCTGCCCCCCCCCCCCCCCCCCCCCGATTTCAGTATACAGAATAAAAAAAAAAAAAAGGAGGAGCAGCTCGTCGCCTCCACCGAAGATCCGCCCTCCCCCCGTGCCAACCGCTCCACCCTCTTCCTTGCTCTCGCTCCCCTCCTAACGGCGACGCCCTAAATTCGCGAGCCCCCACCGAAGCCATCGCGACGCATCCGCCTCT
Organism: Allium sativum; assembly: GCA_030737875.1. Lineage (NCBI taxonomy): Eukaryota > Viridiplantae > Streptophyta > Magnoliopsida > Asparagales > Amaryllidaceae > Allium > Allium sativum. The sequence goes on along the minus strand of CM060923.1, from coordinate 222,756,743 downwards.
CCCCGAAACCCTAGCGCCGCCTAGCCCAGTTCGAGACCACTGAAGACGCCCCCCCTTCTTCGCTCACAGTAAGTATTTTATTTTTATTTTTATTTTAAAGTTTAAAACTGATTTCGATTTTAGGGTTTAAAACTAATTTCAATTTTAAGGTTAAAACTATTTTTTTTGAAAAGTTTAAAAACTGATTTTTGAAAAGATTTAAAACTGATTTTTTTTAAAAGATTTAAAACTGATTTTAAAACAGAAAAGATTTAAACTTTATAAAGGAAAAGATTTAAACTTTATAAAGGAAAAGATTTAAAACTGACTTTAAAAAGAAAAAGATGTGTTCTTTAAAATAGAAAAGACGGAATTTTTACTAAGTAGAAGAAGTAAGATATGATTTTTATATTTTTTTTTAAAGTAATAAAAATATAATTTTTACATCATAGAAATATTAAAAATATAATCTTTATTTTTGAAAAGGCGGAATCTATATTTTTGAAATTCGATTTTTATATATTGAATAGCATAATAAAAATTCGATTTTTATATATTGAATAACATAGTAAAAATTCGATTTTTACATATGTAGAGAATACGGGCGAAAGCGACAAAAAGGCGAGATTGGCGAAGATTTCTATAAAGGAAGAGTCGTAGTATTGGATAGCTTTTGGTGAGAATTTCTCACTCTTCAATTTCTTTTTCTATATATATATATGTGTGTGTGTGGAAATAAAAGTGAATTGCTATATATAAATATATATATATATATATATATACGCCTCTCGTCCACAAACCATGGACGATATTTATTGATTGAAATTGTTGTGAAAATTGATTGATAGCGAATGATTGTTTGGGATTGTTTGTGATTGATATTGGTTGATTGTGGTTGAAAAAACCCGTTTGTGGTTGAGAAATATTTGGTTGAAACCACATAGGATTAGTTTGTGGAAATGAAATTAATATATACATGACGCCTGCGTGCGAACTAGATGCATGATTCCCATTGTCAAAAACCGCGAGGTTTTAAGGTAGAGCGAGGAGCCGTACTAGGGACGGTCCCGGTTTTAACTACCCTGCCGTTATGCTGCCGAAATTTTGAATAATATTCGTGTGTTTGAATTATTTTCATATGCTTAAACTATATTTATTCATTGAATAGAAAACCTTCATGTGTTGAATTGATATTCATTCGTTGATTAGAAATTCATGTGTTGAATGGTATTCGCGTCTTAAAAATAAAAATCACATTTTTATCTATATATAGAAACTATAGAAAACCTTCATGTGTTGAATTGATATTCATTCGTTGATTAGAAATTCATGTGTTGAATGGTATTCGCGTCTTAAAAATAAAAATCACATTTTTATCTATATATAGAAACTATAGAAAACCTTCATGTGTTGAATTGATATTCATTCGTTGATTAGAAATTCATGTGTTGAATGGTATTCGCGTCTTAAAAATAAAAATCACATTTTTATCTATATATAGAAATTATAGAAAACCTTCATGTGTTGAATTGATATTCATTCGTTGATTAGAAATTCATGTGTTGAATGGTATTCGCGTCTTAAAAATAAAAATCACATTTTTATCTATATATAGAAACTATAGAAAACCTTCATGTGTTGAATTGATATTCATTCGTTGATTAGAAATTCATGTGTTGAATGGTATTCGCGTCTTAAAAATAAAAATCACATTTTTATCTATATATAGAAACTATAGAAAATCTTCATGTGTTGAATTGATATTCATTCGTTGATTAGAAATTCATGTGTTGAATGGTATTCGCGTCTTAAAAATAAAAATCACATTTTTATCTATATATAGAAACTATAGAAAACCTTCATGTGTTGAATTGATATTCATTCGTTGATTAGAAATTCATGTGTTGAATGGTATTCGCGTCTTAAAAATAAAAATCACATTTTTATCTATATATAGAAACTATAGAAAACCTTCATGTGTTGAATTGATATTCATTCGTTGATTAGAAATTCATGTGTTGAATGGTATTCGCGTCTTAAAAATAAAAATCACATTTTTATCTATATATAGAAACTATAGAAAACCTTCATGTGTTGAATTGATATTCATTCGTTGATTAGAAATTCATGTGTTGAATGGTATTCATATTTTGAAATAAATTGTTTGATAATAAAAATCACCTTTTATATATTTATAAAAACTATAGAAAACATTCATGTGTTGAATTGATATTCATTCGTTGATTAGAAATTCATGTGTTGAATGGTATTCATATTTTGAAATAAATTGTTTGATAATAAAAATCACCTTTTATCGACTATATAAACTGTGTAAAATAATCTCGTTTTAAAAGAAATTGTTCTACAATAAAAATCACATTTTTATTGTATGCATAAATCGTTGAAATGTGAAGTGTTAAAAATAGCCACTTGTTCAAAATAAACATATATGAGTTGAAATATTCATTAATTAGCTAATGAAATGATTTGCACCTATTTATGTAACATTAGAATGAATGGTGTTTTTAAACCAAATAGAAATCAAATATGAAGTTGAATAGAAAATGATAAATGATAAGAACTGTATATATATATATGTACATGCATATTTATTGAACAGGTTATAGCAAAGGGGCTAGAGAAGAGGAATAAAATTTTGTGCCCGACAAGTAGGTACACATTTACTGTTTTGTTTGGGTGATGATTTTATGAGCCTGTTGGCTAGCCGCTTGGCTTTTTCTTTTTCTTTTTGAGATTAGAAGGACCGGGAAAGCTATTTGCGATTTCCCGATGCTCCCGGTGCAGGGGAGGTTATGGCGAAATTTTTCCAAAATTTAAGGCGTTAGTGAAATATTTGAAGTGAAAACGATATTGAAATCATTGAATGAACTATATTTATATAATTATATAAATAAAAATAAAATTAAAACAAAACGTAGTCGTGCAGTTCGTGTTTTGAAACCGTGTTTTCAAACAACTAGTACGGGGAATCCGACCATTGGATTTTCCCGAAACCACAACCGTCGGGTTCGCCTTGGAAAAATCTTTCCAACGGCACCAACTTTGTAAAGATCCAACGGTTGGATTGTCTGGAATGTTTAATTCAAATCTGAAGAAAAACAGCGCCAGAAATGATTATATTTATATATATATAAATATAATTATATTTAATCGAATAACGACGCTGCAGTTCGTATTTTGAAATCGAAACTTCAAACGATTGTACCGGGAGATCCGACCGTCGGATTTTCCCGAAACTGGAACCGTTGGATTCGTTTTGAAAAGACCTTTCTAATGAAGTAAATTTTGTGAAGATCCAATGGTTAGATTTTCAGATATGTGTAAATCAAATCTAAAGAAAAACAGCGCCACGGCCGCCTTATGGCCCGAAGCGTCGTTTTGAATAAATTAGCTATTTTAAATTAAATAAAAATAGCGATAAATAGTTATAAAATATCATAAGCGATATGGAATGGAAATAAACTGAATTTGCTTGATTTATGTGGCTTTTGATGGTTGAATGTGTTTGGTGTGAAAATTACATTAAAGAACACAATTGGTGTTGTCGAATAATTTAACCATTGAAATAAATTGATTTGAAATTCTAAATATACGTGAATCATTTGAAAAGGCCGAGTTAATTCTCATTTCAAATAATTGACCGACGATTGAAATTCGAAGATGAAGACGACGGTCGAAGACCGGAGTTCTTCACCTCGTTTGGATGGTAACCGAGGTCCTGATTGGGAGGCATCCCGAAATATGGATAATGAGTGGTGATCGTCCAGACGTACGTGGTGATCGATGGGTTTGCGAGGTATTTAGTGCCTCCGGTTTCGTTCAGACCCAGAACGGACTTGTAAATGGACTGTGTGTCTGACATTGGAGTTTATTCTGTGTTGATTGATTTCTGTTAAATATACATCTGTTTGGCGACGGAGAATTTATTCTTTTGCTTAACGCCCTTCTCTGAGACGCACGAGCTCAGAGGTTGTATATCGATGGACATCAGTCGCATGGCATGAATTGCCTGTGTGGCATGCTAAGATGCAGTGATCAGGGCTTCTGTTGAAAAGCAAAGTCTTGTGGTGATGATCAAAGCACCACCTGTGTGGCGTAGCTTTATGTATAACGTGAATTCGCGAGCCTTACACCCCGGTATGAACCTAAAACGGGAGAAGGACCTCAGAGAGGGCATGCGTTTCTTTCTAGCTAGGGTGGTGTCAGTGACCTACCAGCCCTGACATTTATATACTTTTCACCTATGTGGTTATTGCTGTTGCGAGGCGCCTCGGTTTGATCGGACGATCCGGGTCCGATGGAGTCATTCGTTGGCTCGTTTACGCCCCAAAGGGCGGGGAAACGTAGTGTTCAGGAATTTTAATCCACATCGGTGGACCGGCCCTGTCGCTCCGAAGGCTTGACTGAGTACTTGCCTGTGGCTCGGGCTAGAGAGTCACGAATTCGGTAAGGACTATCTTTTGCCTTGGTTCATGACGGAAATCCAATTTCCAAATACAACATCGTGCGGTTTTGATTGTATATATATATATGGCGACATGATATATGGTACCCATGCCGTCTATGATTGATAGTTATGATTTGAAATTGTTTTCAAAACATATAAACACTAGTAATGATATCAAATGCCTTTGTTTTATTCGTATCAAGCATATTTTGGCCATTATAAGGTAAAACTCTATCCTCCGGTTTGCGTTGCATTGTGTGATGGGAACTGAGTCTTATAATGGTTTCATTTTTATAAAAAAACATAGCGATGTTTAAAAGAAAGATTTGTTTTAAAGCACTGGCAATCCAATGGAGTAAACCCGTTCCACGAAAGTGGCGTGGTCCTGTGATTAGCCAATTATATATGTGTTGAGTGGATTTCTCATACCAGTCCCATGACTGACTCGTAGTTTGTTTCACTTTCAAACTCGGGTGCCCCTTTTTCCTACACGGGCAGCCTTGTATTCAGGTTTAGCTGGTTCTTTCTGGATAGCTGGAGCTGAAGATGGATTCTATCATTTATTTCTTTTTATGTTGTTCAGCTCCTATTGTACATATTTTGTTTGTTTTCCGCTGTAGACATTTATGTTTAGCTGAACTGTATTTGTACTAAGTAAGATCCTGTATACTGTGTAACTCTGATGATTACTTTTATCCAGTATATTCTATTGTTCATTATCTGGTGTATTTATTTAATTCTGTTCTGCTATATTGTGTTTCTGTGTTATATTCCAAAGATAACCCTTGTTTCCGTCTGACGGGATTTCGAGTCGTCTCAACGTGGTATCAGAGCTTTGGTTAAGCTTAGTTCTGGAATATAGCATTTGAACGAACTCGTCAGAAATAGAACCAGTAGTGTTCTAGGACGGGTAACTCTATACAGATAGGATCAGCAATATCCTAGTATGAGTAAAGCAGAATGAAATTACACCTCGATAGACACATTTACACTTGAAGTATATGTTTCTATATTTTAAATATCCTTTCTGTGACCTGACACTTGATCTGCTAATTGCAGAAGTACTAGAAAAATGAGTGCCAGAAACAGAAGGAATACAAAAACTGACCTAGAGGCTCTATTCAAGAGATATCGAAATCTGGGTGGAGCACAATTCTCGGGCAATGAATCTATTATTCAAACCCAATCTTGGTTGAGTTCTGTTGAAAGAATCTTTGAGCATATCCAGCTTAGAGATGACCAGAAACGGTTAGTAGCATCTTGGGCGCTCAAAGAAGAAGCTTTAATCTGGTGGGAAACAATCATCAAAGATAATCCAGAGGGTGATATCACCTGGGACAGATTTAAAGTGATTTTCCTTGAAATATTTACTCCTCCTGAAGCGACAGAGTGATTATGTGATGAATTCTCTTATCTGATACAAGGTGATATGACCATCCCAGAATATCATAAGAAGTTCAACGAACTTGCTCACTTTGCTCCTCATCTGGTTCAAGATCCAAAGAGGAAAAATCTGAGATTTATTCATGGCCTGCAAAGGAGATATCAGAATAGTGTAATGAGGAATGTGAAGCTCCCTTTCTCTGAAATGATATACATGGCTTATCAGTATGAAGATCTCCATAAGAAAGGAATGTTGCGCGACGAAGAAGAAGTCTATTCTAGTGACAAAACAGAGTCAGAAACTGATGTTCCTGAAGCCAGTACAAGGTTAGAGGTCAATGAGAAGCCTGGTGCTAAGAGAAAAAGGGCTAAGTCTGGGAAAGAACCAGTGACAACTACTATTTGCTCTAACTGCAATAAGCAAGGACATTTCTCGATAAGTTGCAGATCTCTAAAGAAGCAGATCGAGAGTGGGTATAAACGCGCTATGAAACAAAAGAACCCGCATGGGGAAAGGAGATGCCATAAGTGTCGTCAAGCAGGTCATATTGCAAGGGAGTGTCAACTCTCAAAGAAATCCGAGGCAGTACATATAAACGAAGTAGCAGAAACTTCTGAGCCCTCAGATAAGCAAGGGAGGTCTGATGTTTTAGAAGGCACGCTCAATGTCAAAAACATTCTAGTTAAAGTACTGTTTGACACAGGTGCATCACGAAGCTTTATTGCAAAGAGTGCAGTCAAGAAGCTGGATTTGAATTTGAAGAAGCTCAAAGAGCCAATGACTGTCCAGAATCCGGTTGGAGGTTCCATCAATCTCAGTTGGATTTGTGCAGTACCCGTCTCTTTTTCTTGCTATAAATTCCCCATTGTCTCTATCGTCATGAATTTTAATGAATTCGATCTTATTTTGGGATTGGATTGGCTAACCAAATATGAGGCGGAGGTTAGATGCGCCGAGAGGGTTGTTAGGGCAAAGGCACAATTGGGGAATTTTATAACCATACCATGTGAAGGCCCGACTTCAAATAGAAAAGATTTCTGGTCAGCTCTCGATGTTTCTCCAGCTCAAATAGGAAATACCCCAGAAGCCACAGAAAATATTCCTGACCTCATCAAAGATATTCCTGTCGTCAAGAACTATGCGGATGTGTTCGAAGAAGTTGTTCGCTTACCTCCGCAGAGAGAAATAGATTTTAAAATTGCTTTAATTCCTAATGCAAGGCCGGTAGTTCACGCTATTCGAAGAATGTCCTTGAAAGAGAAGGAGGAATTAGACAATCAAACGCGACAGCTAGTATGGAAAGGTCTGATCAGGCCTAGTTTCTCTGACTGGGGTGCAGCAGTGGTGTTTGTCCCAAAATCTGACGGTACTCTACGGTTATGTGTGGATTATCGTCATCTGAATAAACAGACAATAAAGAACAAATATCCATTGCCCCGGATTGATGATTTGTTGGATCGATTAAATGGAGCACAAGTATTCTCACGAATGGACCTAGCTACAGGCTTCCATCAACTTCGAATTGCCGAGGAGTGTGTTCCAATGACAGCGTTCAGAGGCCCCGACTTATTCTACGAGTGGTTAGTAATGCCGTTCGGCTTATGTAACGCTCCAGCTTACTTCGTCGATCTAATGAACCGAGTATTCAGAGGAGTATTGAATAAATTTGTTCTGGTTTTCATTGATGATATTCTAATCTTCTCTAAATCAAAGGCCGAACATGAAAAGCATCTGGAACAGGTTCTAGAAATTCTGAGACGGAATGTATTGAAAGCCAAGTTTTCCAAATGTATATTCTGGCAAGATGAAGTAAAATTTCTAGGCCACGTTGTATCGAAAGAAGGAATCGCTGTGGATCCAAGCAAAATCACAGCTATTCAGAATTGGAAACAGCCCAGTACCCCAACTGAAGTCCGCAGTTTTCTCGGATTGGCTAGTTATTACCGGAAATTCGTTAAAGACTTTTCGAAGATATCTGGCCACTTAACGAAGCTTACAAAGAAGCATTCTAAATTCAAATGGACTCAAGAGAGTGAGGAGGCTTTCGAAGAGCTAAAGTTGAGATTAACTACAGCTCCAGTGTTAACCATCATCGATGGCAACCAAGATTTAAAGGTCTGGACTGATGCTTCTAGAGAAGGCCTTGGCGCAGTGTTAATGCAAAGAGGCCAAGTAATTGCTTATGCTAGCCGTCAACTGAAGCCGCACGAGAAAAACTATGTGACTCATGATCTTGAGTTATTGGCTATCATATTCTCTTTGAAAATCTGGAGACACTATCTTCTGGGCGAGAGATTTGAACTGTTTACAGATCACCAGTCGTTAAAGTATCTGTTCACTCAGAAGGACTTAAATCTGAGACAGCAACGTTGGCTGGAGTTTCTTGCAGCATATGACTTCGAAATTATATATACTCCAGGAAAAGCCAATGTCGTGGCCGATGCGTTAAGTCGGAAGAATGAGATGATCGCCAGTTTTATTATCACGACTTCATTGCTAGATAAAATATCTGCTCTTCAGGAAAATGATCACTTCATTCAGAAGATCAGAGGGATAATTCAACAAGGTGAACCCTCGAGTTTTCAAGTTGATAATGAGGGGATTCTAAGGCTCAAAGGTCGAATCTGTGTCCCTAACATTCCTGAGCTGCGAAAAGAAGTACTGGATGAATGCCACAAGTCAAAACTCAGTATCCATCCGGGAGTAAGCAAAATGTATAATGACATCAAACGCACTTTCTGGTGGAAGTCGATGAAAAGGGACATTTCTTTATATGTTAGCTGATGCCCTACTTGCCAGCTAGTCAAAAGTGACCAACAGAAATTGGCTGGATTATTACAACCACTGGAAGTTCCTGGCTGGAAGTGGGAACATATTTCTATGGATTTCATTGATGGTTTGCCTAGGACCAGAAAAGGAAATGACAGTATTTGGGTGATCGTAGATCGTTTCACGAAGACCGCCCATTTCATACCTGTCAGATCAAACAGAACTGCTCAGAGTCTGGCGCAGATATACTTCAGGGAAATAGTTAGACTACATGGAGTGCCGCTCAGTATAGTAAGTGATAGAGATACAATATTCACTAGCAAATTCTGGGAAGCATTTCAAGTCGAGTTGGGAACAAAGTTAAACCTAAGCACCGCTTATCATCCTCAGACAGACGGTCAGACTGAGAGGGTGAATCGCATTTTAGAAGATCTATTGCGGGCTTGTGTTATAGATTTCGGTGGATCATGGGAAGACCATCTGCATTTGGCTGAATTCTCTTATAACAACAGCTATCAGGCAAGCCTGACAATGTCGCCATTCGAAGCATTGTATGGTAGACCGTGCTGATCTCCTGCTTGTTGGGTCGAACCAGGTAATAGACTTGTGTTAGGTCCTGATATGATTCGAGAAGCTGCCGACAAAGTCGATTTTATTAAGAAGCGATTACTCGCCGCTCAAAGCCGACAAAAGAGCTATGCCGATAGAAGAAGAAGAGATATATCCTTTGAAGTTGGCGACTATGTATATTTGAAAGTATCGCCGATGAGAGGAGTTATCCGGTTCGGTAAAACTGGAAAGTTGGCACCCAAATTCATTGGTCCGTTTCCTATTCTGGAACGGATTGGAACTCTCGCCTATAGGGTCAAACTGCCTAATTGGTTGCTTGAAATTCAGGATGTATTTCACATATCTCAACTTCGAAAGCACGTTCATGATCCAGACTTGATCGTGGAAGAAGCAGCTCAACATGACATTGAAATAACCCCAGAATTAGCTGTGAGAAGAGAGCCGCTAAAGATAATAGGCAAAGAAACCAAAGAGCTGAGGAACAAGAAGGTTCGCTTAGTCAAAGTGCAATGGAGTGGAGATCCGCGAGATTGTACTTGGGAAACTGAGGAGAGCATTCAGAAAGCTTATCCCAGATGCCGAGTAGATATCTCTGATTGACTCCGGTGCAAGGTACATTTAACCTACTTTGCATTACCATTCAATTCTCTACTCTATTGTTATTTTCTTTTCATAGATATACACTTTTAATTATATAGCCTGAATGATTTTTAAAGGGTATAAGATTTGATTAGTATATTTTTGAAGGTTAAAAACAATTGAATTGGTTGTTGTGTTGTATGATTGTAGATTTATCAAACCACTTTCGACTTTGTTCCTTTTCGGGGACGAAAAGTTTTAAGTGGGGGAGATTGTAACGACCCAGAAAATCTGAACCAATTTAAAATTTTTAAATTGGCTAAAATAATGGATTTTAAATATTTAAAATAAATATTTTAAATAATGGCGATGAAAACTGAGTTTGAATCGACATTTGAAAACGAATATAATTAATTATAATTATATATAGAATTGAAAATAGCGCGGTAGTTCGATAATTCGATTTCAAACTTCAATTGAATATACCGGATGCAAAACAATCCGGATTTTAGTGAAAACAAAAATAATGGAATCTAATTGATAATATCTTTCCAACGAATCTGACCAATCGAAATTTGATAGCGGGAATCAAAAGATATGTCCAGTTGAAAATTCTGAATAGTCGCTATGGAATTCAGGCCCTTAAAAATGGACATTTTGCATACGACCTCGGATTTCGACGAAACCACTTTTGTTGGGTCCGGGATGTGAAGTTATTGCTAGGTTTCAAATTTCATATTTTTTCGAATCAATATGTGAGCGTGGCAAAGGAAAACGCGTTTGACCAGTTCCAGTTGATTTTAATCGACTGGAAATTGGCCATTTTACAAACAGTCTCAGAATTCGACGAAATTAGTTTTGTTAGGACCGTATCGTCAATACAAAGCTAGAAAATATTTTTCGAGAATTTTTCTAGTTAGTATGTGACCCCGGTAATTTGAAATGTACGCTTAAAATTCAATATAGTGATTTAAATGAAAATTCAAAAGGAAACTGATTGTAACGATCAAATTAGCTTGCGATACATATCCCATTGTGTTTGGAATGGGGGTAAAACGCTATGGGCGACAGGCGGTGGGCCTCGTTTCGAGGTCGTGGGTAAAAGTCAACTTTATGCAATTAAATTAATTAATAAAATAAAAAAATATATATATTATATATTTCCCTCCCTCCCTTTATCTTTCTTTCTGCCCCCCCCCCCCCCCCGATTTCAGTATACAGAATAAAAAAAAGAAAAAGAAAGGAGGAGCAGCTCGTCGCCTCCACCGAAGATCCGCCCTCTCCCCCGTGCCAACCGCTCCACCCTCTTCCTTGCTCTCGCTCCCCTCCTAACGGCGACGCCCTAAATTCGCGAGCCCCCACCGAAGCCATCGCGACGCATCCGCCTCTCCCCGAAACCCTAGCGCCGCCTAGCCCAGTTCGAGACCACTGAAGACGCCCCCCCCCCCCCTTCTTCGCACACAGTAAGTATTTTATTTTATTTTTATTTTTATTTTAAAGTTTAAAACTGATTTCGATTTTAGGGTTTAAAACTAATTTCGATTTTAAGGTTAAAACTGTTTTTTTTTTGAAAAGTTTAAAAACTGATTTTTGAAAAGATTTAAAACTGATTTTTTTTAAAAGATTTAAAACTGATTTTAAAACAGAAAAGATTTAAACTTTATAAAGGAAAAGATTTAAACTTTATAAAGGAAAAGATTTAAAACTGACTTTAAAAAGAAAAAGATGTGTTCTTTAAAATAGAAAAGACGGAATTTTTACTAAGTAGAAGAAGTAAGATATGATTTTTATATTATTTTTTTAAAGTAATAAAAATATAATTTTTACATCATAGAAATATTAAAAATATAATCTTTATTTTTGAAAAGGCGGAATCTATATTTTTGAAATTCGATTTTTATATATTGAATAGCATAATAAAAATTCGATTTTTATATATTGAATAACATAGTAAAAATTCGATTTTTACATATGTAGAGAATACGGGCGAAAGCGACAAAAAGGCGAGATTGGCGAAGATTTCTATAAAGGAAGAGTCGTAGTATTGGATAGCTTTTGGTGAGAATTTCTCACTCTTCAATTTCTTTTTCTATATATATATATGTGTGTGGAAATAAAAGTGAATTGCTATATATAAATATATATATATATATATAAGCCCCTCGTCCACAAACCATGGACGATATTTATTGATTGAAATTGTTGTGAAAATTGATTGATAGCGAATGATTGTTTGGGATTGTTTGTGATTGATATTGGTTGATTGTGGTTGAAAAATACCCGTTTGTTGTTGAGAAATATTTGGTTGAAACCACATAGGATTAGTTTGTGGAAATGAAATTAATATATACATGCCGCCTGCGTGCGAACTAGATGCATGATTCCCATTGTCAAAAACCGCGAGGTTTTAAGGTAGAGCGAGGAGTCGTACTAGGGACGGTCCCGGTTTTAACTACCCTGTCGCTATGTTGCCGAAATTTTGAATAATATTCGTGTGTTTGAATTATTTTCATATGCTTAAACTATATTTATTCATTGAATAGAAAACCTTCATGTGTTGAATTGATATTCATACGTTGATTAGAAATTCATGTGTTGAATGGTATTCGCGTCTTAAAAATAAAAATCACATTTTTATCTATATATAGAAACTATAGAAAACCTTCATGTGTTGAATTGATATTCATTCGTTGATTAGAAATTCATGTGTTGAATGGTATTCGCGTCTTAAAAATAAAAATCACATTTTTATCTATATATAGAAACTATAGAAAACCTTCATGTGTTGAATTGATATTCATTCATTGATTAGAAATTCATGTGTTGAATGGTATTCGCGTCTTAAAAATAAAAATCACATTTTTATCTATATATAGAAACTATAGAAAACCTTCATGTGTTGAATTGATATTCATTCGTTGATTAGAAATTCATGTGTTGAATGGTATTCGCGTCTTAAAAATAAAAATCACATTTTTATCTATATATAGAAACTATAGAAAACCTTCATGTGTTGAATTGATATTCATTCGTTGATTAGAAATTCATGTGTTGAATGGTATTCGCGTCTTAAAAATAAAAATCACATTTTTATCTATATATAGAAACTATAGAAAACCTTCATGTGTTGAATTGATATTCATTCGTTGATTAGAAATTCATTTGTTGAATGGTATTCGCGTCTTAAAAATAAAAATCACATTTTTATCTATATATAGAAACTATAGAAAACCTTCATGTGTTGAATTGATATTCATTCGTTGATTAGAAATTCATGTGTTGAATGGTATTCATATTTTGAAATAAATTGTTTGATAATAAAAATCACCTTTTATATATTTATAAAAACTATAGAAAACATTCATGTGTTGAATTGATATTCATTCGTTGATTAGAAATTCATGTGTTGAATGGTATTCATATTTTGAAATAAATTGTTTGATAATAAAAATCACCTTTTATCGACTATATAAACTGTGTAAAATAATCTCGTTTTAAAAGAAATTGTTCTACAATAAAAATCACATTTTTATTGTATGCATAAATCGTTGAAATGTGAAGTGTTAAAAATAGCCACTTGTTCAAAATAAACATATATGAGTTGAAATATTCATTAATTAGCTAATGAAATGATTTGCACCTATTTATGTAACATTAGAATGAATGGTGTTTTTAAACCAAATAGAAATCAAATATGAAGTTGAATAGAAAATGATAAATGATAAGAACTGTATATATATGTACATGCATATTTATTGAACAGGTTATAGCAAAGGGGCTAGAGAAGAGGAATAAAATTTTGTGCCCGACAAGTAGGTACACATTTACTGTTTTGTTTGGGTGATGATTTTATGAGCCTGTTGGCTAGCCGCTTGGCTTTTTCTTTTTCTTTTTGAGATTAGAAGGACCGGGAAAGCTATTTGCGATTTCCCGATGCTCCCGGTGCAGGGGAGGTTATGGCGAAATTTTTCCAAAATTTAAGGCGTTAGTGAAATATTTGAAGTGAAAACGATATTGAAATCATTGAATGAACTATATTTATATAATTATATAAATAAAAATAAAATTAAAACAAAACGTAGTCGTGCAGTTCGTGTTTTGAAACCGTGTTTTCAAACAACTAGTACGGGGAATCCAACCATTGGATTTTCCCGAAACCACAACCGTCGGGTTCGCCTTGGAAAAATCTTTCCAACGGCACCAACTTTGTAAAGATCCAACGGTTGGATTGTCTGGAATGTTTAATTCAAATCTGAAGAAAAACAGCGCCAGAAATGATTATATTTATATATATATATAAATATAATTATATTTAATCGAATAACGACGCTGCAGTTCGTATTTTGAAATCGAAACTTCAAACGATTGTACCGGGAGATCCGACCGTCGGATTTTCCCGAAACTGGAACCGTTGGATTCGTTTTGAAAAGACCTTTCTAATGAAGTAAATTTTGTGAAGATCCAACGGTTAGATTTTCAGATATGTGTAAATCAAATCTGAAGAAAAACAGCGCCACGGCCGCCTTATGGCCCGAAGCGTCGTTTTGAATAAATTAGCTATTTTAAATTAAATAAAAATAGCGATAAATAGTTATAAAATATCATAAGCGATATGGAATGGAAATAAACTGAATTTGCTTGATTTATGTGGCTTTTGATGGTTGAATGTGTTTGGTGTGAAAATTACATTAAAGAACACAATTGGTGTTGTCGAATAATTTAACCATTGAAATAAATTGATTTGAAATTCTAAATATACGTGAATCATTTGAAAAGGCCGAGTTAATTCTCATTTCAAATAATTGACCGACGATTGAAATTCGAAGATGAAGACGACGGTCGAAGACCGGAGATCTTCACCTCGTTTGGATGGTAACCGAGGTCCTGATTGGGAGGCATCCCGAAATATGGATAATGAGTGGTGATCGTCCAGACGTACGTGGTGATCGATGGGTTTGCGAGGTATTTAGTGCCTCCGGTTTCGTTCAGACCCAGAACGGACTTGTAAATGGACTGTGTGTCTGACATTGGAGTTTATTCTGTGTTGATTGATTTCTGTTAAATATACATCTGTTTGGCGACGGAGAATTTATTCTTTTGCTTAACGCCCTTCTCTGAGACGCACGAGCTCAGAGGTTGTATATCGATGGACATCAGTCGCATGGCATGAATTGCCTGTGTGGCATGCTAAGATGCAGTGATCAGGGCTTCTGTTGAAAAGCAAAGTCTTGTGGTGATGATCAAAGCACCGCCTGTGTGGCGTAGCTTTGTGTATAACGTGAATTCGCGAGCCTCACACCCCGGTATGAACCTAAAACGGGAGAAGGACCTCAGTGAGGGCATGCGTTTCTTTCTAGCTAGGGTGGTGTCAGTGACCTACCAGCCCTGACATTTATATACTTTTCACCTATGTGGTTGTTGCTGTTGCGAGGCGCCTCGGTTTGATCGGACGATCCGGGTCCGATGGAGTCATTCGTTGGCTCGTTTACGCCCCAAAGGGCGGGGAAACGTAGTGTTCAGGCATTTTAATCCACATCGGTGGACCGGCCCTGTCGCTCCGAAGGCTTGACTGAGTACTTGCCTGTGGCTCGGGCTAGAGAGTCACGAATTCGGTAAGGACTATCTTTTGCCTTGGTTCATGACGGAAATCCAATTTCCAAATACGACATCGTGCGGTTTTGATTGTATATATATATAGCGACATGATATATGGTACCCATGCCGTCTATGATTGATAGTTATGATTTGAAATTGTTTTCAAAACATATAAACACTAGTAATGATATCAAATGCCTTTGTTTTATTCGTATCAAGCATATTTTGGCCATTATAAGGTAAAACTCTATCCTCCGGTTTGCGTTGCATTGTGTGATGGGAACTGAGTCTTATAATGGTTTCATTTTTATAAAAAAAACATAGCGATGTTTAAAAGAAAGATTTGTTTTAAAGCACTGGCAATCCAATGGAGTAAACCCGTTCCACGAAAGTGGCGTGGTCCTGTGATTAGCCAATTATATATGTGTTGAGTGGATTTCTCATACCAGTCCCATGACTGACTCGTAGTTTGTTTCACTTTCAAACTCGGATGCCCCTTTTTCCTACACGGGCAGCCTTGTATTCAGGTTTAGCTGGTTCTTTCTGGATAGCTGGAGCTGAAGATGGATTCTATCATTTATTTCTTTTTATGCTGTTCAGCTCCTATTGTACATATTTTGTTTGTTTTCCGCTGTAGACATTTATGTTTAGCTGAACTGTATTTGTACTAAGTAAGATCCTGTATACTGTGTAACTCTGATGATTACTTTTATCCAGTATATTCTATTGTTCATTATCTGGTGTATTTATTTAATTTTGTTCTGCTATATTATGTTTCTGTGTTATATTCCAAAGATAACCCTTGTTTCCGTCTGACGGGATTTCGGGTCGTCTCACATAGTTACCATAACATGTTCTACTTAATATGTAATTAAGTATATTTCAATTCACAGGTTTTCTATTCCCTGTTCAATCCAATCCTTTTACTGTTGTAACTTTCAGTCAATTCCATTCATTTCCATTAATTACAATTAATGCCATTTATTTCCGTCCTTGTATATATGTATATATATATATGCTTTTGTACTAGATCTTTCACATTAAACCTACCACTTGTGGATGTTGGATTTGACGGGCGGTTCCGGGAAGACTTCTTCCACAAGTTGGCTTAACCTCGTGTCTTAGTACCGTTACATGATTTATTTACGCACTAGACCCCTCACATTAAATTAAACTTGTGGACCTTGGATTTCCCAGCGGTTCCGGGCAGACTTCTACCACAAGTTGAATTTTATCTCGTGTCTAAGTGTGTTACAGTTTTCTATTTACTGTAAATTTAGGCATACTATTTTTTTCAAGTCTTTACTGTAATCTATTTTACATGTCATCACGTTAAGCCCATTTTATATCACATGTTCTTTCTAACATGTAATTGATTCTATTCTAACATGTAATCATTTAATCATGTAATTGTTCAAATCTAACAAGTAACATGTCATTTTCTCAATTCTACAGCTAATAATTCAAGTACATAATATGCAACAAGTGAATCATGTAATTACAATAGTAATCGTTACACATATTCTAACAAGTTTGCATTTCAACAGAAGAACATTTCAGCATATTAAACATTTCAACATATAAATCTTCCAACATATTAATATTTCAACATGTCATATTAGCAATTTATCACTTTACGTTGCATAATAAAGGGGAATGTTAAACGATAATATATCATTATCAAAAATGATATAACTTAAATCCACTCACCTAAATTGGTTTTCTATTCCTGGACCTGGTCCAGATCTAACATTCCATGGTTTTCCCTAACTGGATTTAAAACCTAACAACCATGGATCCACAATTCTTACTAAAAGTAAAAAGGAAGGAAGAGGAAGAAAATTGAATAGACCAGATCTAAGAATTTACCTTACTTCGCATATGATTCTAAATGCCTTCTTATTAATTTTCATTCTTTTCCTCTAGATCTTGATTCAAAATTTTCCTAAACTAATTATCTTATTTTTCTGAAGAGATTTGGGGAGGAGGAAGAATGGCATAACTTAGAATTGTCTCAGAGAATGTGATATTTAGGCTAGGCTCTGCTAGCCTATTTATAGGTATTCAAGATCTTATAGTACACGCAGCGCTGAGTCAGCATTGAACCCAGTTAAGAAAATAGTCCAGTTACGCTAATGAATATGCCCGGATCTGGGGGGTGTCGACCCCCCTATGGGTCCCATGAGCTGTTTTGCAGCAGAAATTTGATTTTCGAATGTTTGAATTTCTGGAATTTATTTATCTGTTATATTCACATGTAATCTTCTTATGATTATACAAATCTTATAATGACCATTTTACATGTATATATATATATGCACAACTTTTATTTTGATTTCAAAGTTCAAATGGTGTTGCACCGTTATTTGATTCTTGCCATATTTCATTGATTGTAGCCTTATCTTGAACTTTACCACTTGCGTATATATATATATATACATATACATTCTCATACATATATATACATATATTTTCTTTACTTCCTTATATGTATATTTTTCCTTATATGTGTGTTTATATATATTTCCTCTCATGAACATGTGTTATTTCAGTTGTTCCCTTAAAACAAAAATATGATGGCAATGAGGATCGAACTCTATACCTCTTGTATGCGAGTCACATGCTCTAACCAATTGGCCCACCGAGGCTATCGTTAACAAGGCTAAGAACAATGGTAATTATTGTTCTCTTCTTATTCCTCTTTTTCATGTTTGTTACAATATTTCATTGCGTGAATCTTTTTCTTTTATTTTTCTTTTATTATTAATGTATAATATTTGTAAATCAGTGCATGCAGCATATTTACACTGCATGCAACCAATCATTTCCTTCTTTTAATGCATGCATTACATTTTTATTTACATTAATCTTTTCTTCTTTTTCAGTGCATGTATTTATTACATGCAATCACATATTATTTTTATTTTATTCTTCATATATATATTTACGTTTATGCATATATATATACACATATGCATTATTCAATTATTAAATTATCATAAAATGCAGGGTGTTACATTCTCCCACCCTTAGGAAATTTCGACCCCAAAATTTGATAAGGGTAAAAATCAATTAACCCCTCGCATAATATACATCCATCATGTGTGCATCCAATTTTTTGCGAACATTGTGCACTTGTGCAAAGTGAAATACAACATAATAATACATGTATGCCTAAGCGGTACCTCCTATATGTCTATGCAAATTTTTCAAAAATTCTTCAAAAACTTGACGCTCACATCCTAAATATACTGGCAGTTCTGCATGAATGCAATATTTTGAAAATAAAAATACATTTTCATCTAAATTTTCTCACACTCTTACTGAGTAAGAGTGTAGTTCATCCAATTGTTGCATCCAAAATCCTACCAACCAACTTTATTTTTCGAATTTCAGAAAAAAAATCTAATTTTCTAAATTCGATTTCTTATGTTACAAAAAGGTGGAAAATGGAAAATTTCGCATCTTCAGTTTTTCTTTTATGTACCTTTTTCCAACCGTGCTTGGATTTCATGCAACTAATCTATGTAGATTCCCTATTTTCCTAAGCCAACATAATTTTTTTTCCCTTGTTACAGATTTTCTTTTTCATCTTATCTTGGAAAATTTTACTCTTATTCATCTTTTCTCAGAATTTGTCAAGTTTGTCGCTTTACTGAATTTGTTGTTTCCTTTTTAGTTATGTCATTTCTCTTTCCTTAGCTTATTTAATCATCTGATATAAGTTTAATTTTCAAATAAGCCTTCTAGTCTTTCAACTAAGACAGAAAAACAGACACCCTACATGGCTACTACTTAGGGCCAAGAACCTCGGGACTATGTCCCTCTCAAACAGAAAAGTATAAACCATGGGATCCATGACAGTTTTAGGTGTTACCCTAACTACCCAACAAGAACAAAATAACGGAATGATCCCACCAGAAATGTAATAACGGGTTTTACCTCTAACATGAAAATTAGCAACAGGATCTAAACACTTACATGCCCTTTTCTATCTAGTAGTCACCACTAATTCTATATGTGTACCAATAATCATTTCAAGCAACATCCTAGGCTTTTCAATGCTTACGCATTCTACGGGAACTTACCATTATTCCAAGATAATTCTCGCTATTTACTTTATAGCCTCGAAACTTTTCCTGTCTTCCCTAGACACTAATCCTTACCTACTCCATACTTTTAAAACACGGTTTGGCTTTTTCATTTATATTTTGTTTCAAAAATTAGAAGTGTCAAAATTTTATTGTCCTCATGAAAACTCACTTTTGCCAAACAATAAAAACATGCCATCTAAAAAAAATGTAAATCACTTTTTTTCAAATCACAAAAACTGGAGTAGATAAGGATAGTTATTTCTCAGTCGGGTTTATAACTTGTTCTTACCTATAAGGTCGGTTCAGTTACTTTCTACAAGGTGCAAACATCTACTCAATTCTTAATTTCTACAACTAATTTTGTCCACCCAACAAAATTCTCTTGTTAAAACAATTTATCAAAAATGATTGTCAAAAGAATAGAGACTTCAAAACTTTCTTTATTAAAAATTCTTTTATGCAATATAACAAGAAAACTAGCGAGTTATACATGCTTTATAATATCACCTTTTACTAAGAGAATTTTACTTTAGACAAAATTTTCGCAAGAAATCACTATTTACAAAATATATCCCATTTTACATCATAACTCAATGTGTACTTCTTTACATATTTTAAAACTATAACTTTTAAGATTAAAACTTGAAAACACCATAAACCATCTCCCAAAAGCTTTTATAATTTTAAGTTCTTAAAATTTAGAAATGGGGTTAGACTCAAAGCGGGTTTCTAATTTTCTAGGCTTTCCTAGATACCCCCACAAGGTCAATTCTCTCAACTATGTATATTCCTAATCTGTTTTTCTCTTTTTAACCTTTTCCAATTTATAAGGTTTAACCGCCAAACCCACCAACCCAAAATAATAATCATATGGGACTTATCTTTCTTCGATACAAAGTATATTGTACACTTCCCATGCAAATTTCCTAAGGGTCTCAGATTTCCATATTCATTCCTTTAGTGTACAAAACAAACATCCCATTTCTTATCATATTATACTCTTTCTATTTAGTAGGTTCCTCTATGGATCTGGGTATATATATAATATATTTATATTTTAAAAAATACAAATACGTTCACTCACTATTTATACAAGAATTCTAAACCTAAGCTCTGATACCAGATGTAACAACCCGAATTCCGACAAACCGATTTTTTTTAAATTCTAATCCATCGAAACCCGTGTTGGTTGCTTTGGTATCCTGCAAAAAAGACAGAAATATAAAATATATCAGAGCTCAGAAAATATCTCACAGTGGAATGGATAAAGTATAATATAATCAAAGTATAGCCTTACCGTATTAGTAATACTGCCTAGCCAGTATCCAAAGTTATCATATCGCTCGTGCAAATCTAACCTACGAGTATGTTATGAGGAGGGGGGTCAGAACACAAGTTCTGGTGACTAGATTTAAACTATACATTTTGGATAATCCTACATATACCATTCAATCACATTTTCTTACTTATTAGGTTACTTGGGTTAACCGCACTCAAGGCTTACACACACGTCGTACCCATTTACTTCCCAGTGGATTAACCTAATACATTATATATGTAGCTACCCCCCAATATTAAGGTACACCCATGGTACCCCACTCGCACGATCTCCACCTTAATGCCATAGAAATGTACAGATCTTTATATAACAATGTTACATTTCACTTATATCTGCCATTACTACGCTACGTAATCGTACGGACTGCCACCGTTGATCGAATCAGGTTCCATCACAGAGTAATTCCCTCAAGTCTACGATGCAGCACCCAGAGCAGACATGCCTGTATTTAGACTTTCCCACGTACGTATCGTCAATCGTACTCAATGCCATAATCGCACATAACCTCCAATGTGCACCGAGTTCCGTGACAGGGCTATACAAGAAACACAGAACTCGGTCAGGAGCTTTTCCATATCTATACAGGCCCGCCTTTAAAGGCCTCAAAATACAGATATCCCTCGGGTCTGTTTTTCATGGTGGCTATGGCCCCACCTCGGCCCCTCCCTCAACCAGTAAAGACTACAAAAGTTCGCCATAACCTCCCCTGCACCGGGAGCATCGGGGAATTTCAAATAGCTTCCCCGGTCCTTCAGATCTCAAAAAGGAAAAGAAAAAGCCAAGCGGCTAGCCAATAGGCTCACAAAATCATCATCACCCAAACAAAACAGGAAATTATGTAGTAAACATGTACCTATTTGTCGGGCAAACAAATTTTATTCTCTGCTCTAGCCTCCTTGCTATGACCTGTTCAATGATATACATGTATATGCAAGCAGATGCGACCAATTTTCAATATAATTCAATATGTGATTCAATTAGGCTAAATGGCTAAAAATTATCAAACAATTAAACAAGCAACCCAAACATCAATCAATTAGTGAATTAGAGTTTCAAATTCATAATTTTGATACATATACAAAAATCATGTTTTTGATGCCAATTCACAACAATGTATTCTAGCTATATATAAGTTTTGGTTCTCACACCAGTCTAATGGAAATATATAGATATCACACCTTCGAAACACGAATATAAATACTGATAATGCGGCCGCATTACCAAAATTATCTCCGGGCGACTAGAGTGTGATTCCATATCTATCCAGTATATTAAAATTTCAAATACACGCGGATCAGACGTATACGCAAAATCTATATATACTGGATTGTCCAACTCAATATAAATAGATAATCAAATACGAATAATTGATTTAAAATTTTTCAAAACAAATTTTGTTTTCATTTTAAAAATTTACTCTTCACACTCGTTCTAGGATACTACTGATCCTATCTCTAACGAGTCATCCCATTGGATATTGCTAATCCAATATCTGATGAATTCTTTCGTATGGTTCTAATGTGTCTTGTTCTCTGAGCTTTGTAAACCAAAGCTCTGATACCAACTGTGAAGACCCGTAACTTCCCCGTAAAGGAAAGCGTCGGATAGTTCGAGAACAAACCACAACAGAACGCATACAGAAGAACATTTCATTGTATATTACAACAATGCATCAGATTACAAGAATATACAGAGTATAAATGAATATTACACAGAAATACCAGAGATTTAAATTACATTTAAATACATAGCAGCGGAAAATAATACAATACACAACTAGAAGAGATATACGGATACAAAGCTTTCCGGATATCGTTCCAGCTGTAAACCAGGACCCTGTGAATATAAATCTGCAAAACCAAAACTACTAGCTGCCCGTGTCGAAATAGGGGCACCCAGAGTTTAGGTTAAAACAATAAACTCCAGGTCAGTCATGTGACTGGTGTGAGAACTAAAACAGTTAATCTTTATTTTAAAGTTAGGTAAATCAAGGGACCACGCCGCATAACACGGAACGGGTTTCCTCCCAAGAATACCAGTGCATAAAACAAACAGCGCAATGCTAAATAAAGAAAAATGAAGCTGTTATAAGACCCAGGTCCTATCACACAATGCAACGCAAGCCGGGGGATAGGGTTTTCCCTTATAACAGCCAAAGAATGCTTGATACGTTTAAAACAAATCATTTGATACTATTATAAGTGCATAGTGCATAAAACACTTCAAATCATAAGTATCAATCATAGGCGGCATGGGTACCATATATCATGTCGCCATATATAGGTTTACAAATAAAACCGCAAATGTCACGTATTTGGAAATTGGATTTCCGTCTATGAACCGAGGCAAAAGATAGTCCTCAACCGATTCGAGACGCTCTAGCCCGTGTCTCAGGATCAGAGCTCGAGTGACCCTTGGATCGTCAGGGCCGGTCCACCGATGTGGATTAAAATGCCTGAACACTGCGTTTCCCCACCCTTTGGGGTGTCAATGAGCCAACAAATGACTCCATCGGTTCGAGAACGACCGATCAATCCGAGGCGCCTCGCAACAGCAACAACCACATAAGTCAAACTCGTCAGGGCGTGTAAAACCACTGACGCCACTTTTTAGCTAGAAGAAAACGCATGCCCTCCCTGAGGTCCGTCTCCCGTTTTTGGTTCATACCGGGTGTGAAACACGCGAGGTAACCGTTACAAAAAGCTACGCCACAAAGGCCGTGCTTTGATCATCACCACAAGACTTTGCTTTTCAACAGAAGCCTTGATCATTTGCATCTTAGCATGCCACACAGGCAAACCATCCTATGCAACCGATATCAGTCACACAGAATGAAATCCGATGTCAGACACACAGTCCATTTACAAGTCCGTCCTGGGTCTGAACGAAACCGGAGGCACCTAGTACCCCGCATATCCATCGATCTCCAAGTACGTCTGGACGATCACTAACTGTTTCCATCTTCTTGGGTGTACAGCCCAATCAAGATCATCAGTAATTACCCAAACGACGTGAAGACTTCCGGTCTTCGACTTATCGTCGTATCAGTTATTCAGAATGGGATAAACCCGGTCTTTCCGAATAACTCGCGTATATATTATAAAAGTGTTACACAAACACAACATACGCCTCATTCCAATTCATTAGTCACTAACCGTAAATTAATCAAGAGAATAATTCCCCAAATATTAACCCCGAAGGCCGAAACCAACATCAGATCAATATCCAGAAAACCATTCTGCTTAGCTAACCGACAGTTAGTTTCTAAATTTCACATTCATAGGGAAAGGTTCCCATTAATTTTATCCAAGATAAATTTCTTGAATTTATTCTTTAATCTGATCTTTTGAATATCAATTCAAAACTAGTCGGAATTAGCGAACCTTACCGAAGTAATCATTGGTTTTAATTTCCCAATCCCAACCTATTCATCCCATGAAGTAAAAACTGGTAATACTTCATATCTAACACCACGGTGTTATCGGTAAATTCAATTACCATTTCACGTTCAAATCTAATTAAAGATTTAACTAACGTCTGGAGTAAAACTGGCGATACTCCATTTCGACTTTTACAATCTAATTAAAGATTCATTAAAACTCCACTTAGTTTTAATCTTCGACTGGGTTAAAGAATCAGTGTCATTTAAAACACGGTTCACGATAAACCCAAAATCACATTCCATTAATTATCGGGTTAAAGAACGAGTGTTATTTAAAACACTGTTCACGATAAACCCAAAAATCAATTCAATTCCAATTAAATATCATTTAATTGGTACACTTCATTAAATCTAAATAAAAAGATTTAATCTTTTCTCAACTGGGTTCAAGAACAGTGTTAGTGAAGACACCATTCACGACAAACCCAAATCACATTTGATATTCAATATAAGGCTCTGAATAGAAAATATATCGGCTTATATTCAATATCAAATTCTACGATTAACAAATGTCGTATTGGAAATAACGATATATATATATATCTTTCAAATTTCCATAACAACACCTGTATAATCACGAATTCCAACATCGAAATATTCCGAAGACAATTTCGATTCAATTCCACTCCAATGCAATCATTGGATATTTTGGTTATTTTTAAAACCCTTTTCGAATTCAATTTATTTATTTAAAAATAAATAGAATTATACTTCTAGTTCAAAACTAGTTCAATTCGATAAAAATCTATTTTTATCTTTTCAAATATGGAGTTTTTCATCCCAATTCTTCCCATGTCATTTCTTATGATTTTACACAAATTATTACTATTTTTAATAATTTTATCAAGGCCCGTATAGTCGATTTCCAACAATGGCCATCGAACTGCACTTACAGCGACCTTTTTCGAATTTGATTTGGACGTATCTCCAAATCCAACCGTTAGATTTCAAATTTCTAATGTTCGTTAGAAAGCTCTTTTCGATACGAACCCAACGGTTCCGGTTTTAGGAGAATCCGACGGTCGGATCTCCCGTAATGTCCGTTTGAAATAAATGGTCGAAATTCGCGAACTGACGCGGCGCGGCGCGTTCTATTCAGGCCATTATATTATATATATAATATATATAATATATATTTCGTCGATTTCTATTTAAAACGAATTATAGAAAAAGTTTTAAATTCGTTTCAAAAGCAATTTCAACTTCCTTTTCAATTCAAATCAAAATTGAATTCTCCTTTATAAATTCGCTTTAAAATTCATTTCTACTCAATTCAAATTTCAATTCAATTTGAATTCATTTCAATTTACTTTCGATTCAATTTGAATTCGTTTTCAATTCAATTCATATCGAAATCGTTTTCAATTCAATTCATTTCGAAATTGTTTTCAATTCAATTCATTTCGAAATCGTTTTATATTCAATTCATTTCGAAATCGTTTTCAATTCAATTCATTTCGAAATCGTTTTCAATTCAATTCATTTCGAAATCGTTTTATATTCAATTCATTTCGAAATCGTTTTCAATTCAATTCATTTCGAAATCGTTTTCAATTCAATTCATTTCGAAATCGTTTTCAATTCAATTCATTTCGAAATCGTTTTCAATTCAATTCATTTCGAAATCGTTTTCAATTCAATTCATTTCGAAATCGTTTTAAAATCGATATAAATATCGTTCACGTCAAAATGGCGTCAATCTAATCAACACGGCTTCATAAATTTCTATTTTCAAATATTCTATTTCAAATATTGCTTTTTCAAAATAGTTGTTATTATCAAAATATTTCGTTCAACACATGACCAATCTCAATGGATGAGTACTGTCAACACATGAACTTTTATTTTATATCGATAAAGATGTAATTTTTAATATTAAAATATTTCGTTCAACACATGACCAATCTCAATGGATGAGTACTGTCAACACATGAACTTTTATTTTATATCGATAAAGATGTAATTTTTAATATTAAAATATTTCGTTCAACACATGACCAATCTCAATGGATGAGTACTGTCAACACATGAACTTTTATTTTATATTATTCTTTGTTTTTCAAATTGGAATGAGGCCCAATCAATTACCATATAAAATTAATTATATGGATTTTCATACATCACATGTATATCATAGCATTGAAAAATAATCAACCATCAACCAAAGTGCACTACACTGTATAAGCATCAAATATAGATATTCAACGCTTATAACAGCCTGTCAATCAATCGATCGACATATTTAATCAATCAGGATGAGTGAACTTCAAATTCCATCCCAACACCCGTGCGGGGTTTTCAAACAATCAAACACCTATCTTATTTGTGCTGTTGGGCGATGTGTAAAATTTATCGTCCCAATCAATGTCCTTCAAATAGGTGTACATAAACAAACCGTTCGGTTTATAAATGAATATTTTATTTTATTCACTTCACGTTAAAAATTATATTTTTAACGATAAAACATTTTATTCCAACTTATGAATTTCTATTCAATTCATTTATTCAATAAAATGATATTTTTATTTTTCTAACATATTTTAGAAAATTTCGGCGGCATAACGGCACGATACTAGAAACGGGACAAGGCCTAGCCTTATCCCCGGTCTAGTGAAGGCCCACGCCATTCACACATCAATCAAATCAATTTCATTTTGTAAACCACAAAATTTGGAGTAAGAGTCTAACCTAGCCTTACTCCTTCGCCTTATAACGGCGCACGTCTAATCCTAACCAATTTATCGATTCGATTTTTCACACCACAAACCACATTCAAACCAATATCGCAATCAATCAACAAACAGCCAAACAAACAAGTCCATGGTCTGTGGACGATTGTGTCGGGTGCTACTAAGCACCGTCTGCATCCTAGTATATATATATATATAGAAAAAGAAATTGAAAGGTGAGAAATTCTCACAGAAAGCTATCCAATCATCTTGACTCTCCTTTTGCAGAAGTCTTCGTCGTTATCGCCTTTTGTTGCTTTCGTTGCCCGTATTCACTACATATATAAAAATCATATTTTTATTTCGATGTTCAATATATAAAAATCATATTTTTATTTCGATGTTCAATATATAAAAATCATATTTTTATTTCGATGTTCAATATATAAAAAATCTAATTTTTATTTTGCTATTCCATATCTAAAAATCGAATTTTTACTTCGCTATTCAATATCTAAAAATCGAATTTTTACTTCGCTATTCAATATATAAAAATCGAATTTTTACTTCGCTATTCAATATATAAAAATCGAATTTTTACTTCGCTATTCAATATATAAAAATCGAATTTTTACTTCGCTATTCAATATATAAAAATCGAATTTTTACTTCGCTATTCAATATATAAAAATCCTATTTTTCTATCGACTTTCAATACATAAAAATCAAAATCAGTTTTTACTCTTCTTTTTTTTTTTTTGAAAAAAAAACAGTTTTTATCTTTTTGAAAAAAAAACAGTTTTTATCTTTATAGAAATTCGGTTTTATCTTTACAAAAATTCAGTTTTAATGCTTTTTAAAATCAGTTTTAATCCTCATTAAAATTTCAGTTTAACCTAATTAAACTTCAGTTTTTAAATATCCTATTAAATCAATTTTAATTTTCTTATTAAAATCAGTTTTAAACCTAAAATCGAAATTAAAATAAAAATAAAATACATTAAAATACTTACAGTATTTTGAAGAGGGGGGGGCGCTGCGCATTGCGGTTGAGGCTAGGGTTTGGCAGGGGGTGTTGTGGCGTCGACTTGGGCTGGGGAGGAAGGGGTTTGGTCGGAGTTTGCAAGTCGGAGGGGGGGTTACGCCGGAGGCCGGCGCCTGCTAGTGGCGAAGGCGGCGGACAAGATCGAAGGGGGGGGGGGGCTCCGTCGCTATTCGGTTTCCTCTCTTTTTTTTTTTTTTTCTGTAATGAAATCGGGTATGGGGAGAAAAAGGGGGGCCAGAGTTAAAAGGGGGAAAGGAGTTTTTTTATTTATTTATTTAATTCAAAATAAAGTTGACTTTCACATACAACCTCTAAACGAGGTCCACCGCCTATCGCCCATAGCGTTTCACCCCCATTCCGAACACAATGGGATATGTACCGCAAGCTGAATCGACCGTTTCGATCAGTTTCCGTTAAATTTACATTTAAATCACTATATTGAATTTAAACGTACATTTCAAATTACCGGGGTCACATTCTAACTCTAAAAATTCCCGAAAAATATTTTCTAGCTTCGTATTTACGATACGGTCCTAACAAAACTAGTTTCGTCGAATTCTGAGACCGTTAGAAAAATGGCCAATTTCCAGTCGATTAAAATCAACTGAAATGGTCAAAACACGTTTTCCTTTGCCACGCTCACATATTGATTCGAAAAATTATGAAATTTGGAATCTAGCAATAACTTAACATCACGGACCCAACAAAAGTGGTTTCGTCGAAATCCGAGGTCGTTTGCAAAATGTCCATTTTTAAGGGCCTTATATATATAAAAATATATATAAATTCCACAGCGACTATTTCTAATTTTAAACTGGACATATCTTATCATTTCTAAAATGAAAACTCAGTTTGTTAACTTCGTTACAAGGATATAGTTATACAGATTCAAATATTTCTTGTTTCGTTCAATTCTGACTTATATTGAATTCTGTATATTCATTTGAAATTAGAAATCGAATTTTCGAACTACCGCGCCATTTTCAATTCCTTTTATAATTATATATAATTATTATATATTCTAACGACGACGTGTATAATATATACGTTCTAATTATATTCAAAATAAATTTCTCGTCGATATTATTTAAAATAATCCATTTTAAATAATCAAAATTCGCTAAAATTGCCAAAATAAAAATTTTAAACTGGCCCAGATTTTCGGGTTGTTACAATCTCCCCCACTTAAAACTTTTCGTCCCCGAAAAGGAACAAAGTCGAAAGTGGTTTAATTATTCAGCTCCACGTTCGATCTGGCTTTCATTCTCCAACTATTCAGTTTCTGAGAATTTTTAAAATTTCAAAAATTTGGCTAACACCCTAAATTTTTGAAAAATTTCGCCATAACCTCCCCTGCACCGGGAGCATCGGGGAATTTCAAATAGCTTCCCCGGTCCTTCAGATCTCAAAAAGGAAAAGAAAAAGCCAAGCGGCTAGCCAATAGGCTCACAAAATCATCATCACCCAAACAAAACAGGAAATTATGTAGTAAACATGTACCTATTTGTCGGGCAAACAAATTTTATTCTCTGCTCTAGCCTCCTTGCTATGACCTGTTCAATGATATACATGTATATGCAAGCAGATGCGACCAATTTTCAATATAATTCAATATGTGATTCAATTAGGCTAAATGGCTAAAAATTATCAAACAATTAAACAAGCAACCCAAACATCAATCAATTAGTGAATTAGAGTTTCAAATTCATAATTTTGATACATATACAAAAATCATGTTTTTGATGCCAATTCACAACAATGTATTCTAGCTATATATAAGTTTTGGTTCTCACACCAGTCTAATGGAAATATATAGATATCACACCTTCGAAACACGAATATAAATACTGATAATGCGGCCGCATTACCAAAATTATCTCCGGGCGACTAGAGTGTGATTCCATATCTATCCAGTATATTA
Source organism: Allium sativum (assembly GCA_030737875.1). NCBI lineage: Eukaryota > Viridiplantae > Streptophyta > Magnoliopsida > Asparagales > Amaryllidaceae > Allium > Allium sativum. The sequence continues at coordinate 222,726,889 of CM060923.1, read as the reverse complement.
AAATTTCAAATACACGCGGATCAGACGTATACGCAAAATCTATATATACTGGATTGTCCAACTCAATATAAATAGATAATCAAATACGAATAATTGATTTAAAATTTTTCAAAACAAATTTTGTTTTCATTTTAAAAATTTACTCTTCACACTCGTTCTAGGATACTACTGATCCTATCTCTAACGAGTCATCCCATTGGATATTGCTAATCCAATATCTGATGAATTCTTTCGTATGGTTCTAATGTGTCTTGTTCTCTGAGCTTTGTAAACCAAAGCTCTGATACCAACTGTGAAGACCCGTAACTTCCCCGTAAAGGAAAGCGTCGGATAGTTCGAGAACAAACCACAACAGAACGCATACAGAAGAACATTTCATTGTATATTACAACAATGCATCAGATTACAAGAATATACAGAGTATAAATGAATATTACACAGAAATACCAGAGATTTAAATTACATTTAAATACATAGCAGCGGAAAATAATACAATACACAACTAGAAGAGATATACGGATACAAAGCTTTCCGGATATCGTTCCAGCTGTAAACCAGGACCCTGTGAATATAAATCTGCAAAACCAAAACTACTAGCTGCCCGTGTCGAAATAGGGGCACCCAGAGTTTAGGTTAAAACAATAAACTCCAGGTCAGTCATGTGACTGGTGTGAGAACTAAAACAGTTAATCTTTATTTTAAAGTTAGGTAAATCAAGGGACCACGCCGCATAACACGGAACGGGTTTCCTCCCAAGAATACCAGTGCATAAAACAAACAGCGCAATGCTAAATAAAGAAAAATGAAGCTGTTATAAGACCCAGGTCCTATCACACAATGCAACGCAAGCCGGGGGATAGGGTTTTCCCTTATAACAGCCAAAGAATGCTTGATACGTTTAAAACAAATCATTTGATACTATTATAAGTGCATAGTGCATAAAACACTTCAAATCATAAGTATCAATCATAGGCGGCATGGGTACCATATATCATGTCGCCATATATAGGTTTACAAATAAAACCGCAAATGTCACGTATTTGGAAATTGGATTTCCGTCTATGAACCGAGGCAAAAGATAGTCCTCAACCGATTCGAGACGCTCTAGCCCGTGTCTCAGGATCAGAGCTCGAGTGACCCTTGGATCGTCAGGGTCGGTCCACCGATGTGGATTAAAATGCCTGAACACTGCGTTTCCCCACCCTTTGGGGTGTCAATGAGCCAACAAATGACTCCATCGGTTCGAGAACGACCGATCAATCCGAGGCGCCTCGCAACAGCAACAACCACATAAGTCAAACTCGTCAGGGCGTGTAAAACCACTGACGCCACTTTTTAGCTAGAAGAAAACGCATGCCCTCCCTGAGGTCCGTCTCCCGTTTTTGGTTCATACCGGGTGTGAAACACGCGAGGTAACCGTTACACAAAGCTACGCCACAAAGGCCGTGCTTTGATCATCACCACAAGACTTTGCTTTTCAACAGAAGCCTTGATCATTTGCATCTTAGCATGCCACACAGGCAAACCATCCTATGCAACCGATATCAGTCACACAGAATGAAATCCGATGTCAGACACACAGTCCATTTACAAGTCCGTCCTGGGTCTGAACGAAACCGGAGGCACCTAGTACCCCGCATATCCATCGATCTCCAAGTACGTCTGGACGATCACTAACTGTTTCCATCTTCTTGGGTGTACAGCCCAATCAAGATCATCAGTAATTACCCAAACGACGTGAAGACTTCCGGTCTTCGACTTATCGTCGTATCAGTTATTCAGAATGGGATAAACCCGGTCTTTCCGAATAACTCGCGTATATATTATAAAAGTGTTACACAAACACAACATACGCCTCATTCCAATTCATTAGTCACTAACCGTAAATTAATCAAGAGAATAATTCCCCAAATATTAACCCCGAAGGCCGAAACCAACATCAGATCAATATCCAGAAAACCATTCTGCTTAGCTAACCGACAGTTAGTTTCTAAATTTCACATTCATAGGGAAAGGTTCCCATTAATTTTATCCAAGATAAATTTCTTGAATTTATTCTTTAATCTGATCTTTTGAATATCAATTCAAAACTAGTCGGAATTAGCGAACCTTACCGAAGTAATCATTGGTTTTAATTTCCCAATCCCAACCTATTCATCCCATGAAGTAAAAACTGGTAATACTTCATATCTAACACCACGGTGTTATCGGTAAATTCAATTACCATTTCACGTTCAAATCTAATTAAAGATTTAACTAACGTCTGGAGTAAAACTGGCGATACTCCATTTCGACTTTTACAATCTAATTAAAGATTCATTAAAACTCCACTTAGTTTTAATCTTCGACTGGGTTAAAGAATCAGTGTCATTTAAAACACGGTTCACGATAAACCCAAAATCACATTCCATTAATTATCGGGTTAAAGAACGAGTGTTATTTAAAACACTGTTCACGATAAACCCAAAAATCAATTCAATTCCAATTAAATATCATTTAATTGGTACACTTCATTAAATCTAAATAAAAAGATTTAATCTTTTCTCAACTGGGTTCAAGAACAGTGTTAGTGAAGACACCATTCACGACAAACCCAAATCACATTTGATATTCAATATAAGGCTCTGAATAGAAAATATATCGGCTTATATTCAATATCAAATTCTACGATTAACAAATGTCGTATTGGAAATAACGATATATATATATATCTTTCAAATTTCCATAACAACACCTGTATAATCACGAATTCCAACATCGAAATATTCCGAAGACAATTTCGATTCAATTCCACTCCAATGCAATCATTGGATATTTTGGTTATTTTTAAAACCCTTTTCGAATTCAATTTATTTATTTAAAAATAAATAGAATTATACTTCTAGTTCAAAACTAGTTCAATTCGATAAAAATCTATTTTTATCTTTTCAAATATGGAGTTTTTCATCCCAATTCTTCCCATGTCATTTCTTATGATTTTACACAAATTATTACTATTTTTAATAATTTTATCAAGGCCCGTATAGTCGATTTCCAACAATGGCCATCGAACTGCACTTACAGCGACCTTTTTCGAATTTGATTTGGACGTATCTCCAAATCCAACCGTTAGATTTCAAATTTCTAATGTTCGTTAGAAAGCTCTTTTCGATACGAACCCAACGGTTCCGGTTTTAGGAGAATCCGACGGTCGGATCTCCCGTAATGTCCGTTTGAAATAAATGGTCGAAATTCGCGAACTGCCGCGGCGCGGCGCGTTCTATTCAGGCCATTATATTATATATATAATATATATAATATATATTTCGTCGATTTCTATTTAAAACGAATTATAGAAAAAGTTTTAAATTCGTTTCAAAAGCAATTTCAACTTCCTTTTCAATTCAAATCAAAATTGAATTCTCCTTTATAAATTCGCTTTAAAATTCATTTCTATTCAATTCAAATTTCAATTCAATTTGAATTCATTTCAATTTACTTTCGATTCAATTTGAATTCGTTTTCAATTCAATTCATATCGAAATCGTTTTCAATTCAATTCATTTCGAAATCGTTTTCAATTCAATTCATTTCGAAATCGTTTTATATTCAATTCATTTCGAAATCGTTTTCAATTCAATTCATTTCGAAATCGTTTTCAATTCAATTCATTTCGAAATCGTTTTATATTCAATTCATTTCGAAATCGTTTTCAATTCAATTCATTTCGAAATCGTTTTCAATTCAATTCATTTCGAAATCGTTTTCAATTCAATTCATTTCGAAATCGTTTTCAATTCAATTCATTTCGAAATCGTTTTCAATTCAATTCATTTCGAAATCGTTTTCAATTCAATTCATTTCGAAATCGTTTTAAAATCGATATAAATATCGTTCACGTCAAAATGGCGTCAATCTAATCAACACGGCTTCATAAATTTCTATTTTCAAATATTCTATTTCAAATATTGCTTTTTCAAAATAGTTGTTATTATCAAAATATTTCGTTCAACACATGACCAATCTCAATGGATGAGTACTGTCAACACATGAACTTTTATTTTATATCGATAAAGATGTAATTTTTAATATTAAAATATTTCGTTCAACACATGACCAATCTCAATGGATGAGTACTGTCAACACATGAACTTTTATTTTATATCGATAAAGATGTAATTTTTAATATTAAAATATTTCGTTCAACACATGACCAATCTCAATGGATGAGTACTGTCAACACATGAACTTTTATTTTATATTATTCTTTGTTTTTCAAATTGGAATGAGGCCCAATCAATTACCATATAAAATTAATTATATGGATTTTCATACATCACATGTATATCATAGCATTGAAAAATAATCAACCATCAACCAAAGTGCACTACACTGTATAAGCATCAAATATAGATATTCAACGCTTATAACAGCCTGTCAATCAATCGATCGACATATTTAATCAATCAGGATGAGTGAACTTCAAATTCCATCCCAACACCCGTGCGGGGTTTTCAAACAATCAAACACCTATCTTATTTGTGCTGTTGGGCGATGTGTAAAATTTATCGTCCCAATCAATGTCCTTCAAATAGGTGTACATAAACAAACCGTTCGGTTTATAAATGAATATTTTATTTTATTCACTTCACGTTAAAAATTATATTTTTAACGATAAAACATTTTATTCCAACTTATGAATTTCTATTCAATTCATTTATTCAATAAAATGATATTTTTATTTTTCTAACATATTTTAGAAAATTTCGGCGGCATAACGGCACGATACTAGAAACGGGACAAGGCCTAGCCTTATCCCCGGTCTAGTGAAGGCCCACGCCATTCACACATCAATCAAATCAATTTCATTTTGTAAACCACAAAATTTGGAGTAAGAGTCTAACCTAGCCTTACTCCTTCGCCTTATAACGGCGCACGTCTAATCCTAACCAATTTATCGATTCGATTTTTCACACCACAAACCACATTCAAACCAATATCGCAATCAATCAACAAACAGCCAAACAAACAAGTCCATGGTCTGTGGACGATTGTGTCGGGTGCTACTAAGCACCGTCTGCATCCTAGTATATATATATATCTAGAAAAAGAAATTGAAAGGTGAGAAATTCTCACAGAAAGCTATCCAATCATCTTGACTCTCCTTTTGCAGAAGTCTTCGTCGTTATCGCCTTTTGTTGCTTTCGTTGCCCGTATTCACTACATATATAAAAATCATATTTTTATTTCGATGTTCAATATATAAAAATCATATTTTTATTTCGATGTTCAATATATAAAAATCATATTTTTATTTCGATGTTCAATATATAAAAAATCTAATTTTTATTTTGCTATTCCATATCTAAAAATCGAATTTTTACTTCGCTATTCAATATCTAAAAATCGAATTTTTACTTCGCTATTCAATATATAAAAATCGAATTTTTACTTCGCTATTCAATATATAAAAATCGAATTTTTACTTCGCTATTCAATATATAAAAATCGAATTTTTACTTCGCTATTCAATATATAAAAATCGAATTTTTACTTCGCTATTCAATATATAAAAATCCTATTTTTCTATCGACTTTCAATACATAAAAATCAAAATCAGTTTTTACTCTTCTTTTTTTTTTTTTTGAAAAAAAAACAGTTTTTATCTTTTTGAAAAAAAAAACAGTTTTTATCTTTATAGAAATTCGGTTTTATCTTTACAAAAATTCAGTTTTAATGCTTTTTAAAATCAGTTTTAATCCTCATTAAAATTTCAGTTTAACCTAATTAAACTTCAGTTTTTAAATATCCTATTAAATCAATTTTAATTTTCTTATTAAAATCAGTTTTAAACCTAAAATCGAAATTAAAATAAAAATAAAATACATTAAAATACTTACAGTATTTTGAAGAGGGGGGGGGCGCTGCGCATTGCGGTTGAGGCTAGGGTTTGGCAGGGGGTGTTGTGGCGTCGACTTGGGCTGGGGAGGAAGGGGTTTGGTCGGAGTTTGCAAGTCGGAGGGGGGGGTTACGCCGGAGGCCGGCGCCTGCTAGTGGCGAAGGCGGCGGACAAGATCGAAGGGGGGGGCTCCGTCGCTGTTCGGTTTCCTCTCTTTTTTTTTTTTTCTTTCTGTAATGAAATCGGGTATGGGGAGAAAAAGGGGGGCCAGAGTTAAAAGGGGGAAAGGAGTTTTTTTTTTTATTATTATTTATTTAATTCAAAATAAAGTTGACTTTCACATACAACCTCTAAACGAGGTCCACCGCCTGTCGCCCATAGCGTTTCACCCCTATTCCGAACACAATGGGATATGTACCGCAAGCTGAATCGACCGTTTCGATCAGTTTCCGTTAAATTTACATTTAAATCACTATATTGAATTTTAAACGTACATTTCAAATTACCGGGGTCACATTCTAACTCTAAAAATTCCCGAAAAATATTTTCTAGCTTCGTATTTACGATACGGTCCTAACAAAACTAGTTTCGTCGAATTCTGAGACCGTTAGAAAAATGGCCAATTTCCAGTCGATTAAAATCAACTGAAATGGTCAAAACACGTTTTCCTTTGCCACGCTCACATATTGATTCGAAAAATTATGAAATTTGGAATCTAGCAATAACTTAACATCACGGACCCAACAAAAGTGGTTTCGTCGAAATCCGAGGTCGTTTGCAAAATGTCCATTTTTAAGGGCCTTATATATATAAAAATATATATAAATTCCACAGCGACTATTTCTAATTTTAAACTGGACATATCTTATCATTTCTAAAATGAAAACTCAGTTTGTTAACTTCGTTACAAGGATATAGTTATACAGATTCAAATATTTCTTGTTTCGTTCAATTCTGACTTATATTGAATTCTGTATATTCATTTGAAATTAGAAATCGAATTTTCGAACTACCGCGCCATTTTCAATTCCTTTTATAATTATTATATATTCTAACGACGACGTGTATAATATATACGTTCTAATTATATTCAAAATAAATTTCTCGTCGATATTATTTAAAATAATCCATTTTAAATAATCAAAATTCGCTAAAATTGCCAAAATAAAAATTTTAAACTGGCCCATATTTTCGGGTTGTTACAGCGGGCATAGCCTAAACATCTTCCACCACATAGGGTACTGCCAGGAGCACCTTACGTATCTTAGGAAGCCGCGTGCATCCCCTTCCAGTCCTTCGAAGCCGACAGAATAATCAGATGAACATGCGCTCCCCTCGTTCCTCATGACACCATGATGATCTACCCCGTTGGGTTATTCACCCTCAAACGTGTGGACTGGTCCAAGCGCCTTTTTTTAATATGTTATTAGACCCTATGTCTAAACATTCTTTAATGCGCTTGCTTTATCTCATCAGGTTTCCATTTAACTTTGTTATTCCCATTCACATTGACTTCTTATTCAAGTTACCAAGTTCCTCTTGTTTATTAATTTCGGTCTTATAACTTAACCCATTTAAGCCTATTAATAAGCCCACAACATGTTATTCGCTAGATTGTGATCCAAGGTTTGTAATCCACAATCCCTTTGTATTCTTGTTTGATTTCATAGTAGTTACCATAACATGTTCTACTTAATATGTAATTAAGTATATCTCAATTCACATGTTTTCTGTTTAACATGTCAGTCATTATTTATGATTAAATATAACTTATTTCATTTCATAAGTTTGCCTCATTCTTTCTTATTTAATCATAATTTCATCTTATACTGTCACTACAACTTATCGTTGTTTACTTATTAACTTAGTTCTCTTAACTAAGGTTTACTAATAAGTTCCCTTTTCATAAATATAACTTATGTTGTCCTTATCAGCATATCTCATATTCTCGTTCTCACATATAACTTAATTTACAATTAAGTACAACTTATATTATTACATAAGTTATTCCAATTTCCTTATTGTTTATTATAACCTAAGTCATAATCCCCACTTGTCCCTAGGAAAAGCCTACCTATTATATAACATTCTCATTAATGTAATGTATTTATAATAGGTTATTATCATTCCCTGTTCATTCCAATCCTTTTACTGTTGTAACTTTCAGTCAATTCCATTCATTTCAATTAATTACAATCAATGCCATTTATTTATATCCTTATATGTATACATATATATATATATATATATATATGTATTCTTACGTACTAGACCTCTCACATTAAGCCTACCACTTGTGGATGCTGGATTTGCCAGGCGGTTCCGGGCAGACTTCTTCCACAAGTTGGCTTAACCTCGTGTCTTAGCACCGTTACATGTTTTATTTACGCACTAGACCTCTCACATTAAATTAAAAACTTGTGGACGCTGGATTTAACGGGCGGTTCCGGACAGACTTCTACCACAAGTTGAACTTAACCTCGTGTCTACGTGTGTTACAGTTTTCTATTTTCTGTAAATTTAGGCATACGATTCTTTTCAAATCTCTACTGTAATCTATTTTACATGTCATCATAATAAGACCATTTTATGTCGCATGTTCTTTCTAACATGTAATCATTTAATCATGTAATTGTTCAAATCTAACAAGTAACATGCCATTTTCTCAATTCTACAGCTATTAATTCAAGTACATAATATGTCATAAGTGAATCATGTAATTACAACAGTAATCGTTGCACATATTTTAACAAGTTTGCATTTCAACAGATGAACATTTCAGCGTATTAAACGTTTCAACATATGAATCTTCCAACATATTAATATTGTAAAAAATTAATATTTCAACATGTCGTATTAGCATTTCATCACTTTACATTGCATAATAACGGAGAATGTTAAACGATAATATATCATTATCAAAAATGATATAACTTAAATCCACTCATCTAAATTGCTTTCCAATTCCTGAACCTATTCCAGATCTAGCATTCCATGGTGTTCCCTAACAGGATTTAGAACCTAATAACCATGGATCTACAATTCTTACTAAAAGAAAAAGGAAAGAAAGAGGAAGAAAATTAAATAGATCAAATCTAAGAATTTACCTTACGTCGCATATGATTCTGAACGTCTTCTTATTAATTTTCATTCTTTTCCTCCAGATCTTGATTCAGAATTTTCCTAAACTAATTATCTTATTTTTCTGAAGAGATTTGAGGAGGAGGAAGAATGGTAGAGCTTAGATGTTGTCTCAGAGAATGTGAGATTTAGGCTAGGCTTTGCTAGCCTATTTATAGGTGTTCAGGATCTTATCGTACACGCAGCGTTGAGTCAGCATTGAGCCTAGTTAAGAAAAAAGTCCAAATACGCTAATGAATCTGCCCGGATCTGGGGGGTGTCGACCCCAGTGTCGACTACAGGGGTGTCGACCCCTTACAGGGGTGTCGACCTCGGTGTCGACCCCCCTACAGGGTCGACGGGGTGTCGACCGCGGTGTCGACCCACCCTAACGGGGTGTCGACCTCGGTGTCGACCCCCCTACAGGGTGTTGACCCCCCTATAGGGTGTTGACCCCCCTACAGGGGTGTCGACCCCCCTATGGGTCCCACGAGCTGTTTTGGCGTAGAAATTTGATTTTTGAATGCTTGAATTTCTGGAATTTATTTATCTGTTATATTCACATGTAATCTTCTTATGCGTACACAAATTTTCTAATGACCATTTTACACGTATATATATACGAACGACTTTTATTTTGATTTCAAAATTCAAACGGTATTGCACCGTTTTTTAATTCTTGCCATATTTCATTGATTGTAGCCTTATCTTGAACTTTACCTCTTGTATATTTTTTTTTTGCACACACATATATATATATACACACATTCTCATATATATACATATATTTTCTTTACTTCCTTATATGTATATTTTTCCTTATATGTGTGTTTATACATATTTCCTCTCATGAACATGTGTTATTTCAGTCGTTCCCTTAAAACAAAAATATGACGGCGGCGGGGATCGAACTCCGTACCTCTTGTATTCAAGTCACATGCTCTAACCAATTGGACTACTAGGGTTATTATTAATAAGGCTTAGAAGAATGGTAATTATTGTTCTCTTCTTATTCTTCTTTTTCATGTTTGTTACAATATTTCATTGCATGAATCTTTTTCCTTTATTTCTCTTTTATTATTAATGTACAATATTTGTAAATCAGTGCATGCAACATATTTACACTACATGCAACAAATCCTTTCTTTCTTTTAATGCATGCATTACATTTTTATTTACATTAATCTTTTCTTCTTTTTCAGTGCATGTAGTTATTACAGGCAATCACATATTATCTTTATTTTATTCTTCAGATATATATTTATGTATATGCATATATATACACATATGCATTATTTAATTATTAAATTGTCATAAAATGCGGGGTGTTACAAAATCTGAATTCTTATCTAAATTCGGGAATTAAGTATATATACACACACACACATGTGAGTGTGTGTGTGTGTGTGTGTGAGAGAGAGAGAGAATCTAAATCTGAATCTTATAGGAGAATTTGGAGTATGTTGATTCAAAAGGCTTAATCCAGATTTGATATATTCTACATTGAATTCACTGTTCTTCTTTTCCCATTTACGTGAGTGGAAATTATATGAGTTTTCTATTTTCTGTATTATGTAGTGTAGATTTGGATTGTTATGCCTAAAGGGTTTTGGATTTTCACAAAAACAAAATGTAAACAAATCCTCCAAATCTCTTGTAATTTGCGGAAATGGTCAATCATGTGATGTAAATTAGGTTTTGGTTGTTGATGTAATAAAAGATAGGCTTTTCATGGTGTACAATATTTGATAAAGATCTGATTGACTTTGTTGTAAAATTATAAATTTTGTATGTGTGTGCAAAGGAGGTTTAAGCATCTATTTTTAAAATAGATATTGAATAACTTCGAGTGATCTACAATCAATACATTCACATCTGATTCATATTCCATTCAAATTGAGTTTAATCAATTTATTCCTTTCGATCCATTTAACTTGATTAAGTTAAATTTTAATTCCAGAATTCAAATCTCTGGGTTTTGATTTCAAATCCTTCTGAAATCACTTAAATATATACATATATATATATTTATTTATTTCAAATTCAAAACATTTAAATTTTCCAACTAAACTTGTTTTCTTTCAAACACATTTCCATCAAAACTTTTCTAAGGTTGCAATCCATCACTTAGAAACTCGAAAATGAACACTGATGATGTTGCAGTCATCATCAGAATTATTTTCCAGCCACTGAAGTGAGTTCAGTGCTTTCCCACTTTCAAAATCCACTCAAAATGATTTTGATTCAAAAATCCTTCAAATACAAAGCTATATTCTATTAATATACTTTGGAAAATATTTTCCCACTTCCCAGGATTTAAAATTTCAAATTCTGGTTTGAATTCAATTTTAATTCATCTCATTTGTATATTTCATTCATGTACAAATTTTATTTTGGTTATATATAACCATTCCAATTTTTATAATCTAATTTGATTATAATATTAACATCTGACACATCCACATATTATAATAATTTAAGAAAATTATTCTTTTCCTATCAAAATAGAATTTTGGATAAAATTATTTCATCTACCCATTTAAAACAATATCGTGTCGAATTCTCTGTTCAAGTGTTTATAAATTTTCCTATCGACCTCGTGGCATCCCACGATTCGATCAGAATTCATAAACCACACAACAGACAAGCCAACATAATATAAATCAAAATTTATATCAATTAACAAATACGCTCTCTGGTATATATATACACTCAACTCATTCTAGGGTACTACTGACCCTATCTCTAATGAGCACAATTCCACAAAGCCTAGGTATTCGCTCAACCTAAGCTATGATACCAACTGCAACAGCCCATAAATCCATAATATCAGAGTTGACTACATACATCATACATCCAACCCAAATATCACGAAAATACGAATCATTTTTTTTAGAAGGAAAAGGTAGAAGAAGAACAGAAATAACATCACAGAATCTCACATCGTAGAGGAACAAAATATAATATATCATAACTTTTGAAATACAAAATTTCAACTGTATAACATACACTTATCAAAGTATCACTATCAGAGTACAAATTACAACACAGCGGAATTAACAATAACTAGATAATGTTGAAGCCTCCTGCTTCAAGCTCCTTAGATAAATCTGTAAAATCCTGAACTACTTGACTGCCCGTACAAATTTAGGCACCCAAGAGTTTAGGTAGAACAAAACAAAATAAACTCCGGGTCAGTCATGGGACTGGTATGAGTAAACAGTTTAAAACAGCTTGAACAAGTAAACGATATCTCATAAGACCACGCCGTATAACGGAACAGGTTTTTCCCTTATGAGAATCCAAAATATCTTTATATCAAAACCTTTTGATTTTATAATAATGCCTATCAATCACAATATAATAATCATCTAGCAGAAACGCTTTCATCTCACGTTCCACATATATAGTATACAATCAAAACCACAAGCACGTATTGGGTAATGGATTTCCAACTATGACAAGGTATGGAACCACCTTCCGCTGGTGTATCTCTAGAGGAGAATACACCGAGTTCAACAAGAACGTCTTGCAACTCAGCCACACATGACCGACCACTCATTTCTCTTGAGTGTATCGAATGTACATCACCAACGGTTGAGATCAGCAACCGTTTCCCGATAAGGGACAGCACTGATATAGATTAAAGAAGAAAATGAATATTCTCTAGATAGGTGATAATACACCCTAATGGGAGCTAACCACATAGCCATGCTGTCTGCCCGATTTTTGTCATTTCCCGGTTGTTGAGGCCAGAGGCAACGATTACTTTCCATTCATTGATAACACGATCACTTTGAATGCCACATTATCAGATCCGTTAATCACTAATTGTTTGCACAAATATTCTGGATGTTATGCTAAGGGAAGAAATCCGTTGCAACCATATATATTTATACAGACCAACCCATTTGATCATTGGAAATACTCTGTCAGACACTCGTCGATATACATTCGCTCTGGGACTGAACGAAACCGAAGGCACTATTCAGTACATCCTTCCTAGGCAATCTCTTCCTAGGACTTATACAACAACCCTTGCACTTTACTCCATCTTCAATATATTCAGCATACTTGGTTTGCAACGCTTATGCCAATACGGAGTGGTTCTTCGGATAATAATCCAACCGGTCTCTCCATAATAACAACGTTAAAATGGTCAAAACTTCGATAGTCTGTGATTTAACTATCGAATAAAAACAAGTGTTTATTCAACATATCAAACAAATCACTGGGCTCTTTAATTAATATTTCATTAATTAAATCTCTTATCCATTTCCTTACCAATATTTGTTAACCAAATATTTCCGATAATCATCTTGGCCTTTTATGTTAATCGGAAAACATTTCCATATATCGTCTTCTTTTATTTTCTGTACTTAGAAAATATCTTCTATTTAAAATTGGAAAATATTTCAATTACTTATCTCTTTTCCGACTCGTTTATTTTTATACTTAGGAAATATTTATTACTATATTTCCAAAATTCCACTTATCTGGGTTAAAACGAATGTTATGTAAAACATCGTTACAACAACCCAAAATACTTCATTCGACTAAATCTCTTTTAAACATTTCTCTTCGAGATTGGATCTTGCTATTTCTCAGGTAATAATGAAATCAATCAGGTTGGGGTATAATTACCTCACAGACCTTGACTGAAAATATTATTAACTTCAAAACAGACAAGACCGCTAACTCGAATATCAACACAATAAAACCAATTTCCCATTTCTAAAACACGTATACGCTTCTCTTTCTATTTTTACCAGATTTAATTTTAGATTTCCTTTTTGTTTATAACATTCTATTTTTAAGTTTGTTTCCTTATCGAATTCTATATATATCGATACATTGATTTCTAACTATCAAATTTTCTTAAAAATATTCTAACTCTTTAATTTCCCGAAAAAATTCGCCACAAACCGGGAGCATCGGGAAAATCTCCAAACCGCCACACAAGCCTCTCTATTCAATAAGAAAATCAAAAAGCCAAGCGGCTAGCCGATACGGCGCATAAAATCTCATATACGAATTAAATACATACCTTTTTGTCGAGCACTCTATTTATTTCACTTCTATACTTCATTCCAAACCTGTCTAATGTATATCCATACATTTCTAATTCATTTCAACTTAATACACTCGTTTATCTCAATTCGTTAGTTAGTTTGTTAATTAACTCCTTTCCTACCTTCACATGTATATTTGACATGTTCAAATATATTTTAATCTACTCATGAACCAATCTAATTCTGTTTTCAACTCGAGTTATATATTCGATTTCGAATATAAATTCTCAATCTCTTTCACTTATCCAAAAACCCAATTTCGATTCAAACCTCGATTAACTATTTATTCTTCAAACTAGATAAACCTATTTAATAATTAAAAATCTAATTTTTGTTTCAAAAATCATTTCACTTACTTCACTGGAGTTCAAATTTATTTTGTATCTCCGGTCTGGATTTTTCTAATGCCAATTCAGATTTTATTCATTAAAACCCTTTTATTTATTTAAATAAACCGTTATCGTTTTTAAAACGATTATGGCGCTGTTTTTCTGAAAACTTGATTTGGACATAACTCAAAATCTATACGACGAAATCCAGGTTTTTCTCTTTCATTAGAAAACTATTATTCAACTGGTCCTGTCGGTTCTTGTTTCAAAGAATTCTGACTTAATTTGAGTTCTATATACTCAATTGAAGTTCGAATCGCCAATTACGAACTGCCACGCCGCGGTGAGTTCGTTTAGTTATATATATATATAACTTTTAAAATTTGTTTAAAATAAAATCAACTCCATTCTGGTATATTTTTAATATATATCAAATCCATATTTCCAATTCAACATAATATTTCCAATCTTCTAAAATTGTTGATTTTCCCTAACTCGGAAATAAATTTATTTGTACTTCGATCTTCTATATTCAAGTTTATTTGAATTTCCTATATTCAAATTCCATTTCAATTCCACTTCAATTCTATTTGAATTCTATATTCAAATTTCCTTTTTTCAACTCCCATTTGAATTTCTATATTCAATTTCTATATTTGAATTTCCTTTATTCAATTCCCATATTTGAATTTCCTTTATTCAATTTCTATATTTGAGTTTCCTTTATTCAATTTAACTTCTATTTAAATAAATTCGAATTAATCGAATTCAAATCATAAACCCTTATCGATTTATTTTAGTTCAATTTATATTTTGAACATCAGAATAAATTCCATCGTTTATTTCTTTAAAACGATTTCCCCATTTCTACCTTTAAATTCACATTTGAATTTAAATATTCAAATTATCTAATGATAATTTTTCCACTTTATTTATAAACACAGTTTATAAATTCATTTCAATTCTCTGCATTATTTAATTTATAAACAACTTTTGTAATTTCACCTCAAATCTCGTATTATAAATTTATAACGAACGTTTATAAATTCAATTCATTTCCAACATTACAAATTTATAAACAAGTTTATAAATTCAATTCAATTCAAATATTACAAATTTATAAACAAGTTTATAAATTCAATACTTGTTTTATATATTCTCAACAAGTTAATATTTTCTATAGTTCGTTAAAAATTCAAATTCTATTTATAAAAATAGAATTCCCTTTTTAAATCTCAAATATTCCTTTTCGATATTTTTATAAATCAATATTCAAGCCCCAGTGATATTTAAACACCCCAAAACAATCAATTATCAATCACGGGATTTCTAACACATCATATATGATAATATATATGAAACAAACAGATAATAATATTTTTGAGGAATCCAGTTGGATCCCTCCAACCTGTTTTCCTGCACCCACAGACGTTAGCACATAAATAATACCCATCCTGCTTCGAGGCAGGATATCGCGGTATGAAAGTCATCCACTAATATATATTTGTGGGGCGCATAGGGAAATCATCCGCTATGAAATTGCGGGCATCCGCTAATGAGACTGCGGGAATCAATCCAACCATCAACCCAATATATATAATAGTCAACCCTAAATAACTAATATATTTAAATCAACCAAACAGCATTCAAACAAGCAACAACAATTATTTTTAATGAATAAAAATAATTCTAAATAAAGAGCTGAGTGAGATTTACTCACCATGCTTTCCTATTTGCAATCCATTCCTGTTTTTAAATTAAACTGAACCACTTCTAGCTCGGATATCTTACTGCTACAGACTAACCCGGCTTGTTTTCAAGATTTCTGACCCTTGAATAAATTAAATATACATTGTTTAATCAACAATATTTTTATTTATTTATTTAATGATCAAAAATAAAGATCTAACCTTTATTTAATTTTATACTCAAGCGATTAGTTTATAAATTTATTTTCCTTTATTAATTTCATGATCAAATATATATATACACTAAATTTTGTAACTACCAAATTTGATTATTAATAGTCATGAACAAATAAATTATTTTAAGTAAATAATATACCTTAATACCTTGTAAAAATCCATCTTCTTTTCTGAAACAATTTCGGAAACTATCTACCATATTCTCATTCAGCTTGACCTCGTTGTTTCCCCCAGGACAATATACAAGCACGCACCCTGTACTGCCATTTTCTTCCTTCATTGTTGAACCAAATTTTCCACTCTAGTACATCACTTCGTCGAATTCAGTGCATCACACTCCATTTCACCCATTCTCGCACCCCCCTAGATCATCACGTTCAACAATAAACAGCTCTGATCTCCTTCACGACTTCAGTTCCCCTTCTCAACTTTACCATCAACGTTGATTTGATCGTTGGTTGTCAGTACGACATCTGCACTGTCACCAGATAATCCCGGCGGCCTCCTTTCTGAACGTGAGCTATTGCTCAACCCTACAAACCCGACGCCGCCCACTTCTCAACTTAACTCCAACGCCAACGACGGTTATCCATTGCCCTATATCCCCTTTTCCTCGAAGTCGAGATCCTACCTACGCTAACGCTTCTCCAGGATTAAATCGAGCTTCGGAGCCTTGGTGATTTGATCGCGACTTTAACCCTGGCGTCGACCCCACGCCTCGTCATCGCGATGCAACCCTAATCCGTGCTGACCCAATTCAATTTGTTTGAAAGTCACTCCTCATCATCTTCGGTCTGCTACAAAACACAGTGTTTTCCCCTTTTGATTTTGTTTGTACTGAAGAAAATTCGATTTCGATGTTATCAACAAGTAAAGAAGGTGTAAAGACCCGTAACTTCCCCGTAAAGGAAAGCGTCGGATAGTTCGAGAACAAGCCACAACAGAGCGCATATAAAAGAACATTTCATTGTATATTACAACAATGCATCAGATTACAAGAATATACAGAGTATAAATGAATATTACACAGAAATATCAGAGATTTAAATTACATTTAAATACCTAGCAGCGGAAAGTAATACAATACACAACTAGAAGAGATATACGGATACAAAGCTTTCCGGATATCGTTCCAGCTGTAAACCAGGATCCTGTGAATATAAATCTGCAAAAACCAAAACTACTAGCTGCCCGTGTCAAAATAAGGGCACCCAGAGTTTAGGTTAAAACAATAAACTCCAGGTCAGTCATGTGACTGGTGTGAGAACTAAAACAGTTATTAATCTTTATTTTAAAGTTAGGTAAATCAAGGGACCACGCCGTATAACACGGAACGAGTTTCCTCCCAAGAATACCAGTGCATATAACAAACAGCGCAATGCTAAACAAAGAAAAATGAAGCTGTTATAAGACCCAGGTCCCATCACACAATGCAACGCAAGCCGGAGGATAGGGTTTTTACCTTATAACAGCCAAAGCATGCTTGATACGTTTAAAACACATCATTTGATACTATTATAAGTGCATAGTGTATAAAACAACTTCAAATCATAAGTATCAATCATAGGCGACATGAGCGTCCCATGCCACTATGTCGCCATATATAGGTTTACAAATAAAACCGCAAATGTCACGTATTTGGAAATTGGATTTCCGTCTATGAACCGAGGCCAGGGATCGTCCTCTACCGATTCGAGACGCTCTAGCCCGTGTCTCAGGAACAGCCGCAACTGCCCCATGGAGCGACAGGGCCGGTCCACCGATGTGGATTATTATGCCTGAACACTACGTTTCCCCGCCCTTTGGGGCGTAAATGAGCCAACGAATGACTCCATCGGACCCGGATCGTCCGATCAAACCGAGGCGCCTCGCAACAGCAACAACCACACAGGTGAAAAGTATATAAATGTCAGGGCTGGTAGGTCACTGACACCACCCTAGCTAGAAAGAAACGCATGCCCTCCCTGAGGTCCTCTCCCGTTTTTGGTTCACAACCGGGGTGTGAGGCTCGCGAATTCACGTTACACAAAGCTGTGCCACACAGGCTGTGCTTTGATCATCACCACAAGACTTTGCTTTTCAACAGAAGCCTCGATCAATTGCCACTTAGGCATGCCACACAGGCAATTCACTCCATGCGTTTGATATCCATCAATATATAACCCCTGAGCTCGTACGTCTCAGAGAAGGGCGTTAAGCAAGAGAATAAATTCTCCGCCGCCAAACAGATATATATTTAATAGAGATCAATCACACGGACTAAAATCCAATGTCAGACACACAGTCCATTTACAAGTCCGTTCTGGGTCTGAACGAAACCGGAGGCACCTAGTACCCCGCATATCCATCGATCTCCAAGTACGTCTGGACGATCACCAACTGTTTCCATCTTCTTGGGTGTACAGCCCAATCAAGATCATCAGTTATCACCCAACCGACGTGAAGACTTCCGGTCTTCGACCATCGTCTTCATCTTCGACACCACGTCGAATCAGTTATTCAGAATGGGATAAACCCGGTCTTTCTGAATAACTCGCGTATATATTATAAAAGTGTTACACAAACACAACATACGCCTCATTCCAATTCAGAATATTCTTTTATCCAAATATTCCTATACTTTGGGGAAAGTTCCCATTAATTTTATCCAAGACAAATTCTTTAAATTTATCCCTTTAATCTCCTTTGAATATCAATTTAAACTAGTCGGGATTAGCGAACCACACCGAAGTAATCATTTATTTTATTTCCCAATCCCAACCTATTCATCCCATGAAGTAAAACTGGTAATACTTCATATCTAACACCACAGTGTTATTGGTAATTCAATTACCATTTCACGTTCAAATCTAATTAAAGATTTAACTATCGCCTGGAGTAAAACTGGTGATACTCCATTCTCGATTTTTTTCAATCTATTTAAAGATTCATTAAAACTCCACTTAGTTTTAATCGTTAACTGGGTTAAAGAATCAGTGTCATTTAAAAACACAGTTCACGATAAACCCAAAACCACATTCATTAATTATCGGGTTAAAGAACGAGTGTTATTTAAAACACTGTTCACGATAAACCCAAAAATCAATATCAATTCAATTCCAATTAAATATTATTTAATTGGCACACTTCATTAAATCTAAATAAAAAGATTTAATCTTTTCTCAACTGGGTTCAAAAACAGTGTTAGTGAAGACACCATTCACGACAAACCCAAATCACATTCGATATTCAATACAAGGCTCTGAATAGAAAATATATCGGCTTATATTCAATATCGAATTCTACGACTAACAAATGTCGTATTGGAGATAACGATACAAATATATATCTTTCAAATTTCCATAACAACACCTGTAATATCACGAATTCCAACATCGAAATATTCCGAAGACAATTTCGATTCAAATCCACTCCAATGCAATCATTGGAAATTTTGGTTATTTTCAAAACCATTTCAAATTCAATTTATTTATTTAAAAATAAATAGAATTATAATCCTAGTTCAAAACTAGTTTATTTCGATAAAAATCTATTTTTATCTTTTCAAATATGGAGTTTTTCATCCCAAATCTTCACAAATCATTTCTTATGATTTTACACAAATTATTACTATTTTTAATAATTTTATCAAGGCCCGTACAGTCGATTTCCATCAATGGCCATCGAACTGCACTTACAGCGACCTTTTTCAAATTTGATTTGGACATAATTCCAAATCCAACCGTTAGATTTAAATTTCTAACATTCGCTAGAAAGCTCTTTTCGATACGAACCCAACGGTTCCGGTTTTAGGAGAATCCGACGGTCGGATCTCCCGTAACGTCCATTTGAAATCAATGGTCGAAATTCGCGAACTGCCGCGGCGCGGCACGTTCTATTCAGGCCATTATATTATATATATAATATATATAATATATACTTCGTCGATTTCTATTTAAAACGAATTATATAAATAGTTTTAAAATTCGTTTCAAAATCTATTTCAACTTCCATCTCAATTCAAATCAAAATTGAATTCTTCTTTATAAATTCGTTCTAAAATTCAAATCGTTTTCAATTCAATTCATTTCGAAATCGTTTTCAATTCAATTCATTTCGAAATCGTTTTCAATTCAATTCATTTCGAAATCGTTTTCAATTCAATTCATTTCGAAATCGTTTTCAATTCAATTCATTTCGAAATCGTTTAAAATCGATATAAATATCGTTTACGTCAAAATGGCGTCAATCTAATCAACACGGCTTTATATTTTCAAAACTTCTTTATTCTATCCAATAAATGAATATTTATCCCATTCAACACATGAATCTATATTTATTTCAACACACGACTAATCTCAACACATGAGTACTGTCAACACATCACTATTTTTATATTCAACACATGAATTTTCTTTTATAATATTCATTACTTTCCCGATTGGAATGAGGCCCAATCAATCACCATATAACGTTAATTATATGGATTCCATACAACACATGTATATGATAGCAATAATAAACAATCAACCATCAACCAAAGTGCACTACACTGTATAAGCATCAAATATAGATATCTTACGCTTATAACAGCCTGTCAATCAATCGATCGACATATTTAATCAATCAGGATGAGTGAACTTCAAATTTCATCCCAACACCCGTGTGGGGTTTCAAACAATCAAACACAGATTTTTAGTTGTGCAGTTGGGCGATGTGTAAAATTTATCGACCCATTCAATATCAGTCAAATCAGTGTACATAAACAAACCGTCCGGTTTGTAAATGAATATTTTATTTTGTTCACTTCACTATTTCTATATTCACGTTAAAAATTATATTTTTAACGATAAAACATTTTGTTTCAACATATGAATTTCTATTCAATTCATTTATTCAATAAAATGATATTTTTATTTTTCTAACTTATTTTAGAAAATTTCGGCGGCATAACGGCACGATACTAGAAACGGGACGAGGCCTAGCCTTATCCCCGGTCTAGTGAAGGCCCACGCCATTCACACATCAATCAAACCATTCAATTTCACTCAAACAATTCAATTCAATCACATAATCAAACTAATCTATGCAACCAAACAAACAAGTCCATGGTTTGTGGACGATTGTGTCGGGTGCTACTAAGCACCGTCTGCATCCTAGTATATATATATATATATATAACTAGAAAAATAAATTGAAGAGTGAGAAATTCTCACCGATAGCTATCCAATCTTCACCACTAGACTTTGCAGAAGTCTTCGTCGCTTTCGCATTTTCTTCATCTTCGTTGCCCGTATTCTCTACATATGTAAAAATCGAATTTTTACTTCGCTATTCCATATATAAAAATCATATTTTTAGTTCGTTATTCAATATATAAAAATCGAATTTTTAGTTCGTTATTCAATATATAAAAATCGAATTTTTAGTTCGTTATTCAATATATAAAAATCAAATTTTTAGTTCGTAGTTCTATAGATAAAAATCATATTTTTTTTTTCCCAAAGTTCAATATATAAAAATCTAGTCTTCGCCTTATAAAAAATCTAGTCTTCGCCTTATAAAAAATCTAGTCTTTGAAGTTCAAACCTTTTTCTAAAAATCAGTTTTTACTTTTATTTTAAAATCAGTTTTAAAATCCTATAAAATCAGTTTTAACTTCTAAAACAAAATCAGTTTCAACTTAATTAAAATTTCAGTTTTAACCTAATTAAAATTTCAGTTTTAACCTAAGTAAAATTTCAGTTTTAAAGTAAATAAAATAATAAAAAAAACAGTTTTAAAGTAAATAAATAAAAAAAAACAGTTTTAAAGTAAATAAAAAAAACAGTGAACTTACCGAGGGGGGGGCTGATGTCGGGTCGGCGGCACTTCAGGGGGGGCTGTCGGCTTCAGCATCGCGAACGTGGGGGGGGGGGGAGGATGTCGCGTCGGAGGTCGTAAGGGGGGCGCTGGAAAGCTGGGCGTGGTTTTGGGGGTACGGGCTTCAGGGGGTCGCGGTGTTGGATTCAAGAGGAGAGAGGGCGCGTTCGAGCAAAGGAGGGCAGGCCGGAGGAGGAGGAGAAGAAGGGGAGGCGGGGGATTGAAGGTGGGGCGCAATCCCGAGCGGCGGTGGGGGAGGAGCGTGGAATCGCCTGGGGGCTCGACATTTTTTTTTTTTTTATTTCTTTGGTTTTGAATTGGTCAACGGGGGCTGAATAGTTAAGGAGGAGAGAGGAGGGTTTGTTTTTATTTTTATATATTTTTTTCTTTATTTATTTTTTTCGAAAAAGCAACTTTAAAATTCGAACTCGAAATTGGGCCCACCGACTGTCGTCTCTAGCGTTTTACCCCCATTCTGAACACAATGGGATATGTATCGTAAGCTGATTCGATCATTTCGAACAGTTTCCGTTGAATTTACATTTAAATCACTATATTGAATTTTAAACGTACATTTCAAATTACCGGGGTCACATATTAACTTTAAAAATTCTAGAAAAATATTTTCTAGCTTCGTATTGACGGTACGGTCCTACCAAAACTAGTTTCGTCGAATTCTGAGACCGTTTGAAAAATGACCAATTTCCAGTCGACTAAAATCAACTGAAACTGGTCAAACGCGTTTTCCTTTGCCACGCTCACATATCGATTCGAAAAATTATGAAATTTGGAATCTAGCAATAACTTGACACCACGGACCCAACAAAACTGGTTTCGTCGAAATCCGAGGTCATTTGCAAAATGTCCATTTTTAAGGGCCTGAATTCCATAGCGACTATTCAGAATTTTCAACTGGACATATCTTTTGATTCCCGCTACGAACTTTTGATTTTTCGGATTCGTTGGAAAGATATTCACTATTAGATTCCATTATTTTTGGTTTCACTAAAATCCGGATTGTTTTGCACCCGGTACATTCAATTGAAGTTTGAAATCGAATTATCGAACTACCGCGCCATTTTCAATTCTATTTATAATTATATATAATTATTTATATTCTAACGACGACGTATATAATATATACGTTCGAATTATATTCAAAATAAATTTCTCGTCGATATTATTTAAAATAATCTATTTTAAATATCCAAAATTCACTAAAATTGCCAAAATAAAAATTTCAAACTGGCTCGCATTTTACGGGTTGTTACAGAAGGGGGATGGGATTTTATAAGCAAGGTGGATTTGAAAGGAGCGGTTTTTGAGATGAACACCAAGGCTTTATATTTTGTGGTGAGGAAATGAGACAACCAATTCTTTTTGAATGGAGAAGAAACAGCCACCGTTCCTTTTTTGTTTCTGCCTTGTAGCTTTGTTTATGACCACCCAACTAATTTATTTTATTTTAATTAAAAACTGTATCCTTAAAATTTAAATAACTCTTGATCCCGAACTCCTCTCTGAACCCAACAATTGTCAATCCTAGGGTAATACCACTATTCCGGACAAACTGGGACAGGTCACGAAGTCCAATTCGATCATTTGAAGGAGATATTAATTTAAATCAATATAAATTAATTTTAGACAATTTATTCTCCTCGATAATAAATAAATATTATTATCGGTATAAATTCAAATAAAATTTCCTATTAATTATTTGAACAATATTTAATTCGAATTAAATTTTGAATGCAACTAAATTCATTTTCGTATTCTGATAATTTAATATTTTTAATATTAAATCGAAATTGATTACCAAGAATTGATACCTTAATATAAATAATTCATTTATACTATTAACTCAATATTTAAATCCAGATTAAATATTTAAAATTAGTTGACTGAAATCCCGGGTCATTACAAAATTTGTTTGTGTTACAGTATTAATGACTTTTATTAGTATTAATGATACATAAACATGGGGTTGATCCCAACCTATACTAGAAGCCTGAACGGAACCGACCGACATATCCAACATCAACTAGATAGTCGAGTTAATGTGAGGGGTCTAGGTGCCATGGGCTATTATAATTATTACACAAGGACGCGAGGTGAAGCCCAAATTATAGTAGAAGCCTGCCTGGAACCGTACGACAAATCTAGCATCTACAAGTGTCCAGTTTAATGTGAGATGTCTTGTGTGTGTGCATGTGTGTGTGTGTATGTGTGTGTGTGCGCGCACGCGCACACATTTGTGTGTGTGAATTAGGCCTGCCATGAGAGGATATTAATTGGTTGACCTACCTTGTTTGGATATTAAGTGGTTATGACTAGATCCATTCCTAAGGTTCATTCCTTGGTTTAAGACCCAAGTCATGTGATCCACCCTTATAAAGGTCTTAAGTGGTCATCGGGTCCGTCTTTCTCTTATAAGGTAGTAAATGGTATTAATTAAAACGATAGACATATGAGTAAGGTAGTTCTTTGGAAGTCATCCGCTTCTTATCTAAGGGCTATGTGAGGGCATACCTAGGGATGACCAGTATGGAAATTTCTAAGGGACTGCTTGTCTAAGAGAAATATTAAGTGGTAAGGAGTTCACTTGTAATGACTGTAGCACCCCGTGAAACACTTCACGTCCGTAAATGTCACTCACTAAGGGAATGCATTAAGTTTTGTGAAGCGTTATAGGTAAACAGACACAGAATAATTACAAGACAGAGATAAATAAGGCAACAGCGGAAAATTTTAAACTTTTATTTCAAACACAAGTCATCATACCGTGGTCCACAATTTCATAAGTCACAAAAACCATTACAATAAAAATACTTCTGTCTTGCACAATCAGAGTACATAAGTAAATAAAAAGCATCATTCCCCCAATAAAAAGAGTTAAGCCATAGTAGAGTCAAGAACTTGAGCCATACTTCAGAAATAGCTCCAAGAAAGATGATATCTAATTCCGGATTAAGTCTGAGTGTTTCCTCCCTGAGAACCTGGGGGGAACGGAAGAAAGAAGGAGAAACAACAGGGTCAGACATAAAGTCTGGCGAGTCTAGTTACTTTTAGCCAGTAGATAATTAAAACCAACATGATAGGTATATAAAGTGGATAAGAGAGAGAGAGAGATCGATACATAAATGGCAGGTGTGACTAGGTAAGCAAGTTAAGGTATATGTGCCTCACAATGATTACTCTGCATTATTACTTGTATAACTGAAATGAAATGATCCCTTCCATTATAAGCTGGTAGGTTTAGGTCATACGTCCAAGTATACCCTAACCACTACCCTAATCGATCGGCTCCCTACCTTGTAGATATCTTGTGCTGGCCCCCACAGTAGGAGGTATCACTTCCTAAAGTGGAAACCTATAGTGTGCACAATCATATCTACTAGTGTCACAGTCGTCTTAGCCCCCTCTACCCGGCCCATGCACGCACATGTCCCCGGTAGGTTTGCGCCGCCCACACCATCCGCCTCGTTTGGATCTCTTACAATCAATCAGTAAGCGTGCCCCTTCTCCGCCTAGTACGGAGGTCTTTACTTGATACTAACTTCGGGTTACTGACTGAAATGGGCCCCTCCCAATATGATACAAGCTCTCCCCCTTGTCTTGTATCCCCACTAGGTTTTCTACTGACTATGAATACCCTGAGGTGTCTTTAACTACATAGCCCTATACTAGTTATACTTACCCTAAAGGGTGTCTTTAATTACATAACTTTATTACACCATCTACCGCTTATGTATACCACTAGGTGTCTTTAATTACATAACCATGTTACACTATGTACTGGTTATGTATACCACTAGGTGTCTTTAATTACATAACCTTATTGGGTTAAGTTCATGGGCCTATATATACATATTACCCATCCCCTCTAATTTACTTAACCCACCACTACCCATCCAATTTTACTTAACCCTAACTTAAGTCCATAATCATATTAAATTAGGTTAAGTAGTCCATTTCTTTACCATGTCCAATTATGGTTATAATGGGCTAGACCTCCCACATTAGGCCTACAACATGTGGATGCTGGAAATGCCAGTCGGGTCCAGGCAGTCTTATTCCACAGTTGGGTCTAATATCGTGTCTTAGCCCGATTCGTATTTGCGTACTTAGACCTCCCACATTAGGTTCAACATTAGTGGCTGCTGAATATGTCGGTCGGGTCCGGGCAGACTTCCACCACTAATGTAACCTAACCTCGTGTCATAAGTACAATTTACAATTCCTAATTGTAAATTACTAAACATTCCAAATTAATCCAAATCTACCTATGTCATTATAGGTAACTATTTCTATGTTTTCCCCATTTGAATTACATGTCCTTTTCATATTAAACATTACATAAATCATGCCAATTATAATCCTTTTTTTCGTTCTCTCTCTAACGTATTCGTACGTAATTTTGGCGGCATCTAGGCTATAAAGTAGCCTAGCTATAATAATAAAAAGGAATATGACGAGGGTGGTAGTTTCAACATGTCTTGGCATAAACATTAACATAATCTGGCATAGTAACAAAGTGAATGGACATGTAATTACATCATAATAAAGTGGACATCAAACTAGTAACTTGTGGCAATCACTATGATGTTTAAGCAAGCATAATGAGATCTAGATTTAACATTGGTGTCCAATGACCTAGATCTAGCATAGTTAGGGTGACATAGCAACATGTTTAGATCAAAAGGTAGATTCACATGTCAAGTTTACAACATATATCAATGTATCACAATATGACAGGTGAAAGGTGATTAACATAAAGGTCTAGATCCAAGTAATGTCACAATTATCTAAATTAGTAGATGTACTTCCATCATAACAAGGTTACAATTCAAGATCCATATAAACATCATAATCAAATCACCACAATTATATTAGATCTAGGAAATTAGATCTGTCATGACATAGGATAAAATTTCATATTAACACAGAATCATACTTTACAACATATCCAATTCATTGTCTATCAAAGCATACTTTTATTTATCTAAACCTAAAAGTAATCCAGAAACTCACAGCGTTAGGTTTAGAGAATTTAGGAAGAACGGATCTAGAATTTCTGAATTGGATTTGTAGAGTATGTTGTTGTAGAAACGGTTCAGTTCACACTCCAGCAGCATATGGCCTCCATGACTCCCAATGAAGATAATATGAGAAATATGACACATATATATAGTTGCCAGACCACCTGAAACCGAGTGCCACCTCAGCCCTAGGGGTGTCAACACCCCTGTGTGTGGGTCGATCCCTAGGTCGACACACTTCTAGGGGGGTCGACCACCTAGAGCGGGAATTTTGCCGCTCAGAGGAGAATTTAGAATTTGAATTCTCAGGATAGGATTCTGACTCATCTCTGACTCACCTCTGATTCATGCATATATATAAAATATCTCTGTGCATATACAAACTTAAAACTCTCATAACTTCTTCATATGATGTCCGTTTTACGCAAACTAAATGTCTATTTTGACCAGAATTTCGAGATGGACGCAATGGTGCAGTCCGTTTCCTCTAATTCTGAACATTAAAATAATTATTATTTAATTTATTCTCTTTAATGTCATTTAAAAATTTGGGGTGTTACACCCCGCCTCTATACCCACTATCGTCCAGTTCATTTCAGAGAAATGTCATCGACCATAACGGAGAATGAGGTTTGTGAAGAGCGACCGATTGTATGATTACTCCATGTGAGGAATGCACATCAAATTCTGATACCGATTAAAATTTCGACATGAACATTCGGCACATAGGGCAACTACACAATGACTATAAATAATCCGGAAAGCAATATAAAATAGAAGACGACAACAATATATATCACAGCCAGAAACAGAATAATCATATCACAAAGGCGAAATAGATATGAATAAACCAAGAATGTGTACAACAAGTTAGTGGTCAGCAAAGATCCACTAAAACATGTACCATGATCTAAATAAAACAATAGGTACACAACGATAGATAATGCCATAGGTACAGAAGCACATAAAGCTGCGGAGACAGAGTAGCAAGCTGAAAGCGAAAGATCAATCCTGCGAGAAGTCCCAGAGGAGTACCTAAAATGACTCAGTCTAACCTGAGTATTATTTATAGGAATAAATAATAAACGAGTCAGTCTAGGTGTACTTATCAAATAAACTGAGATAATAAGGGATATAACAAAGGATGACAAGATTCTAATAATAATATTTAATCATAAATAAATATGAAACATGGCATGTCAACATAATCAGCAAATGACAATGGAATGTCAACACACGAATATCTCTGAATAATTTCCTAGCTAATGTAGAATGCAACATTCAAATAATAGCACACAACCGGAAGTGGCAGACGAAATAAATCTCATGACAAGAAAAGAACATATAACAATAAGAATCGACAAATAAATGACAAACATAAATCAAATTGACGTGCATCGCATCAAAGTAATCAAGAATCAGAAATCATTTATCAAATTGACGTGCATCGCATCAAAGTAATCAAGAATCAAAAATCACTTAGAAATCTAGAAAACATCATAAAAAGGCCTATTCATAGAAGATGAGATACGGTCTCTAGGTAGCGAACCCATTTGTTTGAGCCGAAGCTCCCCACAGAGTCGGGTCGTGACCCCGGAAGAGAGAAAATACATAAATCATAGAAAATCATAGAAAGTTGGACCGAAGTCCCAAAGGTGAAATCCAAGAATCGTAAATCCCACTCGAGCGATCAAGGACCTCAAAGCATAAGTCATAAAAGGACCGCATCGGTTCGGTGAGTATAAATTGCACCGAGATGGTTAATATAAGAAAATAACTAAATGTCCTATAACCACTCGCTATTCTCAAACAATTATGAACCCATTGTTGGTTCATACTCAAAAGTTTCTATTCAAAACAGAGAAAATCACCACACAGGTTCGAACGCACGAGTCCAAGGGTTATTCGCCAAAGTAAACATATAAGGGGTTATAGTCCTCAGTTTTACTAAGGTAAATAAACTAAATTTCTCGTTCGATCGATAGGATAAGGAAACATTGCTAAATCAATAGAATCGGTACCGGGTTTAGAAATCGAATTTATTTTAAAAGGATTTGAATTTAAAAACTGATTAAACATTGGTTCGATGCCCATTGACAATATAAAACCCCATCATCCATTGTGGCTCAATTATTCATAAAAACCGTCGCCGTAGCGAAGGGAACACAAAAATCATAAAACATAAACTCATAAAACATAAACTCATACTACAACAACATATAGGAAATCAAAGGGATAACGGTTGTAATTTCGATCAACGAAAGAATCGAAATCCCAAACTAGCACCCGAAGGTTTTAAACAATATCGGAATAAACTCGAAGGATATCGAGTCGGTAATTCATGTTTTAGAGTCATGAATCAAAATCGAACTAATATCGAGGGTCAAACCCGAATTAACGAGTAAATAGATTCATAAAATAGAGCGCACGGGCTCAAGAACGATTTCTAATGCAATTCAAATTAAACAATGAGAATAGAGTCAATTAAAGATCAATATTCAATGAATCAAACAAATATCAATGTCGATGAATCGAGCTGCTGGAATCTGTGAATTCGTAAAGATGAAGTTCACAAACGAAGTCCGAACGGCCCGAGCTCCGGCCGAGAAAGAGCTTGGATGGGCCTAAACTGTTGACCGTGGTCTCCACTGGTCAACAGCAGTTTTTAGCCAACAGACGTCTGTCACCCCCAGGACAGACGACTATTGTCAGGAAAACTGTTTTCCCGAGAGTTTGGACAGACGTCTGACCATTTTAGGTCAGACGTCTGACCTGATGCAATTATTTATTTTCCCCTCAAACATTGACAGGCGCCTGTCCCCCTCCCGGACAGACGTCTGAGCTGAAGTATGACTATTTTTGCTTAGGAAATGAGGTGAAAACGACTCCCGGACGAGCCCGGATCAATGGTGATGGCCTATAACATTTTCTAAATGAAAACGAAGCCTCTTTAGCTCGCCGAAAACACTCAAGAACAAATACACACACATGCACACATTCATACAAGAGATTCGCGTCGGTTTTGATCATAAGTTCAAAGGTGAACTAAATTTTAAACTAAAGCTATCATATACGATTCAAGCTATAACAAGATGGTTTGGCAATGCTAAAGGGAAGTTATAAGGACTTGTGTGCACACAAGAACTTCACCTATATCATGCACCATCCGAACATAGAACATAATAGGATTTCCATTACTCAAAAAGCAAGAGAATCATCAAACTAATCACTTAACTTAATGTATACACAACATATACATGATATAAATGCACTAAATTACAATTTACAAGCACATAGTCTTGAGGCATAGATGTGAGTTCTTCAAAGAACTCACCCTGGTTGCAAACGATGAAGAACAAGCTCCAATTCGAGCAACAACCCATCTTTCTTCATTAGCTCCTCCAATATCACCTCATGAACATACATAAGGGAATATATGTTTTAGGGCAAGAGCAAAAATACGAAATTGATGAACTATAGAGATAGAGAAGAGGATAGAGAAGCTTACCCATGTCTTAGAATTGGATTTGCACATGAATTGAGCTTTAGATTTAAAACCCTAGCTTAGGGAATTTTAATTTCCCTTTCCACTCTCCATTTTTTCTATTTTGTGAAGTATTAGGAAGAATGAATGAAGGAGGAGGGAGCTAGGTGAGTTATAAGAGTTGGCTAGGTTAGCTAACTCATGACCCAACCAAGGTCCCAAATTTCACTAACTCCAAACATATCGATGCTTATAGTAAAAAAAGGTTGTAAACGACGTTCCAGACTCAATGGAAGTGGTCCCGGGTCCTAATTTTTATCGTTTGTGAAAAAGGATATTTTGAGTGACACATTGGATACGATGATATATTTAAATAAAATATTTAAATCTGCTATCATGGAATGAGCGGGTTGTTACAATGACAGCTAGATTGTAATGCATGTGTCCTCCGGAAGGGTCATAAATGACAATGAGTGTCTACCTAAACTTGGTATTAAGTGATAGATTACTATTCCTCAATTTACATTGAGGGTATATTTAATAGCGATTACGATTATAAGACGAGGTCTTAAGTGATTAGGGTCAGCCAGAAGTAATACACCCATAAATAAACATATACAACGGCCTTAAAGTGACTAAGTGGTAGTCCATCTCGTAGGATATTAAGTGATAATAAAATTCGTCCCTATAAATAAATATGTGAGCCTGAAGTAACTTTAGAACAGTCAACCTATTAATACATACTAATTGTATGTTAAATTTGCGTAGACATAATTTGATGAATTTATATTGCCAAGTATAAGAAATAGACATTCCTTAAACTTATGTGATTTTCATGCATCAGAACTTATTATTTCGACCTCCCTTCTCTTAACATATAAACATGTTAGTATGTGGGAGTACTTGATTGATGTAGTCATGGAGCCTGACAAAGGAGGATTTATAGTTATTATCATGTTTGACAATATTATTGTACCCATGAGATATTATTATTGATGTACACTTGATAGTAGTTGAGATTTGATGTAATCAACATTATTAAGGGTTTTATTTAATGATACATCTATTTTCTATTATTATATTTTATCTCTTCCCCTGTGAGACTCCAAAGTCATTTTTAGTTGGCTATGTTTATGTAATCCTTATAAAAACCAACGATCTGTTTAGAATGACTCTAAGTTCCGATGGGTCTTTTCTGAATCAGAATTTAGGCTCATTTCGGGCAGGTTGTTACGCCATGTGTATAACATGAGTTCACACTAGTTTAGATAAGATGCCGAAAGAAAACAAAAATAAGAAGATAGAATGAAAGTAGAATATTTATTAGTAGCTTAAATAGAAAATAAAAAGGCATACTGATATATAATGAAAATTTAATCAACACTTTTAGAATGATCATTAATTAATAAAGGATTAATGTAATTTTCAGAACAACTAAAGAGTAGATGATTGAGAGTAAGAATGAATAAAATGAAATTTTTTATATGGTCTTATATTCTTCTTTCATATGATAATAGAATGGATATACAATAGCTAATAGATCAATTTTTTTATTTCAAAGCTTCATATTTACAACCTCTAAGACAAACTAGAACTGCACAAATGCCGGATTGGGTCGAGTTGGACCAAATACCTCACCTGGCCCGAAGTATTTATTGAGCTGGGTTAAGTAGAGCTGGGGCGAGTCACATAAATTTAATAGTAAAAACGAAAATTTGGAAAAAGAATAAGAATAAAATATCAAAATGTTTAACTCAAAATAGTTATTTTAGCTAACCACAGAGCATTAAAAAGAGCCAATCCACTCCAACACATATTTATTTACAATTCCATGGTAAATTCATCACTCGCTGCATGCTTAGTAAGAAGTTCATTCCAACATTTTTGTTACTAGTTGTAAAACGCATGGCATAACTTTTTTTTAATATCAATGTAAACCACAAAAAAGTCCTTTTATATTAACTTCGCTTAAAAAATGGATCTTACTTCTATTACAGATTTAAATTTTTCCTTAAAAATGGAATCTAACTTCTACAAATTAAAAATTCTCCTTGAAAATTGGATCTAACTTCTTATTATAAAATTTAAATTTTCCCTTTATAAATATTACTGAATATTTGTCCTAAATTATAACATCTAACAATTAAACTTCATTTACAAATATTATAAAATTTTATATCTCTTAAAAAATAAGATTTAACAATCGTGCCATGACGCTCGTACATAAAACGCTTTTAGAAAATTTTTCAAAGTTTCGCACTTGACTCCACGAGTTTGAATTGGCATTGATGTGTTTTTAAATATATTTGTTGTAGAATATTTATATGTAGTTTTACATTTGAACTAAGGATAGTTTGACTCAGGTCTCTGTTAAGTTTCAAAATACAAAAAAACTCCCTGTCTAAAAACTTTACAAATTAGGTTCGTGTTTTTCGTAAATCATCAAAAAGTTCAACAAAAATCAATGTAAAAATTTGCCAAACTTCAAAATTTAATTCAACACATAATCATCATCGTATTCATGCATTAAAACTACAAAAAATGGTTCAAAAACCAAAAAAATCAAAAAATATGCACGCTTCTAAAATTTCAGCAATTTTCTGTATAATTGCTGACATTGTAGCAATTATATAAAAAAAGTTGTAGATTTTCGTGCAACTTTTCTAATGTGCGTAAAAAATTCAAACTCAAAGCCTACACTTATTAATACATTCAAGTATTGTAGGTAAATCAACAGAAATATAATAAAAATTGCATGCGTATTAAAAATATTTCATCTTCAGTAAATTGCTGCAAATGATGCAACTATTTGATGATATTCCTGCAACTTTTTATTATTTACATCAATAGTAAAATAGTTACTGATATATTAGCAATTATATATAAATAATTGCAGACATTGCAGCAATTATTCTTCTGCCTTTCATAAGCATGCACTGTGTGAATAACTGTTGATTTATCAGCAATTATATATAGATAATTGCAGATATTTCAACAATTATTCACGTAGTAGATTAAAATGTTGAAAGTCGAACGAATAATCGCAACAATGTCTACAATTATTCACAAAAAATGCTGATATTTCAACAAATTTTGCTTTGTGCAGAATACTTCCTCGAATATTTATAATTTTTTGACATTTATTCTATATAGCATCACATAAAAACACGTTGCTATAGTAAAACACGAACCCACTGTACAATGAAACTTAGACAAGAAGCCGCTTTGCAATAAGTGTGAAAATAAGAATGCGCAGCATATATTCACTTTTAACTAATCTAATTTTAGTTGGTGATAAATTTCTTTAAACGAGTTGAGTTGGATTAAAATGGAAACGGATTGAATAAAATGTCACATAGGATTGAATAAAAAATCATATCCGCTTGTAAACTGGAAGACATATAAGTTCCGAGATAGAATGGGCTGGGTTCGGTTTTCCTTAGGTTGGGTGACAAACCTCCAGCCTTGAAATACATCATTTTGCAGTCACTACAGTTCCAGTCCACTCTCAGTTACATCTTGCTGAAATTCGTTTGCTGCTCGTTTATGAATCTAAGATCTCCTATTTAAATTCAGAGTGATATTCTTGCTGTAATCATCTTCTCGCTGCAAATATTCAGTCTGCAAATCAGAACACAGTTATATGATTTCTGCTAAATTTGAGCTAATTTTCCAGCCTTCACCAACTTTTGATCTCGATTCTTGCGTTTAGGTCCATTTTTACCATTTTGTGGATTTCACTGCTTAAAAATTGATGGGCTTCCGAGCAAAGTGCAGAATTGTATTTGTGGTGATACTGTTTGCATGTATAGGGTTAGCAGCTTTGTATGGTTTATTAAAGCCAATAACAAGTGGATGTATAATGACTTACATGTATCCTACTTATATTCCAATATCTACGCCTGCAAATGTTTCTTCAGATAAGTATGGCTTGTTTTTGTACCATGAAGGATGGAAAAAAATCGATTTTGCTGAGCATGTTAAACTACTGAGTGGTGTGCCTGTTCTGTTCATTCCTGGAAATGGGGGTAGCTACAAGCAGGTATTGGTTCAATTTATGTCGGAGAAGTTATCGATAAACTTTTAAAGCAGTCGTTAGTTTTAGGTCAAAGAAGTTATTGTTGGACTTGTTGAGTATATTTGAGTATATAGAAGAGTGCGTCTGGTAACCGCTGGTTCATTCTAGGTTAAAAGCAGCGTAACAATGATTTAACGTAAAAGTTAATTGCTCCTCAAATTACTAAAAGAACAGCTCCTAAACTCAAAAGCCAGATAAATAAGTTGTCCCGAATCACTTATTTGAAGAAGTTGTTTAAAAAGGGAAAGTAAATAAGTAATAATAATCAAAAGTAGGATGAATATGTGGTTTGTGTTGCATATATCATAAATGCATGTGTGCACTGTGCATTTGCCATAGTCACTTAATTGTCATGTTAGCACAACTGTATCAAAGAGCCATCAGCAAGAGGTGTTATTTTGATAGCTCTACTTTTATTTGGAAATGCCAATGTTACACTGCAATGATATTGATATAGGATTGATTACGGGCATTACAAATGTTTTATGGCAGACTTAGGCATAGCCTGCAGTATACATCTCATTCGGCTTGGCTACCATTGGTAATTGGCAAAAATTCTTATCGTGTAAATCGTTGTAATATTCTTGAAAATGTTTCCTAATAAATAATCCATCAAGTCTTTCCAGTCATATATATCATTGCAGTATTCTTGACAATGTTTCTTTATGAGTAGTTTATCAATTTGCTTGCCAATCTCGACAAAAAGAACCCGCATCCTTTTGTTCTATTTCTAGGGCTATTTTCTAATATACAAAATTGGATGATACTGGCTCGTCGCCTTTCTTTTCCTTTTTTAAAAAGGTTGAGATTTTATATGTTAATCAAGGTATCCGAAATCATCAGAAGTAATGGTTCTGTCCAAACACGCCATTATAGGAAAAGAAAAAGTTGACGAAGTTTTTTTTTTTTTTTTTGGTTTTGTTTTTACTTCTTCTATTAGCTTGTCTTAACCCCCATCTTTCTTACTACTTGTTATTTGTTAAGCTCATGCTTCAGTATTCAGGGTTCATGATCTGTGATTGATTTTGCATCACATGTGCCCATTACATTAGTCAAGCTTGTAAAAATGCCCAGGCTTTTTTGTTTTCCTGATTTGGAACTTGTATCAAGGAAGGTTTTCAAAATATGATTTAAATCATAAATCGTAAAATTCGAACTTGAAATCAAAACTGGATTTAAATCATAAATCGTAGATTAAAATAACGACGACGACGATGATGCGTATGTACACTTTTGTAATTGATTTTGATGTTTAGCCTAAAACTCAAAATGTTCAATTTTTGTTTTATTTTGAAAACATTAGAATTGGGATTGTGAGTTCAAAAAAGCACATTGAATATGTTAGTATGTATTCAATGATGTTTCTAAATGGCAGTTTTAACAAAATTTGAACCGAATCATATAGGGAGAGATCCGCTCTAAAATGAGATTTAAATCGTTGGATTTTAAGATTTTTGATAACAATACTATCAAGTCCTTTAGTTTATCACAGTTGAATTAATCTATCATCACAGCTGAGTTAGTCCACCCTCTTACAACATTTTAACTGAGCATGTTTATTGGGTGCTGGCGAAGAAACATTCTTCCTATTGAACACACTTGTATGTGCTTTGTTAGGTAGGTTTTCTTGTTTTTTTTCTTGTTTTTTTTTTTTTTTTTTTTTGTAGTTTTTTTTTTCCATATAAAAAGAATCGATTACTTTTGTCAAATATATCATAGTTATCATTTGATGGAGTCAATCTTACTTTGCCTAGATGAATGTCCGAGGTGCAACTAATATTTTGGTGTTTTATAGAAAACAGTTCTCATTTAGATTTCTTTGATAAGATGCTGATATGCTGGTCTTTAGTCAATTAATTAATATTCTTCAAGGTTGCAGAATATTGGGAATGTATTCAGTCCCTTTTTGGTACAAAAGTCATACATTGAATTGGTTTCTAAGTGCAGCATGGGAATACTTGCAAAGAGTTAGATCTAATTGTTCTGTTGTTCGGCATATGCTCCATTGCTTTACTGGGAAGTTCATTATAAATATCAAACTTGTTGTCCTTCCATTTTATTGTTGTTGCTGCTATTTGTAGCTGAGCATCTTTATTCTTAGCATTCACATCCAATTTTACTATAAAACATGCAGTGGGTAATAAAATGATTATACATTCCATTAGTTTTCACGTTGATGCTAACCCTCAAAATGGCATGCTGACTAGTGAAATTGCATTCCTGAAAAGCAAAAGCCCTAGGATGGGTGATTTTGTTTTGAGTCTTTTGACTTTGATACAAATTGTTTGCTTATTAATAATGTGTAGTTGGAATTGTTTCGTGCTATCATCGTTTTACTTCTGTCAGTATGAAATGGGCAATATGCCATTCCCAATTCTCTAAGTATGGTCATAATTTCCATTAGCCACTAAATAAAAATATTCATGGCTAGTAAATCAGGAATGCAGTAAATATATTAAAAATACTTCAAATTTCTGTACAGATTATACGATCCCCACATTATATGCTTGAATTATCTGTTTTCTTTAGGACTCTTGAAACTACTTGGTTTATTGATGACATTTAGTTCATTTGTTCTCTTAGGTGCGTTCCTTGGCTGCAGAATCTTTAAGAGCATATCAAGCTGGGCCGGTTGAGGCAACTTTTTATCAGGAAGCAACACGCTTACCATCTGAACAAGATCTGGATGGCTTTGAATTACCTAATTCATACTCACGCATGTTGGATTGGTTTGCTGTTGATCTTGAGGGTGAACACTCCGCAATGGATGGACAGATACTTGAAGAGCACACTGAATATGTGGTGTATGCCATTCATAGGGTACGTTCTTTTAACCTCATATGTACATAAATACATATATATACATACATATAGAGGAAGGATCCATAATTTCTCTATTCTTAGCCCATTTATTGGCCTTTTATAGTCATAGTTGAATTTCATAAATCAATGGACAGACATCATGTGAATTGTCGGCAGTCTCTTTCACACTTCATCATTTTTCTCTTTCTTATATCATCATATAATCCATACACTAATTTTTAAATTTAATCTACGAATGAGAAAAAAATAGAGGAACTACAGTTTTTGCTTGTAAACTCTAAAGGTAGTACAAAAAAAAACCTACAATACATGTTCCAAATCTTACACAGGATGTTGTACTCGCTTGCCAATACGGAGATTTGAACCCGTGACATTTTGATGCAATTTTGGCATGCAACCCCATGACTTTCCACCGACTTACCTTGTTGGGGTTTCATTACACACTAACGTAACCCTTTAGTTATGTAGCCTTCTTGTAGCCATTATATGTTTTTGTGTGTGAATGTTTATCGAATTAAAGTAATTTTTATTCCAATATTTCTAGCTGATTCAAAATTGCAATTAAATAGGAGCCATCAAACATATATAGTTAATGTTGCTTTGAAATGTAATATTGAAGGAGTAGACATTTCAAAATGATCCCTTTTTGTGTAAGCGACTCAGTGTAGATTGTGTCTACTATTTTTTCCTGTTTCAAAGAAGTTTCACGCAAAAAGATAGATGAGGGCTACATAAGGAATGAGCTACGGATCATGTGTGTATGTATCTATGTGTGCGTGTGTGTGCATGCACACACACACATGCATATGGTAGGAGGTATTTATGCCTCTATCATCTTTTGAACTACACAATTCTACATGAAATTTATGAATATATTAGCCTTACTGTATAGTACAGGTATCATCGTATTCATAAGAGTAAACTATGTTGAATTAGTTTATACACATTTCAAGTTAAAATTACAAATATACATATCTTAACTAAAATATCATTTTTATTGTGTTAACGTTATCATGATAAGCCATATCTGGAAATAATTTTAAACTGTGCTAGATTATCTACAAAACTACGTATCCTTTTGCTGCCTATGAAGAATGAGTAGAATATAAATATACACATATATACGCACATACACACTTATGTATCCGCTTCAAATCCTTTTGGCTACGTCCTGTTTTACACTTCCTTTTTGCTACATCTCATGCAATACTTCTGTGATTTGGTACCACATCATTTGAAGTCAAATGAAATTTTAAGGATGCATGGTGTACATTACGAAGATCATGTTCAAAAAAGAAAAAGAAAATGAGATCATTTCGAGCATGTTCAAAATGTTACGTCAATATTAACTGGTAAAACATTTATTTAGTTAATTTCATGATTTGGAATATCATTTTGAACATGTTAGGATTATTCAAATGAACCATAATTTTGTGGAAATGATTTTGAAATGTGTATGGACATATGTACAAAATTTAATTATAGCTTGAGAGATTGCAAGGGTGCAGATGAGGTTCAAATTAACCATAATTTCGTGGAAATGATTTTGAAACTTTTATGAATGTATGTACGATTTCTAATTAGAGCCTGCGAAACCGTAAGGGTGAAGAGAAGATGAGGTGTAGCAAAGAAGAGTGTATCGTAACCCTTCCCTGTACTCGCATAAATACATTAACATACATAAATTTGTATACACAATACACATATACCTAAGCGTATGATTATATGCATAACCTAGGGTATAACACATCAATTAAGAATTTCTTAAGATGAGAAAGAAGACGTGGAAGATTCTTGATAGCAGCATAAAATCCCCTTTGGGTTTTCAACGCATATCCTTGTAGGAGTTTGCAAGAACTTGACCGTTTATTTGGGTTTCAAAATGACATAAAAATGTGTGTGTGTGTGTGTTTGTGTGTGTTAATATATATTCACACATCTATATTCACATGAATAAGGAAGAGGCTGTGTGGCGTGGCGTGGTGTGGCGTGTGTGCAATATGGAACATCTGAATTCGAGTTTATTGTTTGGATTTTGTATTGGTTTAAAGCCCTTTGCAAATTATGCTTATATCTTCTTTCTAGTTGTTGTTGTTGTTGTTGTTGTTGTTGTTGTTGTTGTTGTAGTAGTTGTTGTTGTTACTACTACTACTACTACTGTATGTTGTTGTTTTGTGGGTTAATCTTTACTGCTTGTCTATCTGGTTTTCTTTCTGATAATTATCTACTATACTGAAAATTCACAAAGAACACATTAAAACCCCTACATTCGTTTATTTTTCATTTGTAGATCTTGATGATCCCAGATATTTTGGGTATGCCTAGATGGTCATGGTCATGGTTCATTTTATTAATTGTAGATACTGGATCAA
Organism: Allium sativum; assembly: GCA_030737875.1. Taxonomy (NCBI): domain Eukaryota; kingdom Viridiplantae; phylum Streptophyta; class Magnoliopsida; order Asparagales; family Amaryllidaceae; genus Allium; species Allium sativum. The sequence goes on along the minus strand of CM060923.1, from coordinate 222,686,928 downwards.
TACAAAGAATCACGAGAAACCAACTTGAAGGAAGGCACAGAAGTTTCTGGAAGTTTACCAACTAGTGTAATACTAGTAGGACATTCTATGGGTGGTTTCGTGGCTAGAGCTGCTGTAGTCCACCCACGCTTGAGAAAATCATCCATTGAAACTATTCTAACACTAGCAAGTCCGCATCAGTACGCACTGAACATTATGTTGTTTTCAATGTATTTATATTGTAGAAGTTTTGCTTAGCGGTGATTTTATTGAACATTTGAACTATTTATCTAGGTCACCACCTGTTGCGTTGCAGCCATCGTTGGGTCATTACTTTTCACATGTCAATGCAAAGTGGAAAATGGGGTATGAACCAAAAGTTTCTCGTGCAGGTCGTATCTTGGAGAATCCTGTACTTTCTCGTGTTGTTGTTATTTCAGTATCTGGTGGCATTCATGACTATCAGGTGTTGCTCTGCACTCCATTACTTTGTTCTAGTCCTACTGCTTCGTCTATGCCTACTTATTTGCATATGTAAATCAATCCAGTTATTTACATTGAAGCTTGTTATATTTCGGTATATGATTATGCTATATTACAAATTTCATATATTTTGAAGATCAACTAGTTTAACCTATTATTCATACTATAAATTCATGTTTTCCTACTAGGTCCATATTTGTATCTGAAGTTTAACAGTCAAACTTCCGACAATTTTACATCCGCTACATTTTTGTTGGTATCTTGAGCCTCTGCTCTTGTTGAGGGAAACTATGAAAAAATATTGGGAATTTCGTATTGTTTTCTTGAATTGGAGTCATTGTTTGGTCATAACCTGCATAGTATAGTGTCAACTAGTTTCTCACTCAAATTCTTACAGAAAAGTATGTTTTGTTTTACTCATCCTTTTGTTTTGAATCAAAAGGTCGTTGATACTTTGAGTTAGTTCAAAATTTTGTACCTTAAACACAACTTAAACTACTGGTGGTTGTGGTCGTACCTTATTTAATCTTCAAATGACTTATATGCTTTGATATAAATAATTCGTGATTGTGGTCATACCTTTCTTTTACACTTCAAATGACTTTGTTGGATACTTTTAAATTAACGGGAATACTCTACTTTAATCAAAAGCTTGATCATTATGAAGCAATGAACTTTAGATAACACCTAGAGACTGTCTGAAGCAAAAAATGTGTACAAGGTATTACTTGTCATCAATGAATGTTTTAAGTTAGGGGAATGTAACAACTCATGCCGGTGACGTTGCCATCCAGGTACGATCGAAGTTAGCATCTTTAGATGGAATCGTGCCCTCAACGCATGGCTTTGTAGTAAGTAGCTCAGGCATGAAGAATGTGTGGGTTTCAATGGACCATCAATCTATTTTATGGTGTAATCAATTAGTTGTACAGGTATACAGCTTTACATAAGTTGCCCTTTTCATCCAATGTCTGATCATAATTCATTTTATGATTAATGTTATACTTCATACAGGTATCTCATACTCTTCTTAGACTGATAGATCCTGAAAGTGGGCATCCATTTTTAAGTTCACAAAAGAGGCTTTTTGTGTTTACCAAAATGCTTCAGAGTGGTATCCCAGATAACTTATATTGGAAAAGGGAAGGGTTAACCGATCTTCGAGTTGAAAATGTGAATGGTGTCACTGGTAAACATTTTGCTACTGGTCCATTGTTGTCAAAAAACCCTAAAATCTTATGATTTAAATCCGGATTCACATCACATCTCTCCATTTACAATTCAATTTATATTTCAATTCAAACTTAGATTATATTGCAATTTAAAAAAAAACATTCAACTTTGATCAACGTATTTAATATACTTTTTTTTGGATTCATAACTCCAATTGTAATGTTTTCAAGACAAAATTTAAAATGGAGTAAAAGAGAAAATTAAGTTTACCGGTAGAAGTTCAAACATCAAAATCAATTTCAAAGCATGCACAAACCTTAAGGATTCTTTGAATCTACTATTTACAATTTGAACTGCATTTTGATTTAAAGTTTGAAGTTTATGACTTACAATTTGAACTGCATTTTGATTTAAAGTTTGAAGTTTATGACTTAAAATCCCATATAAAAAAACCTTGACTAAGTTGATCACATTTGTGATATGTTCTGAAAGTTTACCTTTATGCTAGTTTTTCTTTGTTGTTGGAAAATAGGCCACTTTCGGCAAAAAGTAACAAATACATGCCACTTGAAGAACTTATTGCAAACTTATCTTTTGGCCAGCTGGTGCTTAGTGAGCAATTTCATGCCAAAGCGATTTCAAATTGCACTAGTGCAAATTCATTTTTTTCACACAGATTCCATCTTAATCATTGCAATGTAATGTAGGGAATTTATTTTACACTAGCGCAATTTCAGATCGTGCTAGAGTAAATTGTTGACTTAGTGGTAGCATGGTCAGAAGTGTTCTAAATTTGTAATGAATTTCTGAAGTGTTACTTCATTGTTATTATTTTTTGCTGAAATGGACCTATTTGAAGAAATTTTTGTTTTTACGTTAACATTGGTTTTTCATAATATTTTTGGCTGTCTATTTGCAACTCATGTTTTTATTTGCAGGACTACAAGCGCAACGACAGTCTTCCTGCCCTAAAACTGTTGGCTGGAATACCTACGGACTTGAGAAAGATTTGTACATTCAGTCATCTTCTATAACTATTTTAGCAATGGATGGGAAACGTAGGTGGATGGACATAAATAATCAGGTTTCCATTAAAGAAAATTATTTACCTATATTCTTACGTTTTGTGCATGGGCCTTATCAAATCTTGTTTCTGAAAATCAAGCTTTTTTTAATAGTGGATCATGTTCACAAAAACATATAATAATTAGAATGGATCATTTATAACTTCAGAAGCACACAAGGAAATTTGCGCATTTGTGTATGAATCCATACAAACAAGGATAGTCTTGATTACAAATTACAATAAGGATAGCTTTGTTTGTTGTTCTTGTCTGAATCCATGCAAACAAAATATTCAACGTTGGAAGCTCATCCATATTTGGACAATGCTTTGTTCAAATTCATACAGATTTCCTGCAGAACAGATCTGAATACCTGATATCACCTACACTGCTACTTGTGTCAGATATGGTTTTAGTATTACTGTGATTAACTAGGGCTGTTATGGTAATGATTACCGTTATCATTTGGCAATTACCGTTAACGTACCATTTTTACTGGTAAGTCAGAATTGCTTACCGTTATCGATCGACTGGTATACCGAAAAGTGGTATATCAATTATCTGGTAACCGTTACACTGGTAATGATAAGTTACCGTTTGTCCATCAAAGTTTGTATCTTAACATGTTTTTTTGTACATAGTTCTTCTTTATTATAATATATATGTAGTGTTAGTTAATAAAAAATATAAATGAGATAGAAAATTAGTGTATTTGGAATTATTTCACCTTATTATTGAACTAAATTTAATTATTAATTTGGTTCTAAATGCATGTATGTAATAAAGAATATCAGCTGAATAGACATATTTTAAATTGACCAATAAAATTACCATTACCACTGGTAGTGAAGAAATGTTACTGATAATTTACCGTTAAAAATGATAAATATACCGTTACCATACCATTTTAACCGGTATACCGATTTCAATCAAAAATGCTTACCGATCCACTGGTAATGGTAAATTTACCATTACCATAACAGCCCTATTAGCACTATCTCTTTGAGTTTAGAGTCATTTTTTGTCCTGACATAGGACGTATTCATGATATTATCGGTTTGGATTTACAGAAACTCTGAACATGCAGAAGAATAGTTTGATTGATAATTTGTTTTATTACAATTGCCAGGGTTCTAGCGGTAAAACACACTTCACATTTGTGACAAATCTTGCTCCTTGTTCTGGAGTTAGAGTTCATCTTTGGCCTGAAAAGAGCAAATCTTTATCAAAAGATGAATTACCTGCTAATCGAATTCATGATGTTACAACAAAGATGGTCCACATTCCTGCTGGACCGGCCCCCAGGCAGGTAACGTTCTTACATTGCGAACTTATATTTCATATAAATTATCAAATTATATTTAATGGATTTTGAAACATACGACTCCCATGTTTATTTCAGTTTTAAAGTCTGTTTCTGATCATTTATTTCTTGCTTTTGACAGATTGAACCTGGAAGTCAGACGGAGCAAGCACCTCCTTCTGCTATACTGCTACTAAGTCCTGAAGAGATGCATGGGTTTAGATACATTACCATTTCTGTAGCACCTAGTCCGGTAATTTCTGCTAGAAACACCTCCAGTGCTACGTACTGTTATCTGAACGGAATTAGGAATGAGAAAATAACTTGGAACAGCTACTGCTGACCTAAATTATGTTACACCATTGTATATTTGATTTGATTTTATTGGTTATTTTTTCTGAGGTTTCTTCTAAAACAGGTACGGTTACGTTTTGCCAACTCTTATCGCTTGCAGCTGTACACTGTTTTTGTCGTAGTAAATTCAGAAGCAATGTAGTATGCTTAAACTGTCCATAAACTAAAGTGATAGAATCATTAGACCATATGACCAGATCAGTCAGCACTAATGATAGATTGGTCATTATCAAGTTGGCCTTAACCACATTGAGTTAGAATTGGATGTTTTACCATGAACAGACATTCCGGTTGGGTTTTGTTGTTTTATATACCTAATTTTTGTCATGCAAGCTAAGACCATCTTCTCTTTTGGATTTTGTTCTGTCATATGTTTATTTCTAAATCCGTTCCATGATTTTGTTTGGCGTTATTGAAATCCTCCTAATTTAAGTTCACAACATCTGTCTTCATCACAGTGGTATCTTTAGCCTTTGTAGACACGAACTATTACGAGAGATTTATTCATAAGGGATTGCACAATATATTTGTTCCTTGGCTTATCCATTTTCATGCACGATCATGTTATGATTAATTTTTCTGTGATGGCTCAACACAGTGCTTTAAAGTGACTTTAATCACCATCCTACAAAAAAAATACCTTTTAAGCTCAAACCACGCTCTAATCATATTGCATGACATTCTAAATAGTACATTATTGTACTAATTAAACATCAAGTCTTAATGTTATGCTCCACTTCTCTGTGTTATAGTTCACGAGTAGAACACATAATGGATTTCACCACTGCTAAATTTCATCCATGTATAAAACTGACTTATTGCAACCATTACGTTATGTGAAGATTTTCTTTTCTTTTCTTGTTCTTCTTCTTTTATTGCTCCCCAATTTATGAGTGAATGATTTAGGGAATTAAAGATAGTGCTGATACTTGTCTGTTCAGACTATTTCAGGCAAGCCTCCCCCAGCTGTATCTATGGCAGTTGGACAATTCTTTTCTCCTGATGATGGACACAGGCAATTTTCTCCTATGCTTCTACTTCGCTCTGGCTATGTTCGTGAAGTTAGCATCTAAACCGATTCATAACCGTATATTATTATTTTCCTACACATCAGCATTCATGAATTTTAGACACAAACCACTTGCAGGAAGTCTTTTGGAAGGAGAACCACCCACTTGCCCTAAATTTGTCATTCTCCATAAGTTTAGGCCTTTTGCCCGTCATTTTGTCCTTGGAGACGGCAGGCTGTGGGTTGAAAACCTCTGCTCTTCCTGATAAGTTATCTGAAGATGTGGACCAGAGTAGTAAGCGGTCACATGTTTCTTAATCTGTTGTAACCACAATTATATCAATTAATGTTTTGCATGTACAACCATGAACTAGAGAAATGATATCTGAAGTGAACTTGGTGTTATATTTGTTCTATAAATCAAATTTAGCAATCCTTTTGTATTAGGACCTCTATGAATTGTGTCGCCAAATCAAATTTAGTAATCCTTTTGTATTAGAACCTCTATAAATTGTGTCGCCAGTATGTGCTCCAATAGATTTTCCCTAAGTTAATTTTGTTTTTAGTACCTCAATGATTTAATAAAATATGCCAGTCCCAACTTGAGCCAGTGTGGTAAGCGAGTATACTTTTTACAGACTTATTAGACGATAGAGACTATAATTCTTCCTCGGAACTCTATTATATAACTAAAAAATAGTGCACAAACATATGTATCTGCATGTACGTACACAAGCGCACACGCGCACATGTGCACACACGTTTCAACCTAAGTTTACTGCCTTTTTTAAAAGAGCAATAGAACAATATTCATAAACTCGTGGAAATCAAAGTAAATAAAATGAGTGTCAACGGAAAAAATAGTAGTTAGACAATTTTCAGAAGCATTATTTAAAAACTACCAGCCAAATTTCAGTTTTTTTTTTCATCTAAGGTTTAAGTATGTAAACAAAATGCTTTCTTATAAATAGATAATTATTTCATTTTGCGTTTTCTTACATTTTTATCCCAACACTTCTCATAACAATTACAGGCATATGCAAATTACGTTGTTTTCCACCTGTTGCAATTGCATGGGATTCAGTATCTGGTGTGCATATAACTCCTAATGTCTATTCTGAGACCATATCAGTTGATTCAGCTCCTGCAATGTGGGATTCAAATGTAGGGTCCGACAAAACTACAGTGCTATTAATGGTAAGGAATGCATGTGTAATATGGGAATATTGTTCTCTCTTTTTCTTCTATGTAGGGTAAAATATATAAATCTTAAAAAATTATATATAATCATGAGTATTGTTGAACGCTGTTTTTAAGTGCAGGCAGATCCACATTGTTCATATAAAGTTAGTTTTGCTGTTTCTCCATTTGCAGCAGCGGTCAGATTCTGTCTTCTGTATTCATCACAGGTGCTCGTTATATTTACTTCAATTTATTCTCTTTAATAATTTATCTATCTCATTGCATTAGTTTGACGTCTTGAATTTATTTGAGAGGAAATAGCTAGGTATCCTATAACTTTGTGAATGCTAAATTACAACCGTACACATTTTGTTGGACTTACAATGGTACTCGAGCTGGTTATAACGTGTTTTCTGTGATACTTCTGGTATATTCAGTTTTTGTATTCTAATAAAATAGCAGAATGTTTTGACACTGTCCGCGTTTGTCTTCAACAGTCTAACCAATCATTTGTTTTATGTATCAATGTCCAGTGTGTCTGTGCGTGGCATTCTTACATGATTGTACAATCTGTAGAATGGAAATTTTCAGTAGGGAATGTTTTGATTTGATACTGACACAAGACAATCACATTAGATATTCCACATCTAAATCTTGTATGCATTATGACGACTGAAATGACGAACTAGTTGTAGAGTTGCTTAGCAAAAATTGATCTGCTTATGCAAAAGGGAACAATATCCGTGGAGATTAATTTAGTCAAATATCTGACAGTTTGGTCAAATAGACGGTTGTTTTTCTTCTTTGCTTTGTCCGTGCGAGGGAATCCCAAATCTACCATTTTTATAAACGTGGTTTCCAGACATTGGAGTTGCCGGTATTTATAACATATCCTGGTGAATTTTGTTTTTTATCATATGAGCTAGAACCAACTTACAGGCTTTTTTCTCTTTCATTAATAGATATGTGGTGTCGCTTTTTGTGCTATTAGAATTATGCTTGACTCGATAACATGCTTATTAAATTTTATGTCACCACCTTATGGCAACCTGATTTTGTTTTGCAGATTCTAGGTTTTATGATACCTGTTGTATTTTTTGCATTGATGCGGCAAGCACGTGCATGGGAACTCGATCTAACTATGCCATCAGTTTTAACAGCTGTGGAGTCAAATACGAGAATGCCATTCCCGTTCTTTCTACTTGTTATACTACCCATTGTACTTTCAGCATTCCTTTCTGCACTAACAGTAAAAACACTTCCTCCTCTAATGGGCTACCTGTGTGTTTCCGTGATGTGTTACTTGATTGCAAATGGATGTGTGATTGTTTTGGTATTGAGCTCTCAGTTGGTGTTACATATTGCTGCAATCCTTCAAGTTTTTATTAGAAGACGGTGAGTTCAATTCCTAACTGGTAGCATTAAAAACACTTTTATGAGGTATACATATTTATTTCTCTTAAAGCTTTCTAAGAATTTTGAATTGCATATCTTAATTGTTCATTTATTAAGCAGTTATTAGATGCCTACTTTATTCTGTCCCAGATGTTGAATATAGAGAAGAAATTTTATTATATTTTGCGCTTGCTTTATGCCCATACTATAGTGCATTAGTTTTTATGTACCGTGTATATCCCTTGTGAATTTATCAAATTCATGTGGTGGTGGTTCGGAAGGCTGAAATAAAATATTTCTGAAACTTTATTATTAATTTATTTTACAGGTTGCAGGCTTGGGAAGATAATTTCTGCATCATGTTTCTCCACCATATACTTGATTTGTCATCCACTTTTTACTCAGTAAAAGTTAGCTCTAATTGGCAGAGTTATTATGCTTTGATTACCAGTGATGCTTTTTTTCTTCAACTAACAAAGAAATTTCTTTTACCTGTCTTCTGATGGACCCACTTCATCAGATTGTACAGATTATTAGGGGCAGCCCAAGACTACTTGTAGCATTTATCACTATACCTCTTGTCTGTTTCGTACATCCAGCTCTTGGCCTAATTATACTTCTACTCTTTCATGCCTTACATTGTCACTTTGCGCTATGCAGGTATTTAAAAAAAGGAATTTTATTTAATTTTTTATGACTAGTGTAACTACTGTGTTTCCCTTTTGCGAATTTGGGAATATGTCGACTTGTGGCCAATGGTTTGTTTATCTGTTGTTCATTAACTCTTTACCACAATATATGTTGACTTGTGGCAAATGTTTGTTTATCTGTTGTTCATTATCACAATTCATTCTCTCTCCCTCCCCTCCCCCCCCCCCCCCTCCTCTCCCCCCTTCCTCCCTCCCTACCCCCCTTCTCTCTCTCAACAAAAGTTCAGTGACGCCCCTCTTTTGGAGCACCCCTTGGTGCCTCATCGGATCTTGAGGAACGCCAATCCAGATGTTTGTATTCCAAAAAAACCGGGTTCATTTGGATACGTGTCCATTACATAATTGATGTTGAAAATTAACTGTTAAAATGTTTTAATTGTGAATATTAGAGCTGCCATCAAATGCTTTCGGACGTGAATCTTTATGTACAAACATCAGATGTGGATAATGAATATCCGAAATCATTTTCGGATGTTGGATATTTGCATCTATGGATATCGAGGGATATCAGGTAATCATCCGACCTGCCAACGATATATAAATCATGGAACATAGATGAATTTTTTTAGTTTAACATAAAGATTTTTTTTCATTCTAATTGATTATTAAAGTGCTAAAAGTGAACAAATATGATGATAATAAGTCATTTTGAACAAGTATTATGCATTTAATTTGTATAATATAGACTTTCAACTTAGTGAAATAATAAATTAGTATATTTTCTTATGTTAAAATACACATAATTTAAACTATAATCATGAAAAAAATGGTGGATAATTTTCGGATTATCGGCATCTGTTTTTCCGGATATCGGATATTTATCCGTTTTTGGGATGCAAATGCGGACTGTTTTCGAATTTTTCAAGTATCGAACCGTTGACGGCCTTTGAATATTGACTTGTAATTTTGAAGACGTTGGAAATTTGAAAATTGTTCCATCTTTAGTCTAGTTGAAGATATGAAAGGGGTGCTAAATGAGTGCGCTTCAAAAGAGGGGTGCCATCTTCATATGCATATATGCTAGTTGCTGTAATTTTTTTTACCAGCTTGCTATATTTAAACAAGATATTAGTCTAAGATAAAGTTTAAATTTTTGTAACAGTTTTTTGGCGGCTTCATTTCGCAGTCATTCGCAAAATAACGAGTTGGCCAACTCCCAAGAAAATGGCAGTTCTGTAACATTACATAGCAGACCCAAAGCTCAATTCATACCACTTCTACCCAGAGATGACAGTGATTCTACTAGTCCCACCTCGAGAAGCTTTGGGGATAGTCAACTGGAAATTTTCTGCTATCAGCATGGCATACTTATGTTACATCTACTAGCTGCCCTCATGTTCATGCCATCTCTAGTAGCATGGTTTCAGGTAATCTGGTTTTGCCTTGTCTATTATCACCTTACGTACTTAATATCCAGAAAGCTGTCAGAACAGGCCACCTTCAATTGATTTCACCTACGTGATAAAAATTGGGCTATATTCCTGAATTTCGATAGTGTCCTGGAACAGGAACATGGAAATTGGACCTGTCGCTTATTTTCAAGTTTGATTCACAGAAAACCCTGTTCAAAAACATGTTCTAAATTACACTCCTAAAATTAATTTAATCAAATTTTCTAAGGGTTTTTTGGTTTTCCGTTCGAAAACCAAATTTGCATTTAATCTTGGGTATTTTTGTGCAAAACTTTAAATATTGGATAAACATGGGTGTGTTTTTCTACTACGGGAGATCATGAATCATGCATTATTTTTCAAGTTTCATACGTGAGTACTCTCCTACTCTCCTTAAAATGTGTTTTAAATTACACTGTAATTCTTATTTTCAGCAACTTTTTAATAATTAAGTTTGAACTTAATTGCATTTTTCTACGACAATTTTTTTTTGGTTAAAAGCGCTAATTTTGTAGTTTTTTCTACAGATTACATTTTCAATATACAGTTCAAACTGAAAATATTTACCCTTTTTACCCAAAACGACTTCTTTTTTTTAAACTTGATTTTAAGATGGGACGGCTGTGTATTTTGAGACCTAAAGAGGGTGTTTTACAAAAGGTTATTTTTTTTATAATAGGTTTTTGAGTAAGTAATACTGTATTTTAAAACACTGAGGGTGTTTTACAGAATTTTCAAGAAAGAAAAAAGAAAAGAAGAAAAAGAACATAGATATCATCTTCATGCACCGTTCGACATTGCCTTACATGTTCATTTATGTTCCAGAGAATCGGACTGGGCCAGAGCTTCCCTTGGTTCATTGACTCTTCCATCTGCATCGGCATAATCCTCCATGCTCTCTGTGGTTCAAAAATCGAGAACATCTCATTTACAGTTCCATTACTTGGAGAACTAGGTCTGAGCTTACCGTACCTTGTTTCTGGATATTACTCTTTTTTCTCTGCTCTTTCTTCATCCCCTTACAAATCGTTGTACGCCATGTCTGTAATTGGCGTCATCTCTTTTGCTTTCTGCGTTGTCGATAGAAGATTCCGTGAAAAAGGAGATGGGCATTCGAGGAGGAGCCGGAGACATTCTCATAGGCATTAGTGGTGTGTTATGTATATTGTGGTTGATATCAGTTTTGCAATTTATGTAATCGAGTTGGTAGACATAGGCGGATGTTTCATTTAGGATTGTTACTGGTTTGTCGGTTTTTTGAGCTTTCTTGATGACAATAAAATGGTGTTATCATGCATTCGGTTGATTTGAAATGCTGCTTTTGATGTCTGTGTGGTAAGTCCTATTGATATCTGCCACGATGTCACGTCATATATATCTTGACGACCTGTTTCTGTACTTTGCATTTGGATAATCGGGTAGATCATGAAACACAGCCGTATTGTTATGTGGCGGTTTGGTTTGCTTGTATAAGCTGATGCATGCTGCGCAGGCTAACCTGGCTTGAGTCGAACAAGTTCCATCTGTGTCGTCTTGCATCACCGACATTGTTCTACTTGCTTATTATAACATACTAAATTTATATGTTATGGAGGTTGCTTGATATGCCTCGACTACAGGCTAATCTGTAGATTGCGCTGATTTTGGGAAGTTCGGATTTTTACTTTGCTCTATCGCTACCAGTTTTATGTTTATGAGTATCAGAATTGTCAAATGTAGGTATCCATTTTAAATATTTATTTTGTTGACTGCTTTTTTATTTATTAAATTTCTTTTGTAGTGGTGTCAATAGTCTTTATGTTCTATTTGTATTCAGTAATTCTTCTTTTAACACTCTGTTGTCCGTGAATTGCTCTTTTTATGATTTGAAGAATAAAATATGTCAGCATTGGTGTCAACTAACTCATCTATGTGGTAAGATTATCTATGTGTTTGAGTACAAAAGTATTACTATTGACACCGATTGTGATATTCAAAGTATAGCTTGTTTTCAACTACATAAGAAGAGTTTTTTTTTTTCGTTTACTGGTAAGGTGAAGAATTCTCAATCGCAAAATATTAACGATGATTCTATTTCAATTTCGTCTAATGTTTCAATACATTCATTGTTTGGTGGGTCTTTGTGTTTCAATATTGTTGTACATAGAAAAAATTATTTGAAAGATATGATTCTACATTATCCAATTTGATTTTATTTGTTTTTATTTTGAGTGAGTTAATGATTTTAGAGAATTTTTAATAGCATAACATATTCAAAAGTGATATGATATTATTGTTGTTGATTTGTTAATTTGATGTTGTCTTTAAGACTAAATTGTGAAGAGTTTGACCTTAAAGCTAAAAAAATTATGTAGTTTATCATTCACAATAGAATTCTCTTTCATTTATTTCATAGGTCATTTGTTAAGTAGACCACGTTTCATAAGTGGTAACTAAAAATCAATGTAATATGCGTCTTTGGTTTATGCTACTGCATAATAGTGCAAACTTGTAATTTACAACATCCATATTTTATGCTATCTAATATATCAGTCACTTCACATTTAACGCTGTTACATGTGATATTATATGGATGGCCATGCATCTCGTACCTTATCAAGCATGTCATTTTGGATCTTAAGATATTTGCATAGTTTTTTGTGGAGATCCAATTTCACCATGCTTTGGCTTGAGATTATTGACTAAATCAACATGCTTTGGAAAACTTATTTGTTTCCTATTTTTGGTTATGACTTAGAGATTTTATACTATACTTTGATTTGTTGGAGAATTTGGCTTTTGACTTAGGTTCGGTTTGATTTGTTTAAAATACAATTTGAATTAATCATTGGATTTCATGAATTTCCATTGTTAAATTTCTTTCTTTGCTTGGCTATGTTTTTGCTCTGTCCAAAAGAAAAAAACTGATGCTACACTTGAATCTCCACCTTCCTTTTTATGATACAATATGTATAGATGCTTCATTTTCACATTTCTAACTTGTTTGATTCTGCACTGGCTACCTAACTGAGATTAATGAATAGATACTGCATTTGATTTCTTTGCATTTATGTCTTGCTTGCTATATACCATGGTTATGTATCAGCGTATATGTACATGCAGAATTGCTTGATCATTGTTGTTCTTGAGTCTGACCTTGAATTGAATTTGGCCATGTTGTATATGTGCTTTTGCACTTATATTATTTGAACTTATTGAGCTTGTTTGGCTGCTTGACCTATAGTTGGTCTATGAGGTTGTTGCACCATGTATGGACCTTGCAGCCTACCTTTGTGCTTGGCCATGTTTGTTGTTATATCTTATGTATACATCTTTTGTTCAGTGTTACACCTGAAATTGCTTTGCTTGGTCTTTGATTTTGGCCATGTATGTTGGTCTTGACTGAAATGAATTTTGGAATTTAAGGTTGTGGATGTTTTAACCATTCCTAATCTTCCTGCCTTGATGCTGAAACTTGAAACTGAAATTTTTTATGCACTTGAAATGAATTTGTCGAGGCCAAAAAATACTTGTAATCTGTAAAAATTACATTGAGTTGAATCAGAAAAGATTTGACCTTTGAAGTTGTCCATGAAGAAAATAACACGTGCTTGAGCACTATAATATTTACAGTGTACCATTATAAATTTTATTACACACACACACAATATATAATCATCTGATCCTATCTAAGAAAATAATGAGAAAAAACTCAAATAACTGAGACAAATAAAAAATCAGTTTTATATTTTCAGAATTTAAATAGTTTCTTTTTCAGTTTACTGCGTTATTCTATTTGGACAGGTACAATGGATGAATGGGCAATTTCTGGAGCACATAATAGAAGATCACAACCGAGTGAGAGTTAATGAGTGAAAAATTGTATTGGAGTGTATGAGTATGTAGTGGTGAACTGTTTGTACAAATGAGTACTATGTATAATGATTGTGTAATAGAGAGAAACAGAAATGTATATTATTCAAAAGTGTAACTAAATATTTGTTTGAATAAAATATCTATTCAAAAATAAATTCTAAATTAAATATTTAATTCTTGTAAATATTTATTTATTGTCTATGCAAAATAAAATAGTATATATATAAACACATTTATTGATTAATATATATATATATATATATATATATATATATATGTTTATTCTCATTGAACAAAAATCATATCAATATATTCACAGATACAAGCATTACGGACTCAGATTCAGCAGCTCAAGATACAGCTCGAGCAGGCCAAGAATCCTCCTGATGGTGAGAAAGATGACTAGTCAGGCAGTGATAATAGGTCACATCATATTGACTGATTTGTTTCATATAATTTATTCACTTCATGTTATGAGAGTATGGTAGATTTGTACTTTGTGTTCGTTTATTCTCATTGTATGGGCATGTTTTTTTGTACTATGTTATGCATGTGTACTATGTTATGTTGGTCGATTTGTGCATATATTCGTTGTTTGTGATTGAATGAGTATGTATTCATGTATATGTTCATATAACAACACATTATTGCTTTTAAATGATTGATAAAACTCTTCACATGATTACAATGACCTGTTAGTGATAAGTCATCCTATGTTTTGTAAAAATGCATTTGAATATTGTTGCGAGATAAATCACTACTTAGGATGTTTTAACTAATTAATTAAATTAAATCGAGCCTGTCGCGTAATGATAATTCGTAATTTTCCTATTTGAAGTTCAAATCAATATGTAGAATCCAATTTAAGTCGGAATTCTATAAAACAAGAATCTTTCAGTTCTACTTGAAAACAGGGTTCAATTTAAAGTGAAAAATTGTGATTATATCTTGTAGATTTTGCGCTAAGTCAATTCAATAAAAAATTCCGAAAAATCATAGTTCGGTAGTTTGTAAACAAAACTATATAATATATAAAATGATGTCTAAAAATATGAAATATGAAATAAGAAGTTCTCCTGCTAATGACACATGACTACAACGACCTATCAGTGATGGGTAATCCTCTATTTTGTAAAGTTGCATGTGAATACTATGGTGAGACAAATCACTACTCATGATATTTGAATGAATGAATTAAATTAAATTAAACCGAGCCCATCTCGTTGTGGTAATTCGTAATATTCCTATTTGAAGTTCAAATCAATTTGTAGGATCCAATTCAAGTCAAAATTTTATGGAATAAGAATCTTTTGGATCTATTTGAATATAAGTTTAAAATGAAAGTGAAAAATCGTGATTTCATCTTGTATATTTTGAGTTATATCAAAATGAAATTTTCAAAAAAATTGCAGCTTTGTAGTTTAAAAATAAAACTATGTAATAACATAAAATATGAAGTTGTGAAAATACAAAATACAAGATTATGTCGCGATTTGGCAATTCGATAGTACAATATTGAAGTACTAAACAAAAAATATAGGTGCAAAAGAATATGGTACCAAAGTGATAATTATTAATGCTTATTTGAAGCCTAAACGCATGATCCAACTATATCGCAATTCATATACGTCATGACTGACGAATCCAATTCCGTATCTGGATAGGTATCACGAATCAAAAGTAGAATGGGTTGCTAGGAAACATCTTCTTCTTCAATATAGTCAATAATGTCATAGTAACGATTACTAGCTATGATAAACAGACCATAAGTATTTTTGACTTCGAAATAAGACCGCCTCGTCGGGTAGTATGAATGATTATTGTAACCTTTAGTCACCATGTTCTAAAACATTTCATAGCTTACAAGAAAATCTGTTTGTCGCATAATTTCATGCCTTTGATCAACTATGATATACACTTTCATGAGTATGAGTAGCTTGGAACAAGATCACGTAACGGTTGATGTTTTACTTTAGAAATTTATTTTCAAATTAACGAAGAGAGAAGATAATATTAGATGAAGTCCTTTCAAACTATATATAGATGAAGTCCTTTCAAACGGTATATGGATGAAGTCAAACATGTTACAGTGTCCAATCAACGTCAATCGCTGTAGCCACGTGAGACTGCCTCCCACTGTTGTGTGTACCGATAATGTTGACATCTCGACATGTTAAAACTAGAATTTAAGGCATGAGTTTTCTGTTTAGCTTATGAATGAGTTATATAACTTGGGTCGTCCTCTGTTTTATAAAGTTTCAGTATAGCCATTGTTTTATAGTGTGCATTATGTACTATCAAATGAGAATCTTTATTAATGTGCAGTATGCACTGCATAGTCATTTTGATAGCTTTAGCAGTTTGCAGTATGTACTATCATTTCAATCGGTACAGTTATCTCCTCAATATGCATAGAAACAAAAATTTTCATTCAAACAACTTTACATATTTAAATATGTGTTGTAGTCTCTTTCTTCCTCACAATCATTACTCAAATAATAACCTTCTCCCTTATGCCTTTGCATATTCACAACAATGTGGTCATGGCCTTCATTCATTGGTTTTGACAATTAGTCAGTCCATGAGCCATCAGATAGTCCATGGGCTAATAAAGATTAGCTTATCAACTATCAAGTGCAATATTACAAGGACGTCCATAGTGAGTTATCAGATCTTAACCAACTAAGACATCAGGAGCCCGTTGAACCTCCATATAAATAGAGATAGATTGGGTTTTAGTTGCTCAACCTCCATTTTAACAAGCGGTAGAACAATTTTCAGTTGTTCAACCTCTGTTTGAACAAGAGGTAACCAAGCTTCAATTGTTCAACCTCCATATGGTCAAGCAGTTGACTCGTACCCTATTTGTTGCCACTATGGGATAATAAGGGCAGATGGAGAAAATGTTGGTCATAGTTGCTGGCTATGCCCATTTTGGTTGAAGGGTTGCTACTAACGTGCAAGGAGCATAACCTATGCAAATATATTGGGACATGAGATAAGAAGCCTTAGAAATGCTTTAGAAGCATTGAAGATTCGACGTAACATGTAGTTTATTTGTGTTGTATGTTTAATGGTTTAGTGATTCCTATCAGTTTAATATGTAAGCAGTTCTAAAATGTTTAATCGATTTACCATTTTGTTCAAAGAATTTACGCTTTAAGCAATGTAATTATAATTAAAAATAAAAATACGAACAAATAATAACTATAGTGACTTTCTTTATAGGATTCAATGATCAAGAAAAGTAAACCATGCAACGTAGCTACAGTGATTTACAATGATCAGACATTGTAGCTTCAGAATCAATGACTAGTTTTGAGTAGACACTATAGCCACTTTCATTCTAGACAATCAATTATTGAGAAAAGAAAATCGTGCAATGTAGCTACAGTGGTTGACTGTGACCAAACATTGTAGCCACGTTCTTTACAGATAATCATTGAAAACTGTGCAATGTGGCTACAAAGAAAATCGTGCAACATGCAGAGGTGACATAACACTGTGAATGTGGATGACATTACTTGAATTCAAATGAAATCTCCTTCTTGGGTAACAATTGAAATTACTTAATTCTAGCTGCCAACTTGCAATAAAAGCATGTTATTTTCTGAAAGCAAGCATGCGATTACAACTATGCAAAGATTCTTATAAAAAGTAGAGGTATGATTGCTAAGACATATCTGATACATTTCCAAGTTTAAATTAAAAAGTCCATCGAAGATATTATATTTATTGATGATAACTTTGACGAGTTTGATGAAATGATGGAAGATCATTTTAGTCATGAAAGGGAGCTAATAGCTTTGGCTGCACTACAAGCTGATCAATCTAGTGGATAACATGGTGGATTAGTTGTCGATCATCGATACAAAACATTACTGGTACAACGAGAGACTTATGGAAGACTATTTTGTTCCTAGTCCTACATATTCAGAGTGAGAAGAAGATTTCACGTGTGTCAACCATTGTTCCTTAGAATCCTACATAGTATCATGCAACAAGATAAATATTTTATCTTCATACCCAATGCATCTCGTACTTAGGGACTGATTGATATTCAAAAAATGACCGCTGTGCTAAGAATGCTTGCATATGTCGAATCTACAGAGGCTCTCAACGAGAAGTTTCATTTGTGGGAAAGCACAGTACTAGAGTGTTGGAGCATTTTTGTCAATATCATGGACATTTTACTATGATCAATACTTGCGTAGACCAAATGTGGTTGAAATAGAAAGTTAAGGAATATGTATGGTAGTAGGGGATGATCTGAAATGTTGGGTAGTATAGACTGTATGCATTGGGAATGGAAGAATTGTCCGAAGGCATATGTTAGAGCTTATCAGGGTAAGTCTCATAGATATACAATTATTTTGGAAGTCGTAACATCATATGACTTATAAATATAACATGCTTTTTTGGAAATGCCGAGTTCTAACAATGATCTTAACATAATAGAATGGTCTAAGTTGTTTAATGATTTAAGAAGTGGAATATCTTCTCCATGCACCGTAACTCTAGTTGGTAACACATACGATCATGGATATTATATTAACGATTGTATATACCCTAAATGTAGTACCATTGTTAAGAAAATTTCTAACCCATAAAACAATAAACAAAGTTTGCAATAACACAAGAAGGCCTGAGAAAGGATGTTGAAAGAGCATTTGGGGTTCTTCAGTCAAGATTTTCCATAGTCAGTAATCCATGTAGGCTTTGATCATCGGACAAAATGACAAAATAATGTACATTTATGTTATTTTGCATAATATGATTTTAGAGGACAAACGAGACATGGAATAAGATTATTTTACGAGGGTTCTCTAACACAAACGTATGTTTAGCCGCAACGATCTGATTGATAATGTTCTAGAACTTGAATTTCATGTATAGAGCCAAATGTCATACCGTAACGTACATCTCCACCAAAGACTTAGAGATGATCTAATAGTCGTCTTTGGAACTTTTCTGGCACTCAACGAAACTATATTATTGTTGTTAACTTTGTTATTGTAAAGTATGGAATTGTTAAATATTGTTGTTCTTCTATTTCAATTCCATTTAAGTGATGCGGTAGTACTATTATCTTTTGTCAATGACATGCAATTTCACTAGTTTTAGTCATGCTGTCACTTGCTTTGCTTAAATTTGTAGTAGAATAATGCTAATAGTAATTCAAAGATACAATGGTTTTAGAAATACTGAAAAGTTCGTAATACAATACAACTACTAGTAATTCAAAGATACAATTGTTCTAGAAATATAGAAAAGTTCACAATACAGTACAACTACTAGAATTTCAAAGATATGATCACTAGAAATATAGAAAATTCATAATACAATACATCTGCTAGTAATTCAAGATACGATGGTTCTTGAAATACATAAACGATTATTGTCCCTCTTCACGTTTATGTATCAGAATCTCTCTCCTTTTGAGCTCTGTATACTCTCGTTTTTCTTTAGACATGTATGACGTATCCATGAACATAACTGCATCTTCATATCTCAGTCGATTTTCAATGAGAAATTGATCCATTTTTGACAATCTTTCATGGTGTTAAATTGATCAAGTCTCCGTTGCACGATTATACCTATCTTGAGGTTCAAGTAGACGTTTTTTAATTTCTGCATGATCCGCTCCAACAATGTAACAACCCGTATTTTTGGAACCAATTAAAATTTATTTTTAATTGATTTTCATAGAAATTAAATATTTTGGATGAGTTATTTTGAGAATAAACGACATAAAATTTGTTTTAATCAAAGATAGAACATATAAATTTAAAGTTTAAATTAAAATGAACTTGAAATGGCGCGGTAGTTTGAAAATTCAATTTTTAACTTTGAATGAATGTATAGAATTCAATATAAATCAGAATTTGACAAAACAAGAAACGTTAAGATATTTTAAATTGTGATTTTCTAATGAATGTAAGAAATTGAGATTTCACTTTATAAATTGTAAGCTATGTATAAATTAAAATTTAGAATAACCTCTATGGAATATTATATATAGTCCTAAAAGTCACATTTTGTATACGGATGAATTTGGACTCAAAACCAATTCCATTGAGCTCAAAACATCGTTTAGGTGGTCGAAAACTATAAGGGTCGATATGTTTGGAGTTTGTGAAAATTGGGATTTTGGTTAGGGCTTGGTTAGCCAACTTAGCCACTTCACTTAAGTTCCCCAAATCGGCCCCTTCTCCATCATTCCACTTCAACACTTAACCAAATTAGAAAATGGGGAAAGGAATGAGAAATTAAAATTCCTAAGCTAGGGTTCTTGATTTCAAGCCCAATTGTTGTGGAAATCAAGTGTAGAAGCTTAGTAAACTCCTCTTCATCTTCTCCATCTTCTCTAGCTTATCTCCTCTTTGATTTTTGATGATTCCTATGACCTAACTCTTAGGAAATCTATTTATATGTGTTTAGATTGGAGATTTGCATGCAACATTGGAAGAGGGGTTGATTTTTCTTTCTATTGGATCTATTCCTTGTTTGTAATCAAGCAAAGGTGAGAATCTCTAAACGAATAAGGGCTAGTGATATTGATTGTTGTTTATGAACTTGGTTAGGTTGTTTAAAGGCCTATAATGATCAATTTGAAATCATGAAATGACTTAAGGATGTTTGATATGGGTTAATGATAAGTAGTATGAAAAAGATTTGAGTGTTAAGTGACATTTATGTAGTAGTTGATTAAGTTTGGGGTGATCGAATGATTATTGATTGATCATATAACTTTAATATGATGTTAAACGCTAAGTAGTGAAACGAAAATACAATTGTATATGCTATGGGGGAGTTATTCAAGAATTCACGTTAATGCCTCAATCCCTATGCTTGTATAAGTGTGCCTTTGGCGCATTTGAATTGAGTATATGTTGTGTATGCATTGGGTTAATTGCTTGGGTTGTCGATTTCCTTGATTTTCTGGTATCGGAAATCTTAGTATAATCGATATTCGAGTTGTATATGCTATGGGTGAAATTATTATGTGCACACATGCCCTTGTAGTTTTCCTTTGGCATTGTCAAATCCTCTTGTTCTTGCTCGAATCGCATTTGATAGCATTGGTTTTGAGTTTAGTTCACCTTTAAACTTATGATCAAAATCATCGCGAATCTCTTGTATGAATGTGTGCATGTGTGTGTATGTGTTCTTGAGTGTTTTCGGTGAGCTAAGAAGGCTTCATTTTCATTTAGAAAGCATTATAAGCCATCACCGTTGATCCGAGCTCGTCCGAGAACCTTTTGCACATCATTTCCTAGGTAAACATTTGCCCATGTTTCAGCTCAGACGTTTGTCTGGGAGGGGGACAGACATTTGTCCAAGTTTTAGAAAAAATATTGCATCAACTCAGACGTCTGACCAAAAATGGTCATACGTCTGTCCGGGAGGGGGATAGACGTCTGTCCAAGTTTTAGAAAAAAAATTGCATCGGCTCAGATGTCTGACCAAAAATGGTCAGATGTCTGTCCAAACTCCCAGGAAAAAAAATTCCTGATAACAGACGTCTGTCGAGGGGGTGTCAGACGTATGTTGGCATATTTCTGCTGTTGACCGGTGGAGGCCACGGTCAATAGTTTAGGTCCATCCAGGCTATTTCCCAACCGAGTTTCGGCCCATTTCGACTTCGTTTGTGACTTGTCAGTTTCACTAATTCGTAGATTTCAACAATCGATTTAATCGAAATTGTTTTATAAATCGGTTCAAATTATTTCAAGTGATAGAATGTGTTCAAGTCAATTTTGCTTGGTTTATAAAATAAAAATGTTTAAGTTGTATAGCACGAGAACATATAAAAATGAATTATTGGATATGATATGACTTGAGTATTTAATTCGATAACCGAATTTAAATTCTCGACTAAACCTTTTTATATAAGGTAATGAATGGGGAAGGCAACAATTTAACCAAGGGAAAGAATTTGATTTGAAATTTTATTCGACGATTATTTGAAAAGACCGAGTTAAATCTAATTTCAAGTGATTAAACGATGACTAGAAGTCGAAGATAATGAAGACGGTGTAAGACCGACAATCTTCACATCGAATGGATTACTACTGATGCCTCCTATATGGGTAGCTCCCTTGAAGGGGTTATAGTGGTAGTTGTACGGGCGTACTTGTTGATAGTCCGGATATGCGAGGACCTCTCTTCTGTATTGGACATATGAAAATGAAGAATAAGGTGCCTCTGGTTTCGTTCAAACCCAGAACGGATACATGAATGTATTGTATGTTTGACATTGTAATGTGTGCTATGTATTTGATCTCTGCTATATATATATGTTTGGTAGTGGAGAATTTATTCTCTTGCTTAACATCCTTCTCTGAGACATACGAGCTTAGAGGTTATATATTGGTGGAAATCAACAACATGGTATGGATTGATAGCGTGGCATGCTAAGATGCAGTTGATTAAGACTTTTGTTGAAAAGCCAAGTCTTGTGGATGATGATCAAAGCACAGCTTTAAGTAGCATAGCTTTGTGTATAGCGTTAATTCGCGAGTCTCACACCTTGGTATTAGTCAGAAACGGGATAAGAGACGCAAGGAGTGCATACGTTTCTTTCTAGCTAGCGGTTGTGTCATGGTATGGAGCCCAGACATTTTTACTTATGTGGTTGATGGATTGCGAGGCGCCTTAGATATAGAGCTGACTAAAAGGCTCGAGTGATAGGTCCGATAGGACCGAAAAACGTATCGTTCAGGAATAACCAATCCTCAAAAGTAAGGGAGGACTGGCCTTGTAGGATCCAAGGGTTGTAAGGGCGCGATCCTGGGCATCCCGCTAGAGATGGCCCGAAACTGGTAAGGTGTACATCCCTTGCCTTGACTCATGATGGAAATCCAATTTCCAATACGACATTGTGTGGTTCTGATTGTAAACCTATATGGCGACATAATATATGGTATATATGTCGTCTATGATTGATACATTTATTTTGAAAGTGTTCTTAAACCATCTAGACATTAATAATAATATCAAATGATTTTTGTTTTTTGCATATCCAACATATTTGGCCCTTGTAAGGTAAAACTCTATCCTCCGGCTTGCATTGCATTGTGTGATGGGACCTGAGTCTTATAACGACTTATTTTTCTAAAAAGCATTGTGTTGTCTACTTAATTTACTTTATTTTATGCACTGACAGTCCAATGGAGTAAACCCGTTCTGTGACATACGGCGTGGTCCTGTGATTTTCCTTATTCATAAATAAGTTAAGTAATCGTAGAATTTCTCATACTAGTCCCTTGCAAACTCGGGTGCCTATATTTTTACACGGGCAACCAAGTGACAGGTGATTGGTTTTCTTTTGGATATGCACCGTAGCATTGGGTGCTCTTTTGGCTGAAGATGAATACTTGTTCTTTTATCATTTCTTTTGAACTTTAAACATTTCCTCATGTATGTTATATCTGATTCCGTTATAGACTTATTATCTGTTTGAAGAAACATGTTATGTACTAAGTGGATCTTGTGATGATTCCGTTGTTATGATATGATGTAAATTATCCTCCCACTTTATGTATTATGCTATATTATGTATTCTGCTGACGTGATTAATGTGTTATTTTCCAAAGACCAACCTTGACACTGTGGAGCGGGGGTTTGGTTCATGTCAAACAACATGCTTCTTTTTTGCTGCTTTGGATCCCTATGTCCTAAAAAAGTAATAATCAGCAAGGTTAGGGGTTAAGTCATCTTCCGAACCTAAACCATATCTTCCGAACGATTCCCCAGGACTAGAGCTTTCCCCAACTCCAGTAGTTTTACCATGACTGTTGTTCGATTAAACCTCTTGGATGGTTTTTTGAAGTGATGATTTCCATTTAACATGCTCAACCCGCAAGTCGTAAATGTGCATGAACTGATAAGAATGTGGCATCCAACTTGTAAAATTGTTTAAGCAACTTATTTGCTGCCATTCTCTAGAAAAATAAATACTAAGATAACTAAAAAACCGTGAAAATAAATAAGAACATTTGTGTATTTAATAAATCATACCAAATGTGTTTCATTTCTAAATCCACTCGGATTCGTCTGCTTTAACTTGAATATTTGATAATAAAATGTTTGCATTTGACAATTGATTTTTGCATGACGTCTTTAATAGAAAGCATGGTTCTTTTACAGTCGATGTTCTTGCGATTGTAGCAATTACTAACTCTACCACAAAAAGTCTCTCCACTTTAATCAATACCTCGAATAGAATTGGTTAAAAGTAAACTTCAAATGTAGAAAAATATCATTGTCTTCCGCGGCAACCCAACTTACATTTGTAACCATTTCACAAATCAAAGCTGAAACTTCTTGTAATTGAATCCTTTAAAACCGCACCTTGTGCCATCAACGTCGAACTCAGAATACATTTCAGAGGTAAGGTAACCGGGAGCAGTAATTTTAAAATTGGAGAGGAAAGGTGGTTGTGAATTGAGAAGTGCATAAAGATGTGTATATGAAAGGGTGAATATAGCTGTTAGGTTAGCCGTTGGAGGGGATTTACTTTGGTTGTTTACTGAAATAGCGCCTAGACACCAGACGTTTTGTGAGGACTTGCTATACATCAATGGTGCTCATAGCCAAAATTTTGCATTGTACTAGTGCTCGATCGATGTAAAACGATTGTTAGGAGAAAGAAATAGTTGAAACTAAGAGTAAGGAGGAAGAAAATAAGGAAATGGAAGAGAAGGAGAGAGGACTATAGAACATAATCACAATCACAGAACCTGTCATATATCTCATAGCGCATCATATAACATATAATAGTAATAATCACAGATATAAAACAAATGAAGACAATAATAACTATATAAATGACATAATTGGAGTATATAAGCTCATACATTTATATAGAACAGAAATAGAGTTTATACAAGTGATAAGTAAGCTTAAACTGATAATCTGTCTTTAGAAGAATACATAACACTATCAAGGCTCTACAGTGTCACACAGTGAAATAAATAAGGATAATACAAGTATAAATAGAAAAGAAGCCATCTCCTGCTACTCCACCTGTGCAGCACCAGATAATACCCATACATGTCACTGAGTCTGCTCACCAGTATTGTCGATGAGCATCCAAGGTAATAAGAGGGAAATAAAACCTTGAGTCAGATAACAATATGGTGTGAGTGATAAATAAATCTCAAAGTACCATAAAAATCATAATATTAATAATTGTCAGTCCCCTACATCCACAGTGTTAGCCCATAACAATAGATATATGCTACTATGTGTTAAACATCATATAAAAAGGGTGTGATAGATGTTTGAGTATTAAATGGTACTAAACAAATAAGAAACCATAACATCCATCATCCATCTTCACATCCACTCACTCAATGCGTATAGTATATGATATCCAATACTTTGGCCACCTAATCCATCGAAGACTGGTAGGTCTAAAACACCGACTGACTCTACCAGACTACACACTATGTTAAAATATCGACAGACTATAGCGAGTACCCTACCTAGTCCAAAGCATCTACAAGCTCTAGGGTCCAGGCCGATCAGTCCAGAATGTCGATTGGCCTTGTTCCGTCCTTGTGCCACTCACTCATAGGCGTACCAAAGTATCAAAATACCAATAACCTCTTTGCACACGTTCTCCACAGCCGAATCCATATCTATACTGTCAATGAGACTCCCATCCGAAGTCATTCAACAAGCAGGCAATCCCCCACAAACAATAATGTCGTGAGACCTTAAAGGTCCCTTTAAAGCCGTAATAACTACGTGTCATCCCATCCTCAAATGGCAGTCGCCTAAATATGTCTTAATGTTTCCTTTTCTGCATCTTGGTGAAAACTATCCATTGCAACAGCTTTTCTCCCCATCATAGAATCACCATTGCCAGATGATGAATAACTGCATAGCACCAAATTCTTGACTTACTTCAAGGCCACCGATCAAAGAGGTAGCATGTCGAAACCACTGGTCAAATGGTCCATCATATCCTGCTCCTTGAAGTCGCACCATCATCCATGTCAATTCGGTTGGAATGGACAACGAAAACAGTAATCAATATCGACCACTTCTTAGGTATCGATAATGACAACCTGGATCACGTATTTAAGCAAAATTGGTTAAATGCATATCCAGGGAGAATGTCCAACATTCGTCGTGAAACCTAGCTCGTCGCCAAATCCATCCTTCATCTTCAGATCTACCACCAAACTCTAGTATCGCTCCATCTTAATATCCGTCGCTAAGCTCCAATGTTGCTCCATCGTCGAATCTATCCATGTGCTCTGAAGCTCCTTCGATAATCTATCTCAACTATTCGAGTTTAACGTCCTTGTACGCCTAATCAT